>CM019066.1:221366058-222566058 GCA_009667805.1 Leptobrachium leishanense | reverse complement strand
CTCCCGATCCGTGGCAGCTAGGGGTTAAATTTTGATATCGTTGGATCGGCCAGAGCATGGCCGTTCCAACGATACCAAACATGAAAGTTAAAAAATTTGTAAAAAAAAATTAAAAATAAAAATAAAAAAAATTAAAAAAAAAAAATAAACACATTTTTTTTATTTTTTTTGGTTTGTTAGTGTAGCAATATTGTTCCCATTTCAATTATAATGTGAACAATGATGCTGCACTAACGATTTTTGTATGCGGTGCGTTTGTTAAAAATAGTGTAATTTTCCCCAAAAAAAAATGTAACGAGACCCCATCTCTAATTTTTTTAACAAGCGCACCCCATACAAAATATAACCGCAATTGCTCGCATGTTAAAATGTGGAAAAAAACACTTTACACATTGTAAATTATTAAAAATTCATATTTTATTGCATTTTTTGTTATAATATACAGACATGACATAACGTATACATATAATAATGACATATTATGAATCTACCGAGTCTGACGGAAAGAACGATATATAATATGTCTGGGTCATATACTAAAATAAGCCTTAAAAACACGTTTAAACATGATGCGCAAAACAGGTAAAAAATGACCTCAGCACAGGGGCGGGAAAAGCCTCAGCAGCGAAAGGGTTAAAATATATTTTTATTTTTAATTTTAATTTTTTTTTTAAAACTTTTTTCACATTCGTGTTTGGTATCGTTGGAACGGCCATGCTCTGGCCGATCCAACCATACCAAACATTAACCCCTAGCTGCCACGGATCGGGAGATAGGGAGTTCCAATGAACTCCCTATCTCCACCGTTGGATGACGCACGATGACGCCAGTCCTCAGGGGAAGTTCCCGGAAGCTTGGCCGACATCCAAGATGTCGGCCAGCTCCGGGAAAGGATCGCGAACCGGCGCTTTTCAGCGCCGATTCACGATCCAGCTCCCCAGGGGTTAATGCCAGGCACCATTTGGAAGGGCAGGCTGTGCCCTTCCAAATGGTGCCTGGGTTAACCCCCGCAGAGCCGCCGATCGGGAGGGAGAGAGGTCCGAAGGACCTCCCCCCCCCCCCCTCCCTTTCAGGCGCCTCCTCCGCACATGTGGGGGGGGGGGCGCCTGAATTAGGTGTCATCGCGCTGCCGCGATGACACCTAATTCCAGCGGCTGCGGTCCCGGATGCGCGGCTGACATCGAGGATGTCAGCCCGCACCGGGGGGGCCAGCGATCGGCCGGAACCCGGCCGAACGCTGACCCCAATGGGAGGACGCGCTGAGCGCGTCCTCCGCACAGCAGCGGTAATGCGGAGGACGCGCTGAGCGCGTCCTCCGCATTGAAGTGGTTAAAATATACATAGTCACTCAATAACTAGGTAGGAAATAATTTTTTTCTTCTTTCTGTAATACCCTAAAAAACACTTGTTTCCAACGGCGTCTTTAAATTTTTTATTTTTTTTTATATTTAAGATTTTTATTTTGAGTAAAAGTCACATATACAACAACTGAAGGCTTCACAGGGCCAGGATATTCAGCAAAAAGTTAAATAGCAAAATGCAAAGAGAATTATCTAGACATCAGCAAGAAAAAGAAAATAGCTTTGAAAATGACGGAAATAAAAACTAAAATGTCTCGGATCAAAAAGTCTCATCGTAGCGCACATAAAATAACATAGAATCTTCCCCAAGTGGGGGGTTCTCATCGGAAAATTTTAAATAAAATTGTGGCAAAGGTCAGCAAAAATTATTGAAAAGAAATGAAAAAGGAAAAAAAAAAAGAAAGGGGAAACAAACCAAAAAGTCTCATTTATCCCCAGCCAGGGAATGTCAGCGAAAAAATTAAATAAGGTAGTGTTCGAAGCGTCTCTGAATTAAGGAGGGGGGGGGGAGAACAACATTAAGATTACATCACTTTGCCATCAATCAGGTAAAGGGGGCAAAAGCGCAAACCTGCTGTAACATCAAGGGGGAATAACAAGAAAAAAGTGTCTCTGGGGTCCCATCAACCCGTGTCTCGAAAAAGGGGAGTTTGCGCTGCAGGCAGTTCACCTGACTGGAGGCCTGGTATTGTGGCCCCAACCAACGCGACATTGCGGTACCTGCTCCACAGCTCCAGTAGGCCTCTGGGCACTCATAGATCCCCGGCGTCAGCTCCTTTGCAGAAAAACACCCTCCGCACCATGGTGTCGCTCCATGCAGAAGGTCGGAGCAGCTGCATCTGTACAATCGGCACGGAGGGGCCCTCAACTCCCTCCAAATCATAATCTCGGCCTCCAGGTCGTGGCAGCGTTCCACCCGACGTCGCATGGGCCAGCACTCCGGGTGCATCAGGCGAATCGCACACTCCTCGCAGCACTATCCCAGCCTCCATCTCCGGGACCAGCAGCGTCTGGGGCTCCGAATCGTCCCTCACCTTCCTCGGGCCTCCAGACTCCGACCAGCCTGCACAGTCTTCCATCGGTACAAGCGGGTCACCTCTCCCAGCTCTCTCATCGAGGTTCCCCACAGCGTCCATGACGTGTGCCTCCGTGGGGCATCCAGCCAGTGCAGCCCCGTCCTCCGCTAAACTTGGGTCCACCACTCTCCAGTAACCTTGTAAAACATGGGTCATCCGTCGCCATACTCCCTTGGTGAGAGGACCATTCAGATCCTCCCCATCCAGGAGCTGCAAGCAGGTCTCCAAGCCTTCCAAGAAGGCATCCATGCCTCCCACGTGGTGTGTGGACCCATCCCGCCGCTCATCACCCGGTCCGCTCGTTTCTCTCCTCTGATTGCTGTCTCGGGCTGACGGGGGACGGGGGCCCGTCGTCTCCCCAGCCCCCAGCATAGGGTCAGACCGGGTCAAGGCAGCAGGGCAGTTGGGCAGAAAGGCTGCAGGATCCAGGACGTAGGCCGCAAAATGGCTACCAGCCCCTCGTGTCAGCCTCGTCTCTTCGGCTGCAGGGAATGTCTCTGGTCCGGAGGGGGGGACAGAACGGCCTCCGGACATCTCAGATCCGATGGCCAGCTAGCCTGGGTCCCAGAAACAAAGTTACTCGGCAGATTAAGTTGTAAATAGGCCCCAAGAGCAGCAGACATGCGGAGCTCCACACAAACACGTCTGCTCCCTTCAGCAGCCGGCCATGCCCCCTTTTAAAAAATTTTTATACTCCCCGCCCTCCTCTTCTGCTCCCATCCTTGTAAATCTAACTTGGCTAATGGTTTACGTGAGAAGCGCGCATGTGCGCCTCTCACGTAAGCCAGCCAATCAGCAGGCCTCCTCCTCTTCTTCTTGGATTAGTGTTACACGCAAGAGGCTGCGCGTGACACTAATTGCAGACTATGCTGGTGGCTCGCTCCCGCCAGCTACTGTGGCGAGTTGGAGACGTCATCGCGCTGAAAGCGCGATGACGCCTCGTACTCGGCAATAGTCGGCAGAAGCGGGAAATATGAATCCCGCTCTGCTGACTTACAGCTGGGAGGGCGGAGTAAAGTCCACCACATCTCTCAGCTGTTTCAGCCAATCGGCTGAGCGGATGGAGGGGGGAAAGTCAAGGGCATACGCGGGGCATCATGACAACCTAAAAAAGCTTAGGTGGTCATGTTGCCTAGAGTATCCCTTTATAATGAGCGGCAGAGCATCATGGGGGGGCACACTGGTTTCTGATCATTGACCTAGTGCAATTGTTGCTTATAGGTCATATTCCTCATGTTGTCTACAGGCCATGAGTCGAAGCCTTCTGACTTTAATGAAGCAATAGGAAATGCTACATGTGGTTAATGGATTCATTGCCAAAATTTTTTGATATTTTGCTGGCTGGAGAATACCAGCTTTTTAAAATAATGAAAGAAACCAAACAACATGACCTCAGAGTTCCCTACTTGAAGAAAAATGTGGGGAGCGGAGAGCACCTTCTACCTCTTCTATGGGTACCATAAGTGTAAAGCCAACAGCATGATCTGAGATGAGGGGAAAATTCATCGCGGTAGTAAGAAGTATACAGCCATCGCCAAATGTTTTGAGAATAACACAAATATTCATTTTCACAAAGTCTGCTGACTCAGTTTTTATGATGGCAATTTGTATATACTCCAGAATGTTAAGTGGGATCAGAGGAATTGCAATTAATTGTAAAGTCCTGCTTTTCCATGAAAATGGACTTAATCTCAAATAATATTTCCACTGCATTTCAGCCCTGCCACAATAGGACCAGCTGACATGTCAGTTATTCTCTCGTTAGCACAGGTCTGAGTGTTGACGAGGACACGGCTGGAGATCACTCTGTCATGCTGATTAAGTTCTAATAACAGACTGGAGGCTTTAAAAGGAGGGTGGTACTTGAAATCATAGTTCTTCCTGTCAGCCATGGTTACCTGCAAGGAAACGTGTGCAGTCTTTGCTTTACACAAAAAAAGATTTACAGGCAAGGATATTGCTGCTGGTAAGATTGCACCTAAAGAATCCATTTATCAGGTCATCAAGAACTTCAAAGAGAGATTCAATTATTGTGAATAAGGCTTCAGGGTGCCCAAGAAAGTCTGACAAGCGCCAAGAGCGTCTCTTAAAGTTGATTTCAGTTGTGGGAACGGGGCACCACCACTGCAGAGCTTGCTTAGGAATGGCAGCAGGCAGATTGTGAGGGCATCTGCACGCACAGTGAGGCGAAGACTTTTGGAGAATGGTCTGGTGTCAAGAAGGGCAGCAAAGAAACCACTTCTCTACAGGAAAATCATCAGGTACAGACTGATCTTCTGCAAAATGTACAGGGCTTGGACATAATACTCACCCAGCCAGGCTCTTCCGGCGTCTTCTGTCTTCTAGCAGCTGCACGCAGAGTTTGTAGACCGGCCGCTCATTGAGAACCACGTGCACAGCCTCACGTGACTGCGGCTGTGCACGTGGTTCTCAACGAGCGGCTGGTCTACAAACACTGCGTGCAGCCGCTCGAAGACCTAATACTCACCCCGCCAGGCTCTTCCAGCGTCTTCTGTCTTCGAGCGACTGCACGCAGAGTTTGTAGACCGGCTGCTCGTTGAGAACCACGTGCACAGCCGCAGTCACGTGAGGCTGTGCACATGGTTCTTAATGAGCGGCCGGGCTATAACCTCTGCGTGCAGCCGCTCGAAGACAGAAGATGCCGGAGGAGCCTGACAGCGCACCTAACATTGTGTTTGACGCCGGCAAGCCAGCCCAGCGCTGGCTTCCAGTATCGGTTTAGGTATCGGGGGGCCCCTGCACCGATACTAGTATCGGGGATATAATCTATATATATATATATATATCTCCCATTTGGTATGCACCCCTCCCTGGAAGCTCCCAGGGTGAGTCGATCCTGTAAGTGCGGACTCAATCAAGTTTAGATAGGACCTGCCAAAGATGTACATTGGCGGCTGTGACAGGCTTAAGCAAATTATGATCATAACTTTGAACTGAATCCCCATCATTTTACCTCAGGTTTTTGAGCATTTTTAAAACCGTTTTTTTTTTCACAGAAAATGGTGGAAGAAGGTGATCAATAATATGAGGTGCTCTTTCTTGGTGTTTTGTATTTGATGTCTTAGATGCACCCGCGTAATTTTGAGTGCAACCTTTTGCTGCTTTTTATATATTATATTATATTCATATATACATACAGTGGCAAGAAAAAGTATGTGAACCCTTTGGGATTACGTGGAGTTTTGCATGAATTGGTCATAAAATGTGCTCTGATCTTCATCTAAGTCACAACAATTTGAAAAACACAGTCTGCTTAAAATAATACAACACAAACATTATATGTTTTTATTGAACATAACATGTAAACATTCACAGTGCAGGGTGGAAAAAGTATGTGAACCTTACCCTCCTTTTGCAGCAATAACCTCAACCAAACGTTTCCTGTAGTTGCAGATCAGACCTGCACAACGATCTGGAGTAATTTTGGACCACTCCTCTTCACAAAACTGTTTCAGTGTAGCAATATTCTTGGGATGTCTGGTGTGAATCGCTCTCTGAAGGTCATGCCACAGCATTTCAATCGGGTTGAGGTCAGGATTCTGACTGGGCCACTCCAGAAGGCGTATTTTGTTTAGCTGAAGCCATTCTTTTGTTGAATCACTTGTATGCTTTGAGTCATTGTCCTGTTGCATCACCCATCCTCTGCGGAGCTTCAGTTGGCGGACAGATGGTCTTACGTTTTCCTGGAAAATGTCTTGATAAACTCTGAAATTCATTTTTCCATCAATGACAACAATCCGTCCAGGCCCTGATGCAGCAAAGCAGCCCCAAACCATGATGCTCCCTCCGCCATGTTTTACAGTGGGGATGAGGTATTGATGTTGGTGTGCTGTGCCTTTTTTTTCTCCACAAATAGTGTTGTGTGGTTTTTCCAAAAAACAAAATTTTGGTTTCATCTGTCCACAAAATATTTCGCCAGTAGTGCTGTGGAACATCCAGGTGCTCTTCTGCAAACTTCATACGTGCTGCAATATTCTTTTTGGACAGCAATGGCTTCTTCCGTGGTGTCCTCCCATGTTCTTGTTTAATGTTTTCCTTATTGTAGATGTGTCAACAAAAATTTTAGCATGTGCCAGAGATTTCTGTAAGTCTTTAGCTGACACTCTAGGATTCTTCTTTACCTCATTAAGCATTCTGCGCTGTGCTCTTGCCGTCATCTTTACAGGACGACCACGCCTAGGGAGAGTAGCAACAGTGCTGAACTTTCTCCATTTGTAGACCGTCTTACCGTGGACACATGAACATCAAGGCTTTTGGAGATACTTTTGTAACCCTTTCCAGCTTCATGCAAGTCAACAATTCTTGATCGTAGGTCTTCTGAGAGCTCTTTTCTGCGAGGCATGGTTCACATCAGGCAGTGCTTCTTGAAACCAGTAAACCCAAAACTGGTGTGTGTTTTTAAAGGGCAGGACAGCTTTCAGCAACACATCCTTTCAGCAACACATACTTTTTCCACCCTGCTGCACTGTGAATGTTTACATGTTATGTTCAATAAACACATGAAAACATATAATGTTTGTGTTGATTTTAAGCAGACTGTGTTTTTCAAATTGTTGTGACTTAGATGAAGATCAGAGCACATTTTATGACCAATTCATGCAAAACTCCACGTAATCCCAAAGGGTTCACATACTTTTTCTTGCCACTGTATACTGCAGCCCTCAGTGTGTGTGTATATGTATAACACACACCTTGCAGCCCCTAGTGTGTGTGTATTTACATACATACACATTGCAGCCCTGCGTGTGTGTATATACACACACACCTGCAGTATGTATTTACATACACATTGCAACCCTGCGTGTGTGTGTATATAGTTACATACACACACGCAGGGCTGCAATGTGTATGTATGTATGTAAATACACACACACACCTGCATTGTGTATGTGTGTGTTTACATACATACACATTGCAGCCCTGGTGTGTGTATTACATACACACAAGCAGGGCTGCAATGTGTATGTAAAAACACACACACACACACACACACCCTGTGTTTGTGTGTGTGTATGTAAATACACATTGCAGCCCTGCTTGTGTGTATGTAAATATACATTATAGGTGTGTGTATTTACATACATACACATTGCAGCCCTGCGTGTGTGTATGTATGTAAATACACACACATACACAATGCAGCTGTGTGTGTGTATGTATGTAAATACACACACATACACAATGCAGCTGTGTGTGTGTATTTACATACACATTGCAGCCCTGCTTGTGGGTGTGTATGTATGTAAATATACACACACATTGCAGCTGTTTGTATGTACATACACATTGCAGCCCTGCGTGTGTGTATATAGTTACATACACGCAGGGCTGCAATGTGTATGTATGTATGTAACTATATACACACACACACACACACACACACACACACACACACACACACACACACACACCACACACACACCACACACACACCACACACACACACACACACACACACACAACACACACACACACACACACACACACACACACACACACACACACACACACACACACACACACACACACCACACACACACACACACACGCAGGGCTGCAATGTGTATGTACATACAAACCGCTGCAATGGGTGTGTGTATTTACACACACACACACACGCAGGGCTGCAGTGTGTATGTGTTTATTTACATACATGCAGGGCTGCAATGTGTATGTATGTAAATACACACTGCAGCCGTGTGTGTGTGTGTACACACACACTGTATTTACATATACATTACAGCCCTGCACGTTTGTATGTACGTACACACGCATTGCAGCCCTGCGTGTGCGTTTACGTACATATTGTATGTATGTGTGCACGCGCGCACGCATATACGTACATACACATTGCGACCCTGTATGTGTATACATATATATTATATGTAGGTATACACACTAGGGCTGGAACAATTAATCGATGATTAAAATAGTTGTCAACGATTTCCATTATCGATTTTAATCGTCCTGTTTACAGCACACCTCGGCTTCGGAGCTGATTGGAGAAGACGCGTCACTGCTTTACTAGGTATGATTTTAGGGTTATGTCAGACACAACCAGTTTGTTTTTATTCCATTTACAACAGTAGCAGAACTATAACACAAACAATAGGATACTGCCACTGGGTGAAGGAGCTGTATGCCTGTGTTTTATCCCTACTTGAAGCTGGAGTCCTGTGCCACCACCCCACCCTCCCTGCCGCACCCTCTTTTGACGGGAACTGCCATTCCCTCCCTTTGGTCTGGTCCTTTCCCCAAACTCACTCCCACACTCAGATCCGGTCTTTTGTCCATACCCACTCCCTCTCACACTCAGGTCAAGTCACTTGAGCAAAGTCATTCCCTTCCACCTCCAGTCCCTCCTCCCACTCAGTTTGTTCACGAAATTATTTAAAAGGGATGCTCCACGCACTCTGACCACTTAAGCTTATTAACCCCTGATTTCATGCTGACATCATCATCTATGGCCAAGTGCTTGTAGCCGCGTTCATTTGAGAAAGGAAACCTGGGCTTAAGCTGCGCATGCAGCATCGACTCATCCCTCTGACCAAGCACTCGCAGCATCGACCCATCCCTCTGACCAAGCACTCGCAGCATCGACCCATCCCTCTGACCAAGCACTCGCAGCATCGACCCATCCCTCTGACCAAGCACTCGCAGCATCGACCCATCCCTCTGACCAAGCACTCGCAGCATCGACCCATCCCTCTGACCAAGCACTCGCAGCATCGACCCATCCCTCTGATCAAGCACTCGCAGCATCGACCCATCCCTCTGACCAAGCACTCGCAGCATCGACCCATCCCTCTGACCAAGCACTCGCAGCATCGACCCATCCCTCTGACCAAGCACTCGCAGCATCGACCCATCCCTCTGACCAAGCACTCGCAGCATCGACCCATCCCTCTGACCAAGCACTCGCAGCATCGACCCATCCCTCTGACCAAGCACTCGCAGCATCGACCCATCCCTCTGACCAAGCACTCGCAGCATCGACCCATCCCTCTGACCAAGCACTCGCAGCATCGACCCATCCCTCTGACCAAGCACTCGCAGCATCGACCCATCCCTCTGACCAAGCACTCGCAGCATCGACCCATCCCTCTGACCAAGCACTCGCAGCATCGACCCATCCCTCTGACCAAGCTCTCGCAGCATCGACCCATCCCTGACCAAGCTCTCGCAGCATCGACCCATCCCTCTGACCAAGCTCTCGCAGCATCGACCCATCCCTCTGACCAAGCTCTCGCAGCATCGACCCATCCCTCTGACCAAGCTCTCGCAGCATCGACCCATCCCTCTGACCAAGCTCTCGCAGCATCGACCCATCCCTCTGACCAAGCTCTCGCAGCATCGACCCATCCCTCTGACCAAGCTCTCGCAGCATCGACCCATCCCTGACCAAGCTCTCGCAGCATCGACCCATCCCTCTGACCAAGCTCTCGCAGCATCGACCCATCCCTCTGACCAAGCTCTCGCAGCATCGACCCATCCCTCTGACCAAGCTCTCGCAGCATCGACCCATCCCTCTGACCAAGCTCTCGCAGCATCGACCCATCCCTCTGACCAAGCTCTCGCAGCATCGACCCATCCCTCTGACCAAGCTCTCGCAGCATCGACCCATCCCTCTGACCAAGCTCTCGCAGCATCGACCCATCCCTCTGACCAAGCTCTCGCAGCATCGACCCATCCCTCTGACCAAGCTCTCGCAGCATCGACCCATCCCTCTGACCAAGCTCTCGCAGCATCGACCCATCCCTCTGACCAAGCTCTCGCAGCATCGACCCATCCCTCTGACCAAGCTCTCGCAGCATCGACCCATCCCTCTGACCAAGCTCTCGCAGCATCGACCCATCCCTCTGACCAAGCTCTCGCAGCATCGACCCATCCCTCTGACCAAGCTCTCGCAGCATCGACCCATCCCTCTGACCAAGCTCTCGCAGCATCGACCCATCCCTCTGACCAAGCTCTCGCAGCATCGACCCATCCCTCTGACCAAGCTCTCGCAGCATCGACCCATCCCTCTGACCAAGCTCTCGCAGCATCGACCCATCCCTCTGACCAAGCTCTCGCAGCATCGACCCATCCCTCTGACCAAGCTCTCGCAGCATCGACCCATCCCTCTGACCAAGCTCTCGCAGCATCGACCCATCCCTCTGACCAAGCTCTCGCAGCATCGACCCATCCCTCTGACCAAGCTCTCGCAGCATCGACCCATCCCTCTGACCAAGCTCTCGCAGCATCGACCCATCCCTCTGACCAAGCTCTCGCAGCATCGACCCATCCCTCTGACCAAGCTCTCGCAGCATCGACCCATCCCTCTGACCAAGCTCTCGCAGCATCGACCATTCCTCTGACCAAGCTCTCGCAGCATCGACCCATCCCTCTGACCAAGCTCTCGCAGCATCGACCCATCCCTCTGACCAAGCTCTCGCAGCATCGACCCATCCCTCTGACCAAGCTCTCGCAGCATCGACCCATCCCTCTGACCAAGCTCTCGCAGCATCGACCCATCCCTCTGACCAAGCTCTCGCAGCATCGACCCATCCCTCTGACCAAGCTCTCGCAGCATCGACCCATCCCTCTGACCAAGCTCTCGCAGCATCGACCCATCCCTCTGACCAAGCTCTCGCAGCATCGACCCATCCCTCTGACCAAGCTCTCGCAGCATCGACCCATCCCTCTGACCAAGCTCTCGCAGCATCGACCCATCCCTCTGACCAAGCTCTCGCAGCATCGACCCATCCCTCTGACCAAGCTCTCGCAGCATCGACCCATCCCTCTGACCAAGCTCTCGCAGCATCGACACATCCCTCTGACCAAGCTCTCGCAGCATCGACACATCCCTCTGACCAAGCTCTCGCAGCATCGACCCATCCCTCTGACCAAGCTCTCGCAGCATCGACCCATCCCTCTGACCAAGCTCTCGCAGCATCGACCCATCCCTCTGACCAAGCTCTCGCAGCATCGACCCATCCCTCTGACCAAGCTCTCGCAGCATCGACCCATCCCTCTGACCAAGCTCTCGCAGCATCGACCCATCCCTCTGACCAAGCTCTCGCAGCATCGACCCATCCCTCTGACCAAGCTCTCGCAGCATCGACCCATCCCTCTGACCAAGCTCTCGCAGCATCGACCCATCCCTCTGACCAAGCTCTCGCAGCATCGACCCATCCCTCTGACCAAGCTCTCGCAGCATCGACCCATCCCTCTGACCAAGCTCTCGCAGCATCGACCCATCCCTCTGACCAAGCTCTCGCAGCATCGACCCATCCCTCTGACCAAGCTCTCGCAGCATCGACCCATCCCTCTGACCAAGCTCTCGCAGCATCGATCCATCCCTCTGACCAAGCTCTCGCAGCATCGACCCATCCCTCTGACCAAGCTCTCGCAGCATCGACCCATCCCTCTGACCAAGCTCTCGCAGCATCGACCCATCCCTCTGACCAAGCTCTCGCAGCATCGACCCATCCCTCTGACCAAGCTCTCGCAGCATCGACCCATCCCTCTGACCAAGCTCTCGCAGCATCGACCCATCCCTCTGACCAAGCTCTCGCAGCATCGACCCATCCCTCTGACCAAGCTCTCGCAGCATCGACCCATCCCTCTGACCAAGCTCTCGCAGCATCGACCCATCCCTCTGACCAAGCTCTCGCAGCATCGACCCATCCCTCTGACCAAGCTCTCGCAGCATCGACCCATCCCTCTGACCAAGCTCTCGCAGCATCGACCCATCCCTCTGACCAAGCTCTCGCAGCATCGACCCATCCCTCTGACCAAGCTCTCGCAGCATCGACCCATCCCTCTGACCAAGCTCTCGCAGCATCGACCCATCCCTCTGACCAAGCTCTCGCAGCATCGACCCATCCCTCTGACCAAGCTCTCGCAGCATCGACCCATCCCTCTGACCAAGCTCTCGCAGCATCGACCCATCCCTCTGACCAAGCTCTCGCAGCATCGACCCATCCCTCTGACCAAGCTCTCGCAGCATCGACCCATCCCTCTGACCAAGCTCTCGCAGCATCGACCCATCCCTCTGACCAAGCTCTCGCAGCATCGACCCATCCCTCTGACCAAGCTCTCGCAGCATCGACCCATCCCTCTGACCAAGCTCTCGCAGCATCGACCCATCCCTCTGACCAAGCTCTCACATACCTTGTGTGAAAAGTACGCAAGATACGCAATTGAGAGTGTACGTACGAAAGTTATGTACACTACGCAAATTGCATATGAAGAAAGGGGGAGGGAGTTGTGATTTTTTTTTACATAAAATAACTAAGCTTTTTTTTTAAAAAAAAATTTTTCCGATGAATCGATTAGTTGGCCTTTTTTTTTTTTTTTGAGAATAATCGTTAGTTGCAGCCCTAATTCATACACATTGCAGCCCTGTGTGCATGTGTGTGTATTTACATACACACACGGCTCCAATATGTATGTAAATACATGTTCCACATTATTAACCAGGGCACCATTTTCGAGCAATATGGGGAAGAAAAAGGATCTCTCTGCTGCCGAAAAGAGTGAAATAGTTCAATACCTTGGACGAGGTATGAAAACATTAGATATTTCACGAAAACGTAAGCGTGATCATCGCACTATTAAGAGATTTGTGGCTGATTCAGAGCACAGACTGGTTCGTGCAGATAAAGGCACATTGAGGAAGATTTCTGCCAGATCCATGCATCGGATCAAGAGAGCAGCTGCTAAAATACCATTACATAGCAGCAAACAGATATTTGAAGCTGCTGGTGCATCTGGAGTCCCACGGATATCAAGGTGTAGAGTTCTCCAGAGTCTTGCAACTGTGCATAAACCTTCCATTCGGCCACCACTAACCAATGCTCACAAGCAGAAATGGCTGCATTGGGCAGAAAAATACATGAAGACTAATTTTCAAACAGTCCTGTTCATGAGTGCCGTACAACCCTGGATGGTCCAGATGGATGGAGTAGTGGATGGTTGGTGGACGGCCACCCTGTTCCAACAAGGCTGCGACGCCAGCAAGGTGGTGGTGGAGTCATGTTTTGGGACGGAATCATGGTAAGAGAGCTGGTCGGCCCCTTTAGGGTCCCCGAAGGTGTAAAGATGACCTCTGCAAAGTATGTGGAGTTCCTGACTGACCACTTCCTTCCCTGGTACAGAAGGAAGAACTATGCTTTCCGTAATAATAAAATCCTCTTCATGCATGACAATGCACCATCTCATGCTGCAAAGAACACCTCTGCATCAATGGCTGCTATGGGGATAAAAGGAGAGAAAGTCATGGTGTGGCCTCCATCCTCCCCTGACCTCAATCCTATTGAGAACCTTTGGAGCATCCTCAAGCAAAAGATCTATGAGGGTGGGAGGAAGTTTACATCCAAACAGCAGCTCTGGGAGGCTAGTCTGACATCTTGCAAACAAATTCAAGCAGAAACTGTGCAAAAACTCACAAGTTCAATGGATGCAAAACTTGTGAAGCTGCTAACAAATAAGGGGTCCTATGTTAAAATGTAACGTGACCTGTTAAAATGTTGTTCAAAGTTTGATTGAAATAGCTTTTGATTTCAGTAAATATGTTGCAAACACAACAAATGACAATTTTCAGTTCATTACAACCTATAAAGTGTTTTGAAACTTACTGTGTGTAATAATTTGGAACCGTGCATTAACAGTATTTTTTTCCCAAAATAAAAAAAACTTTCATCTTTAGGTGGTTTGTTTAGGTAAAATTTGAACTGTACTCTTAATAGTTGATAGCATGAGAATTATGCTGACTGTTGTTTACATCAATTATTTAGGTAAATGAGATTTTTATTTATTTATAAAGCGCCGGCATATTCTGCAGCGCTGTACAATAGACAGGGTTACAATACATTGAACAACATTTGACAAATGGTACAGGAGGAGATGAGGGCCCTATTCCTGTAGGAACTCACAATCTAGAAGGGTTGGGGTTGGAAATAGGAGGAGAGGACTGCAAGGTGAGAGTAATTGATGGTTGCTTGGAAATTAGAAGCCTGGGATTAGTAAGAGTAATTAGCTGGAAAGGATGCCTGATATATAGAGGCCGGTCCTGGGTGGGGGGGTGAATGAATCTTGGTCTGTGTGTTTCCCTGTGTGAAGAGGAAATGCGTTCAGGTAAGTGTTAGGCATCAGAGGCCTTTGAAATGGGGGAAGGGGGGGCACAGGTTAAAATTCTATCGAAAAAAAGCGGTATTTTTAGAAAATCAGTCAAAAATTAAGAAATGCAGATACAAAATACAATTGCGAGGATAGGATATTGTGGAGTGCGCTGGTGGCCATCATGTTGAAAACTGGATACCTGGAATGTTCTTAAGATGCTTGCTGCAGGGAGATCAGTGTGTGAATGGATCCTGGTCTGTGTGTTTCCATGGAGTGTTCTTAAGATTCTTGCCAAAATATCATTGGCATAATAATTTGGAGCAGGGTGTACACACTGATGGCAGCCGTTGGTGTGTGATATATATATATTACACACACACACACACATGTTTTAGACCTCAGACCAGACATGGGCTGCTGTCTGCTCTATCGGCATTCGGACAGGCCCCTGCAGCTGACCGCGTTACTTACAAATCCAACAAGCGCCGCCAGCAAAGTCTACCAGCGGCCGCCCAATGGGAAGCCCCAGGAATGATCTCGTGCGATTGCTCGATCTCGCAAACTCAAAAGATCACGCCTGGGGGCTTCCCAACGAGCGGCCGCTGGGAGACTGTGCCGGCGGCGCTCCTTGGAAGGTAATGGAAACGCGGTCAGCTGCAGGGGCCTGTCCGAATGCCGTTAGAGCGTTCGGACAGCCGCCCCAGCCCCTTGGATGCCGGTAAGCCAGCTCAATGCAATGGTATCGGGGACATCCCTAGAATTAGCCTGCAGTCCGGCAGGCTTCTTGCCTGCCGGACTGAATCTCAAAAAAAACTAGTTACCCGGCACCCGGATCTTTCTGTCCCGGGCGTCGGGCGATACAATTCCAACACCCCTACAACTATAGAATCACATAAAAGAACACTTTAGCTACATGACCAAATTAAAGTGGAGCACTATTTCAACTGAGCTTGTAATGGGGAGCAAATAATGGAAAAATTTGGTACAAGTTGTTAACATACCGGCCTTTTACTAGTGAACTGCTGTGATAGTTGTCACAAAATTTGGTGCCAGTCACCAGCACCGGCGCTACTAGTATCGTCTCTTGGTGTCCCTGCTACTCCATGTACACCACAGAAAGTACTTTTTACATTGTGTGTATGCAATTTTACAAGGCTGCAGGAAGGACATTGGGAACTTTTTGTTGAGAAGAAACAGCGGCTGACTGAATACACGTTTCAAATAAGCTATGGAGTCGAGACTTGTCTGCAACAAGTTCGAAGACTTTGTACATGCTGTAATCATTCTGATGATCTTCTCTCAGATTTGCTTGTTTTATACTTAATAATCTGTGTTCTTTCCTAATGTTCATATAATGCCAGTGTTCTTAAGCAATGGCTGAAAGATCAGGTGGAAGATGTCAAGCATAGCCGTGACTGAACCACTCAGTATCTTAAAGAACACATGTACTCTATGGACATTGCCATTGCCAATCTCTTGTAGACTGGCTCTTTTCAGCCCGCTTGACAGGTACACATCAGCATCTATGATTGGAAATCCGATTTGCTATACCAAAGCAGTCTTCGAGATGGAGTTGTCCTATACACCAGTATGACGGGAGCTCTTTACGTTGACAGGTTATGTATTAAATTGAAACTTCAAACGCATCATTACACAAGCTGAAGTCATGTGTTTTTTTTTTTTTGTTTTTTTTTTAATGTGTTTGGCTCTTAAAAAGGTAGGTCTTTTCAGAAGGTGTTTGGATTAGTTTATTATGTGGTAAGCATAAAGCCCTTCACTGTGATAGATCTTTAAGATTGCTCACAATAGATCAGTAGTCTTCTCGGGGTGTAGCTGCATTCTAAAGAGCATGCTCTGCTGGGAAATCTTTTTCCTTATCTCAGACTTGGAAGAGCAGTTAGTCCTGTAGAGGCAAGGTGTTCAAACTCTGAGCTTGAGGCCTGGTATGTTGAAAAAATAATCACTGAAGATAACTTCCGGTGGTATCCTTCATTCCATATAGCACCAAGTTTTTACAGTCATCCTTGTCCTTTCCGTATGTTAAGCGTCAGTGAATATTGGCGACCAGTCTCCTACCAGGATAGGTAGTCGCCAAGAAGAGCTTAAAAAGGTTAACTCTAAACCCCAAACTACCAACCTTTTAATGACCACGTACACTGACTCCATCCCCATTATTTTGCCTGTACTCCATGTAACCTTGGTATGTATGAAAGTAGTTTACCACCGGATCAGTGTGCTCCAGGTTGGAATAGGCTTGTCACTGCCAGTTATTCATAACCTTTTGGAAGCAAGAAATTCAGGCATGAGACCGGAGAAAGGAAAGATTCTGAAAAATATGACGACGAGGGTATTGACAAAGTTTGTTGCCCTAGAAGTAATGTATTGTAATTTCAACAGTCCAGTTGCTCCACGATGGAGAATTTTTGTAACTGTAGACAGATAAAATTCCTATCTTCATGTACATATAGATTTAGGAAGCAGAAAGTAAATTCTGATGGCTGGGGCAAGACATTCAGAAGTTGTTCATCTCTACCTTTTTTGAGCACACCTATTCGGCCATTCGCAAAAGGAATATTTACAAATATGTTGTTCGTTCTCAAATTCCTTAGCGTTGTACAATGGGAGAAACCGAATAACAAATAAATATATATGTTACGGGTAAAGCCTGAAGTGCGGTTAATCCTAGGATTACACGGGTAACATTACCCAAAACCGCTGGGTAAAGCTGCAAAAAAAAGAAAATTTCTGATTTTACCCAGATAATTTTAGGACAAACCAACTGCCCTTGGGTAACAGTCTGGAAGAGCTGAAATATTCGCACTTTACCCAGATAATGTGCAAGTCTGAAGCTTCACCCGGGTAATCTGAGGACTATCCACAGCTTCACCAGGGTAATCTGCAGACCATCCAACCCTGCTTGGGTACAAGTGAATGTTACTATTATCTATGGATATTATCAATGAAAAATGGCAAAAGACAAACATTAAAATGTATTGCGGATATAATGAATATACAGAGTAACATTCATATAAGAAACCTATCCTGTTAAAAAGTTACATGATCTTTATTATGTGTCATGTGCTTTTATAAAACCTAATAACCATTAGGTTACTTTTTTTATATAATCTTCATAAATTAATTTTCAGACAATTAATGCAGAGTTACATGACCGTTATTTAGTGTGGTTTGTGACTGTGGATACAATTTCATTAAAAATAACTAGGGATGCACCGATACCACTTTTTTAAGACCGAGTACCGATACTTTTTTTTTCAAATACTCACCGATACAGAGTAACATTTTTTTTATGTCATGTGACCACTTTCCAATAAGAACAGACCTCCTATAAAAATGCCCCCCAGCTCACATGTATATACCCCCCAGCTCATGGATATGCCACCCAGCTCTCATTGATATTGCCCCCAGCTCTCATTGATATTGCCCCCAGCTCTCATTGATATTGCCCCCCTAGCTCATAGATATTGCCCCCCTAGCTCATGGATTTGCCCCCCCCCCAGCTCAAGATTTGCCCCAGCTCATGGATACTGCCCCAGCTCATGGATACTGCCCCAGCTCATGGATACTGCCCCAGCACATGGATTTGCCCCCCAGCTCACCTGGCACTCTCCGCGATCATACTTGCCTTGCTGAGCGACGCCGGGAAAGTCTTCGCGCGTGCGCTCGTTGGAAGGCCCCCAGCCGCGATCACGTGGGACCAGGTGATCGCGGATGGGGGGCCTTCCAACGAGTGCACGCGCGGAAACTTTCCCAGCGTCGCTCAGGAAGGTAAGTATGAAGAAGAGCTCCAGGTGCCTGTCCGAATGCTCTATCGGCATTCGGACAGGCCCTGCAGCTGCTCACCGCGTTCATACTTACCTTCCTGAGCGACACCGGGAAAAGTTTCTGCGCGTGCGCTCATTGGAAGGCCCCCGCTGCGATCACATGGTCCCACGTGATCGCGGCTGGGGGCCTTCCAACGAGCGCACGCGCGAAGACTTTCCTGGCGTCGCTCAGGAAGGGAAATATGAACGCGGTGAGCAGCTGCAGGGCCTGTCCGAATGCCGATAGAGCATTCGGACAGCCGCCCCAGCCCCTCGGAAGCCGACTCAATGCTGGCTTCCGATATCGGGGGTACTGCACAAGTACAAAGTACTCCTGCAGTACCCGGTATCGGCACCGATACTAGTATCGGTGCAACCCTAAAAATAACAAACACAATTTTGTTATCGGCCAGATAACAGTTTTCAGCTTTATCCGGGTAATCCTCGGAATTCAGTCAACTGTAACCTGCTGAAAACCGGAGTACCCAGAGGCGTTTGGATACTTTGCAGATTACCCGGATAAAGTACGATGTTTTGTTGCACATCACACTTTATTCAGCAACACTAGGGTAATGTGCGAATTACCCGGTTAAAACAGTGCAGAAAACCGGAGTACCCAGAGGCCTCTGGATACTTTGCAGATTACCCGGGTAAAGTCCGAAATTTCATTTCGCTTCGGACTTTTGCTAATGACGCCTGGGTAATGTAAGGATTACCTGGGTAATCCTAGGATTAACCGTAACACATACATGGAACTGAAGGGAGGATCTTGCTTCAGTGCTTACAATCGAGCTTGTAGCTAAGAATACAGGGCATTTTTAGCATCCCTGATTTGGTTTATGGTACAGATTTTTTTTTTCTTTCAGGATATATTAAAATTTTGCTTTTATTTCCTATACCTGCCTAGTTGTTCGTTCCAGGGAATATTCTGCACGCTGGTCTTTATAAGGTTGTGCCTGTATATAAAAACAATCTTTTATATGCATTGTAGTAGAGCCTCATTCGTGGCTCAATTAAAATGTGAGTTTCCTTTCTGTAAGGATTTTGGTTCTCTTGGATAGAACAGTCCACACTATTGTAGATTGTTTTTGTCTATTACATATATTTCCAGTTGTTGAAACAGAACAACCTCTATTCCAGGGTGGGCTAATGGTTGGCAAATCCTTAAATCTGGGAGCCCAGTATCTGGTTCTTTGCTTGTGAGTGTACCATTTCTGGAAAGAAAGGATATTCTATTAAGTATTGCACTGTTTGTGGTCTGCCCTACTGTGACCTTTGCATGTTGTGGGATGCTGAGCCATTGGATTCCAGGTATAATTTCTTTTGTTATGTGGTGTCTTTTGATAGTAGGAACACCTTTGTGGCTATGACAACATCAGGTATAGGTTTATACCATCATTTTAAGATTGTACTTGTTTAATAATCAAACTAGACCATGCTGCTGCTCTACAAAATTATTTTTTCTTTCAAATGACAATTTTGAAAGACGTCAGTGGTCGAAGCCAAAGTTCGGATAACCATCTTCTATCCATTGCATAGTGCAACATACAGCTAGCATTTTAAGTTAGATTTAAAATATGTCTATAGGACTACCTGAATGGAATTGTGTGTGTGTGTGTGATGTGAAATTGTTTTATTAAATTTTGAATGACAACTCTGTCTTGCTAGCTGCTTGCCTCTGGAGCGCTGGATAATCGAAGATATGAGTTTAAACTTTAAATTCAACCCACAAGGTGTAGAATGCCCTTTAGGGACCTAGGTTATATAGCCATGATGTGATTTGGAAGCTCAGACTGATTTAGCAGTCAAAGAAGCTCAAATGCTTTGAAGGATTTGGCCAGCACAGAATATCTTCTAAAACGGGGTTTGATTCACCTTCCAGGGGCCTCCTATATGTCGCAGGAGGAAGTAGCTTAAGATAAATGCATTGAAATTCACAGGTGGGCAAGCGACCCGGTGGGCCCCTTGAACGATATGCATTGGCTCCATCAATAAAGCAGGAATTATGGAAACTGAAAAGGTAATAGTTGTGGATTCTGTCATACACTCGTACACTGCACAATACTGTGAGTTTTATTGCTGTGGAGCTCTGTGATACTCTCATACACACCGCACATTACTGTATCACGCAGCTCCGTAGCAATAAAACGTACGCTCATACGCACAACATATTACTGTATCACAAAGCTCCTCAGCAATAACACTCAAAAACAATTATGCGGTTTATTTGAATTTTATATTAATTCAATTATTAAATGCAGTGTATTATTCAAATTTAATTAAAATTTATAATAACATATTAAAATATTTTTGGGGGATACTGCATTTAGAACAAAAAAGGAATATATATAATTTCTTTTTTATATTGCCAATCTATGTGGTCATGTTGTATATCATTGGAAAGACCAGGCTCTGACCTCTCTAATGATACCTCCAATTGTTTTTCTCGGACATACAGAACCAGTGGTCCAAAGGACCCCAGCATCTTCTGTGGGATTCCCCTGCCAGTCTCTAGTGGAATTCCTGTTTGTGACCTCATTGCGCACATGTGCAATGGCGGCTGGGAGGCAGTCCCACAGAGTGGGCTGGGCTGACATCCCTGCACTGAGCCAGATCTGCACCGAGCAGGGACACAACAGGTCGGGTGTGGAGCGTCCTCTGCGATGGGGAGGGAATCCCCAGGATGCTCCACACACATCCACACAGTGCAGGGCACTACAGAATACTGGAAGCACTTGGTGCTCAGCACACGCGCCACATGCTGAGCAGCCAAAACTCCGGTATCCACTCTGACTCTTCTCTGCTTGCTCAGGCTAAATGGGGGAGGGGGGGGAAACCACCTGCCCGGCCCCCAAACTGCCAGTCCCGGTAGTCAGACGGTAGGATTTGCCCATCAAATCAAAGGTGTCCACTGCTTACCTTAATTTTTCAAAACCTATATACAACTAATGCAGGTGTATGAGTCGAAAAGGCTTATGTTTTGCCAAAATAACTCCAAATAGCAAATAAAAAGCCCAAACAAAATACCAGTGAAACCATATGCACCAAGATTATCCTAAGTAGTAGTATTTCAGAAAATGCGTGTCTTTATTTATTTATTTTTACACTCAAGGCTTACAGACAAGGAAGTCGGAGACCGGACATGTTCGTTATTAAGATAGCTTAATATATAAACAGTATAAACCTGTGTTTCAATTAACTAATTTGCAGTACTGCATAACTCATGGTTGATCTTCATTTTATACGCACCATGGATGTAAAAATGAGAACTTCTAAGGCTAGCGTCAGACGAACGCAGTCATCCCGTCTGTCGCCGCACAGTTTAACGTCCATCGCAGCATTGATTTGTGATCAAGAGACAACACACGCACCACGCAGGTGGCAACAGACGCCATTTAGGCCTCGACGTAAAAGCTCTATGACAGACCCCCGGAGTGTGCCGCGTCCGCGTAGCGGCCAGTGTGTGTGATGACGCAACGTCAGGCGCAGCGCATTTGCAACGTCCATCACGTTGACGCTCAGAAGTTTGTTTGTTTTTTGGTCTGGCTGACTGTACCTGTCACTTAATCTTAATTCTCAGATTTCCCTTCCCTTTTCTTTTCTTTTCTACATCCATCAAAAAAAACAGACCTTGTGTCTACAGTATCTTCCGTCAGTACCTCCGTCCATTATGCACGCACGCAGAGGAATTTATTGAAGGGACACAATCACTTACATAACGTAAACTGTAACTAGATTACTTGTGCATTAAAAACAAAATCCCCTTATAAAACGCATACTGCAGTTTTTTTTTTGTTGTTTTTTTTAAGTAATCGCAAAAGGAAAAAATAAGGTTACATTTTTCTCGTGTTTCCACTTAGTGGATTTTTCTCAGGATGCAAATTTTGCCAAAATCTTATGTGGAGTCTTTCTGTGTGGCATAGTTTTTACAGTATTTAAGAGGTGATGGGGCGCAGGAGAGCATATTTAGATAAGGCTACAGGGGGCTATTCTGCATGCTACCAGAGATGAGATGGCAGCTGAATGAGATAAAACAGGGAGCTTAACAGACATCTAATCTACCACCTGCTGATATCCTTTGCATATATCCCACACAACACAATGCTGTGGGTCTTTCCATGACTACAGCCCAGTTCACTACAATCTATACCCATTGCCACACAGTGAGGAGCAAGTGCTGTAAAGACACTGGGGGGGGGGGTGCAGTTTGCAACTCAAGAGATCACAAAATGGATGCACACAGTGACACATGTAGAGTAAAATATTTTCTTAAACCTAAAAGAGAAAAGCTATGTACGTGTAAGAGATCATGAACATGAAATTATTATTTTTTTTTTTTTTCTGGTGGTAGTGTCCATTTATTGTTTATATTATGGCTATCCATCAATAAAACGTTTAAAAACTAAACCAATATTTTTGTCGACTAATATTTTTTTTTTTTTTTTAGATTCATCATGTGCAACCCCTCTAATCTGTAGCTTCGGTAGGCCTATTGACTTGGAAAAAGACGACTACCAAAAGGTCCTCTGTAACAATGAGCACTGTCCTTACAGCACGTGGATGCACCTACAATGTTTCTATGAATGGGAGAGCAGCATTCTAGTCCAGTTTAACTGTATTGGGCGAGCACGCAGCTGGAACGAGAAGCAGTGCCGCCAGAACATGTGGACTAAGAAAGGTTATGACCTAGCTTTCAGATTTTGCTCATGTCGGTGTGGTCAAGGTCACTTGAAAAAAGATACAGATTGGTACCAGGTTAAGAGGATGCAGGATGATAAAAAGAAGAAATCTGGCCCAGAGAAAAGCTCTGGTAGATCCATGTCAGAGTCCTCCGATGAAGTCAAGAAATGTAGGGCTACATCCAAACCTCAGAAAGGATTGGTTTTTGATCCTCCACGTCGACATTCTTTTGACAGACAGAACTCTCAGGAGAAGGGGGTAAGTGGTGGTGCCCATGGCCTGCGTTCACCTTGCATTTCTCCAGGACAGTCTCCACCAGCTGGCTACCCTCTACTTTCACCTTCTCACTTTAGTGTTCCCCGTAGCTCTAGATATTTGGGTGAATTTTTAAAGAATGCTATACACTTGGAGCCTCATAAGAAGAATGTAGCAACTGGAGGAGCACTTCGAAGTGCCCACTTGGACTATAGCATGGCTGGACTACAGACACATCGTGCAGGGCGGTTGGATGCACCAGTACAATTTTTACGACGACTAGATCTTTCAGAACTCTTAGCACATATACCACGGCATAAGCTGAACACTTTTCATGTGCGCATGGAAGATGATGCGCAGGTTGGGCAAGGAGAGGATCTCCGCAAGTTCATCCTATCAGCCCTCAGTGCTAGTCATAGGAATGTAGTGAACTGCGCTTTGTGCCACCGGGTGCTCCCAGTTTTTGAACAGTTTCCATTAGTGGATGGAACTTTGTTTCTTAGCCCATCTCGGCACGATGAGATTGAATATGATGTACCTTGTCACCTTCAAGGTAAAATATCAAGCAATGATTTAAAAGCTTTTCATTGTTCGTCATTAAAGTTGCCTTTATTAACTTTTTCATACTGCTTCTTACAGGCATGATGGCAGTATTTGTCACTGTTTTAGAGATGTGTAGTATTGTTAATTTTTAAACCATTCCTTTAATTAAACATACCCAGGTGTGTGGTTTTTAAAACCATTATTTCTTGCAAACAGATCTATAAAAGTGTAAACTTAAGTACAAGGGGCATGCTATGTCTGGGCAAGTGGGTCTTGAGAATGGAATTGAGTGAGAACGTGAACAAGTTTGGGTCAAGGGAAAGCAAGTGGTCCATTATATACTGTGATATTAGCCTTCTTACACTATTTTTTTAATGCTTTTTATGTTCACTGTAAGCACATCATTTAGTTTCCTTTTACAGAATTATTTCATATTCCAACTATAGCTCTAAAGTCAGTTGAAACTGGGTCTTATGCCAATCTGACTCAAGGAACCGCCCTCGAAAAGCAAACTCCGTATGGGCTATATTCCATAGTTGGTGTTAGTTAGCCTGGCTGTTATGCTTTTATATCGAGGTGCTACGTGTGTTTATCACATGCCACCCATATTCCATTCCTGACGCTACCCCATTTGCAAATCATTTTTTGCACTAGCTTCTGCTAACTTGCTGTACTTTGCACATCCTATACCTAACCTGAGGGATCACAAACATCCAGTAGCTTTTCAATAAGTAAAGTGCTAGAACTATGGAAAACCTATTACCGCAGGGATGCGGACCGCCATATTTTACGACCTCCTAAAAGCTGACCCTACATGATTTTGCAGATGTAGAATCATGTAGCACCCCCTAAACTCCCCCATCCCCCCCATATAAATCCGATAATCCTCTCATCCTGTGGCAAGAACGGTGGGCTGATCCGCTGATCTTGTCGACGGGAGCAGTCTCCCTCTGTGATCGCTGCGAGAGCGAGATCGCACAGGGCTCACATCCCGGAAGCGCAACCCTCCATGGAATTCCATGGGCGTCCACAGGATGGGGCAAGGGGGGGCACTTGCCCCCTGGAACTGGGCATCAACAAAGGTGCTTCCCTGGCTGTGGCCGGCTGGTCTGCGTGTGAGGAGTGTGCAGGGATTCTAAAAATCGGCAGTTTATTGGTATGTCGCTGTGTACAGGGGGGAGGTTGGGAGACACGATGGAGGGGGTGGAGCTGTGCAGAGAGGCAGAGCAGAGGAGGCAGCCAAGGAGGGGCGGAGCTCCAACGTGCACCTCACACAGGCCTTCACTTCACCAGGAAGGGAGCAGTGAATGTGCTGCTCAGCATCTGAAGGCACTAGGCAGCATGCCGGGTCTATACACAATGACCCTATGTGAATCATCTGCCAAGCAAGGTGCAAGAAGTCCATCTCAGGGAGGAGGTAAATGCACAAAATACACACACCACTCCCAACCAGCACACACCCATTCAATCACTCCCAGCCAGCACACACATCGCTCTTAGCCTGTCTTCACACACTCCCAGGCAGCACACACATCACTCTCAGCCAGCACACACACACACCTCACTCTTGGCCTGCTTCACACACTCCCGGCCAGCACACACACATCACTCTCAGCCTGCCTTCACACACTCCCAGCCAGCACACACATCACTCTCAGCCAGCCAGCGCGCGCGCGCACACACACACACACACACATCACTCTCAGCCAGCCAGCGCACACACACACAACACTCTCAGCCAGCCAGAGCGCGCACACACACACACATCACTCTCGGCCTGCTTCACACACTCCCGGCCAGCCTTCACACACTCCCGGCCAGCCTTCACACACTCCCGGCCAGCCTTCACACATTCCCGGCCAGCACACATCACGTCTCTCCCGGCCAGCACACATCACGTCTCTCCCGGCCAGCACACATCACGTCTCTCCCAGCCAGCTTACACATCACATCACTCCCAGTCAGTGTGCCAGCAATGTGCCCTCATACCAGTGGGCCACGCTTAGAATTGTGCCATATACATACCAGTGGGCCACGCATAGGAGTATGCCATATACATACCAGTATACCACAATACCAGTGTGCCATCATATCAGTCTGCCATGTGCCATAATATATATGCTTAATGAAAACGGACCAGGCAGAGCACGGCAAGGAGCAGAGATGCTCTGGCGCCCCTTACACGTGTAGCCCCCCCCCTCCCGCCTTTAAAGGTAAGGAGAGGGGGCAAAATGTTTATTAATGAAATTATTTATGTAGTGTGTGTGTATTTAAAATCCCCCCCCCCCGGAAAAATTTCTGCGGATGCCCATGCCCAGGAGGTGATCGCGGCTGCGAGGAATGCTCCTGTGAGTAATCCCAGCCTGTCCCAGAATATCATTCTTACATGGGGATGCTACCGGGAAATTTGCAATTGCGTATTTTCCTCGTTAGCGTCCCCATATTAGCATGAAGTAGGGAATATAGCCTTATGTGGGCAGTTGCTGCAATAGTATACAAACGTAGCACTTTCCTTTGCCCTGAAGACACTGAATCTGCTTGGGTTGGACAAGTTTCAGTGGTTAAGCACAGTAATGTAAAGCTAGTTGCCTCTCGCTGCTTTTGCTGAATGCTTGAGCAAGCGTTCAGTCCTGCTTCGGGATTGGTCAATATTTTTTATTTATTTATAAAGGACTTTACCAGGAAGGATACAATGAGATTTTTCTCGTTTTCAAGTATGTCCTGGGTTCAAGAACATTGAATTGTTACAGTTGTAACAATTTGAGTTACCCTTCAAAGGATACCTTCGACTACTATACCTTTTCAAGTGCAACAAAGCAGGAAGTTTAAGACCCCATTGAAGTGTATGTTTAGATTATATTTTAATGCTTATGATCAAAAGAGCAATAATATTCACTATATGACTGAGGGAATACTTAAGCATGCATATAGTTTACATATATATTGCAAATAACTTAATCGTTTTCTATTCCTAACTTTTTCTTGATGTTATTTTCCTGTTTTTTTTCCCCCCCTCTAGGACGGCTTATGCACCTTTATGCAGTTTGTGTGGACTGCTTAGAAGGTGTTCATAAAATAATCTGTATTAAGTGCAAATCAAGATGGGATGGAAGCTGGCACCAGTTGGGAACCATGTATACGTATGATATATTGGCAGCTTCTCCGTGCTGTCAGGTATCTAATGCTCTAAAACTGTGGAGTGCTATGTATTAATATCAGGAAATGAGAAACGTGATCTTTTTGGCGATTACTCTATTAAAACCAAACAAACATTAGGAAACTACAGTATCTCTCAGAAGTGCTCACATTTTTGTAAATATTTTATTATGTTTTCATGTGACAACATTGAATAAGTGACACTTTACATTTGTAGCAAAGTAGTGAGTGTACAGCTTGTATAACAGTGTAAAATTGCCGTCCCATCAAAATAACTCAACACACAGCCATTAATGTCTAAACCGGTGGCATCTAAGTGAAAATGTCGAAATTGGGCCCAACTAGCCATTTTTCCTCCCGGTGACATGTGACTCGTTAGTGTTACAAGGTCACAGGTGTGAATGGGGGAGTAGGTGTATTAAATTTGGTGTTATCACTCTCTCTCTCATACTGGTCACTGGAAGTTCAACATGGCACTTCCAAGGCAAAGAACTCTCTGAGGATCTGAAAAAATGAATTGTTGCTCTACATCAGTAGTCTCAAACTCAAATTACCCATGGGTTCCTGGACAGGTTTTCATATCTCAAGTGGGCCACATGCAAAATTTCAAACTCGTTTTTTTAATTATTAAATGGTTTATTCTTTTAGTTTACTGCAAAATGTCTGTTTTTTGTTCTGGCATTGTCCATTTGTCATGTATGAAATGAGCAATACCACTGCCGTTACTCACCTTCTCATTTCTCACGCTGCGAGCAAAGTCGTGGTGTTTTATACAGATTCTGGCCTTTCCAATGACTCCTCAACCATCCCTGTAGCCCTTACGGATCCAGAGATATGGGGGTCTAAAGACCCTTGCATCTTCTGTACTACTGGGCAGAGGGAATCCTAGCAGGTGATGTCATCGCACAATGACTCCTGCAGCCCGGGGGGCAGTCCCACGGCAAGGGTGAATGTCAGCCTGCTGTGGCTGAAGCCCCTGCTCGGTGCCAGATAGCCACCGAGCAAGGGCCCAACATGACAGGCGTGGAGCCTGCGTGCTGGGTAGGGAATACTCATGATACTTCACACAAAAGCCAATCTGGACCGGGTCAGTCCGCCCCTGTCTGCGGACCATTTGTTACTGGTCCGCGGGCCGTTATTTTGAGACCCCTGCTCTACATAAAGATGGCCTAGGCTAGAAGACGACTGCTGAGACCCTGAAACTATGCTGCAGCACGGTGGCTAAGACCATGCAGCGGTTTAAACGGAACTTTGCATGGATGACCAAAGAAGTTAAGTGCATGTGCTCAGCGGCATATCCAGGGGTTTTCTTTGGAAAATAGATGTATGAGTGCTGCCAGCATTGCTGCAGAGGTTGAAGGGAAGGGGTGAGGGGTGGGGTCAGCCTGTCGGTGTTCAGACCATACGCCGCACAATGCATCAAATTGGTCTGCATGGCTGTCGTCCCAGAAGGAAGCCTCTTCTAAAGATGATGCAAAAGAAAACATTTTGGTGAAGACTAGCGGACTAAGGACATGGATTACTGGAACCATGTCCTGTGGTCTGATGAGACCAAAATAAACTTATTTGGTTGAGATGGTGTCAAGCGTGTGTGGCGGCAACCGGGTGAGGAGTACAAAGACAAGTTTGTCTTGCCTACAGTCAAGCGTGGTGTTGGGAGTGTCATGGTCTGGGGCTGTATGAGTGCTGCCGGCACTAGGGAGCTACAGTTCATTGAAGGAACCATGAATGCCAACATGTACTGTGACATACTGAAGCAGAGCATGATCCCTTCCCTTCGGAGACTGGGCCGCAGGGCAGTATTCCATGATAACGACCTCAAACAACCACTGCCTTGCTAAAGAAGCTGAGGGTACAGGTGATGGACTGGCCAAGCATGTCTACAGACCTAAACCCTATTTAACATCTGTGGGGCATCCTCAAATGAAGGTGGAGGAGCGCAAGGTCTCTAACATCCACCAGCTCTGTGATGTCGTCATGGAGTGTAAGAGGACTACAGTGACCACCCGTGAAGCTCTGGTGAACTCCATGCCCAAAAGGGTTAAGACAGTTCTGGAAAATAATGGTGGCCACACAAAATATTGACACTTTGGCCCCAATTTGGACATTTTCACTTAGTGGCGTACTCACTTTTGTTGCCAGCGGTTTAGCCATTAATGGCTGTGTGTTGAGTTATTTTGAGGGGACAGCAAATTTACACAGTTTACAAACTGTACATGCACTACTTTACATTGTAGCAAAAGTGTAATTTCTTCAGTGTTGTCACATGAAATGATATAATAAAATATTTAAACAATGAGGGGTGTACTCACTTCTGTGAGATACTGTGTGTATTATTATTCATTTTTTTTTTCCTTTTCAGGTACATTTTGTACCCTTTTAGTTGTCTGTAAGGGGATTTTTGCGTTTAAAATAGCTGGGATTACAAACTGGTTCTTTTTAAATGTTGGCTTAGAACTGTACATAAATCCATTCGGCAGATTTAAAGAAAACATATTTTCGTTAGATAATTTCCATTATTCCTCCCGTTGTTACTCAGGTACTTGGCTGGTAGATGAGGAATAAGTCTGCAGACTTGACTTCTTTATTTGCAAAGTATTTTACCAGGAAGGATACATTGAGATTTCTCTTGTTTTCAAGTATGTCAAATAGTAATGAGTCCCTAAACCTATAAAATAAATAATGGACGTAAATGGAAGAAGAAAAAAAACACTTCTAGAATGTGCTGAATTGATATGGTTTTCAGTGTTTTTCTAAAGGCTGAAATTAACCCAAATTCTATACAATTTTTCTATATTTCTTTATTTGATGGAAATCTTTAAGGTTTCAATCAAACCCCTTGGTGCATGAGAAAACTAAGCAGAGCCCATAAACTACTTTCTAAATTTGACTTTTTTTAAAAAAAATTATTTGTTTTCTAAATTTCTCATTTAATTTGGTACTGCTGGTTTTAGAATAATTTTGTCTCTTGGTGGTGCCTTTTACACTGGACGTTTCGAAGTTTAGTGTTTTTAAGAAAGCTTTGATTTATATAATTTGGTAAAATATATATTCTAGTAATTTAATGTCTTGTCTGCATAAAAGAATTTAAATCTTGCTACTTTGGTAGCCTCTCCTCCCCAGACTTCAGCTTTGGACGTTTATCTTCCTAGGTGCATGGCAAAGGGTGGGAAATACTGCCAATGTCTTCAGTGCTTGACATGAGTAGGGAAGGTATCAAGATCCTCTTGCGGAGCGATGAGGAGGGTTTGAAAAGGAGGGAGAAGAGCATTTTAAGATTAGTCAAAGATTTTTTTTAAAAAAAAAACACGATGCAGTTCATGGTACTAATAAAATATATTTAGACCGGGTTTCTCTACTCCGGTCCTCAGGACCCACTAACAGGCCAGGTTTTCCAGATATCCGAAGCACAGCACAGGTGATATGATTTGCTGCTCAGTGATTGCAGGATTCAGTCTGCATTTCCCCAAGGTGATCTGCAAAATCTGGCATGTAGTGGGTCCCGAGGACTGGAGTTGAGAACTCCTGATTTTAGAGTACATTTGAAAATTACACATCGGTTAAATTAGTGTACAATAGATAAAAATATTCTTATAATGCACATCTTTTAGCAAAATGAAGCATTTTAAAGCACATATTTCTAAACCGTTTTTGATTAAAGGCTTGCTCTGGAGTGGTTTATGTGTTTTCCAAGTTCATGAGGTGAATGGGATAATGTATTACTTTAAAGATTAAAAAAAATAACGTACTGTTGAATTTCTCAGCCGGGAAATATTGTAGAATGGTTTTCTATGAGTTTTATTGACCGTTTCTTCTAATACAATTTTTTTTTATGTTTTTGAATCCCCGATCTCTCCCCAGGCCAGACTGAATTGCAAGCACTGTGGAAAGCCAGTTATAGACGTGCGCATCGGAATGCAGTATTTCTCAGAGTACAGTAACGTCCAGCAGTGTCCACACTGTGGTAATTTAGACTACCATTTCGTGAAGCCATTCTCCTCTTTTAAAGTCTTGGAAGCTTATTGACAAATGCTTTCACTTAGTAATAGCCATTTTCTAGGTATTACTAATTTGTTGCATAACTTTTTATAGAACATATTCTGTAAACCACAATGTTAACTCTTTTTCTAATTCAAAAACCAACCACAGTGTTTTCCTTTTATAATGATTTCTTAAAAATGTAAATAATTTGGTTCTCTGTAAATTGGGGAATGTATCATGGACGGGTGAATGTAAATCTATGCCAGCAAAGTGTATTTTTAAATTTTTTTTTTCTTTCTGTGGTTGAAGCTTGATTAAAATCTTGGAGCTGCCGATTTTGTTGGGCCTGTTGGAATTGTGAAATTATCTTGTTATAACGGGGCAGATGGGTATATACAGTTAGGTAGATAGGTGTGTGTGTGTGTGTGTGTGTATATACAGCTGGACAGACTTGTCCCACCCACTTGCATTTATGCTCTGATTTCATTTAGTATGTCTCCATTTTTTTTAATTTTTTTATATCTTTATCTATTTGCTCCAGTCTCCCACATTTGATGTAATTTCCCATCCTGATTTTATTTTTCTTTCCTGAGCAGCAGCTGAGCTTCTGCAGGGACAGGCCAGCGTTTTATGTAAGATCTGGGTCCAGGGTAGTGATTGTCTGCAGCCTGTCTCTTTCTCACACTAAGAGATAGAAATCTGCAGTGCATGTGACTTCGTGGCACTTCACCATGTGGTGCCCTGGGACTACCTGCTGTAAGCCTGGAGCTGTCGCTCAAACAGCCTCTAATTCTAGCCCTGGGTTGACATATTTAGGCATAGTATTAGGATTTAACGTTAGCGATCCCTTCCTTTGCCCCTTGCGCTTAAAAAAAAAAAAAAAAAATCACTTTCCACCAAAGCTTCTTTTAGATTTTTTAATGTAGTATTTAATACCAATTTTGATGGACTTTTGTAGCAATATTTTAATTTTTGATATGTTTATTTTGTATGGATGTATTTGTTTAATACCGAACTTGTCAAATTTGAATTTGTACTAGAAATGATCTGAAAAAATTGTATTGCCTTTTCCCTTAAAATAATTCAGAGGGTTTTATTCTAAACCTATTTAAACTTAATTTTTTTTTCCATTGAGGTTACAAATTCTTATGTGGATATTGTAAAAAGTTTTGTAAAATGTTACCACATTTTTGTGTCAAGTTTTTTTTTTTTTTAATTTTGTTCAATGTAAACCTTTCTTAAAACCATGCGCGTGAAAGAATAATCAAGGCTAAAGCACTTAATGTATCTGACATTTTGTCAAGAGTAACATTTTACATATTTTCTAAGCTTAATCTAAATATGAGAAATTTCCCTGAGATGCTACTGAGAAATTTTGTTGGATGTTTTAATGCTATAGGATAGTTGATGGAGATGTGGGAAATTCTTTTTCTTATATTTCATGTTCCCTGACGAGCATTTTTTATTCTTCTTGTAAGAAAACGAGTGACAGTTGGCAATCTGAATTTCAAAGTAAAAGCATAATGCAACTTTACAGTGGAGCTTTTGGATATTTTCTAATCTTCATTTAAGAGTTCATTTCAATTTTTTTATTCAATAAAAACTTTTTCATAACCTTTATTTCTAAAGAAAAATAATCTTAAAAATTAATTGGATTGCAAACCTATCACATCTGGTATAATATACATAGTATATACTCCTGCTACGTATAAGCACTTTAGAATGGTTTCTATATAACATACAGTTGCTATCATGATATTAATTGGAAACAAAGTTCTACACTTAGGCTGGTGGCACACGAACGCTTTTGTTGCTTGTGTGCGTACATGCCGTTTTGACAGGGAGGGCCAACCACCGGACGTGAAAAAGCCCTCCCCGTCAAAAATGCGAAGCGGACGCTGACAGGGATACAAAGCGCAATCCTCCGTAGGAGGATTGCGCTTTGTACGCTGAGTGCACAGAGTGGAAGGAACGCCCCCTCTCACGGACGTTCCTTCCTCTCTGTTAACGCTCGTGTGCCGCCAGCCTAACTCCACTCCCAAACAAAATTATTAACTTTAGAATTGTTTGATCAGGTAATTTGAATTGAGGTTGTCACATGCTAACTGCAGCAAAACTAAATCTAACCACGTTGCAGAATTATGCATAATGGCATTAATTATGAAAAAAAGCCATAAGTTGTTTAATGTTTCACTCTAATACGTGCCCCCCCCCCCTAATTTGGAAGCTGCTGCATGAGGCATCTGCACAATTATTTATTTTTCAAGCTGGAATAATTTCCCCTTCTCCCAGCATGCACTGCTTGTTCCTTTCAGCACAGGGCTTCCAAAAACAGGAAGTCCCTGTAGCTTTTTTTTTTTCTTTACACAATTTGCGTTCCATATGCAAATTGGCATTGCTCAGAGCGTGTACTTCCTGTATGCAAGTTCCATAGTGCCTGTGCAGAACGATGGATCAAAGCTGCGAGCATATGCGTAAAAAATTGATCCACCGCCTGCCTCTCTCAGGATGCTCTTGATCGTGGGCAGTCAGAGAGCGTGATGTCGGTACGCAAATCCGGTAATTCTAAATCCTGGCTGCCTGGTGATGTGCGTAAAGGAAAGTCCTCTTCACACAGCACTGTCCTGGAGGGGTCCCTCTACACAGCCTGACCACTTTAGCATTTTAGTGTCCCTTTTAATTGCAACAGGCCCTATTCCAAGGGTGGTATAAGATTTACAAGTCCATAGATTAGAATGGCTCTGGGAAGTTTGCAACAGCTCTGGTTGAGTTAACCTCAACCTTGGAATAAGGCCCAACGTGTTATAAAGTTACTTTGTGATTACACTGACGAGTAGGTTAATGTTTTTTTTTTTTCCTGTTTTTTTCTGCCATGCTGTGTGACTTCAAGTACTACTAGATGGTTCTTAGAAAAGCAGATTGTTTTGAAGTGCTAGCCCCTTGAGATTGAACTCATTGTGAATAGCAGGTTCATTGTAGTGGAAAGTAGTAACGTTATTGAAATTAAAGGAACACTCCAACAAAAAAATCACCCCCCGTTTTTTTTTCCTAACCTATCCCTATTCCCTTAATAAAACCTTCTTTTTTTTTTCTTTTCTTGTAACTGCAATACTTACCTTAAAATCCTCTGGTTTCCAGCGGCGTTTTTTTTTTTTATACTCACCTCCCTCCTCTTCCTCTCCCGTCCTTCTTCTTGCTGCGTCTTGGCTCTGGTTTACGTGAGAAGCGCGCATGCGCGCCTCTCACGTAAGCCAGCCAATCGGCAGGCTTCCTCCCGGCTCCTCTGAGGATTAGTGTTGCGCGCAAGAGGATGCGCGCAACACTAAGAAGAGGGAGCCGCCAGCTTCTGTGGGGAGTTGGAGACGTCATCGCGCTGAAAGCGCGATGACATCTCCTACTCGGCAAAAGTCGGCAGAAGCGGGAAATATGATTCCCGCTCTGCTGACTGACAGCTGGGAGGGCGGAGTAAAGTTCTCCGCCTCTCTCAGCTGTTTTCAGCATTTTCAGCTGATCGGCTGAGCGGAGGGAGGGGGGACAGAGGGCGGCATACTCCGGGCATCATGACCACCTAAAATAGCTTAGGTGGTCATGTTGCTTAGAGTATCCCTTTAAGTGATTGAACAAAGCTGTCTTACGGTGAAAATCTACATCAAAATATTCCTCTTCTTTTGAAATGTGGAATTGTATAAAGTAGGGTGGGTGATTAAACATCTAGGTACTTGCATTTTCCTAATCACCCAAGCATCCACTGAGTTAAAAAAAAAAACACCTGATGTGACATTACTGCAACCTGACGGTTGTAACAGATTTGTTGGACTATGGTTTGGCAATTCGATTAGAGAGCTTGGCTTATTTCACAGAGACCCCAGTGCAGGTAAGTAGAATTGGTCAATTTAGGCCAGGGTCAGACGAGCATTTTTGAGAGTTGAAGGAACGTCTGAGCGTGGATGTTCCTTCCACTCTGACGCCCCGTCTGGCCACGTCACTGAGCACTGTTAGTGCACTCAGCACTGCAAGGCTAGATCCTCCTATGGAAGATTGCACTTTGCAGCCCCGTCGAACAAACGTCTAGCGGTTCAATGGGGAGGCTTTCAGAACGTCCGCTTGTAGTGTGCGTAATTCGTGCGCAGGCTACAGCATGTGGTCAACCCAGTCAAAGCGTTGCAGCGCTGCGACGGACGCCGGGAGGCACGTCAGTACAGGCGCACATAGTGCGCTCGTCTGATCCCGGCCTCATCCATCTTTTTGAATCTGTTGTCGAGTAAGTGACCTTTTTATGTTTAGCTAGATGTTTGAGTGCACCCCATTTTATTTTTAGCTTGGTTTTTTACTTTTAGTTGTCTCTGGTTTTGTGGGAATTCTTTTTTCCCCACAGATTTGGCTAATGGATTTTGAAAATCATGGGGTAGATATTCTGCTCTATTCAATAAATGCAGAATTGGCATGAGTATTCAATTCAGCTGTATTTGCAGACATTCCCTTTTGTGATTGTTAGAGCCAATGCAGATTTGAGCAGCTCAGCTATTGCAGCATTTGCCTACTGCAACTCAGCATTTAATGGATACAGTCCATTCTTTATCTATTAATCGATCCTGACTGTCCATTGAATTCCTCAGAGAAGACTTTTATCAATCAAGTGTTATTGAAATTCCTTGACACTCATTGTATATTAATGACAATAGCTTGGCAAAGCTTCAGTGAATCTACAAAAAAAACTTTAATTCACAAAGTAATCTTAATATGCAGACCCCTGTGCAAAGTGTTTTCCATTTGTATAGGAAAAAAGTGCAGCTTTATTAGAATATATGTGTAATTGCATTGTAATTGGCAAGAAATACAGCTTCTCTACCAATGGAAATGAAAGTATGGGGTATGCAGGGGGTATTCAATCATCTCTCTGCATATTTTCCCCATCTCTCTATACCCCAATGTGTGCCCTCTCCCCTGTTTCTTCCTCTTGTTTACATAAGTAGAAAACAGACCCTATGCAGAGCTGACCCTTTAAGCAGCAAAAATATATACAATATGCTGCACATGAGCTCCAAAGAGGGCAGTATCCTATCCAGACAAAGAAAAGGACGGCCACTAAAATTTCAACTAGGTAAACCTTTTTAATGTGACAACAGCAGCGTTTTGGCTGTTCTGCAGCCTTTCCCAAACTTTGGAAAAGGCTGTAGAACAGCTGAGATGTTGCTGGTGTCACATAAGCAAGACAACAAAGTCTTTTTCTTCATCTGGAATCCCCCATGTTTGTCTATGCAGGGGTAAATAGGGAGGTAGAATTAGACTCCATTTAACAAATGTAGCTCTACTTAAACCGCAATGATGGTTTCCATATCTGTCCTGAGCACTAGATCTTCTCAGCCTGGACAGATTTTGGGCTTTCTGTCGACAGGGCTGATTCTTCGGGCTCAACCTGCAGCACACCTTTACTCATATATACATGGTGTCATGGGCATATTTTGCAAATAAAACTGGCAAGACACATTTTATTTACCAATGCGAAAAATATGTATGCATGACTTTATGATACTGTTAAAGAATTTTCAGTATTATCAAATGTATTATTCACATCCAAGTAAATTCTGCTTCTTTCAAAGGGTGTAAGCTGTAAGTATTACTGTAAATTCCAAGCAGCATTACTTTCATCAATATGTAAATGTCTGATGCACAAATTGATTTTACATTGCATATACTGTCCCTTCCCTTGAAGAAATCTCATTCACTGAAAAGAGGAATAAAGCTGTTTTATTTTCTTTTACTGACTTGTATTTGTTCTAATTTTGTTTTCATATAAAGTTCTGTCTTAACATATATGTAAGGATCTATTCAGTTTGCGTTTCAGCTCACTTCAGCTATCAGAAAATACGGTGAATTCACTATTTAGCAACTGATCACCGTATTTTGCTGAAAATTGGAGTTGCCAAAGCAGTCATCGGACACCGGCAAAAATCACTGCATTCCACTGATAACCACCTGATTGGCATTGGCAAATTCCACAAAACCGAAGGAAAAAGGTTCCTATTCTCCTCATAGGAGTTTCAATTCATAAAGCGGTGTCTAAAATAATAAAAGGTCTGTTACAAAATAAAGTCTTTTAAACAATAAAGCCAAAAAGGATGTAAAAAGAAATACAAAAAGATCTTTAAAAAAAAAAGAGGGGTTTTTCAAAAATGCATTAATGGTCTTAAAAAAAAAAAAAAAAAAAAAAAAAAGCATTTTGGTGGAATTTGGTGTTCTGTGAATATTTTATTTGCAAAGTATTTTGGCAGGAAGGATACATTGAGATTTCTCTTGTTTTTGAAGTATGTCCCTGGGTTCATGAACATTGTATTTAACGACTGTAAAAATTCCAAAGTAATAAATGCAAGATAAACAAAACACATATACAGAATAACAGAAAATTAATATGTATTTATTGCCTGTTTGAAGTCTGAGATTTGTAAATTATCTGTTAGACAAACTCAGGCTATGACTGTTACAAAGCCACTGCCACAGAGGCCTCCTAGGAGCGGCAGATGGACTATTGCAGGATCTGGTAGACATACAGGGTTATTCAGAGAGCGGGAAAAGCAGGAGAATGACTAGAGAATGAAAAATTCTAGGTCAAAATAGCCAATTTGGAAAGTGAGATGAAAGGGAGAATTTTTCTGGTTTGGCTATTTTGACCTAGAATTTTTCATTCTCCAGTCCTTCTGCTTTTCACGCTCTGAATAACCCTGTTTAGAGTTGTGGATAGAAGGCATGTCCTACAGTCTGTGGCTCTTCTTAATTCTTTTGAGGCACTTTCAGAGTGTAGTGGTAAGACGGAAGTAGGCTCAGACACCAAAGTTGAGGAACCACCATCCCCTATGCCTAAGGTATGCAAGACTGCAACCAAGGACAAAAAGGAAAAGGTGGAACTTGATAGAATCACCCAGCAACAATTGCCTTCTATAATAAGAGGTGTTGAGCTGGAGAGTAGTGGTTTGGTGAGCAGTCTTCCTGGGGCCACTGCTCGTAGAGACAGACGTACTCTCAATATTGTCAAACAAGCAAAGCGGGAAGGGGAAGTGGACGTTCTAGTCCATCTAGGAACAAAACGACTTGGCTAGCAATGAGGTTTCTGAGATTAAGGAAGATTTTTGTGTTCTTGGAGGTGAAATACAGCAGATTGCATCCACTGTGTCATTCTCTGAAGTTCTACCTGTGCATAACATTCAGGATAGGCAGATGCGCACTAGGAAATTTAATTTGTGGCTTCGGGAATGGAGTCGTGAGCAAGGATTTGGCTTTGTGTACCATGCTAGCTCTAATTGAAGCAGAAAGGAACTGTATAAAAAAGATGGTTTGCATCTTACTCATAGGGGAACATTTATTTATTTATAAAGGATTTTACCAGGAAGGATACATTGAGATTTCTCTCGTTTTCAAGTATGTCCTGGGTTCAAGAACATTGAAGTGTTACAGTTACAGAAATACAAAGTAATACAATGCAAGATATTAAAAAAAAACAACACAAATATACAGATTAACAGAAAAATATGTAGGAAATATAGTCACTAGGTTACATGTTTACAGGTGCATTCTGTATTGAGGTATGTTAGTAAGGAGCTTTTAGTGACTTAAGACTGGGGGAAGATTTGATGGTGTCTGGGAGGTTATTCCATAATTGTGGTGCTCTGTAGGAAAATGAGGACCGAGCCACTGTATTTTTGTATTGTGGTATAGCAAGTAAGGTGCTGGTCCTGGATCGGAGGTTATAGGATGAGGGAGCTGCTGGGGGAAGCAGTCTATGCGGGTAGGGTGGCAGCTTCCCAGAGATGCTCTTAAACACCAGGCTGGAAAGGTGAAGGGTGCGTCTGGATTCCAGCGATGGGCAGTTTAGCTCTTTTAACATGTCACAATGGTGGGTCATGTAGTTACATTGTAGCGCAAAGCGGCAGAATGAGTTATACAATGCAGTAAGTTTATGAAGGTGTGTTTGCGGGGCGGCTGCATACACTACATCTCCGTAATCAATAGCCGGCATAAGCATTTGCTGTACAATCTGCTTTCTTACCGCGGGACTCAGGCAGGATTTGTTTCTGTACAGGGCACCTAGTTTGGGGTAAAGTTTAGATGAAAGTTTTTCGATGTGGGGGCCAAAGGATAGATTAGGGTCCAACCACATACCTAGATATTTGAGAGAAGTGACTGTGGTCAGCATGCCATTTGATTTTGTCCCAACACATAGATGGGGATTTTGCAATTTGTGTAGTTTAGGTGCTGTTCCAAAGAGCATCGTTAGTTTTGTCAGGATTTAAAAAAAGTTTGTTGTTTTTGATCCACTTTTCTACCTCTGTGAATTGTTCTTGCAGCACGGCCTCCAGCTGCGGGAGATTTGGTTTGCTGGTATAGATTACAGTGTCGTCTGCGTACATATGTACAGTTGAGGCTTTGCAGACGTTGGGCAGATCATTTATGAATATTGTGAATAGCAGGGGGCCTAGTATTGAGCCTTGGGGTACACCGCAAGTGACTGGGAGCGGGAGGGAGGAGCTGCCAGAAATTGACACATATTGTGATCGGTCGGATACATATGATTTGAAACCAGGTTAGCGTGCGATCACCAATGCCAGAGTTTTAAGTTTTTCTAACAAGATGCCATGGTCTACCGTGTCAAAGGCCTTAGCAAAATCAAGGAAGATGGCTCCAGTTAGGTTTCCTTGTTCCATCCCAGCCTGGGTATCATTGCAGACTTTTAAAAGGGCGGTTGTAGTTGAGTGATTTGGACGAAAGCCTGATTGATCCGGGGTTAAGTAGTTCCAATATTGATATGATCACGTAATTGTGTGTAGACACATTATTCCAAGACTTTTTACATTACAGGGAGCAACATATGTTCTCAGTGAGAAGTTCAAAGGTTTCACAAAGGAATATTTAAACTAGGAGGGGGGACAAAAGGGTAAAAAACAATCTGCCCGATTGTCCCCCAAAACTAAATCTGAGGGTGCAAGCAACATGCGGGGTAAAAAATGACAAGCTCAGAGTCGTGTCTATAAATGCTCGCAGTTTAGTCAATAAAATCAATGAACTGGAGGCAATGATGGCAGCTGAAAAAGTAGATTTAGTGGCTGTTACTGAGACAACATGGTTCAGTGAGGAAAAATAACTGGGACATAATACCGGGGTACTCTTTATATAGAAAAGACAGAAGGTAGGAAAGGAGGAGGAGTGGCCCTGTATGTGAAAAACAACATAAAAACGAACCAAATAAAAGTGAGCGAGGTGAACATAGTTTGGGTTACGCTAACATTTGGTAATCATACAGTAGCTCGTGCAGGTGTGATCTATAGACCCCCTGGACAAGTAGAAGAGCTAGATAATCTTCTGTTTCAGGAAATGGCCAAAATGACAATGAAAGGGGAAGTTATTATCATGGGGGACTTTAATCTTCCTGATGTGAACTGGAAAACCAAAAAGATGGGTGCACCAAGAGTACAAATATTCTAAACTCCTTACTGGGATTATCTCTAACACAAGTAGTTGAGGAGCCGACCCGTAAAGAGGTCATATTGGATTTAATACTCACAAATGGAGGTTTGGTATCAGACGTTGTTTGTAGGTGAAAATTTAGGATCTAGTGATCACCAGTCAGTGTGATGGAGAACAGGGATGGAACAGAACAGGGATGGATTTTAGAAAAATCAGTTTTTTTAAAGTCTACAACTTTTGTTTTTGTGTGGTGCGGCACCACACAAAAACAAAAGTTGTAGACTTTAAAAAAACAGATTTTTCTAAAATGAGATTTTGTGTGAAGGAGTCATTATCAGACTAGAGGAGTTTAAAGGGAGTCCAGGAGAAATGGGATTATTTAAAGGAGGCATTATTGAAGGCCACATGCAATTGCATTCGGCTTGTTAGCAAAAACAAAAAAGGGAAGAAACCACTGTGGTACTCTACAGAAATGGCCAAAATAGTGAAGAACAAAAAGATAGCATTCAATAATTATAAAACAACTCAGAGTGAAGAAGATAGGCAAACCTATAAAATTAGGCAGAAAGAGGCAAAGCAATTTATAAGCGCTTCCAAAGCACACGCAGAAGAGAAAATAGCTCCGTCAGTAAAAAAGGGGGACAAAACATTTTTTAGATACATAAACGAGAAAAAAGTAAAACAAGGATTAGTTAGATTAAAAACAAAGGAAGGAAGGTATGTAGAAGAGGATAAAAGTCTCGCTGACTGCCTCAATGAATATTTTTGCTCAGTCGTTGCAGAAGGAAAGGGACCTCAGGAGGAAACGCTAAAGAGACATTTACATATGAGTTTACAGAGGAGGAGGTTTTACAGCAGCTGTCTAAAGTAAAGCCAAATAGGATGGATCCCATCAGGCCCCATTGACTTAAGTTATTAAAAGAGCTCAGTGGTGTAATAGCAAAACCGTTAACAAGGATTGATTAAATAAATCTGTTAACGGGAGTCGTTCCAGAAGACTGGAAATTAGCAAATGTTGAGCCCATTTACAAGAAGGGTAGTAGGGAGGAATCGGAACTATAGGCCAGTTAGTCTTACCTCAGGAGTGGGGAAATTAATGGAAAGGATTGTTGAACATCTAAAAACACCTAGATTACAGGATCAGAAACAACATGGGTTTACCTCAGGGAGATCATGCCAAACTAATCTTATTGATTTTTTTGATTGGGTAACAAAAATAATAGACACAGGTGGTGCAGTAGACATTGCTTATTTAGATTTCAGTAAGGCTTTTGATACTGTTCCACATAGAAGGCTTATCAATAAATTTCAATCTTTGAGCTTGGATTCCAATATTGTTGAAATGGATTAGGCAGTGGCTGAGTGCCAGGCAACAGAGGGTTGTGGTAAATGGAGTTTATTCGGCGCAAGGTCTTGTTACCAGTGGGGTACCTCAGGGGTCAGTACTTGGACCCATTCACTTTAATATTTTTATTAGTGATATTGCAGAAGGTATTAATGGTAAAGGTATGTCTTTTTGCTGATGACCCAAAGCTTTGCAACAGGGTTGACGTTCTTGGAGGGATCAGCCAAATGACAAATGATTTAGGTAAACTAAAAAAATGGTCGGAGCTGTGGCAATGGAGTTTTAATGTGGATAAGTGCAACATAATGCACCTGGGGCGTAAAAACCCAAGGGCTGAATATAGAATATTTGATACAATCTTAACCTCAACATCTGAGGAAAGGGATTTAGGGGTTATTATTGCAGAGGATCTAAGGGTAAGTAGTCAATGTAATAGAGCTGCAGGAAATGCTAGCAGAATGCTTAGTTGTGTAGGGAGAGGTGTTAGCAGTAGGAAAAGGGAAGTGTTCATGCCACTGTACAGAGCACTGGTGAGACCTCACTTGGAGTACTGTGTGCAGTACTGGAGACCGTATCTCCATAAGGATATAGACATCTTAGAGAGAGTTCAGAGAAGGGCTACTAAAATGGTGTACGGCTTGAAGGAGAAAAGTTACCAGGAAAGGCTTAATGATCTTAACATGTATAGCTTGGAAAAAAGAGGAGATGTGATAGAAACCTTTAAATACGTAAAGGGAATCCACAAGGTAGAGGAAGGGAGTATATTTAAAAGGAAACAAAGTAGCAAAACAAGAGGACATAGTCTTAGATTAGAGGGGCAAAGGTTTAAAAGTAACATCAGGAAGCATTATTTTACTGAGAGGGTGGTGGATACATGGAACATCCTTCCAGTTGAAGTGGTAGAGGCCAAAGCAGTGATTGAATTTAAGCAGGTATGGGATAGGCATAAGGCTATCCTAAACAAAAGATAAATCCAGGTAAAGTATCCATGTAATTGGGCAGACTAGATGGGCCGAAAGTTCTTATCTGACGACATTTTCTATGTTTCTATGTATTCATAGAGGTCTCTTGAGTGACTTAAGACTGGGGGAAGATTTGATGGTGTCTGGGAGGTTATTGACATGATGGTCTTCTATGGCAGTGGTTCCCAAGTGCGGTCCTCAAGTACCCCAATAGGCCAGGTTTTAAGGATCACCTTTGGGAAATGCAGACTGAATCCTGCAATCATGGAGCAGCAAATCATATCACCTGTGCTGTGCTTCAGATATGTGGAAAACCTGACCCGTTGGGGGTACTTGAGGACCGCGGTTGGGAACCACTGTTCTATGGGACAACTTTGGTGCTGGCGAATTGCGCTGTATTTCTGACAATTGTCCTGTATTTGGCGAATTTGACAGCTTGGTGAGTAGACAAATTGCTGTGAAGTTGCACCGCGCTTCCACTCTACCTGAAGCGTAAAGTGTAGAAAAGTCCCCGTGTGACTGCTGAGGAACTGAGAAAAGATTTGTCAGATGTGGGTACTGAAGTTTCAGCTCAGACAATACGGCGCATACTGCGTAATGAAGGCCTCCATGCCAGAACTCCCAGGCGCACCCCCTTGCTGTCTCCAAAGAATAAGAAGAGTCGACTGCAGTATGCCAAAAGTCACGTGGGCAAACCACAGAAGTTTTGGGATAGTGTTCTGTGGACTGATGAAACAAAATTAGAACTGTTTGGGCCCGTGGATCAACGCTATGTTTGGAGGAGGAAGAACAAGGCCTATGAAGAAAAGAACACCTTGCCTACTGTGAAGCATGGCGGGGGGTCAATCATGCTTTGGGGCTGTTTTGCTTCTGCAGGTACAGGGAAGCTTCAGCGTGTGCAAGGTACCATGAATTCTCTTCAGTACCAGGAGATATTGGATGACAATGTGATGCAGTCCGTCACAAACCTGAGGCTTTGGAGACGTTGGACCTTTCAACAGGACAATGATCCCAAGCATACCTCCAAGTCCACTTTTGCAGATTAAAGGCTGGAACATTTTGGAGTGGCCATTGCAGTCACCTGACTTAAATCCTTTTGAGAACCTCTGGTGGGACTTAAAGAAAGCAGTTGCAGTGCGCAAGCCTAAGAATGTGACTGAACTGGAGGCTTTTGCCCATGACGAATGGGCGAAGATACCCGTAGATCGCTGCAAGACACTTGTGTCAAGCTATGCTTCACGTTTAAAAGCTGTTAGTACAACATCCTTTTACAGTTATAAGATTGAATGTCACTTGGGGGTTGAATAAAACTGATAATGATGTGAGCACAGAAAAGACATTTGTGGTTATTTCATTATAAATGTTATGTTATATTTGTCTGACCTACACGTGCCTCTTTGATTTAATTGTAAGCAAGATGACTGAATGATCAAAATCTATGTCAAACTGGCCAAAACACTCAATTTCAGTGGGGATTGAATAATTTTGAACACCACTGTAACTGTAAGGCATTTAATACAAATAATAAAAACTATAATGGAACCCACTCACAAAGGCAGTGGCACACAATGAATTAAGTGTGCAAAATAGAATATTTAAATCCACATCCGATAGTCACCGAATCCCTGAAGATCTTAGTCGATGGAAAGGTCTCTCAGGAGGAACTGGCCAGAATAACCTCCGTGGTGTTAAAGCGGTTCTGCTGTCAGATGGTGTTGAACTTTTGAATCCACTAACAGGTCCCGACTTTAAGACATCCGATCCAGACGGTGTATACCGGAAGAATACAAGCAACCAAAGCAAGTCAGCTCGACGCGTTTCGTCTTCACGACTTGCTCATGAGCTGACTTGCAAGCATGAAACGTCCTCTTAAATAGTCCATCGTATCTGCAAATCCGTCCTCTTCACGTGTACCACATTAGAAACGGTCGAACCTCCCGGCAACCTCACACTGAGCGCTCCGGAAGTGACGCTGTCGCACTTGGGCTTCCATGTTGGTAAAGGGCATACTCCTTGTAACCCAATATAAAAGTGTGGGCAACAGCACCAAATACATATATAATTAGACTCAGCACGATACTAAAGACACTATAATCATAACCCAACAATATTAATATGATAAACCGTTATGACAACTGAGGAACCTAAAAAGACAAAATATGGTGACAGTACACATCTATATGGAATAGTTTATACATATTCTCTGTCAGATATATTCAACCGTATCGGTACCATAAACATAAGGTAGAGGAAATTCGAGAAAGAAAGGGAAGAAAACTCGAAAGAGAAAAATATAATCTATAGGACATATTGGAGATCTATGTCTACATTCAAACCCGGAGGTTTCAACGTATCCAAATCGAAAATCCATTTTGTCTCTGCTTGAGACAAAGACTTGGCTACATCGCCCGCCTCCCCTCCAATTTTGTGAAACTTTTTCAATCCCCATCCACATGAACGTGGAGAAGCTAAAGGAAGGATATTTGCAACAATGTCTAGGGACACTATGTTTATCGCTACATTTCCTTATGTTATAAAAATGTTCATAGATACGCTCTGCTTTCTCTTGGTTTTCCCTATATATTTGGCTCCACACCCACATTGTAACAGATAAATCACATTGGAGGTGTTGCAATTTATAAAGTCTCTAATTCGATATTCTTTTCCAGTTTTTGTGCTAGAAAAAGATTCAACTTATGTTTTTAAATCCCTGCACACTGAGCATGTTCTACATTTATAGAACCCTTTAGGTTTATTAAACAGAGGGTGAATATTATTCTCAAGTGCCAAATTTTTATTTACTGGTAGAACGCTTGGCGCCAATATATTCTTGATGGAATTCGCTTTTTTGAAAATCAATTTTGGGAAACCTGGTAAATGCTTGGCCAGCACCTGATCACTCTGTAGGATAGGCCAGCATTTAGTGAGGGCGTTCTTAATTTCCCTACTCCTACCACTAAACTGGGTCAGAAAGGCAAAATTCCATTTATTTGGATCTTGCATATCACGGGTTTTCCTTGTGAGCAGATCTATTCTATCAGTAGCTTCAATATCTCTTAAACTCTTGTCCACCAATGATTTGGGATATTGTTTGGTCAAAAATTTCTGTGATAACTCTTTACTTTGTATATGAAAATCCTTCATCTCCGAACAATTTCGTCGCAGGCGCCCAAATTGGTTTTTAGGTATATTCTCTAGCCATTTCTTATGATGACTACTATTAGGGATGCACCGATACCACTTTTTTAAGACCGAGTACCGATACTATTTAAAAGTACTCACCGATACCGAGTACCGATACTTTTCTTTAATGTCATGTGACGCTTTCCAATAAGAACAGACCATATAAAAATGCCCCCAGCTCACATGTATATATCCCCCCGCCCAAGAAATATATATATATATTCATACTGCCCCAGCTCATGGGATATGCCCCAGCTCATGGGATATGCCCCAGCTCATGGGATATGCTCCAGCTCATGGGATATGCTCCAGCTCATGGATTTGCAGCAGCTCATGGATATGCCCCAGCTCGTGGATATGCCCCAGCACATGGATTTGCCCCAGCTCATGGATATGCCCCAGCTCCTGGATATGCCCCCAGATCATGGATACTGCCCCCAGCTCATGGATATGCCCCAGCACATGGATATGCCCCAGCACATGGATATGCCCCAGCTCATGGATATGCCCCAGCTCAAACATGGATTTGCCCCAGCACACACATGGATATGCCCCAGCTCACACATGGATATGCCCCAGCTCACACATGGATTTGCCCCAGCTCAAGCATGGATATGCCCCAGCTCAAGCATGGATATGCCCCAGCTCAAGCATGGATATGCCCCAGCACAGGGCTCAAAATTTCAAGTCCCAAGCTACTAGCCAGACCATAAGAGTTACTCGCCACCAGTTGCCCCACCTACCCTGCCCTAAACTCCGCCCCTAAACACGCCTTCTTAAATTATCTTATGAAATTACACTGTTAAAGGTTTTATTCAGAATAAAGTTACAAAATAATAAACATTAATACCCAGGCATCAGATACATGTATACCCAGGCACCAGACCCAGACAAGTACTATCATCCATTAAGTACAGACTCCTCTCCAACATTTTGTAGGACCAAATTAATTTGGTGTTTATGCATCCAATATATCAAGTGGAACCTAATACTCACATTATTCATATGCCAGGTTATCACTAGAAGTTAGAAGACCCCAAAGTCAGGTTTCCCCCTTGGATGCTTATATAGATGAATCCATTAATCTTCGTCTGCGATACTTACATCCCCATTTTTTTTTTAATTTTTTTATTTTTTTTTGCTCCTTCTGTATCACCCATCTCTTTATAAATAGGATTTATTTGGCATAACCTCAAATGCCTTCACCACCATTTCACCAATTATGGCCTCTAGCGGGAGTTGTAGTAGCGCCGCTGGTTCTGGCGTCACTTCTGGCGCGCTGACAGCTTGGCAGCTTTTTACTTTCCCTTAGTTTACACCAGGGGTGGGGAACCTTTTTTCTGCCAAGGGGCCCCCTTTAATTAGTTTCTCTCCCCACTTGAATTCATTTCTCCCACCCTTTAATTTCTTTCGCCCAATTCATCTCTCTCCCCAATTATTTCATTTCTCTCTCCCCATTCATCTCTCTCTATTTCTCCCCCCAATTCATCTTCCTTTCCATTTCATTTCTCCCCCCAATTCATCTTTCATTTCTCCCCCAATTCATCTTTCTTTCCATTTCATTTCATCTCCCCCTCCAATTCATCTTTCATTTCATTTCACCCCCCCAATTCATCATTTCATTTCTCCCCCCAATTCATCTTTCATTTAATTTCTCCCCCCCCAATTCATCTTTCATTTCATTTCTCCCCCCCAATTCATCTTTCATTTCTCCCCCAATTCATCTTTCTTTCCATTTCATTTCATCTCCCCCAATTCATCATTTCGTTTCTCCCCCAATTCATCTTTCATTTCTCCCCCAATTCATCATTTTATTTCTCCCCCAATTCATCTTTCATTTCTCCCCCAATTCATCATTTCATTTCATTTCTCCCCCCAATTCATCATTTCATTTCTCCCCCCAATTCATCTTTCATTTAATTTCTCCCCCCCATTCATCTTTCATTTCATTTCTCCCCCCCAATTCATCATTTAATTTCTCCCCAATTCATCTTTCATTTAATTTCTCCCCCCCAATTCATCTTTCATTTAATTTCTCCCCCCAATTCATCTTTCATTTCATTTCTCCCCCCCAATTCATCTTTCATTTCATTTCTCCCCCAATTCATCTTTCATTTCATTTCTCCCCCCCAATTCATCTTTCATCTCCCCCCAATTCATCTTTCATTTCCCCCAATTCATCTTTCTTTCCATTTCATTTCTCCCCCAATTCATCTTTCATTTCATTTCTCCCCAATTCATCCATTTCATTTCTCCCCCCCAATTAATCTTTCATCTCCCCCAATTCATCTTTCATTTCTCCCAATTCATCTTTCTTTCCATTTCATTTTTCCCCCCCAATTCATCTTTCCTTTCATTTCTCCCCCCAATTCATCTTTCATTTCTCCCCCCCCATTCATCTTTCATTTCATTTCTCCCCTCCAAATTCATCTCTCTCCATTTCACCCCCTGCCGTTTATTTCACCCCCCCCTCAGTTTAGCTGACCTGGAGAGTAGAATGAGGGGGCGGAGGTTTTCCTTCCGGAAGATAAGGGGCCCAGCGTGAAGGAGAAAGATCCAGCGTGCAGCAGGATGGTCTGGTAGAGGTGCCGCGGGTGAGTATTTGCAACCCCCCGCCCAGGAAATGATTCCGGCCAAGTTCCATTTGCTGGAAAAAAAAAAGCAGACAGGCTGACCTGGAGAAAAAAAACAACACGGCTGCAGGCTGAAAACGCAGCGCAGGCAGCACGATAGACTTTATCATGCTGCCTGCGTCTGAAGTTTAACTCGCCAGTACTAAATTTCCCCTCGCAAAACGCGAGTATGCGAGTGGAAATTTTGAGGGCTGCCCCAGCACACACATGGATTTGCCCCAGCTCACACATGGATATGCCCCAGCTCACACATGGATATGCCCCAGCTCACACATGGATATGCCCCAGCTCACACATGGATATGCCCCAGCTCACACATGGATTTGCCCCAGCACACACATGGATTTGCCCCAGCTTATGGATCCCCCCGGCACTCTCCGCGATGATAAAGTTTCCGCGCGTGCACTCGTTGGAAGGCCCCCAGCCGCGACCACATGGGACCATGTGATCGCGGCTGGGGGCCTTCCAATAAGCGCACGTGCGGAAACTTTCCCGGCGTCGCCCAGGAAGGTAAGTATCATCGCCGAGAGCTCCAGGTGCCTGTCGGAATGCTCTATCGGCATTCGGACAGGCCCTGCAGCTGCTCACTGTGTTTATACTTACCTTCCTGAGCGACGCCGAGAAAGTTTCTGCGCGTGCGCTCGTTGAAGGCCCCCAGCTGCGATCACATGGTCCCACGTGGTCGTGGCCCTTCCAACTAGCGCCGCGCAGTAACTTTCCTGGCGTCACTCAGGAAGGTAAGTATAAAACACAGTGAGCAGCTGCAGGGCCTGTCTGAATGCCGATAGAGCATTCAGACAGCCGCCCCAGCCCCTCGGATGCCGGCTCAATGCCAGCTTCCGGTATCGGGGAAAATATCGGGGGGTACTGCACGAGTACCAAGTACTCATGCAGTACCCGGTATCGGCACTGATACCGATACTAGTATCAGTATCGGTGCAACCCTAACTACTATGATAGTTAATATATGAATTTTTATCTGTGGGCTTGAAAAAAGTTTTAGTACAAAAATGCTGATCTCTAATAAAAATACTTAAATCCAAAAATATTTGATTCACCATGGAAGTGGGAGGTTTGGAATTAGAGTTCAAAATCGTTAGTGTTAACAAAACAAAGAAACCTGGCTAAATCATCTTTCTGACCATCCCAAATAAAAAAGACATTGTCGATGTATCTACGGCAGAGTGCCAAGTTTGCCCTAAAAGGGTTATTATCCCAAATACAGCATTGTTCCCAATGTGCTACAAAAATGTTGGCATATCCCGGAGCAAACTTGGCACCCATAGTTGTACCCGTCTTTTGAAGATATAAATTTTTTAGTTTTCAGAACAAATTTTGAGTCAAATAAAATCGAATAGCCTCAACCAGAAAAATTATTTGTTCCTTTGGTATGGTGGTATCCTCCTAACCTTTTCTCTGTATTATTGTATTATTTTAAGCAGACTGTGTTTTTCAAATTGTTGTGACTTAGATGAAGATCAGAGCACATCTTATGACCAATTCATGCAAAACTCCACGTAATCCCAAAGGGTTCACATACTTTTTCTTGCAACTGTACTTCGCCAAATCTTCAAAGAACAAGAAAGTTATGAAATAAATACTGCTATCGGCTTTGCCTGCAGTCCCTCATGGTGAAGGCATTCCTGTCCCACCAGAGTCATGGATGCACTTTCTGCAACTAGTAGCGATTCTGAGTGTGAGGTGCTCCACGCGGTTTCAGACTGCAAAGTCGAAAGCAGCAAACCCCAACCTTTGAACTCGATGATCTAGCGAGAGATTTCGGTTTAACCAAAGAGAAATCTGAACTGCTTGGTTCCAGGTTGAAAGAAAATAATTTATTGGCTCCAGGAACATCTTTTCATGAGTACAGGACCAGAGAAAAAATTTGCTCATTTTGTGCAAGAAGGTGGTCTAGTATTCTGTAGTAACATACCAGGGTTAGTAGAAGAATTTGGGATTGAATACAATAAAGATACGCTTGAGCACTACTTCGAGGATAATGTGTACCCGGACACTCCCTTCCCGCTGGTTAGGGAGGCGCACAAAGCAGTGACGAGGGGATACCTGAAATCACAGGGGGTGCGACTTAAACGGGCCTGAACGCGTCAGTTTGAGGAGCTACACGCACGCATCACTACCTTGGAACAGGCACATAAAACACACCTCTTGGACGCGACATACACGGAACTAATGAAGCGTAAAGTGGAACTACACACACTCCTTAACATTAGTGTCCTTCAGAAGATACGTAGGACTAAACAACTCTACTTTGAACATGGCAACAAATGCGGTAGACTCCTGGCTCACTCCCTCCGCAAGCAACGGACTGCCTCTAATATATCTAAAATTCGCGCCGGCGCACAGGCCCCATCTTCTCTCCCGCAGGAAATCATGTCACTTTTGCACAAGCACTTCCAAGACACGTACAACCTTCCCACACAGACGGACACGCAGAACACGGACAACATTGAAGCTTACCTACGGAAACATCTCCGTATCACCTTGTCGAGTGACGTCTGGCAATCCTTAGACAGACCCATAACTGGTGATGAGGAGGCGATCAAATCGACACCCTCGGGCAAGTCTCCTGGTCCAGATGGACTCCCCCTTCCAGTATTATAAATCCCTGCGTGGACTTCTGGTCCAGCACTGGCTGCGGGCCTTTAATTCACTCACAGAAGATACTCACTTGCAGGCATCGGCATTGGCAGCCAATAGCACACTGATCCCGAAACCAGGAAAAGACCCTGAGCTCTGTGGCAGCTATAGGCCTATTTCCCTCCTTAACCAGGACCTTAAGCTGTTTGCAAAAGTCTTGGCTAACCGTTTGAAAGCATTTGTGCCTACGCTGGTGCATTCAGACCAGACGGGCTTCATACCCGGGAGGGAGGGTAGGGCAAACATGGTACGAGCGATAGACCTTATTCATGCGGCCACTACCGGGAACCGACTTTACTGTTGTCCACGGATGCAGATAAAGCATTTGACCGGGTCAGCTGGTTGTTCCTCTCACACACTTTATGTTTCATGGGCATGGGCACGAACATGCTGACCTGGATCAATGCCCTTTATACCAACCCCACGACTAGGATCAACATTAACGGCGCACTGTCAGCTCCCTTCCCGATCACAAATGGCATGAGACAGGGCTGCCCCTTGTCACCACTCTTGTTTGCGCTGACACTGGAGCCGTTTTTGCAGGTGGTCCGCTCAGACGCTGACTTGCACGGCGTGGTGGTTGGGAACAGAGAACACCGGGTGGCGGCATACGCAGATGATATGCTGTTTTTTCTCCACCAACCGAAGATCTCCCTTCTGAAACTACTACAACTCTTTGCCCAATATGGAGCCTTAAGCAATTTAAAGATTAATATGGACAAATCTGAAATTCTGCCCCTGCATGTCCCCCCGGACATGAAGGAGTCCCTGGTGACTGCCTTTCCCTTCCGCTGGTGCACTACAGGACTGAAATATTTAAGCATTACACTGATGCCGGACTGCGTGGCACTATATGCAGCTAACTATCAACCACTCCTGGAGGCCCTGACTGATGACCTTTTATCCTGGTCATACCCTCATATATCTTGGTTTGGCCGCATTAGCGTGGTTAAGATGAACATACTGCCACGCATCCTGTATTTATTTCAGACCATTCCAATACTCTTGCCACGCGTCTTTTTCGCTCAACTATTACGCCACTCACTAGATATATCTGGGACTCTAAAAAACCCAGAATCGCTATGGCGCTACTTGCCATGCCCAAACACGCTGGTGGAGTGGCGGTGCCACACTTTTGGCATTACTATGGCGGAGCCCACCTTCAGCACATATTGGAGTGGTCGACCGGCGTACAAGACAAGCAATGGGTGGAAATTGAGCAAGCCTGTGCGTGCTGCCCTCTGTCCGACCTCCCCTGGCTCCCAGCTCCCACAATAAAAAAATGGGTAGGAGCACACCCCCTGATTGACGCTACACTATGCACTTGGAGAAGCCTCAATTCTAAACTCAACCTGGCACCGTTCCCATCCCCGCTGGTACCATTGCAGTGGCTCCCGGAGTTCTCCCCATCTCTACGGTTGACAGATCTTGGAGACCCCCGCCCTCGCCGTGCCCCTGTCATTTCTTAGCTGCTGGGCTACCTATTGCATGTAACCTCCTACCCCTCTCACAACCTGACTCATTCCTGACTAGGTTCCATCACCACAGATTAATTCAGCAGTTACACTCGCTTTCCACTCTTGACTCGTTTACGAGATCACCTACGCCATTCGAGACAATAGTGGAACGGGGCAAACTGCCCTCCCATTGCCTTTCGGCGATGTACGACCTTATACAATCCAGTGTCGCCTGTCCGTCTATGGCTCGTACCAGTTGGGAAAGGGAATTAGGCATACAGTTTGAGGATCATCACTGGATATTGATTTGTTCATTGGCCCACACTAGCTCGATGTCCTTTAGGGTACAGGAAGCCAATTACAAGCTACTAACCAGATGGCACAGGACGCCCAACATGCTCAGACATATGCCGGGAGGGGAAGGAGCATCCTGCTGGCGATGCACAGCTCCCGCCGCCAACTCATTACATATTTGGTGGTCATGCCCGACCCTGCAACACTTTTGGCGTACTATTCATGCCCAGGTTTGTGGGGTACTGGAGCCTCAACCCCCCTTTTCTCCGGAATTCTACCTTTTGAGCCACACTGACATGGTCCCAGAGTTATTTAGGAAATCGGTGGCTGTCCGCCTGTTACTGGCAGCAAGGTTGGCGATACCTCAGTATTGGAGGCATGCTGAACTCCCTCCACTTACGCTCTGGCTCCATGAGGTGGAGTCTATTCGCTCCTCTGAGGAGAGGTTGGCCTACGCACAGGGGAAGGCCGCTGAGAATGCTTTGAAATGGTATTACTGGTTACCGCCTGCCTGCCGAGAATGAGCCGCGACGTGCAGACCCCGGGTTCCTAATTGTGTACCGATAATTGTGACATCCTGAAACCTACTGTGATTAAGTTGTGCCTTTCTGTGATGACAAACTGTACGATACGTTGTGACAAACCACTCTAAGTTTTGTATACTTTGCTTTTTGTCATTTTCGGCTACTCTACTATATAGTAGCTACTTCAGATTGTAATGTGTCATTTGTTATACTATAAACTTGAATATGTTAAAAAAAAAAAGGAATACAATAAAGGTGATCGGAGACTCTTCATTGATTCATCCAAAAGAAGCATAAAAGCTGTTCTCTTGCACAATGGCAACATATACTCTTCATTGCCAGTAGGACATTCCCTTTATCGCAAAGAAAGCTATGAAAATTTGCAGCTTTTATTACAAAAGATTAAGTACTCAGATCAAGAGTGGCTGCTTTGCGGCGAATTTAAGGTTTCAGGTATGTTACTAGGACAGCAATGTGATTTCACAAAATTCCCTTGCTTTCTGTGTGAATGGGACAGTAGGACACGGGATCAGCATTGGACAAGAATAAGTATGGCCATCACAACGAAATCTCGAACCAGGAAGCAAAAACATTTTGCTTGTAAGTTTGGTAGACCAGAAAAAAATACAACTTCCACCACTGCACATTAAATTGGGTTTCCTGAAGCAATTTGTCAAAGCACTCTCAAAAACTGTTTTCAGTACCTAATAATTTTGAAACAATGATGAACTCAAAAGAAAAGGATGGTTGGACGGCATTTAAGCAAGAAGTTATGAAGTTTCTAGGGGACGAGAAAGACCCCAATTACAAAAATATAGTTGAAATTATGTTAACATTTTTTTTTTTAAGAACTCCGGCGTAATATGAGTCTTAACCACTTCAATGCGGAGGACGCGCTCAGCGCGTCCTCCGCATTCCTGCTGCTGTGCGGAGGACCTCCCATTGGGGTCAGCGTTCGGCCGGGTTCCGGCCGATCGCTGGCCCCCCCGGTGCGGGCTGACATCCTCGATGTCAGCCCGGCATCCGGAACCGCAGCCGGTGAAATTAGGTGTCATCGCGACTGCGCGATGACACCTAATTCAGGCGCCCCCCCGCATGTGCGGAGGAGGCGCCTGAAAGGGAGGGGGGGAGGTCCTTCTGACCTCTCTCCCTCCCGATCGGCGGCGTTGCAGGGGTTAACCCAGGCACCATTTGGAAGGGCACAGCCTGCCCTTCCAAATGGTGCCTGGCATTAACCCCTGGGGAGCTGGATCGCGAATCGGCGCTGAAAAGCGCCGGTTCGCGATCCTTTCCCGGAGCTGGCCGACATCTTGGATGTCGGCCAAGCCTCCGGGAACTCCCCCTGAGGACTGGCGTCATCGTGCGTAGCACGATGACGCCAGTCCTAGAGTTAACCCCTAACTGCCACCAACGGTGGAGATAGGGAGTTCATTGGAACTCCCTATCTCCCGATCCGTGGCAGCTAGGGGTTAATGTTTGGTATGGTTGGATTGGCCAGAGCATGGCCGTTCCAACGATACCAAACACGAATGTGAAAAAAGTTTTTTAAAAAAAATTAAAATTAAAAATAAAAATATATTTTAAAAAAAAATTATAAAAAAAAATAAACATTTTTTTTTCTTTTTTTTGGTTTGTTAGTGTAGCAATATTGTTCCCATTTCAATTATAATGTGAACAATGATGCTGCACTAACGATTTTTGTATGCGGTGCGTTTGTTAAAAATCGCGTAATTTTCCCCCAAAAAAAATGTAACGAGACTCCATCTCTAATTTTTTTAACAAGCGCACCCCATACAAAATATAACCGCAATTGCTCGCATGTTAAAATGTGAAAAAAAACACTTTACACGTTGTAAATTATTGAAAATACATATTTTATTGCATTTTTTGTTATAATATACAGACATGACATAACGTATACATATAATAATGACATATTAGGAATCTACCGAGTCTGACGGAAAGAACGATATATAATATGTCTGGGTAATATACTAAAATAAGCCTTCAAAACACGTTTAAACATGATGAGCAAAACCGGTAAAAATGACCTCAGCACAGAGGCGGGAAAAGCCTCAGCAGCGAAAGGGTTAAGCTACATTTTTTTACATTCACAACTGAATTTTTTTCCTGAAAATCTTGGATCAGTTAGTGAGGAGCAAGGTGAGCGGTCCCACCAAGATATTAAAGAGATGGAAAAACGATATCAAGGCCGTTGGGGTGAGAAAATACAAACCTTTGGATTAACCCTTTCACTACCAAGTGATTTTCCAAAACCTGTCATAAACTAGTGGATTTTTTTTAAGAATCATTTTTAATTGTAAATTAGTTTAGAACTGATCTTTCAATACAATTAAACTGTTAAGAAGTCATTTGGCCATTGAGTTACAGCCATCACAGCTGTAGCTTGTTTTTTTTTTTCCTTCCAGATGGTGTCTTTGAAGCCCTGAGATATCTCGATCGGTAGTGAAGCGGTTAGGAAGTACTGTACCCACCCTAACTTTCACCGTCAAAAAAAGATATAATACTTTAAGTACATTTTTACTTTATTATACACCTTTCACTTAATTGTACTACATTTTAGTGTCATAGTAGCATAAATAACATTTATGGAAATTGCCGAAAAATGGTTTGTGATAGGAGAAAATTGATTTGAATATTTGGATTCAGCGCCCCAAACAATTATGTAGTCAGATTGAATTATAAAAAAAGTTTTTCAAAATTTTTTTTGGTTGGCCTGTGTTATTTATTATTATTCTTTATTTAGATAGCGCCAGCATAGTCTGCAGCGCTGTACAATGGGCACAATATAGACAGGGTTACAATACAACAATTGACAAACCGGTACAATAGGAAATGAGGGCCCTATTCATCAGCTGAAAGTTTTCTACATCATTCTACATTTTCATTATACGTGGGCAACGGCACAAGAAATGCTCATCATTGATATTTTGTAAACTTTGCCACTGTCAGTGTTTTTTTTTTTTTTATTAAAACTGCCTTTTTAAAAAGTCAACATTAAATTTCAAATTCTTTCAACCCTATGGTGAAAAAAAAAAAAAAGTTGACTGCACATCACATGTTTTAAGAAATCTGACAGTGTACATACCATGACTGTTCAGTTTAGTATATTTAAGTACGATGCATCTAACCCCTTCACTGCCAAAAATATGTATTCATGTTTTTGCATTAAAAACTAAAAAGCTAAGTAATCATGCTATATTTCTAGGGGGACGTTCTGTGCACTCCTTTGAAACTGATACAGGGTTATTCAAAGAGATCCGAATTGTGGCAGAAAGGTAACCGACCACTGTAATTCAGCGTTCGGTTACCATTCCTGGCCATTCGGCTATTCAGAGAGCAGGCAGTTTGCCAAATCTTGGCGAATTGCCTGCACATACGGTGCCTGCTCGAGGGCAGTAAAATCCCCATAGAGAAACAATGCTTCGTCTATTCAGAGAACACAAAACAGCAGGGAAAAGTTGCCGAAATGCCCTGCTGTTCGGTGGTCGCTTTCGGCAGGTTTATTCAGGAGAATCCCATCGGCTTCAATGTTAAAAAGATTCCCGTTTTAATTCAATATGTAATAAACCGTTTATTATTCTATTCTGCAGTAAAAAGTCTCTTTATTCATAGATTTTTAGGATCTGCATTTTTTGGGATTTTTTTGGGAAAAAATAATTCCTTTTTTTTTTATCTTTTCTGTTTACTGTAACTGTCCTATGTAAATTCAAGGCATTTTCGCTCAATAGTTTTTTTGCAAACTGTTTCAATTTACCAACTTTCAAGCGTTCTGTTTTTTTTTTCTTTTTTCACCTCCTTCGTCTGCGTGTCGGGTTTTTCCGGCGGCTGCTCTGCACTGGGATCAGCGGCTAGTCGGGTTTCTCCGGAGTGTTCGGCGGGGTTAATCCAGACATTTTTGCGGGTTTCGGTAAGCGTTCCCTGGGTTTTGTGGTGAGTGTTCGTCGGGTTTGCGGCGACTTTTCCCTGCACTACGACGGCCCTGTGGTGCTTGAATACACCACAGGGTCGCCAAAATAGGATCACCGAATCGCACTGAATTGAAGAGAACGAAAAGTCACTGAACGTGCGGTGACTTTTCGATTATCTTTGAATAACCCTGATTGAATCCCATAATTTGAGAAAATCTGCTGGACTGATACAGGGGCACTTGCTAAATATGTGGACATGATTCTTTATGCTACCACAAAAAGTATTTGGATATTGAGGGAGTGTGGATTTTGATTTTAATTTTATTTTTTTTCCATTAAATTACAAGCAAACAAAAATATGTCACTTTTTTGGATAAATGATAGAACAGCTCCTTTCACTGCACGGACAGACCAGGGCAATGCAGTAAGGTAAATGCCCTAATTTACATGTATGTATGTATGTATGTATGTACAACACTGTCAGTGACCTCTTGTGGACAAAATAAGGAAGTACAAGAAAAGAAAATGGCAATGTTTGCTGAAATATTCACTGAACAGCTGAAGGTGAGCTGAACTCACGCCATCTCCCTGCAGCCAATGGAGGCTCCCACCACAGCAGGCAAGTGGGGCGTACTTCACCCCGACGGGCTTAAAAACCAACCGCCGGGCACAACTTGCATGGCGGTAAGGGATTAAAAACACTGACAAGTGAATAACACTTAGAATTACCATGTAACCTGGCAAGAGGTGGGATATATTGGAACTCAAGAACAGACTGTTCCAGAGCTGTCAATGTGTTGGGAGCAAGAAAAAAGGGCAAGCGAAAAGATCTGAGTGACATTTTAGGCTAGGGTCAGACGAGCGCATTCTGTGTGGACTGTGCACAGTAATTTGTTTCCACAATCACAAGTTAAAAGGCAGTCATCCGGCAGCCATGCTCAGCACCGACAGCCCATGATTTCAATAAAAATTTCTATTAAAGATTCCCAACTTTATGGCAACAATCAATATCAGGGTAATGTCTTATTTTAGCGTTTTTTATTCCCTATGAAAGAATCAAGCATCTTAAATTCCAGCCACTGCTGAACACCTTGCAACAAATGTTTATAAACACAATGTTGCAAGTTGAAGTAATTGCAGACAGCTGGAAAAAAAAGCTACTGTTAGGCTTTCCCTGCACAACTGAGATTACCATACATTTCTATGAAGTATTTTGACGTATTTAACCCCTTAGTGACCAGGCGGTTTTACGATTGTCTGTCCGTAAGTGCCCACTGCTGTTTTTTACGTTTCTGCTCCGTTTGTGCATCATATCGAATAATTTACTTTAAATAAAATTTAAGAAATATGATGAAAAAAATGGATAACCCACACTTTTTCAAAATTTAATCCCCAAAATCAAAAACTATCAAAATTGTCCTGAGATTATAAAAACAAAATTTTTACATGTTTTTCCTTTTGACCCCTTCACTGCTGAGCCATTTCAACTCTGTGCGCTGAGCTCATGTTGACTCTTTAATTGACGTTTAAACATGATGAGCATAAAAATTTTTTTTTTGCTGCTCTGGATTGGGAGATCCAAAGGATCCCCCTAGCACCACTTGGCAGCTAGTGGGTTAACTGGTCGACTAATGTAAATGCACATACGGCGGCGACGTCAGTGGGTGGGGAGATGATTCGGAGGCTTAGCTGGTATCCAAGATGTCCGCCACTTCCGAGTTCGAATAACGATTTGGCACCTAAGGGGTTAAAGAGAGCCACCACTGAAAAGGGCAGACTGTGCTAAGGTAGTTTTGTGTAATGTTAGATGAAAAAAAAAACAATTATGTTATAACTCAGTAGTGAAGGGGTTAATAATAGTTATTTAGGGGTTAATAACAGCAGTTATTTAAGGTAGTTTTGTGTAATGGTTAGAGGAAAAAAACAACAATTATGTAAAATACCTATAGCAGTGAATTTGTTGAGTCAGCAAAACTTGGTATGGGAGGGCGAAACTCCAAACTTTCTTGCAACATTGTATAAATATTGAGTTCACAGCAGCAGCACTGAGAATAAAAGACGCTAAAATACTAAATTGGCTTGATGGACTGAATAAAAGACGCTAAAATAAGAGATTACCAAAACCACTTTTGCTAATATTTTGCCCAACCTCCATGTCTTTTCAAATGGGGGCTCTAAATGCTTCATCCAATGTTGGATGATCTGTAAATGGTTAGTCAGAGCAAAGTAACTATAGGTAGGGAGCACTTTTGTTAATTCATTCTAGGCCTCAGATGTATTCTGGGACAGCTAGACCCCCCCCCCCTTACCAACCCACTAGCTTTTGGCTACTCCTTATCAGCACTTCCAGGGTTATCCTTTTTTCTCTCCTCTACATAATGTGCTGTGTGTGTGTGTGTATATGTATATATATGTGGATGTGTGTGTATATATGGTGAGTGTTTGTGTATATATGGTGTGGTAGTGTGTATATTATGTGTACATATGATGTGGTGATGTGTGTATATATATATGATGTGTTGAAGTGTATATTATGTGTGTGTATATATATATAATATATATACACATATACATATATATATACATACACACACACAATGATGTGGTGATGTTTGGGTGTAAGGTGTATATTATGTGTAAGTGTGTGATGTGAAAATATATACATCATATAAACATTATGTGTATGTGGTATATACAGTATATAGAATGTGTATGTGCACAAAGAATGTATATACAATAGTACGTGTGTATAGGATGTGTATACACAGAGATAGTGTTTTTACAGTATGCGTAGGATGTGTTAATTGTATAAAAAATTATAAAATAAAATGATTTAATTTTAGGAGACAAGTCGGTGTGTGTGTTTTTTTTTAGTTTTTTTTGGATGTTGGAGTGGAGAGCAAAATTCCAGGGGGGGCCCAAAAAAATATTTGCCCAGGGCCCAGTCAATATTAAAGACGGCCCTGCTCTGCTTGAATGCCCATGTCTGCCCTGCATTCGTAGGACATTGTGGTGGGGGGGAAATCACATTTCTTATCACTGAAGCTCCTTTCCACGGTCAAGAGACAGCAGGAGGGGAGGAGTGCTGCCGGAGTGTGTGAGGCTGAGTCAGGTAGAGGTGGGGGGCGCTGCCAGCGTGTAGGAGGACGAATGTGTCCAGAAGCACGGGGGGGGGTGAATACTGCAAAAAAACAGACGTGAGCACTCCCTGATTAGGCTGGATGGATACAGAGCCTAGTTCCAGGGAGACTGAAGGGCAGCCAGATTCACACAGAGAGGAAGTGTTGCACGTACCTGGTTCATCTTCATTCTAATGTGAACAGTATGTAAGTAAATGAGTGTGTGTGTGTGTGTGTGTGTGCGTGTGCAGAGGGTGAGAAGGGGACACCTGCCCGCCTAACAAAACAAAAGGGGACACATGCCTGCCTAAAAAACAAAAGGGGACACCTGCCCACCTAAACACGAAAAGGGGACACCTGCCCGCCTAAACACAAAAAGGGGACACCTGCCCGCCTAAACACAAAAAGGGGACACCTGCCCGCCTAAACACAAAATGGGGACACCTGCCTGCCTAAAACCAGAAAGGGGACACCTGCCTAGAGAGAAAAAGGGGAACACCTGCTTAAAAACAATGAAGAATGGGATTGGCCGGGGCGTCAAAAAGGCTATGGAGCTTTGTGATATGCTCATACACACTACACATTATTACTGTGAGTTTTATTGCTGTGGAGCTCTGTGATACGCTCAATCACACTGCACATTACTGTGAGGTTTATTGCTGTGGAGCTCTGATACGCTCATACACACTGCACATTACTGTGAGGTTTATTGCTGTGGAGCTCTGTAATGTGCAGTGTGTCAGCAATGTACAGTATCTTTTAAAGTGATCGTCAGTTTCCCTCATTTTACACAGGGACTTTCTGTGCCGTGGTGCAGGCTTAGCGGCAATGAGTGGGTGATGGCTGCTGCAGCAGAGCGCTGGCTGTCTGGAAGTCTGGAGGGGACGCAGTGGATTCCCCAATTCGCGTCTGGGTCCAAATGGATTTATTTTATTTTTTTATACAATTGTCAAGATTATTTTAAGGAGTTAAGAAATAAATTCTTTAGTACAATAATGCACATGTGGATGTTGCGCTGTATGGTTGGGGTTTTGTGTGGGTGCGGCACATGGGGGACCCCATGATCTCCAATTGCCCGGGGGCCCCATTAGTTGTCAGTCCGCCCCTGGGTGTACATGAGGTCTGGGTATACATGCATTCTGTGTCTGGGTATATATGTATCTGAGGTCTGTGTGGGGTATACATGTGTCTGAGGTCTGGTGTCTGTGTGAGGTCAGGGTGTATGTGCAGGCTGTGCAGTGTGTAAATGGGGTGTCTGGCCATACATTTCAATATTAACATATACTGGACAGGCTTTCAGCAAAAATCTTAAATTTTTTATTGGAAAGTGGTCACATGACATTAAATAAATGTATCGGTACTCTGTATCGTGCGTGAGTACCTGAAAAAAGTATCAGTACTCGTACTCTGTCTTAAAATATTGGTATCGGTGCATCCCTAGAATAAGGCCTGCAGGAGAGAATCAAGCAAAACGAATAGCTGTGGGAATAGGATATTAGGCAGGAGTAATTGGGAAGCCAACCACCCAAATACAAATTATGTGGGACAGTAAACTTTCCCTCCAGCTATATTCCCATTAGAGTACCGCTTTGAGTGAGAGGTCTGAGCCCTTCCTTTTTCCAGGGTTCTTAAGTCCGTTAGAGTCAATGATCACTGCAGAAGCTGCTGCATGAAAATTCTCCAACCTCTTGCTCATCTTCGTAACTGCATGATATGACTAAATAGAGTGCCATAGAATACTGTCTGATTTTTTGTCAGTCGATCACTGTATCCCTTTCACTCCATTTATCAGTACGTCTCTGTGTTTGGCTGTCTTCCTGGAGGCATTCACAAACCATAGTTTACTGTTAACATCACCATTGTTGCAACAATGATAAACTTAGTTTGTCTCAAGGATAAATAACCCTTCCCACCGCATGGTGCATTATGCAGTCCCTGCGGTGGGTGAGCATTGAAGACGCAGGGCAGGCCGCCCCCCTGCACACAATGATGCACGTCAGCTAGGCGGGCCGGAGGAGGGGCTCGTCGAAGCAGTCGGTATTAACTCCCTCTCCTAGGGCACGACCCACCTGGTGGCAAAAGCATCAGGAAAAGCTTTGATCATGACCGTTCTCTTGCACCGTTTGACCTTTGCTTTTGGTAAACACATATGTCTTGAACTTTAAATATTACAGTCAGTCTCAATTTGTGTATCTTGGTCGAGTTTTTCTCTGAGTTCTATTCACATGGTTTTATTGTTCAATAAAATTATAAAGTGTTTAATCCTCTAACGGTTACTAGCTGCTAACTAGTGTCTTCAGTATTGTTCATTGTATAGTAAATTTCACATTATACCCCTAAGGAGAGGAGAGAATTCTAACAACTCAGAGCCTTGTATGTATTTCTAAATCTATTTTCTGCCTTCAATGGTTTTGCAGGACTGCACTACATATTTTTGGTCTGCTTCTATAGTTTTGCTTTATCCCTTAAAAAAATTGTATCCTTGCCTATCCTCCAACATAATTTTGAATTTACCAGTCTCTCTTGACCCTATCCTCTCTTTACAACAGGATTGACATCTGATTGACAACATCTCTCTTTTCTTTGGCAGTTAACTGTATGGGGGAGAGGACGGGCAATTACCCCTCCCATGAGGGATTAAAAGGAACACTCCAATGAAAAATAGAGCGGTTTTTTTTTTTGCCACTGTCAGCCTCTGCCCAATTTTTACTACTTTTACTTTTTTGTTTGTGATATTACTCACAGTTTGTCTCTCGGCGCACAGCTCCTCCTCTTCTGCTCAGAGACTCCCGAACCTTGCCAATCTTTTTCTGCGCAATTTGCGTAGTGAACTCAAATTGTGCACCGCAACGGGACCTGCGCACTTTGCATACGTAAGTCCGGTAGCGCTTGTGCACATCTATGGATTTGGGCTATGAGCAAACGCAGATCCGACCCATTGGCTTTCTCCCTGACAACTGCCAGCTTCAAGTGACCAAACTAGTGGCCGACAGCTGGGAAGCTCAAATCACCCGGCTGCCTGGTCCTTCGGGGGGGGGGGGATCTTTCCAGTTCACCTCATATTTTAAAGAGTTTGGGGACCTGTGAGAAGGGGGAGGATACTCTACACACCCTGGCCACTTTAAAAAGCTAAAGTGGGCAGGTGTGTAGAATATCCCTTTAATCGCTCACAAACAAAGGCCCCTGTATGAACCTCCTAACTAACCCCCCCATCTAACCAAATCACCTACATTTATCAATTGTCAGTTAAATATGCTCACTTGTCCAATGACCACATTGACCATTGAGGCCTTGTGTCCTCATCTTCTGCCCTTTGTACAATGAGCATAGACATGTACAAGAACAGTAAATGTCCCAATGCAAAACAATAATAAAAAAACACCTGACCGCACAAAAATTTTTCCTGAGAAGCTGACTCGAGACAGGTTTTTAGAACTGAAATGTTGCGTGTTTCCTGAATGTATTTAACCAGTGTTGAAGCAGCGACAAATATCAGCATTTCACAAAAGTAAAATCCAAACAGCCGATTTTCATTGGTGATTGCAACATCTGCAACCCAGCCTTTTTTAAAAATGATTTTTAGTTTATGGTGTTTGAAGATGAAGTGGTGGTATACTTATGACACCAATATCTCTTGCCCCTAATCTATTTCCCCTTCTGCTAAATGTTGTCTCATTACTTTTGTCTTGTCGAATAAATTGTGCTTGAGCTGGTACAGCCAGAGCCCTATAACTGCAGTGCATATGATAAATAACAGTCTTGATTCACCTGTTGTCAAAACAAAACTTTATTGACTTCACAATCAGTAAATTAATTCCTCTTCCGCAACCACACAGACATTTTGATGCTGTGATCTACTGGGGACCCACACAATATTCGGTCACTCAGCAAATAAAAGGAACAGTAGATCTAGCAGCATCTTGTAGGTATTTGTAGCAACTTTTCCCTAACTACAATAGGGTACCTGGACCCTATTACTTCATGGTATGATGTAGCAAAGAGATGTACTTACTATTATAGGTTTATATTTTCTACTTGCCCCTTTTGGAAGTTATGTTATAAATCATTACTTACAAGTAGATCTTTGCAGTTGCAATACAACATTTTTAGTAATACAGATTTTAAATAGGTATTAAAACTTTGCAAGTTTGGTTTTGTGAAAATGTTAGATTTGCTCATGCATGTATGATGCATTTGACTCATTTAAAAACGTTTTGTAGATTGTTATTTTATGTTTTCTACTGTGACTTTGTTTAGAATAACTGAATTTGTATCTTAATCAAATACCATTTCTTTCCCAGATTTTGGAATTTTTAAAAGGGAAATCTTGGTGAGTATAATGAGGAGAATAGAACAATATTGGAGGGTAGTAGGCCATCAATCTTATTCTAAACTGCGTATAACTATGCATATTAATGAAAAGCCAGACTAGTCTACAGTTTCCATGTCATCACTAAGTGTTTTCTCCTTTGAGGACTGTTGAGTGTCTGCATCATTTCCTGGCTGTAGTATCTGCCTGGTTTCTGGAGACAAAGCACGGGCTTCAGACTGTAGACATTCCAGACTACTTTCTTGAGGTTTTTCTTCTAAAGTATGGGTTACCATAAAAGCTGCTTCAAGATCCTTAACTATTTTCTCATCTACAAGGGAGGTTTCTGTAGTACTCTGCAAAGGTTGATTTGAAGGCTCAAGCTCCCCAGGATTGGAATCGTCATCTTCCTCCTCTTCCTCTCTGTCATTGGTTTTGGCCTCTTTAATTCTTTGATACAGCTCAATTCTTTCCTCCTGTAGTGCCCTGCAAAGTTTTTCTAACCTCTCAATTTTCACTACAAAACACTCATATTCTTTTGCTCTCATAGTTTTCTGCAAGACAAAAATAAAGAAATACATTTTCAAAAGGCTGAACTCTGTTCAAACTTGTTGTCAACTACCAGATACACTTCAGAAAGACCTGTTAGTAATATGTGGTTTAAGCGCATATTGAAGAAAACACTGGCTATGAAATATGAATCAGAATATTGACGGGTTCATGATCCATGGGATAACTCAGCTATCAAAAGATATTACAGACAGTGATGATATCTCATCGCTGGAGAATTTATTCCAAACGCTTACATACTGTAATACTGGGCACTGCCATTGCACTGGTCCTCAAGCATTGCAATGTATCGGGTAACTTTGCACTCTCACATGTGCTTCGGCCTATGCAATAATGTCAATGCTCTAAAAACTTATCAGCATGTGATCAGTCCATGATAGGGCTTCTGGTTTCAACAATCCCTTCTCCGTAAATGGTCTCTGTTTACCACAAGGTCAAATAAATGTGCAGCTACTTAATCTCATGTTCTCTTAAAGAGTGCATCAGGTGGTAAATTGTGATGGAGTTGGGTTGGGATAGTTGAAGTAATAGAACATCCAGACAAGCTCCCTCAGAAAATGACTTTAATAAGGTTTAATCTCTAAAATACAGCTTAATTAAGGAGTTCAGAAACGCTATTTTACAATTATCACTTAAGATGCCACACATTTTATGAAGACCGACTCATGGAATACTTGTGATGTCACTGTTTATGGTCATGCAAATCACCCATTATAAATTTATTTAAAAAGGAGGGAGAAACAGATTCACAGAGCAGTAACAGACTTGGGACAAAATTACAAAGTTGTAACTTAACCAGAGCTGTTGTAAACTTAACTCCATAGACTATGGGCTACATTACATTCTTGGTGCTAACAGTAACGCTCACCTGAGTGAGCATTAACGTTAACCCTGGTAGCCGCAGCATATTACAATCCAAATGCTAACGGGTTAAGAAATGCGTTAGCGTTTGGTATCTTGCACTTTTCAGCGCGAGGTTACTGTACTTTTGTGCTCCCTATACTTAACATGGGGAGCGCAAAGTGTTAATTTGCGTTCGTACATTCTAAAACTAATGCAAATTAACGTCCTGCTGCGGTTGGCAAAAAGTTAACCACAGCCTGGACTTGGTGCTATCGGATTCCGCTGGTGCGGAATCCGTCAGCACCAGCAGTAACCCCCCCCCCCGAAATGAATCAGACATCTTAGAGAGTTCAGAGAAGGGCTACTAAAATGGTGTACGGCTTGAAGGAGAAAAGTTACCAGGAAAGGCTTAATTTATTTATTTATAAAGGATTTTACCAGGAAGGATACATTGAGATTTCTCTCGTTTTCAAGTATGTTTAATGATCTTAACATATACAGCTTGGAAAAAAGATGAGACAGAGGAGATATGATAGAAACATTTAAATACGTAAAGGGAATCCACAAGGTTGAGGAAGGGAGTATATTTAAAAGGAAACAAAGTAGCAAAACAAGAGGACATAGTCTTAGATTAGAGGGGCAAAGATGTAAAAGTAACATCAGGAAGCATTATTTTACTGAGAGGGTGGTGGATACATGGAACAGCCTTCCAGTTGAAGTGGTAGAGGCCAAAACAGTAATTGAATTTAAGCAGGCATGGGATAGGCATAAGGCTATCCTAAACAAAAGATAAATCCATGTAATTGGGCAGACTAGATGGGCCGAAAGGTTCTTCTCTGCCGACATTTTTCTATGTTTCTATGAGTACCTTCCATCCCACGGCGAGGACCGTGGCTAATCCGCCTCCTCCATCTGGCGGGAGCAGGGAGAGACTGGGGGAAAAAGTCCCCCAGTCTTCCCCTGCGGATCACTACACCGACCTGCCTGATCTCGCGAGGCGAGATCCGGCAGGTCATGTAACCAGCGCTGTCTGCTTCAATGGAGTCCTATGGACTCCATCGAGTGGATGCTCGCGTCAGTGCCTCCCGGGGCTTAGCGCCCGGTAACATTGCAGGTGGCTTTTTAAGCGCCTGCATTGTAATATCGCGTTAAAACGGGGGGCTGAAAGGAGAAACCAGTAGGCGCAGGTTCTTCTCCTTTGCACCCCTGTTTTAGCGCGATTATTGTAATGTAGCCCTATAACGGCTCTCGTAAGTTAGCAACAACTTTGTAATATTGCCCTTATGGTTTTAAATAATTACGATAATAAATGCAAAATCTAATGCATGTGCCCCAGAAACAGAATGAATTGTTGTATATTATTTTACCTCTTCAATCATGTCCAACAATGCTTTGTTGCAGTTTTCAAAACGGGTTTTCCATGTGCTTGTTTCTTTTTCCAATTTCTTCATTTTCTTTGTCATCTATCAAAGTTGGAAGAGATCCAGTTAGCACACATCTTATAAAATAAATTACTAGGTGCTCTTATAATAAACTGTGCTTACAAAGTGTTGATGAAAAAAAAATAATTCCAGTTTCCATTCTGCTATACTAGTCATTAAATTTTGATAAGGTTATTTTTCGTGTCAACTGTTGAAAAGAAGCATTTATTACAATATTAATATTTCACAACCCTGTCAAGAAGACAAAGCTGCATCTATGTTTATGGGAACAGATGACATGTAGGATTTTTACTTCTTGCTACATGGTGACTTTATCCTGAAATGACAACTTTATGAAGAAGAAAAAAAAATACATATATATATAGCAACTTATTCAGTTTGTGTTTTAACATATTTTACAGATATGAGCAAAACTAAGACACAAGTCAACAGATGAGAAAAATAGCATCTACAGTTGCAATCCTATCCACCAACTCTCATTCTAGGTATACACATGGCTTTCTTAATAAAGGATAAACGTGCTTAGCATCCAGCTGGTAAAACAATATACCGTATATACTCGGGTATAAGCCAAACCGTGTATAAGCCGACCCCCCTACTTTTTCCCAAAAAAACCTGTGAAAACTTATTGACTCGCGTATAAGCCTAAATGGGAAATGCAGCAGCCACTGGTAAATTTCAAAAATCATGGGATTTACCCCAGCTCACACATGGATATTGCCCCAGCTCACACATGGATATTGCCCCAGCTCATGGATATTGCCCCCAGCTCATGGATATTGCCCCAGCTCACACATGGATATGCCCCAGCTCACACATGGATATGCCCCAGCTCACACATGGATTTGCCCCAGCTCATGGATTTGCCCGAGCTCACACATGGATTTGCCCCAGCTCATGGATTTGCCCCAGCTCATGGATTTCCCCCAGCTCATGGATTTCCCCCAGCTCATAGATTTCCCCCAGCTCACACATGGATTTGCCCCAGCTCACACATGGATATGCCCAGCTCACACATGGATATGCCCCAGCTCACACATGGATATGCCCCAGCTCACACATGGATTTTCCCCAGCTCATGGATTTGCCCCAGCTCACACATGGATATGCCCCAGCTCACTCATGGATTTGCCCCAGCTCATGGATTTGCCCCAGCTCACACATGGATATGCCCCAGCTCACACATGGATTTGCCCCAGCTCATGGATTTGCCCCAGCTCACACATGGATATGCCCCAGCTCACACATGGATATGCCCCAGCTCATGGATTTGCCCCAGCTCACACATGGATATGCCTCAGCTCACACATGGATATGCCCCAGCTCATGGATTTGCCCCAGCTCATGGATATGCCCCAGCTCATGGATATGCCCCAGCTCACACATGGATTTGCCCCAGCTCACACATGGATTTGCCCCAGCTCATGGATTTGCCCCAGCTCACACATGGATATGCCCCAGCTCACACATGGATATGCCCCAGCTCACACATGGATATGCCCCAGCTCATGGATTTGCCCCAGCTCACACATGGATATGCCCCAGCTCACACATGGATTTGCCCCAGCTCATGGATATGCCCCAGCTCATGGATATGCCCCAGCTCATGGATATGCCCCAGCTCACACATGGATTTGCCCCAGCTCACACATGGATTTGCCCCAGCTCACACATGGATTTGCCACAGCTCACACATGGATTTGCCCCAGCTCATGGATTTGCCCCAGCTCATGGATTTGCCCCAGCTCATGGATATGCCCCAGCTCATGGATATGCCCCAGCTCATGGATTTGCCCCAGCTCTCACCTGGATATTGCCCCAGCGGCAACCAGCTCTCACATGGATATTGCCCCAGCTCCGGATCCAGCAGGGGTTGAGGGGGCCCAGATGCCGGGCAGCGGGAGTGCCTGCCCGGTCCTGAAAGCGTGAGTCCGTCCGTGTTGAAGGGGATGCGGCTGCGTGCGTGCGCAGGTCATGCGGTCCGGCCAGTCAGGTGGTACAGAGACTCAGTACCACCTGATTAGCCGGACCACGTGACCGGCTGCGCCTGCACGCAGCCGCATCCCCTTCAACACGGACGGACTCACGGACGGACTTGCGTATAAGCCGAATCGCGTTTTTTTTACTCAAAATCTGAGTCAAAAAACTCGGCTTATACGCGAGTATATACGGTAACAAACTTAGTATGGAGATATTTGTACAACTGAATACTTCCTTGCACAAAGACCTTCACAAGACAGGAATGTGATTTCCGATCACCCAAGTTAGGGCGATAAACCCAATTAAGAAATTAGAAAGCACCCCAATAGCTGGGGTTCACTTCAGGTGCCGGGTGACCACACACATACAAATCATAACATAAATGATCTTTATTGAACCAAAGTTTAAAATGTGTTTAAAACCAGTTTTAGTGACCCCTTGCAGCCTATATCTGCTTATTACTTTCACTCGGATAATTCCCAATGGATTTGTGTGTCTACCGTGTGATATATATTTTCAAGGGGTAATTCCCCTAGCAGTTTGACGGGTACATAGGTAGAAATATGCTCAATTTTGGTATGTAGAGTCACTTAAGATCCTTAAAATGGATCCTACTACTTTCTCACTATGGATTTCCAGCTCAGATGGTTATCTATTAAATTGTGATAGCTGAAAAAGCTATATAATACATGCAGGGACCTTTTCTAAAAAATAATTATTCAAACAGACCATGTAAGTGCTGCTATTCCCAACACTTGTGTGCATCGGTATAGCCCAATTTAAACACTGATCACCTTACGACACCGTTGCGCTGCTTCTGCTCATGACATTAATTATGGTCGCATTGCTATTACTGCCATTGGTTATGGTTTACTCAACTTTAATATGGTCTTATCAACATAAGTCCATCCATTTGTTTTCTGGCGTAACTGAGGTATCAATTTACACAAGATTGTCTTATATTGGCGAGTAGGCAGTGATGCAGTTATTTATAGTTCAAATTTCAATAAACTTATACTCTGCTTGCCAAAAAAAACCTCAAGGTACAACCTGGGACCATTCCCCAGTATACGGTGCTCACTTAAATGGACATTGTAAACATCTTTGTAGCATACAGGTTGTATATAGCCGTATCTTGCTGCTCAAATTACTGGTCTCCTTAACTTGGGACCAAACAACTTCTACTCATAATGGTTGTTGTATGCACATTGCTATCCAATTTATCTATTCAGACAATCTTGTCCTGGTCTCCTTGTTGTGGGACCATTATGACATAAATGGTATACCTTCTGGGATATGCCCCCAAGCGTGCAACTCCAATATGCTGACAACGCTAATGCTCTGGTGTTGCCAATTAGCAGTATCTCACAATATCTATACTGTCACACAATTATTACAAATTATGCCCTCAGAGAGACACCAAGCGTATATGGCACCCGACAGAATGGCCCGTGCTGGACTCTTACCAAACGCAAACTGCATGAAATGTCACTACACCCCAGCTGATTTAAGTCACTGCCTACGGTCCTGTCCCTTCATACAATTATTTTGGGATACAAATTTTGGGATAGAAATCCCTTACACCCCAAAATGGGCCATCTTTAAATCGACTGACCCCCCCACTCCCCAACCCTTCTCTAGGTGCCATCGATTTTTGGCTTGCCCTCCTAGCCGCGGCTGGTAAAAAAGCAGTCCTGTCCCAATGGATCTCTGCCCCCCCTCCTTTTGCATGGTGTACGAGAGGATATATGCCTTATTCCTGGCTGAATGGTCTGAGGCTTCCATGCATCAGAATGAGAAGACAGTCTTTCTTTGCTAGATTGCTCCCCTTTATTAGAACACTATCTTTCTAGACCAAAGTCTCTCTACAAAACACCTTCTTCTGTGCGCCTTGGTACTCCTTACAGATGCTACGAGGTACCCCACCAATCCCCCAGGACCCTCCCGACCACTCCTTGACTCGCTTCCTTGCCTCCTTCCCCCCCAGATGCCACAGACGACCACGCACCACCCTCCCCCAGTCGCTAATGGGAAACCATGCCCCATTGATACGGGTGGTGATGTCTGTCTTCGAACCTTGTAACTGTATTTTCCCTGCCTTGTTTAATACTGTCTATGATGCATCTCCTCTGTCCAATTTTGGATGCCACAACGTCGCATTGTTCTATTGCATGTGATTGATGTATAACACGTTGTTCTCCCGCCTGAATTTTTTGTACTGATCCAAGATGAATAAAAATGTGAAGAAAAAAAAATATGCAAAAATATTTGTAAAAATAACTTTTCACAGTTTTGCCTGTAATAACTGCACTAAACAAATATCCTTCAAAGGAAATACAAATGATCTGACCTGATTTGAGAAAGCCTATTTTGTATGGGATTCTCTTTGATTTTCCAAGTTTGAGCACGTCAAACTTTGTGTGCATTAGGTTTTCACAGCTTTTGTGAGATTGGAAACATACTAGCAGCCACGGAACTCAAAATGGTCACAATTTCTGTACCTACTTAATAGTCATTGGTTTATAGCATCGACATCCAGACTTACAGGCACAGTTTAGAATATAAATGGTCATTACAGAATCAGAGATAGAGATACAGGCAATTCACAGAAAGAATTGTAAAGATATCCCTTTGGCTTTTATTGATCTTCTACGATAATACTTTTGCTGCTGAGTTATTTCACCCATATGCGCTGAGGTAATTTTGACTGTTTTGTGCTCATCACTGGTTTAAATGCGATTTGAAGTCATGTTTAATTATAAGACCCAGACAAATTATATATCCTTATTTTCAGCAGATTCATAATATATGATGATAAGTATATGTCATGTGTCAGAATGCTTTGGCAAAACAAAAAAAAGTACAAAAATTTAAATTTCCATTGAGATTGCAATCATTTACAGCTTCTGAAATATTTTTTTTCATATTTTATCTTCCAAACCTTTGTGATTATATTTTGTATGCAGTACTCTTGTTAAATAAAATTAAAAAAAAGCACAAAACAATAGAAATGGGAACCTGGTGTTGCATTTTTCAACAAACAACAAATCAAAAAAACCGAATGCATCCGACGAAGCAATCCGAAAAAAGGCTGATGACCTGCAGAACAGACCATCAACCAGCCAGGGGCGGATCCAGACAAAGGATTGGGGGGGGGCATTCTACCAGTTTTGGCCAAGAGCTGGTGTTGGGTTCGCAGTGAAAGGCAGATATATTTGCCCCAGCTCACATGGATATATATATTGACCCTAGCTCACATGGATATATATATTGCCGATATGAAAAGAGAAGAACAACCTTCCGTGAGACCAAAATGAGCTCACTGTCGGTGCCGTGTATGTGGTCATCTGGCACGACAGTGAGCTCATTTTGGGTTCACGGAAGGTTGTTCTTTTTTAATATCGCTAATTATATGGATTTACACAGATCCCTAATTTTGGAGAAGTCTTGTACAGGGCATCTCCCATTGTACAAGTAATTTCTCTTATCCTTTTGATATATATATTGCCCTCAGGCAGCTCACATGGATATATATATTGCCCCACAGGCAGCTCACATGGATATATATATTGCCCCCAGGCAGCTCACATGGATATATATATTGCCCCCAGGCAGCTCACATGGATATATATATTGCCCCAGGCAGCTCACATGGATATATATATTGCCCCAGGCAGCTCACATGGATATATATATAGATATATATATATATATACTGCCCCCAGGCAGCTCACATGGATATATATTGCCCCAGACAGCTCACATGGATATATATATATTGCCCCAGGCAGCTCACATGGATATATATATTTGCCCCCAGCTCACATGGGTATATTTGCCCCCAGCTCACATGGGTATATTTGCCCCCAGCTCAGATGGGTATATATTGCCCCCAGCTCACATGGGCATACATTGCCCCCAGCTCACATGGGTATACATTGCCCCCAGCTCACATGGGTATACATTGCCCCCAGCTCACATGGATATATATATATATATATATATATATATATATTGCCCCAGCTCACATGGATATATATTGCCCCCCAGCTCTCGCCTCCTCTGCTGGCCCCAGGCTCTGTATCCACCTGCTGGCATTCTTCTCCCGAGGAGGCGAGCGGCCGCTGGCATGCAGCTTGGCAGCTCACTGGGAACCACCTGACCAGCCGCATTCTCGCGAGATCGCACACTGGTCAGGTGGTTCCCATCCCAGGCGAGAGGACAAGCTGAATGCCAGCGGCCGCTCGCCTCCTCGGGAGAAGAACGCCGGCGGTGGGGATTTTCTTGGGGGGGGAATTGCCCCGTTGCCCCTGGCTCCGCCCCTGCAACCAGCCAACGGAAAAAGCCAATAAGCCACCGAACAGGGGTGAAGAAAAAAAAGGAAAAAAAAAAAAAGCCACACAGCGGACACGATTAAATTCTTCAAGCCAATGTTAGTGCTCACCTGTGTGAGCGTTAACGTTAGCATTGGTGGCCTTAGCGTGGGCACGCCATATTACAATCCAAACGCTAACAGGGTCTCCTTCGGATAACGCACGGACAGAAGATATTCTAAGATCCGTGTTTTAATCAATTTTACCCTGCAGTTTATAAGAAGCCTGTTTCTGGCTCATTTCTCTATACACAGCTTGTCTATTTGTCCCTCTTTGTATACTCCTGATGACGTCAATCTTCACAGCGAAACACGTAATGGAGTGAAGTATTTTGCATTTTTATTTTGTTGATCTCTGGTAGTCTGCCATCCTAGTTGCTGCAGCCCTGTATATGCTGGTTTGGAGCGCTCCCGACACTGGCTAACTGCAGATCTACTTTCTCTACCCTACCTTACTAAGATATACTTGAGGTTGCAATTATACTCCGTTTTGGAGTCTTTCTCGCTTTTTCTTATTATTGTGAACGTACGGAGGCCCTTTTCCCTGCTCTATTAGCTTAAGCAGGTCAGAAGTGTGTGGGTACCCAGGAGCTTTCTGCAGTGTTACCTGCTTGTATATATGGACCTTAGTAGGCCATACCCCTTTTCATGCCAGGCACATTGAGTCAGCTCCTTGTGTTCACTGTGGTACCTAATTTGTTGACAAAGGTTACTGAGACTTTAATATTGTCGTCCTGGTTATTTTTTGCTTTATGCATGAATAAAAGTTTCGTTTTGTTTCAATCTTCTCTCAGCAGCACAGTATCCCATTATCCCAGCCCCAGGGACCCAGACTACAACTCCCAACATGCCCAGCTACATTACATACACTGATATACATATATAATTTCCCTGGGGTTTTAGCAGAAGGGAGGGATCTAGTTTAAAAGTTGTCTTCTGTATCTCCCATTTATAATCATGCCCTGCTTCCTGTCATAGTGGTCATATTTGGTATTGTTGGAAAGGCCAAATTCTGCCCTTTTCCAATGACACCTCACTTGACCTTGTCCTCTGTAAAAATCAAAGGCGCAGGGTTCCAGCAATGCCGGTTTAGATTTTCGATGAACCAATGTGTAAGAATGCAATGTGCCATCACCTTCAAACTTGCTGGCATCGTGGGAAATGAAGAGGTGAGTTAGTGCAGCATCATTGTTCATGTTATAATTGAAAAGTGCAAAAGAAAACAGGACTTATTTTTATAAACAAGCTGGACATCCTTGATATCATTGGAAAGGTCATGCTCTGGCCTTTACACTGATATCTTGCATGCCCCTGTAGGTTTTCCCGTTCAGGAGCTACAGGGGTCCTAAAGACCCCTGTATCGGCATCACTAAGAATTCTTTACCCAGCAGGAAAGGGGGGGGGGGGTGTCCCTTCCTGAAATCATCGCACCCCTGCGCGAAGATGTCAGTTGGCATAATATCGTCCAGTCACGGCAGTAAAGACAGGATGTGCTTATCATGTAGTCAGCATGCTGGGAACAATCATGACAACGAGCTGAGCGTGCCCTCCGCAGCAAAGTTGTTAAATGTAAACCCAGTTGATGTTATCCTAATCGCCACACTTGTTATTTTTATGGAGGAGATACAAACCCCCAGGGAACTTTTGTTTTTTATAGTTAATCCTGCATTTTCTATTTTCTGGAGCAATTGAACTCTGAAACAAACACATTACATTATAAAATAATCCTTTTAGCGTACTGGATTGTGGTTGATATACCACCTCCTGTACAGCTAATTTAAGATGGCACAGGTTGAATGTGAGCTCATGTGAAAGCTCCGTGCGCATCTCTGTAAAGCTCATGTGAATGATACGCATTGAACCAACTTCCAGCTCCACACCATTTTGGATATTTAACAAAGCATGACCCCTTTTTAGGTTTTGGACTGTCAATATATTTAGCAGTTAGCTACAGTAAAGCACTAACCTTGTCCATTTCTTTTTTAAATGTTGAGAAAACTTCATTGCTTTTTGTCAGGGAGTTCTGGAATTCATCAAATCTTTCAGAATAAAGGGTAATCTGGAATGAGAAAACTAAACTTGAGGAGGAAAGAGATTTGAAATATTGGAAATTAAACATTGCTTGCTATAGCATGTAAAGTCTTACTAGACCCCCAATCCTGCTACCAGAATAGCAGCAAATATTGAGGACCGAAAGAAATATTTGCTTAAATGTAACATTTATCGCTTTAAAGCTAAAAAATAAGGCAAACATGCATCCAAGAAAAATAAAGGAGGAGAAAAAAGGGAAATATCACAACAGCTATACAGAAATATACCTACTGGACAACACAGCCGATGTGTGTGCTTTCAAAGTATATGTACACTGTGCGAAGCACATCGACGTACAATGCAAAACAACACTGAATTACTGTATGGAGAGTGAAGAGCAGAATTAAAGCAAAGACTGCAGTGACGCGGTTTAGATTTTCGATGAAATAATGCAAAATAATGCATTTTGCCATAACCTCCCCACTTGCTGGTGTCATGGTAAATGAGAAGGTGAGGTAGTGCAGCTTCACTGTTCACTTTATAATTTAAATGTGTACAACACTGCTGTATTGTATTTTATTTATTTGTTATTTTTACATATCACCTGGCCATGTTAGATATCATTGGCCCTCTAGCATGTAGGGTTCCAGATATATAGGGCCCAAATGATTTTAAATTGTAATTTTTTTTTATACAGAGCAAGGTGTCACCCTGTGGTAGGCACATATAAGTACATGCCTAATTTGCCTAATTATAAATGCGGCCCTGATAATGGAGTCAACTGACTGTTTCAAAGGAGAGTACTATTTAAATTTGGCTTTCCAGAAGAAGTCAAGATTATCTTTTGCTGATTATTCTGCCCTTCCACAAAAATCTTAAATGTGGGGTTCATGTCTGACTCCTTTCACATACACAAAGGATGCCCGCACTCTCCCGCTTTACTCTACACCCTGTCCGTTGGACCATTAGTACAACACATCAGAAAACTGGATACTATATTAGGTGTGGATGTGGGCCCCACCTCATATGAAATAAACAGGTTTGCTGATGACATTTTATTCACTGTAAGTAACCCCTCTATCTCCCTTCCCCAGCTCCAGGATACCCTCTCCCCACACAATTTGGTATCATTGTTCAATGGAGTGACTTTATCTGGCGCTGCTCGCTAAAATTGAATCGGGTTGGTTGTATATATCACATACACCAGGGTCTGTCTGGGAGATTATGCCTTTGCGGATAAATGGTACAGATAAATGGTACAGAATGGAGATATGTCAGCATGTATCAGTGTCCGTCTGGGCGGATTGTGTGTCCACGCAGACAAAATGAAGACAGGATAAATGGTGATAGTATACAGATAGCTTACTATATTCCTAATTATGATGTTGTGTGCCCGTCTCTGCTGGGTTATTAGAAGACAAATATAAATGACATAGCTTTTAAATGTTCAAAAGTCCATAATATCTTTATATCCGCCAGGGTACTGGGTGGAGTTGCTTTGTTGATCCTTATCCCTCCTGGGGTCTTTGTTCCTTTAACCTCCGAGATACAAGCAGAGACAAACGGCAAAAAAAATAGTGCGAACTGTCATTAAACAATTGTCTGGTGGAAGTAAGAATAGCTGCACTTACATGGTCCAGAGCTACATATAGCTCAATGGTCTCGCGTTGTTAGCCCATAAAGGTGGCCGAACATCCCTTTACACTGCTCCTCTTCCTCCTTTGGTAAAGGACTGCACGGCAGGGGATCCCAAAGACCCCAGGAGGGATAAGGATCAACAAAGCAACTCCACCCAGTACCCTTGCGGATATAAAGACATTATGGACTTTTGAACATTTAAAGGCAATGTCATTTATATTTGTCTTCTAATAACCCAGCAGAGACGGGTACACAACATCATAATTAGAATATATCTTAGCTTACTATATTCCTATCTGTATACCATCACCATTTAACCTGTCTTCATTTTGTCTGCGTGGACACACAATCCGCCCAGACGGACACAGATACATGCTGATATATCTCCATTCTGTACAATTTATCTGTACCACTTATCCGCAAAGGCATAATCTCCCAGACAGAGTATGTGTATGTGATATATACAACCAACCCGATTCAATTTTAGCGAGCAGCGCCAGATAAAGTCACTCCATTGAACAAAGAAACTTTGGCAATATAGCAAAGCATTGTCATTTCACTCTATTAGGCAGCAGCACGCTCACATATTTAATTCTAGACTAGTAGGAAGAGCGCCCACGGAGGGTAACATTCCCCTTTTCTCACAATTTGGTATCATACCAAAAAATGACATCCAAAAATCTCAAGCAAGGTTTCTAAATCTTCCTGACTCTTGCTCGCTTTCACACATTCCTTATGGAACTCCTTTAAATATACTTGGAAGGAAATTTTTCACTACTTATTTATTTATTTATTTATAAAGGATTTTACCAGGAAGGATACATTGAGATTTCTCTCGTTTTCAAGTACGTCCCGGGTTCAAGAACATTAAAATGTTACAGTTGTTACAGAAATACAAAGTAATACAATGCGAGATATTAAAAACACAAATATACTTAGAAATCAGACTTACCAAAACCCTGCAGGCACTGCTGTATGCAGCCTATTACATTAGGGTGTGTACCCATGGAACTTTAATTAATTGAAAAAACTTATGTTTAGAAGATTTTTGCACAATATGCACATTTTTCATTAGAAATAACAGTCCTGTAATCAGAGATAGTGAGTTTTTATGCTATTCATCATGAACCAGATAAGGGACATATAAAATATCAATATAGGAGGTAAAAGAATACCTGTTTTCCCAACATTAGGGTGTGCCAGCCTGGGCAAACCTGCGCACACCTATGCCTGTAGACTTTATATGACCAGAATTCTAAACATTTAGTTATCCAGATTAAACATTTACATTTGCTATTTCAATGGAAACACGTTAGCTTATCATTGTTAGGTCAACTCTCATCCATTAAAATTATAATTTTACCAGGGATAATTCATATTTTTGGGATGCTGCCAATCTGCACTTTAATCCGTAAAACATCAAAACTATCACTACATAGAGGGAGTTCACATGGAATTCATCAGTTGCCTACTTTACCTGAGTTTTAAGGACAGTTTCCTGATCTTTCAGCATTTTAGTTTGCAACTTCCACTCAGCAGCTTGGGTCAGCAGCTAAAGCAAGAGATTTGGAAATAGCAGAAATATTAGTCTTAACGTTTAAATGTAAATTCCGGTACTATATGTAGTCTGTGCAACTTAAAAGATCCCACATTACCATTCCATGTAATTTAGGTATGGATATTTTAGAAGAAATTATAAATTTATATAAAATGTACATATTATTTGAGCAATATAGACAAATATTTCTAGATGTCTGCATTGTAAAAAACCATGATTCTTTTTCTGTTCCTGGGTTTCTGTATGACTGTGTCACGTCCCACGCCGTCTATGTAGCTCGGCAGCCGGCAGCACCTACCGTGCTGTTCGCCGGGGAAGGCTTAAACCTTATTGGCTTACAGGAGTCTCGCACGGCACAGAATCTGCAAGTTTGTGAAAACTTTGCACTAAAGGGGTTTTTCCGAGAGCACCAAAAGTTCGGTACTCTGTCTTTCGACAAGCTCAATTTCCCAACCCTGCGGTGAATTCAGCATTCACCTCAGGGTCTCCGAAATACACTGAATAGATCCACTTAACGCCTCTGATAAACCCGCCGAACGCTTCCGATAAACCTCCATACGCAGCTGCAAACCGCCGAATGCAGCCGCCAAATAGCCCGCGCTGAACGCCTCCGATCAGCTGCCGAACGCTACCAAAAAAGCCGACCATCTGCCAAAAAGAGCCGAATAGGGGTTAACCCCCCTTCGCAATTTAAAGGCGTTTTGAAAATAATATAGAAGGTCCTATGAATAACAATAAAAAAGCCTGTTACAGAATAAAAAAATTAATCTGAATAAAAAAAAGTTGCTGAAAACATCCAGAAAAATCCCTACAAAATTCAAAAAAAAATAATAAAAAGACTTTTTGCTGCAAATGGAAAGAATAAACTGTTGAATAAGAAATTTATGAAAATGGGAATTTTAGTTTACATTGAAACCTAAGGGATTCACCTGTTTAGACCTGTCGAATGGAAGCCCCGAAAATCTGGGCATTTCACCAAATTGTTGGTGCCAATAAGCATTCTCTGAATAGATTAACCATTACATTTCTATGGGGAATTTCACCGCCGCTGAAGGTTGCCAAATTGCACTGTATTTCGCTGGCAATTCGCCAATATTAGGCGAATTGCCAGCTTTTTGAATAGCCGAACTGGCAGGAAATTGCACTGTACGGTGAAGTTCAACCCGGGCCTGGGTCCAAGGAAGAAATGCTGCCGCCCCCCTGAAACTATGACCACCAAAACACACCCATGCTTATCACAGTGCTCCACATAAAACTGACAGTAGTATGCATTGTGAATAAGTATATAACAGAGCTCCACGGCAATAAAATTATAATTACATTTTAAAGTAAATTAAGCATTAAAATAAATATTGAAATAATATAAAATGAAATATTAAAAGGAAATTAGAAATTAAATAAAATATTTCAAGAAATATAAAAAAAATTATATAAATATAATAAAATATTTTAAGAGTACACATGTAAGGCCCTCTCCTGCTTACCTTTATTACAGTTCAGGGGGTCCCTAGATTCATGGCGGTCTAGTGGCAGGCACACGTCTCTCTATCCCCGGTGGTGCACTAGTGAGACATTTGCTGGGTTCTTTCAGCCTAGCCCTTTGTCTCCTGGTGGAGACTCTCAGTGGTACTCAGACCGCAAACCCTGCACTGGGTAATAGTGCTTACACTGTGAGTCAAAGCATCACGGCACTAGGACTCACTCCCGGAGTGCCAGTGTGCAGCGTGGGTGACAGGGAAAGCAGGGAGCCCCCAGCACCAGTCGGAAGCTTTCAGGAGCAACTGTAAGCATCCGATGCCCTGTTTGCCTGTCACTTCTGGAGGAGAGTGGAGCATCATGCTCGGTCTCAGCCGCTTGTTCTGGGTGCTGGCTGGTATGGTGCTGGTACTATGTACCGCCAGAAAAAAAAAAGAAAAAAGAAAGTAGTGTATGTAATTGTGACCTTTCCATGTACATTGCTAATGTAGGTTTAATTGTTTCTCTTGGAGAAGGAATTGAATGGGTGTGATCAGAAATGTTGGTGTATTGGCTAGATTGCTTTTCAGAGGAATAAATATCTTAATGTTTTGAAGTTTGTAAAAAAGTAAATAAAAGGACATAATTTTAGGAATACTGGTGAAATATGTATATATAGATATTTTTTTTTACAGCAAGCATGTTCTTTGCCTTGAGTGTCTCTGTAAGACATTGAAATTTATGATTGCTGTTCCTAGTTTTTCCAGTGGATGTCCCCAGAATACCAAAAATGATCTACACATTTTTTTAAAATAAACTCATGTTGTAAATTTTAAATCAATACGGTTTTAGACATATTTAAGAATCTAATGGGTAACTAATGCACGGCTTGCATGTACCATAATTGTTATAGTTGTACATTTCTGAAAATGTTGCTAAACCAGGTCATTTTAGTTGTTCCCTATTTATGTTGACTAATTTCTTTGATTTAAGTAACTGTATTAATTTAATAATAATATACATTGATGTATGGGTCAATTAAAGCAAAATGTATTTTAGATCTGGTGTTATGAATAGGGATGAGCCGAACGCCCCCGTGTTCGGTTTGACTTCGAACTCGAACAATTTCAAAAGTTCAAGTTCGAACTCGAACACGATCCGAACTAAATGTAAGTCAATGGGACTCGGACGGTTGATTTTTAGAGTGCCCTCCAAGAGGGCATATATGCTAGATATTTGCCATAAAAGGTGTATGGGGGTCCGGGTAGTGACCTGGGGGACAGGAAACAAGGACAAAAAGTTTAAAAAAAAACGTTTTAAAAGGAACAGTGAGTTTTCCATGAAATAAAGGTTAAGAATAAAATCGAAAAATTCCTTCAAATATCGTGCCTAGGAGGTCCCCATAACCTGCCCGTGAAGCGGCGGATTTGTAGGAAACACTTGAAAACAAAAAAATGACATTTCAAATGACGGTAAATGTTTTTCCTCTAATCTATTCATAAACACCTGCTTGGGGCGGCAGCCTGTATGAAAAGAGGAAACATTTTAGGACACGCAGAACAAGTTTAGTGATTTTTTGGGCTAAATTATGGTGAAACTTATGCAGGCTTTGGATGAAAGTAACAATAGGTGCTTTAAAATTGGGCCTTTAGTGTCGGCAACAGTGCCGTCACACCGTAACCCCTCTGTGGTATTGTGGAAGAGTGCAGGGTTGGACTCTGCGGTCAAATATTAAAATGATATGAATTCTGGTATAGGCGTCAGTGCACCCAAATATTTTGCCTTTGGTGGCAGCAAGTGCCTTCACACCGTAACCCCTCTGTGGTATTGTGGAAGAGTGCAGTGGTGGACCCTGCGGTCCGATATAAATGATATGAATCTGGTATAGGCGTCAGTGGCAGTGCACCCAAATATTGTTCCTTTGGTGGCAGAAAGTGCCTTCACACCGTAACCCCTCTGTGGTACTGTGGAAGAGTGCAGTGGTGGACCCTGCGGTCCAATATTAAAATGATATGAATCTGGTATAGGCGTCAGTGCTCCCAAATATTTTGCCTTTGGTGGCAGCAAGTGCCTTCATACCGTAACCCCTCTGAGGTATTGTGGAAGAGTGCAGTGGTGGAGGTTTTGGTATTGCAGAAGAGATCCCCAATCTATTCAGTTACATCAGCAGCTATAACAAAACCAGGTCAGCAACGTTTAGGCACTTGTACTGCGCTACTGTATATGGTGAGAATGGTGCACACCAGTAGCAACAAGAAGCAAACAGAACAGGAAGGGAATACACAGAGAGAATAGTCAAATGGCAGGCAAAGTCGGCAACAGATCGGGTCCTCAGAACAAGCAGGGTCAGTAACAAGTATACAAACTGATACGGTAAGCTAGCGATGCGGGAATAAAGGCTGAGACACCCTGAGCGTGTAGTGACGCACAGCGTAGCGAAGTGAAGAGAAGCAAACATTTTGCAGGCTTGACTTCACTCCGCTCTGCCTCGCAGCGTGTCTACACTGCATTACGTTTGCTTCTCACCACACTGGACAGGAATCCACTAACTAAATTAAAATGTACACACAAAACCGTTTTACAAAAAAGTTTCTACTGAATAAAATACATCAAAAATTACTGTTAATTTAATAGGAATAGTATAAAATTTTTTTTAAAAAAGGTAACCCCTGATCATATATATTATAGGGACACGGAGTGCTGTGTATATTGATACAACACACAGACATATACGTATATATCAACACGCAGATATATATATACACCCACCCACAGACCTCAGACCGTATATACACATACTCCCATGAGGGGGTGGCATGTGGACAATCGCAACTAAATGTGCCCCCCCCATTTGGCTGATCCCTTCAGAAGAAATGTTGAACCCGACAGAGCAGAGAATATATATATTATTCTCTGCTCTATCGGGTTCAACATTTCTTCTGGAGGGATCAGCCAAATGGGGGGGGGCAATTAGTTGCCAAAATGTGTGTGTAATACAAGTCTGGATATATATATAAGAATATAGATATATATATATATATCATACCTGCCCTTACCTTCCCCTATAAATTTGCTAAAAATATACACAAAAAAAACCACTGCCTGAGACTCCGCGCAGCCCACATGCCACCCCCTCTACCTAGCTGAATGTATCTAATATATATATATAATTAAATACATTCAGCCAGGTAGAGAAAGAAAGAAAAAATGTTTTTTTTTATGTTCCCGGGGACATTTAAAAATGTCCTCGATTTTTTTTAGAAATGTGTCGCCTTACCTTTGCCTGGTGGTCAGTGGGGGCTCCCTGGATCCTGGTTGTGGGGGGGGGGATCTGCCGTGGCCGCAGGTGCAGTGGCTCCCTCCCTGCGCCGCCTGTCTCTGCCACATGCACCTGGGCGGCTAGCCTGCACAGTCGCAGCTCTATCATCCGGTGGCCGCATGCTTCTCAAGGGGATCTTTGGGAGGCCCCTGCAGGCTGCCCTCTACAGTGCCTGATTAGAGGGCCGTGTTTGCCTGATGTTTTAGTAACAAGATGTTTTATTCCATAGGCTTCTATGTTAAAAATATTCCTGTTTTAACTCCATATCTAATAAATAGTTGCTTATAATATTCTGCAGTAAAGAGTCTCTCTATTGCTCGATTTTTTTTCTGTATTTTTTAAGCATTTTTTATACTTTTTTCAATTTATTTTTTTTCTTTCGAACTTTTGGTGAACGTCCCAAAAAAGTTTGCGAACTTTTGAACGGCTAATGTTCGAATCGAACTCCGAATCGATCGAACTGAACAGCTCATCCCTAGTTATGAACTCCTCTCTGAGTTGGTAGATTGCAAAGGGAGCCAGGATAGTTTGAAAACAAAAAAATCATTTAAAATGGGATATTACAAACAAAAATAAGATCAAAGAAAGGTAGAGTGTCCCTTTAAATCAGTTCCATAGTTAATGCCATGTAACATATGGGTGACCTCTTGCAACTATAGGGGTTATTCAAAGAGAGCTGAATTGGCCGCCGAATTGAACCGGTGCAATTTCATGGCAATTGGCTTTTCAAAAAGCTGGCGATTTGCCAAATATTGGCAAATTACAAGCGAAATATGCTGCAATTTGGCGGCAGTGAAATTTCCCATAGAGAAGTAATGGTTCAGTTATTCAAAGAGCGCCGAACAGCAGGGATAAGTTGGCGAAATGCCCAAATTTACGGTTGTTTCGTGGTTTCATTCGACAAGTTTAAACAGGTGAATCCCATTCGGCAGATCCATTTGGCGCACGTTGGGGACCCTGCGGTGACTGCCGAATTCACCGCATGGTCGGTGAATTGAGCTTGCTGAAGTGCGCCGACTGAAAGAGCACCGACATTTCTGTGAAATTTCAGTGCTCTTTGAATTTAATATCTACACAAATAACAATTATACCTGCATTTGAACATGTAAATCTTGTAATGTGCCACAAACATTTTCATTTAGGTGTCGGGATACTATTTATTTATTCCACGTTGATGTATTCTTCTTACGTTCTGTTTTACGCCTGTTAAACCTTTTATTCAAATCAAACGGGACTTCTGGGTTTTAATCATTGAACAATTGAAAATGAAACGCAAAGATACTTACAAAGTCCTTTTCCCGATTGTGCTTTTCATCTGCCTCTCGCATCTGTTCCTGGGCCTGCTCAAGCTTGACATCAACTAGCTTCTGCTGAAGTTCTCGCTGTTTAAATACTTTATCCAGGTTCTGCAACAATAAAAAGTATTTCAGAGTCAAGCAATATGCAGTATTATAACGTGAGAGGCAAAAAAGGCACAAAGGTTGTCAGTAGGATGAAAAGAGTGAGGAGTAAAACTTATCTTTTATTGCTAACAAAACAACATGTTAAAATAAACAGAAAACAAACATCACAAGGACTCACAATAAAGTGCTAAAGGTAAATTTGGAGTTTGAGGGACAATTCTGGATCCACAACCAGAGGATATGGGCGGTAGCTAATAGTATATTACGTTAGCTGCATTTACACACATATTGTATTCACTCAGAAGTTCCCGGGAGTGGACCCACTCATCTACGATGTGTCCTTGTATAGGTGTTGGCAGTATTAGGAGTCCCATATTTGCTTACTGAATACCTAAATGAAAATTGGAGTAATGATTTCCTATCAGAAACAGGCCTTCTAGGGTCTGTGAGTACAGGAGAGATAGGGAAAAGGTGCCCAGAGGTGAGTGGATGTGTGTAAAGTGACAATACATAACCATCGACAGGACTAATGGGCTTGGATTAGATGTAGGGGGGGTTGCTCAAAGGGATGGGAGGGGAGATCCTATCATGAGGAATTAAACCTCTTCACTGTTAAGCCATTTCACGTCTGCGTGCGTAGGTCATTTTGACCAATTTGCGCTCATCATTTTCAAATGTGTTTGTAAGTAATGCTTTACAATAGAGCTCAAACGACGCATATATCCTTTTCTCAACACACTCAAGAGATTCAAAATATATAATTATCATGTGTATATGTCATGTCCCGTCAGAATGCTAGAACAAGAAATGTAAAACATAAAAAAAAAGTAAATTTCCATTCAGATTTCAATCATTTACAGCATGTAAAAGGATTTTTTTTCACATTTTATCATCCAAACCTTTGTGGTTATATATTCTATGGGGGTACACTTGTTAAATAAAACTAGGAATGGGAACCCGTTCTTGCCTTTTTCTGAGAAAATATGCAATTTTAACCAAAAATAAAAATTTGCTTGTAATTTGGAGGATTGTGCTTTATGAGTAATAAGAGTATGTATAAAAAAATGAACTTGATCACAGTGTGGGAAATAAGAAGTTGAGTACCGGCAGGGGTATTGCTCATTTAATATGATAAATGGACAATAACTTTTTTTTCCTCTTTTCTTTTAGACGTTAGTTTGTCAATTTAGGCATCATTGGAAAGTCCAGAGTCTGACCTCACCACAGACACGTAATTTGACTTTGTGGGTTGTAAAGAATGAAGATACAGGAGCAGTGGTGTATTTTGGCCTAGGCCTAGGGCGGCACTTTCCAGGGGGCGGCGGGCCGCATCGGGTGGCCCCACCCCTAAAAAAAAAAATATATATATATATATATATATATAGAACTGCCAGAAAAGGAGGGCGCACTCAAGGTCTTCTCTTTAAAAATAAAAGATTTTTAATCAAAGATGCACTAAAACCAACGTTTCGGCCTAAGCATAGGCCTTCTTCAAGGTAAAGGTTTACCTTGAAGAAGGCCTATGCTTAGGCCGAAACGTTGGTTTTAGTGCATCTTTGATTAAAAATCTTTTATTTTTAAAGAGAAGACCTTGAGTGCGCCCTCCTTTTCTGGCAGTTCTGTATGTATCTCTTGGGATATAGCACCGAGGCAGAAGATAAGTATTCTTTTACCACATGGATGTGTGCTGAATTGTGTGGACTTTTTTATATATATATATATATATTTTTTTTTTTTTTACTTTTGCAAAGTATTTTACCAGGAAGGATACATTGAGATTTCACAAATTTTCAAGTACGTCCTGGGTAGGCAAGGCCTAGGCTTTCACTTTCCAGGGGGCAGCAAAAATCCTCACCACTAAGGCTAGGGTCAGATGAGCGCATTTTCTACGGACTGTCCGTCCGTGCAGTACGGACGTACTTACTGACTGACTACAAGGTAGTGGCCAAACAGTCCGTTTTTTTTCACTGACGGATTTTTTGACTGATGTAGCAGGGAAAATAAATTACAATGAAAAAACATTCTGTCCGTCAAAAATGCTGGACGTATAAATGCAGTCTGTCTGACCACTTTCCCTCACTCACACAGAAAGCTATGCGGACGTTGTGGACGTGGCGCACTCCGCACGTCCGTTCTAGCAGTATTACGTTCTTGCCTAACCTGCGTCCGTTTGCAGCGTCCGTCAGCCCCCGCACTTCTGTGCGGACGTACTTCATGTGTGGGGCTCCATTTAACACAATTATATGCTATCACGGATGTACTTATGTGCGGGCAACACGGACGTTAACACTGCGCTCGTCTGACCCCAGCCTAAATGGGTTACTCACAGAGCACCGAAATGACGCCAACACTTTGGTGTTCTGTAGTTCCCTGCACTTCGGGGAATAACATTTCCCCACCCTGCAGTGAATTCACCATTCACCGCAGGGTCCCCAAAGTGCATGGAGTCGGCCGCTGAATGCTGCCACCGCAAACCCGTGGCCTGCTGTTTTCAAAAGAACTACTGAACGAAAATGTCTGGAATTTACATATAAGATCCTATGATTGATAATAAAAAGTTCTGTTACAGAAAAAAGAAAAACTGCTATAAAAAAAAAGGGGGGGGGAAATTTTGCCAAAACAAATCTGAAAAATGACTAAAAGGTACAAAAATCAATAAAGACTTTTTACTGCAGATTAAAATAATAAATGGTTTATTAGATATTGCATAAAAACGGGAATATTTTTAACATTGAAACCTTTGGGGTTTGCCTGAATAAACCTGCTGATTGAAACCACTGAACATCAGGGCATTTCACTACCATTTCTCTGCTGTTTGGTGTTCTCTGAATAGATTAACCATTACTTCTCTATGGGGATTTGCAATGCCTTCAAACAGCACCGTACTTGCTGGCAGTTCGCCAAACTTGTGTGTGAGCAGATCACAGAGCAGTGGTGTACTTAGGGGAGTGGCGTAGGGCGGGCCGCCCCAAGTACCAGTGATTATTGGGGTGTCATTAGGGGGTACTAGGAGGTGCCACTGTCCCTGTGTGTCAGCTTTGAGCTGTGTTATCAAGCTCGTGTTAACGAGCAGCAGAGCAGGGCGTTTGCATACGGAATAAAATCGAATAGGATAAAAATCCCCCTCTCCTCCCTCCATAGCTCCTCCCCTGCCCCGCAGCAGCTCTAGGAGAGGGGAGGGGGATGTGATTTGTGTGCAGAGAGAGAAGATGACAGTAAACGGCAGGTAAACGGGGGGTATCAGCAGAATATGAAGCTCTGTCTGCTTACTGCTGTTTAAAGTGGACCTTTCCTTAACTAGCACTGCAGTGATAGAAATTTGTCATTGAGCTGCCTGGCTCCTGGTGAGGCTGCGTGCTTGCAGGTCACGCGGTCCGGCCAGTCAGGTGGTACTGGGTCTCAGTACCACCTGACTGGCTGAACCACGTGACAAGCACGCACGCAGCTTCCCGCCTTTTCGTTAACACAGACTCTCACTCTATTCTGGACTGAACACCCACCGGGAAGGGAATCAAAGCCACGGAGCACCCTCTGGCAGTGGCACCCCACTGCTGACAAGATGGCTCCACGCACAGGCACAGCCGCGATCCTAACGTGGCCTGGAGGGACCTCCTGCTGAGTCCGTACACAGTCCCTGCTGACTCTGCACACAGCCCTACCACGGACGGAGGCCGGTAAATATAGAATAAATAATTGCTGTGTGCTCATATACACTCGGTTTGCTGGGAGTTTTATTGCAGTGGATTCTGATGCACTTATACACACCGCACATTGCATTGCTGGGAGTTTTATTGCTGTGGATTCTGATATGCTGACACACACACCACACATTGCATTGCTGGCAGTTTATTGCTGTGGATTCTGATACGCTGACACACACACTGCACATTGCATTGCTGGAATTTTTATTGCTGTGGATTCTGATACGCTGACACACCCCAAACATTGCATTGCTGGGAGTTTTATTGCTGTGGATTCTGTGATACACACTGCATATTACTGTGAGTTTTATTGCCCTGGAGCTCTGGGATACGCTCATACACACTGCATATTACTGTGAGTTTTATTGCTGTGCAGTTCTGTGATATGCTCATACACAGTGCCCATTTCTGTGGGTTTTATTGCTGTGCAGCTTTGTGATACGCTCATATGCAGTGCACGTTTCTGTGGATTTTATTGTTCAACCAATTAGAGCGGCTGTGATCCTTGAATTTAAACATTTCATAATTTTATTTATCTCAATAGATACATTTGAAATGGTATACAAAATATACAAGTAGGCACTTGGTATCCACTTTTAATATAAGGAGAGGAAAAGACGGAGCTCTAAGAGGAAAAGGTGGAGCTTAAAGAGGAAGGGTGAGGATTAACCAGGAAGAGGTGTGCCCTAGACAGGAAGGGGTGCCTTAAATTTAAATTGGGGGGTGCACGAGTTTAGTCAGGCCTAAGGCAGCACAAAACCTAAATACATCACTGCACAGGGGTCCATAGGACCTCTGCTCTCCACGCAGCGGTGCGGTGGCTTGTGTTTTAAATGGACAAATGCGTAATATTCTATTATCCCATCACCTCCCCATTTAGTCCCATTGTTCGAAACGAGGTGTGTTATAAAGCAAACAATGCCACTGCTCTAAGTAAAAGCACCTAATGCCACTCAGAACAGAAAAAAGTAAATTTTGCATTTTTTTTCTTAATTTTCCATTTTTACAGGTTACATGGTCATATCTAGTATCGTTGGAAAAACTCTGACCTTTCCAATGATACCTAACTTGACCTTGTGCAGTGTAAAGATTAGAGATGCAGGGTTCTAAAGGACCTTCAGCACTCCTCGCTGCAGAAAGGCGATTAGTTTTTGATGGAACAATGCATAATAACACATTGTGCCATCACCTCCACACTTGCTGGCGAAATAGGAAATGAGATGGTGAGCTAGTGCAGCAACATCATTGTTCTTTTTATAATTGAAAAGTACACAATAGTGATGCTTTAGAATAAAAAAAGCAAAAAGAAAAAATTATTCTCACACAAAACCTGGTTAGGTTTGTGTGATGAAGTTAGTGGACAGGGGAGGTCCTGCAGGGAGGGCTAACATCCCAGATGTCAGCCCCCTGTGGGAAAGGTCTGATTGGCGCCGAGCCGCAGGACTTCAGTGACGTGCTAGAGGAGTGTTCTAAATGCAACTAGAAACATGAGGACGTATCCAGCACGTCGTCCACAGGCAAAGAGTTAATGGGGAATATAAAGAAGTGGGAGTGTTACCTCCATGTTGGCACCACTTTTAATAAGTATCAGGAAGGGGTGGAGTTTTGGCATTTAAAACAGGGCCCAAATGGCTTGTGAGGCACATGCGCAAACCACTAGAGGAAAGTTTCCATCGGACGAAATGGTTCACATCTGCGCTACGAAGCTGGGCTGGTTGGAGCCGGTTCTGCCCCCACGCACATGTGTGGGGGGGGTAAATGGCAGGGGAAGTGTACATCTTCTCAAAGGACAGCAACTTTTGCTTGTATCTCTGTTGGGAGCCCACATCCAAGAATGGGACCAGAGACCAAATGCCAACAATGTGAGTGTAGAACAAAAAGGACGGAATAAACAAACTTTTTGAAATGTTAAAATTGTCTTTAATGTCTGTTCCATCTACATTATATTATGTCTCAAAATTCCAAGTCCATGGTGTCTAGTGTGACAAAAAGGACACATGAATATAAATGGAGTGGATTACCAGTCAAGTTAGCTCATGGGGCAAATGTACTAAATCATATTCTGGAAGCCCATGGTGCCCTCTTATTGCTCGTATTTCGGCATATATATTTAGAATTCGTATAGGAGATGGTAGCAAGAGATGTAGCAGATTATTTTGGCAAATGTAAAGTTAAAAGATGTGTGAGAGCAGGGTGCCAAACGAAATAGAGGATTATATATTTACTTACAACGGTTGTGGTGGAGGACAAAAAGTGAGATAAAAAGCCACGCTATAATGGTTATAAAAGCAAACAAAGTGGTAGGCGCCCCTGCCTGTACCACCACCAAATCTCCAAAGCCAGCCAGTAATCAGTGGTTTCCCCCAAACCAGTGTACAATAATTGAGAAATACGTATCTGGCGGCGCGATGGCAGTCGCTATGGATCATATGATGGTTCTCTTCAAAGATAACATCCACACGTACATGAAAGACAATAAAAAATACAATAGTGCAGAGCGACACAATTATGTTAAATATGTTAGTGATACTGTTCCCACTCACAAAGAAAGAGCCCCAACACTGGCTCTGAGCGGGTCAACACATTCGGTCATAAATTTCTGTTTTTGAAGGAGGCGACCCACAACCTTCAAAGATGACAGTCTTCTTCTTGTACCGATATGTATGAAAACATGCAATAGAAGGAAAATTTTCCTGTGTAGGATTGTTGGCAATCAAATGTAAATATATGCAAGGGAATCACACTCACATGCGTTGGAGCTTATAGCCAAGCTCTGGGATAAAACGCCTGTGGGCTTGTTTGAGGTAAAGCCCATGGAAAACCTCTATTCTCAGTAACACATCAGGGACTGGTGCAGTAATAAAAGTATTTATTTACATAAAATCAATTAAAATAAATCAAAACTGGCACAGCCAGTGTACCTAGACGCGTTTCGCCAAGTAGCGTGGCTTCCTCAGGACTGAGGAAGCCACGCTACATGGCGAAACGCGTCTAGGTACACTGGCTGTGCCAGTTTTGATTTATTTTAATTGATTTTATGTAAATAAATACTTTTATTACTGCACCAGTCCCTGATGTGTTGCTGAGAATAGAGGTTTTCCATGGGCTTTACCTCAAACAAGCCCACAGGCGTTTTATCCCAGAGCTTGGCTATAAGCTCCAACGCATGTGAGTGTGATTCCCTTGCATATATTTACATTTGATTGCCAACAATCCTACACAGGAAAATTTTCCTTCTATTGCATGTTTTCATACATATCGGTACAAGAAGAAGACTGTCATCTTTGAAGGTTGTGGGTCGCCTCCTTCAAAAACAGAAATTTATGACCGAATGTGTTGACCCGCTCAGAGCCAGTGTTGGGGCTCTTTCTTTGTGAGTGGGAACAGTATCACTAACATATTTAACATAATTGTGTCGCTCTGCACTATTGTATTTTTAATTTTCTTTCATGTACGTGTGGATGTTATCTTTGAAGAGAACCATCATATGATCCATAGCGACTGCCATCGCGCCGCCAGATACGTATTTCTCAATCGCTATAATGGTTATGTTTATTATTGCAGAAGCCATCTGCACATCACAGCAATTCAAAGAACTGCATCCCAGAGCCCCTGTGCTGCATTCCCCATATGCAGCAAGGAACTCCGGGTAGGATATGCAAACGACCTCTGTCTCACATGACTCCTGTGGAGTGGCGCATAAATGACTGCCTGACATGGAAGGTCTCCAGGTTTCAGCTATCATTGGATGTGTCCAGTGGCGTGGCGTAGCATGGGGGGGCCTCGGGGGTGGTTGCCCCAGGTGCAATTTTCTTAGGGGGGCAAAAATTCTAAAGAAATTTGAAACACTAATATTTTCCAGCAAGGATCAGCAAGGTGTCCGCTCACAGACAATTGTGTCCGTGAGAGGCCATTGCATGGGCTGCCGCCAGTTTTGTGGTGCCAGTGGTGACTTAGCACTCAGTGTCCGGAAAGTAGGACCAGGACAGAAAATTCTGGTCCTCTCCTGACTCTTTAATGCTGCAAGGAGTCCCGTGAAGCAGTGCAGCATTATTCGACAGAACACCCTGTACCACGCTTGTCAGCCCCCCCCTTAAAGCCGTTTGTCAGCCCCCCGCCACTGACAGCCCTGCAGCCGCTAACCAAAAAGGAGGGAGGTAGGTGCCTGCCCTGCAGCACATTTAAAATCCAGTCCCCACTAAGCCCCCTGGACAGCTCCCCCGGTCCACCAGCAATTCCACGCAGGAAGGCGACACTGTGTGACACAGAGCAGCATGACCAACACATTCAGTGGGTACTGGGAGAGGGTGACTGGAGGTTCGGGGAGAGAGTGACTGGGGTACTGGGAGAGTGACTGGAGGTACTGGGAGAAAGTGGGGGTACTGGGAGTGACTGGGGGTACTGGTAGAAAGTGAGGGTACAGGGAGAGAGAGTGACTGGGTACTGGGAGAGAGAGTGACTTGGGGTACTGGGAGAGGGAGAGTGGGGGCGCTGGGAGGGAGAGAGTGACTGGGGGCGCTGGGAGGGAGAGAGTGACTGGGAGTACTTGGAGAGAGAGTGACTGGGGGTACTGGAAGAGAGTGACTGGGGGGTACTGGAAGAGAGTGACTGGGGGTACTGGAAGAGAGTGACTGGGGGGTACTGAGAGAGTGTGACTGGGGGGGTACTGCAGCACTGGGGCTGCGGATCGCGATCAGACAAGCTCCGGATTCGGACTCAGAGTCTGAATCCGGAGCTGCTGTTGAAGCCAGCGGCGGCCCACTGAGCCATCGGCCCACGGGGAACTCCCGGTAGTCCCGATGGCCAGTACATGCCTGACCTCCAGTCACTCTCTCCCTCCAAGTACCCCCAGTCACTCTTTCCCAGTACCCCCCAAGTCACTCTCTCCCAGTATCCCCCAAATCCAAAAACACAAAATATAAACCATAAAACATACCCACTCAAAGGAGGCTTGGGACATTAACATTGAAACAGGTTGGGAGATGGAAGATGTGTTGGGTGGGCATCTAAAGGGGTATGCGATGCACCATTTCCCTGGAATACCACGCCATATATTGGAGTGAGTATTTTTATCACTGGACAAAACAATGATTCGAGGGCTGGGAAATAACATTGTCACATAGAAACAAAACTTTTGACCTGGAGTTCTTTATTAGTGAGACTGTAAAGCCACTCCATTTGAAGTAAATAATTCAGTTTGGTAAAACATGGAAGTGGGGAAGGAAGCAAGCTGGTTCCAGTTGTGCAATATTGTTTTGCGGCCTACTGCTGCAACAAAGGCCAGGAATTTCTTGTTTAATCTTCTAGGATGGACTAGGTCACAGAATTCAAAAATCTGGTAAGAAGGAATGATCGATGTCAGGGATGAACTGGAGTGAAGTGTGTATAGACCAGTGGTTCCCAACCACGTTCCTCAAGTACCCCCAACAGGTCAGGTTTGCACGATTTCTGAAGCACAGCACAGGTGATTTGATTTGCTGCTCAGTGATTGCAGGATTCAGTCTGCATTTCCCCAAGGTAATCTGCAAAATCTGGCCTGTTAGGGGTACTTGAGGACCGCAGTTGGGAACAACTGGTATAGACTATCAAAATGTTTGAATCGTCAGGCTGCTCCAAAAACGGTGGAACAGGTCAGCCTGAATTCCCTATTTAGCGAATGGTGACCGTAATTTCCGAAAATTGGAATCGCCAGCAGTTATCAGACGTCGGGGAAAACCACCAAACTGCAGCGAATAAAATATTGAATTTAAGTATCAGGTTAGTACAATAAAAAGGCATCATTGCACCACATTACCCTGGGATTTTAGAATATTATTTTCAGTGGTATGATTTAGTGGCGAAAATTTGTGCCCGCTCAATATTGACTGTGGTAGCTTATGTGCCTCCTTATATACTGTTCCTGGAGTCGCCACTGGACTTCTCTACATTAGGTTATATTTTGTACTCATAACCGGTCATACCCAGGTTACAACTCTACAAATCCAGAATAATCTATTTAGTTTTAAAGCCCCTTTCAAGGTTTCCCGTTTGAAAAGCTATTTAGTAAAATTAAATGTGTCTGCCATTTAATCATCATACAATAAATATTTTACATTGTACAATATTAGGAAGTCCAAATTAATAGGTGCCAATTGATCAAATTCAAATAGTTAAACATATGCAATCATTATTTTGATATATTTTTTAAATGCATTAATCTTAATTTACAAAAAGTGTAAAATGATTTCTCAACAGTCAATAACTTGGGCAGATTAGATTAGAAAAGTAAAATGTATTTCCACAAACTGTGACTGTCCAGCGTCTTATTTTCAAGTAATTTATTTATACAGCTCAGCTAACATTGTTTGGCATATGGGAATTCTTTACCTGCATAGTCATAAATCTGCCTGTTGGACTAGAAATAAACAGTAGGGTTTGTGCACTAGCTGTCCATTTCATTTCTCTAAAAAAGGTTTATATGTCTGTTGAAAAAGACTGATGGTTTGGACAGATTTTCAGCCTTACCTCTTCACGGTCTTCATACTGGTCGACAATACTCTTGAGTTTTTCAGCCAAATCTTCATTTTCATGGCACAGTTTATTATTTCTCTCACTTTGCTGTTCAATTTGAGTTTGGATATCTGTTAGTGTTGATTGGAAGTGGTTCGTGATCTCTTTCCGTTTTTCTTCATCCTCTCGGACACGTTGAAGTGTCTCTTCCTGCATGCAATATAGAACAGCATCTTAACAGTCCTGGGTAAATTACTGTAAAGTGTCTATTTTATTATAAATAGTCCTTTTCAGAACATTATTAGATCTGATAGACAGTGTTTAGTGTTAAAATTGTTGGCCTTTCTTGCATAGGATAATAAATATTGAAAGTTTATAATTATGTTAAAAATGTTGAAGTGTGTTGCTGAATGATGAATATTCTTCAGCATTCAGCAACTGGAATGCTATGGTAATGCTTTTTCTTGTGTGCAGATATGCTGTGAGTTTAACAAAATCAATCAGCTAAGGAAATATCCAGTATTGTTAAAGATTACTATCAGGACATGCACACTGTAAAATACATAGCACAAACTATGTAATATGGCCCTAACTTAACCAGAGCTGTTGTAAACTTCCCAGAGCCATTATAGCCTATGGAGGATTTCAGTTTACAACAGCTCTGGTTAAGTTAGCACCAACTATGTAATATGGCCCATAATGTTATATCTTTTCATGTGATGAATGTTTAGATAAAATGCAGCTTTGTGGGTTTTTTTTTGCAAATGATTATAACAAGGAGTTCAGATCATTTACCCTTTATATTTTTTCCTTAATAGCATAATTATTTTTAAGTGGATGTTAAAGACAATTCTGCCAAATAAACCACAGCATATTCCTCAATCCAGGTGTTGATTTTAAATGAAACTAGTATTTGCATATGTACGTGTAAAATTGGTAACGTTGTCTCAATTGCTTGTACCTTCAGTGTTTTGTTATGTCTCTGCAGCTCCCGACACAAACTCTCAAGTTTGCTGCGTGCGAGTATGGCTTTGCTGTGTTCACTTTGAAGTTGGTCTTTCTCTTTAATAAGTTGTGTTTGGCGTTTCTGTAGGGTCTTCATCTGCTTTTGTTCAGTCCGATATTCTTCTAGCTTGAAATTTATAGAATTTAAAAAATATATATTATTAGAACATATCATATTACGCTTATGCCTCACTTTAACCCAAGTTGGGCTGCTTCAGCCTCAAGCTTCATTAATATTCAGTTTTTCCAAGTTGCAATATTTTCATGGCAAATCACTGCTTGCCGATACATCCATTCTCATTTGATGGTAATTCTAGCCCATTGATTCTGCCTCTTTTTTTGAGGCAGCAATCCTGAAGTGTCCCACTACAAAGTGCATGCATGAACATTTTCCTTCAGTGAGAAATGCCTAAAATGTCCTCAGATGGATGGGGCAGTTTTCATAAAAGCCCCAAGATCTTTGCATGTTTAGTTGTGCTTTCACTGCGAAGCAGTCATTCAAGGGGGAGGCATTTCAGGAGCACAATTGTTAAAGATACTTCTACAATGCGGCTTTTTAACACTGTAATCATGTGCATTGCAAGTTTGTCGTTAATAAAAAATTCCTCCCAACAAAAGGGCCATATTACATAGTTGGTGCTAACTTAACCAGAACTGTTGTAAACTTCCCAGAGCCATTATAGCCTATGGAGGTTTTCAGTTTACAACAGCTCTGGTTAAGTTAGCACCAACATTGTAATACTGCCCAAAGTGTCAGCAAATTTGTCCTCCATGCTTTGCTTATTTAACTCTTGAGGTTATGGATATTGTATACTAGCTTTTGCCCGTGGCTTCACTCGTGTGGATTTTGTGGTTTGCTACAATTGTTTTCAAAAGAAACATGAGTTTTTTTTGTCCAAACTTTACAAAATATAATTTACAGGAGTAATAAGTAATGTTTATTGCAGACGTTTGTTTTGTAGCAAATATGCTCTGACAAAGTTGTTTCATTCATATGCGTCCATGAATTTTCACTGGGCTTCCCCTCCGGTTCTGCTCCAAGGCTTCAACGTACAGAAGTTCCTGTAGCCTTTTGCTCAGAATTGGACCGTGGACAAATTGGTCACCCAGATTTCGCCAGCGGACAGATTTGACCACAGCCAATTTTTGCCATTCGGGGAGACGCATAAAGGACCACATCTCAACAGGTATGAAGTGTGCTGCCAACATTGGTCCACAGCAGGCAGGATATTCAAAATCCCATCTGCTGAGTTCCACACAGTTGTACCAGCAAACAGGATTGGAGTGAGTCCGTGGAAAGTGGAGGTAGCATTCCATGCAGCCTGACCACTTTAAAATTCTAAAAGGGTCAGAGTACATATAGTGTCCTTATAAGCATCAGGTATTTTGCACTGCAGGGGACTTTCCTTAAATTTGTATATTATATTGACACCTTGATTATGGACTATAGTTTTTGTTATTTGTTCAATTATTAAATAATTACATGTTACATAGTATGTAACAGCCAATGCATTATGTTGATGAAATGCCTTCCATCCACAATTTTTTAAAATTATTGTGAGCATCTAGAGGTTCACATTTTTGGGTTACTTTCATACACTTTATGTTTTGGGAATTAGTACATGTTGTATTTACAGGTTTTGAAACCACCGGCTGGAAACTGCAACGCTGACAAATCCTGACACTTCACAAAAGCAAAATTTAAATGGCAGCAGAAGCTGCATAGTGCAGCATCAGTAGTACTTACTGAATAACTCAATAGTTTTTGAAAGATTAATATTTAAAATAATGATAGTAAATGCAATAGTTTAAATAGGATATTCAAATTACAATTAATGCTTTTAAATATTTTAACTATTTCTAGGTTTATTCTTGTAAATATTAAATCAGGATCAGGATTTTTTCTTCCAGTCGGCAACATATCATCTAGCAAATTGGCAACCCAGCTAATCTTTTTAAAGGTTTATTCCTTTCCGGAGCAACTAAATATGTCTACGTTATCTCCTATCATTCTAAATTAGAACCTCCCTGCATTACAGGAGGCGGAGCAAATACAGTGCTGCTTCTTTTAATGGCAATGGTAGCTTAGAGGTCTGATGCTTGTCTTTAGCAATGTTGGCTGGTTTTATTGCGGAATTAGGTTTCATTTTTATTAGATAAAAGTTTATGTTAACAATGCTGTATTAGGCTAGGGTCAGAGTGGGGCAGTCGGAACGCGCGTGCAGGCGCACTAAATCACGGCGGCAGTAGCAGCACATAACGGCCAATGACGGCCAATATACGCAGTACGTGCGTACGAAAGTGCGCCGACACCACGCAACCAGCAAATGAACGCATTTTTATCAGAACGTGAAACCGCTGCTACTGACGTACAAAGTGCGCTGCGGCCGCATAGCAGCGTGTGTGCGTGATTAGGAGATGTCAGACGCTGCTAGTGTGCGGCCAACATAACACTCAAACAGCCGGATTTCCCTAGACTTCTTTTTACCCCACCGTCATGAAATACATCCAGAATTGCGCATCGTCTGACCACTTAAGCGTATTCCGTGAAAAAATGCGTGCGCACGCATCGACGTACATTTTGACGGTGGCTGCAGAAAATGCGCTCATCTGTCCCTAGCCTTAGATAAAATTTTATGTTAACCATGCTGTAATAGCTAACATAACTAAAATTACCAGCAATTGTCATTATCAAAATATCATCTTATTTGAGCAGTTTCTTCCTCATAATTAGCTTGTTTCCACTACTTAGTTATATATGTTGTTTGACAACACCGTTTTATTTTTAAAGTGATGCAGAAAACATGGTACCGGAGTATTTTGGTCACTGCCCAATGACTGATTATCCACTCTAGTACAAGTGATATATAAATTCCACACTTCCTGAACCTTCTGTTTTCTATCAACATACCACAGATGAAGTGCAGACAACAACAATTAAGGTACTACTCTACTGCTGTAACAAGGGTGTATAAAAAAAACCTTCACAGTCTGTCTTACTGGAAGATTCTATTTACATTAATGCTGACACTGCTATAAAGTTAAACGGAATTAAATCGCGGAACCCTTTGAGTTTATCAATAGGCAGAGCCTTTCTGTCTGGAGCTGAAAACGTTGGGATTTTTTTTTTCCCACAGGGAGTTCACAATTGTACATGAAATTGTGAATACGCAAAAAGAATGCACCCGCATATAAAGTTTAAATTAACTTTTGTCTTCATCGTTTAAGAATTGCATACAGCATACAACAGTTTTTGCCCATGACAGTGGCACTTTAGTTTTTCTGTTTAGGAAAGCTAAGTTACAGTCCTCATTAATTGATACATTTATAATTCACTAGACTCAATTGCAGCCAAATTTCATACAGTGGCTGTTATTCTTCCGAGTGAATGAGAGGTGTACTCCTGTGTCTTACTCCACTGCATACTAATATGTGTTTAACAAAAGGCTATAAAGATATGTATGATATGAAAATTTAAATAGTAAACTGTATGAGAAAAATGCAAATGCAGATGGTAGCATCTTAATTACTCTTTTCATACTTTGAATGCATTAATCATCTAAATTTTCTCTAAGTATGCACATGTTGAAGGAAAAAAAAAAATCTCTTTAAAAAATTTTTATGCCCGTTCTTATTTTACACTTGATTTGAGTTGACAAGTTTTTGTGGAATTTAGATTTTAAGGCAATTTAAAGTATATTTTTCACATAGAGAAGATAAGCTCAAGTTGACAGAAGTATGCGAGCACATATAAATTGTCCAGTGTGCAGAAGAGAAACATCCAACTTTTCCAATCCACTTCCTTTGTTCCATTCCCTTTTTTATTTTAATTTTAAAGAATAATGTGAAGCTGCCCTGAAGGACTTTGATTGCTTCAACAAAGGAGCTAGGCAAACCAGCAGTGTATTGAATGGTAAAACATTCATATACATCAAATATCCACATGTAGCTAGTCATTGGTCTTCTTTCATTAGTTAAGAAACACATATCAATTTCATATGTTTGTTATCAAGAACAGTAACAGATGCCAAATCAAAAAGGAAGACAAAAGCATCACTTACCATCTCTGCATACTTCTTGGTCAAAACATCTAGTTTCTCCTCTGGTGTTTTTAGCTTATTTAAACTTTGTATAAGCATTGCAGCTTCCTTTCCTAAAAGATAAAAGTAGGTTTAGAAGTATATAGAAAGAGAAAAGACCTCTTCACCAGAACGCATGTTTTATGATTTGAAAAAGTTGAAATGTACTTCTCAAAATGCACTTTTCCCCTTGAGAATTTTTCCTTCGCCTTTCTCAAATAAAAACTCCCTGGTCTTCTTACTTTCTGTGGAATTTCAGGTTATAGTCAAGCTGTCTTTTTTTTTGCTTCACCATCAATTCTTGTTCAACTCTTGTCATTTAAAAAGGAGGATCAAAAGCATTATAAAGTCACGACATGAAAAATTACTAATAATTTTTGATACAGTGATTTAGTATACATTGTCATTAACAAATTTGTAAATAACAAGAGTGTAGCCACATACAAAGATGGACATTGGCAATAGAAGTAATGACTAAACAGTCTAGCGTGCCAAGCTGAACCCCCCAAAAAAAATTAAAAAAATTGGTACTCAAATAATGAAGTACATGGTTACCAAAAAAAGAAAGAAAAAACTTTAGAAGAAATAGACAACTGAGAATTGTGGAGTATATCTAACATGGTTTATGTCCAATTCTTTTGAATATAAAAGGGTTAAGGTAATAGTGGATTTCAACATAATTCTCTGTTCAAGTACTGAGTAGTCGGTGCCAACGTTGATAATTTTACTTTTGACTGGCTCTTGGTCAACATAACTATAAATAGAGGGTTATCAACATCAAAAAATTCAAAGATCTTCTAGCTCTACCATAAAGTGCTTCTAGCCTATTCAGGTGAAAAGTATGAAAAATATCTAGGATCGGGATGAAGAGCAATTGTAGAACTGTAAAATAGATTTATGAGCTGTAACTTCTACGGTACAGGTTAATGTGTGCATAAGATAACAAAATAAAATTTGAGTTGGAAGTTGAGTCTTGTCTTAAATTACTGGACAGCACCATATGAAATGGAAAAGATTGGCATTGGAATGATTTTATTTCCAACAAGAACGCATTAATGAAGATTTGGTGAGAAAAATTAGGAAAAGGTTGATGGTAACAAGAATAATACAAAATCTTGTATGTATTGTGAACTTTAAGGAAATTGATAGGGAATAAGAACACAGAACATTAGCAAAGAATGGTTTCTAAAATCTGACACAATAGGATCTCAGCCAAAGGTGCCGTGAAAAGTCAATAAAAATGGCTAAATATAACGTGATAAAAATTGAAAAGTTGAAAAAGAAGCTTCCCAAATTTATGGGCTTTAAAGTCCCAGTATGGGACTGAATGGTTCAGGTCTTTGCAATTGCATATTGTTTGACTAACGTGGACACTTTAGTGTGAGTGTGTGAGTGTGTGAGTGTGTGTAAAGATACTAATTCTCAAACATTTTGCAATTAAACAAATAGTTATTTTATCTGCATTTAATTTACTATAATCACCCCTAAATTGTATAACACTAACACATATCCAATTTGGAAAAACATTTAATTTAGTAATTTACCTCTTTTTTGTTAATATTAATTATTCAACTTTCTATGACATTTTAAAGTCTAATTTTGTTTTATAATTATTTAGCTTTAGGGACATACTAAGTGTGATGAAAAAAACCTTATTACCATAGCCATGGAAACAATGAATTTGTTTAATCCATGACTTTGGCATCCAGTTAATTTGCAAATCAAATGAGCAGGGATATAAATGAGGCACATCTGTTGGATATGTGCAGGAAATGTTTATTACTTTAGTCATTATTATGCATTAAGCTTTTAAAAACAATGATCTTTTTAAACCAAAAAACATAAATGTTATAAAAATTTAAGTCATTTTTCTCTATTTGAAATTGAATAATAAACATTAAGGAAGAAATGGATTGTGTTTCAACTTTTATCTTACAAAAGATTTGAAATGATTCAGTTTAAATCTTTGCTGATATTGAGCTGGGTGATGCTAAAAATAGGTAGTGCATAGAGTATGTAATTCTTGCAAGAATCTAAATCAAATTGAATATGAAGTGAAATACAAAATGCATGCCAAAAATAGGAGTGCAGAGTTCGAGTATATATTTCCAGATCATCTTTTATTTTTTACCTTTTTATAATTTACTATAAAAAGCAATCTCTGCAAAGATTGAGCTGCTGAAGTCTGTAAGCGGTTACATAAAAGTTATTTCCAGTTAACTAATGGATAGACATACAGATGATTATTGCTTTAGGAAAAACATAATCTGATTTTATGATTAACCTTACAAACCTCATGCACCTAATGGGACTAAGAGAGTAATAACATAGGAATACCCTGGTCAGGGGTGAAAATGTGGAAATCAGCCAACTTAAATGCCTGGTGCCATTTAGCAACTTTTTCCCCATTCAGCCATTGTCAGGCACTGATACCAGATGTGTACCAGCCTCCAGCCGTGAAGGATTTTGAGTCTGTTATGCAGTGATACACACACAGGGGAGGTTGGAGGTGGATTGCAGGATGCAGGAAAATCAACAGGCTGAGGGCAAGGGGCAGGACATGAAAAGGACTGACCACACTCCGGTAAGAATACTGAGGATATTGGGAAACATAGTCAACAGTTACTTGGAAAGTCACAAAGAACTTGGAGGGCACAAGGGTACTTGGAAGGCACGATGAACTTGGAAACACACTTGAGGCTGGGGAACACTGCTAGGAGTGAAGGGTAAATAGCAGGCAACAGCAGCAACACACAGGAGTAAACTGTGCAAGCTAATGGGCAACAATGCCGAAGTACTGACTAATGGGAGGCAAAGCCCTTTCATTGAAAGCAGCCCATGTTAATTCATCATCGTGTGCAGGCTGAGGCAGCGTAAACCAGGGGTGGAGGAACTGAGGACTGGAACGGGAGTATCAAGCTGATCCAAAACCTGGTGTCACGATTCCCCCTGAATACCAGAATAGTGGTCCCTATACGTAGACCGATTTCTAACCTTCCGATCCTTGAATGGTCGGCACAACTAGACAGATAATTAACCAGACAATATACAAAAAAGGGTAAACACCAGACAGATGTACAGAATAAAGTATTCGTTCTCCCTAGGACCTTAGTAATATAAGGGGTAGTCTGATGTGTGCTTAGGGTGCCACACAGACCGACCTCGGTACCAAAGTTAAGAGCAGAACCGTGAGAAGAGTTAATGCCAATACCAGGGGTTATGCACAGGGTGGTTCGTTCGCCAATGCCAGGGGTCATACACAGAATGGTTCGTTCGCCAATGCCAGGGGTCATACACAGAATGGTTCGTTCGCCAATGCCAGGGGTCATACACAGAATGGTTCGTTCGCCAATGCCAGGGGTCATACACAGAATGGTTCGTTCGCCAATGCCAGGGGTCATACACAGAATGGTTCGTTCGCCAATGCCAGGGGTCATACACAGAATGATTAAAGTCAGAAGCAAGGTCAGACACAGATAATAGCCAAAATACACAAGAGCTCTGCGGGAAGTGAATACCACGTCAGGGCACCGGCGACTCTGAGGCTGGGCTTTAAACCCGGCGGGTCTGCGTCAGCGCGCCAGGCCCCGCCCCCCGGCGTCCCACGTGTGTGGAAACTGGCTGCGATATCACTCGGCGCCTGGTCAGCGAGCAGCGAGGAAGCTGCTGCCAGGCGCCGCCGGAACGGGGGCATATCGTGACAGAATCCCCCCCTCAACGGGCGGCCACTGGACGACCCCCAGGGGCACGGGGATGAGCCAAATAGAAGGCCCTCACTAACCGAGGAGCATGGACCTCAGTAGCCGGGAGCCAAGAACGATCCTCCGGACCGTAGCCTACCCAGTCGACCAAGTACTGTAGGACCCCCCTAGACATCCTGGCGTCCAGGATGGCTTCAACCTCAAACTCTTCCTCGCCCTCCACAGAGACAGGAGGAGGGGGAGCACGAACCTTGGTGTACCGATTACACAACAGTGGCTTCAAAAGGCTCACATGGAACACATTGTGTATCCGGATATGGGGGGGCAATGCCAAAGCATAGGAGACCGGATTGAGTCGCCGCAGGATCCTATAGGGGCCTATGTATCTGGGTGCCAGTTTCATGGAGGGCACTAAGAGCTTGATATTCCGTGAAGAAAGCCAAACCCTGTCCCCAACTTGATACACGGGTGCCTGCCTCCTGTGTCTGTCGGCCTTGGTTTTCTGGATGGCACTACTTCTTCCAGTGCCTGTTTGACTCTCCCCCAAGTCTCTTTCAATGATGCCAAATGCTCATCCAAAGCAGGAATCGTGGTATCAGGAAACGTAGCGGGGAGCACGGGAGGATCAAAACCATAAACAGTGAAGAAAGGGGAATGTCCTGTGGATTCACTCACTGCACTGTTCAAAGCATATTCTGCCCATGGTAGCAGGTCTGACCAGTTATCTTGTTGTTCTGATATAAAGCACCTGAGATATTTCTCTATATTTTGATTGGCTCGTTCTGCTGCTCCGTTAGTCTGGGGGTGATAGGCCGAAGAGAAGGATAAGTCTATCCCCACATTCTTACAAAACCCTTTCCAGAATCTGGAGACGAATTGGGTCCCCCTATCAGAGACAATCCCAAGAGGAATACCGTGTATGCGGACCACGTTAGTAATGAAAATGGGCACCAGTTCGGCTGCCGAAGGTAGTTTCCGAAGAGGAACATAGTGACCCATCTTGGAGAATCGATCAATGACCGTAAGTATTACTGTATTCCCTCTTGACTCAGGTAAGTCTACTATGAAATCCATAGCTAAATGCGACCATGGTCGTTCGGGGATCGGCAAAGACTGGAGTAAACCAATAGGTGCTGTTTTGGGACTTTTATGTCTTGTGCACACCTCGCACACAGCTATGTAATCTTTAACGTCTCGGCGCAAGTGGCCACCAGAGGAGTTTACGGATACTAGACACTGTTTTGGTGATACCCATATGCCCAGAGGTTTTATTGTCATGATAAATGTTTAGTACTTCCGCTCTTTCGTTCTCAGGTACAAAGAGTTTCGCGGGAGGTTTCCCCCAGGAGCTGCACCCTGGACGGTCTGCAACCTTTTCACCAGAGGAGACGAGACACTAATTGTGGTAGAGGCTATAATCCTTTCCTGGGGTACAATGGATGCTGATCTTGGATATTATGTTCGTAAGATTCATACTGTCTCGATAATGCGTCTGCTTTAATGTTTCTGGACCCAGGTCTATAGGTAAGCACGAAATTAAAACTTGAAAGAAACAATGACCATCTCGCTTGTCTGGAATTTAAACGTTTAGCATCTCCAATGTACGTGAGATTCTTATGATCGGTTATGATAACGATGGGGTCCCTAGACCCCTCCAATAAGTATCTCCATTCTGCCAAGGCCGAGATGACTGCTAACAACTCTCTATTTCCGATATCATAGTTCCTCTCTGCCGGGGACAATTTCCGGGAATAGAAGCCGCATGGATGCAAGGGTTTGTCAGGTGCCTCCCTTTGGGACAAGACTGCACCAAGACCTAGTTCGGAGGCGTCAACTTCTACTTGGAAAGGCAGAGCCGGATCTGGATGTCGGAGAACAGGGGCAGTAGTGAATGCTTGTTTAAGTGCCTCAAAGGCTTGACTGGCTTGAGGTGTCCATTTCTGATTTCCCACCCCTTTCTTTGTCATAGCCGTGAGGGGAGCTACCAAGGCTGAAAAGTCTTTAATGAATCTCCGATAGTAATTAGTAAACCCCAGAAACCTCTGGATGGCTTTAAGCCCTTGGGGTAGAGGCCAGTCAAGGATACTAAGCCTATGTCTTTCGGGAGAGGCCGAACTGACCCTAGGCAATACCGGGTCTGGAGGGTTTGTGGTTCCTGTATTGGACTGATTTAACAGGGTTTGCAGAGCGAGAGCAATCTGGTCCATCCTATGGTCCTGCTCTTCTTGTCTGGCTGCGATACGTGCCAACTGATTAGAGAGGTCTGCGGGATCCATTGGCCCTGACGTAATGTCACGATTCCCCCTGAATACCAGAATAGTGGTCCCTATACGTAGACCGATTTCTAACCTTCCGATCCTTGAATGGTCGGCACAACTAGACAGATAATTAACCAGGCAATATACAAAAAAAGGGTAAACACCAGACAGATGTACAGAATAAAGTATTCGTTCTCCCTAGGACCTTAGTAATATAAGGGGTAGTCTGATGTGTGCTTAGGGTGCCACACAGACCGACCTCGGTACCAAAGTTAAGAGCAGAACCGTGAGAAGAGTTAATGCCAATACCAGGGGTTATGCACAGGGTGGTTCGTTCGCCAATGCCAGGGGTCATACACAGAATGGTTCGTTCGCCAATGCCAGGGGTCATACACAGAATGGTTCGTTCGCCAATGCCAGGGGTCATACACAGAATGGTTCGTTCGCCAATGCCAGGGGTCATACACAGAATGGTTTGTTCGCCAATGCCAGGGGTCATACACAGAATGGTTCGTTCGCCAATGCCAGGGGTCATACACAGAATGATTAAAGTCAGAAGCAAGGTCAGACACAGATAATAGCCAAAATACACAAGAGCTCTGCGGGAAGTGAATACCACGTCAGGGCACCGGCGACTCTGTGAGGCTGGGCTTTAAACCCGGCGGGTCTGCGTCAGCGCGCCAGGCCCCGCCCCCCGGCGTCCCACGTGTGTGGAAACTGGCTGCGATATCACTCGGCGCCTGGTCAGCGAGCAGCGAGGAAGCTGCTGCCAGGCGCCGCCGGAACGGGGGCATATCGTGACACCTGGACTGGAATTAGGCTAACATGTCAGACACGGTTCTGTATGAAATTAAGTTCCTGACAGCCATTGAGAGAACTCCATAGTTGGACTTTCCCATTGGCCAGTATTTGAGTTTACTGCAACTTGAAACTGTCTAATAATGTAATAAGCTTTAATTTCATGATTGGATGACTTTCAAAATATTGAATGGCATACACCAGCCAATCAGAGAAGCCCATTTTTAAAGCTCTGTGACAGTCTAATTAGAAAAAAGAAAAAAAAATAGCTGGCGATAAGATCATAAGTGGGCTCTTCTTTATTGACAGAGTTTGAAAATACTAGCTAAAACGCATCATCAGATCATGAAACAAGCACTGGACCATGTTCGGAGTTTGGTCAATATCAATATGTAGAAAAATCTAAATTTTGTCCATTGAAAAGGTTCTCCTATTGGCTGAATAGTAAAACAAGGGTAAATAGTGATTGGCGTTACAAGTATTCTTTTGCATTTGAACATGATTGAGGATTGCAAAACAGACATCCCATGGACTGCACATAACCCTATATATCACTGATCCATTTTTCAAAGGGGGATTAGTCAAGAAGACCTATGGAGCAGAGTACATTTTAAAAAACGTAGTTGGATTTTGTGGGCTTAGAAAAGGTAGTATAAGATAATGTGGGGATAAACAATGTGGGGTAGTAACATAGGGGTAACTAATGGGCTATATGCAGTGAGGGCAGGGATTAACTATTCAGAGTATGGGCAGTGGAGGCACCTTAATTCGGTCGCAGGGGCAGTGCCCCACCAGTTTTTGCAGGGGAAAAAAATGAAAAAATAATTATTTAATTTGAAGGCTATTTCTTTTTGGGGCAGTGGGTATTGTCAGGTATATTGGAAGGGAAAAATTAAAATGGATGCCTGTAGCCATTTTGTTTTTAAAGACAGTCTTCTCTTTTTCAAATTTCTCTAGTTTTAGGAATGAACCGAGATTTTTTTTTTACAGAGTTCATGGATAGGTGAAATCTTATTTTTCTAGAAATACCAGACATGAAGGAACCTTAAAATGTCTTTGTGTGATATAATGCCCAAGCTAAGTACAGATATGTCACATTTAAATTTATTGATTTGTTTTAAGTCTTTAAAACAAAAAGATATTTTGTCTTTTGTGTATAGGAAAATAAGAGTTAAAATCTGTTTAAGGTAAAATATATATTCACGAAATATATTTTTATAATCAAGGTATATTTTATTATATTTACAGTAGAAAATATATGCTCCAATAAATATTGTAGAAGTATAATTGGTAAATAGTATAATTGTTGTAGAATATATTCTGTTGATTTTAGTTAGAGAAAAGAATTCAACTGATATAAACTCAGTAAGTAACTAGAAAGGAGTGAGGAAATAAATCAAATTTTGATATGTAGAGACTAAATGTCTACACTGGGAGAGAAGAAGGTCTTTGTGTCCAAAATGACCTCTTGACACGAGATAAGACATATAAAAATTAAATGTTGGAAAATTAAGAAGTGCAATACTACCCTCTAGAGGATAGTAAATATTATATTTGATATAATGAATAATATTGCTAGTGACGTCAAATTGACTATAATTGAAGCAGCAATGTTGGTTGCAGTCATTCTGAGATTCCAGGACATGAGGCACTCCGAGGCTAACACACATCGCTAGCAGACCATTCCGGGACAATACACTCAAGACTCTCACCAAATCTCTATCTCACATGCATTGATTATCTGATATTGATAATCTTCACATATTCCAAACACAATATTACATAAAGAATTCCAAGGCAGACTCATCAAAATCCAGATTGGAGAGGTAATGTATGACAGCTATTTAAATTAAGGAATTAATGTAATTATATATATTTGTAGATTTCTTGCAACAGATAGACTGAGATTTCTCAGATTCTTGGTAGCTCCAAAAATCTAAATATTTCTATTCTGCAGACAGAAATATGAAGCAGTGGATATAAGGATTTATCCTAAAAGAAACTGTTGTAGGATTGATATAAATATATATATTGAATTTGGAAATAACTGTGATTGAAATTAATAAGCAAGGAATTATATAACTACAAAATAAAAAGCAAAAGATTAGAAGTTTAATTCTCAAGATTAGGGGAGGATTCACTAAATAAATTGTATTACTTATCATTCTAAATTAGCTCATTTTTTGTTGATCCATGTAGTATAGAGAGATATATATATATATCTCTAAGATTTAGCTGGTTTAACATTGTTTGCTTGGAAATGCATGTTGTATTAAGCAGAAATGTTTATTAACCATTTGTGTATTAGTTACTAACTAATAAGGTAAATGATATTAATCATATATGCAGTTACTAACAGGAGATACATATATTGTGAAGCTAGTTTTTATGTGCTGATGGATTGTGGTTTATAAATCTTTCTTTATGATATGAGATTTGAAACTTTTGTATACGTAATAAATATATATATATGTTTTTATCTGTTTATTGATTATTGTATTCTTCAAAGCAAAACACAGACAATTAAAAGAATTTAGGAGAATTTCTAGGAAATAAACGATTGATATTTGTATCTCGTATAAGTTTCTTATGAAATAATAATCCCTGCCCTATTGGAGGCTTGGCTGAGAAGTCCAATATATGGCGTGTTGTAGTCACGTGCAGAGATTATAGCCAACAGTATCTTTTTTTTTTTTTTTTTTTTTTAAACAGATGACCCACCCCTCAAATCTGCTAAGCTTTTCATCCAATCCCTGGCTGCTGGCAGAAGCACAGTAGCAGCTGAGCTTGCACATATGGATATTTCTGTCATATATTCTCCCTGAGAGCATTTCACACATGCGCTCTCCCGGTCTACTAGATGGTTCAGCCCCAGCCATTAAGTTTCCATACAGTCACCTTAGAAAAATATCCACGCATTATGAACAATGCTAATTACCAGAGAGTGTAACTGTGGAAGCAGGTAGAGTTAGGTTAAGGGCCTCCCACAAAGCAGCAGACAACATTGAAGATTGTGAGAAGCAAGCAGTGAGCTGGTGAGTAGTCAATGTTACGGTTAGGATAAACAGTCCATAAAGCATATTGTCAGGAAGCGGAGGTCTCACACAGTTGGGTTTGTGAGAGATCATCCTGTTTTTTGCTCCCCTGTGTGTCTTCATTACATAATGTGTGGCTGTCAGGTGTCTGTCCATGGTCTGCCCCTGAGCATGCAGCCTGAGAACATGCAGCAGCTGCATGAGATGAACCCTAAGGCTAGGGTCAGATGAAAGCATTTTTCCCCGCGAACGTGAAAAAGTGCGTCCGAACGTATTGACGTAGTTTTTCACGGAATGCGCAAAAATGGTCAGACGACGTGCATTTTCGGGCGTGATTTTGTACGGATCGTCAATAAAACTCTTTTTGCGTCTGGACGTTATGTAGGCTGGACATTAGCAGCGTCTGACATCTCCTAATCACGCACACACGCCGCTATGCAGCAGCTGCGCACTCAGTACGTCAGTACTAGCGGTTCAGCGTTCTCAAAAAAATGCTTTCAAATTCCACTTGCGTTGCACGGCCGGACTTTTGTGCGGCCGTACATCGTATATTGGCCGTCATTGCCCGTCATCTGCTGCTAGTGCGGCCGTAATTATGTGCGCCAGAACGCACGTTAAAAGTGCGCTGGTCTGACCCCAGCCTAAGTCAAACATGTAGTGGCTGATATACGAGTTGTAGTATGTGCTGGTTACTGGTCTTGCAGCTGGGACCTGTGCTTTGCTGCTCATCTGATCATTCAGAGCTCTTCTACTCTTAATGAATGGTGTGCTAGATCAAGTAAGAAGAAGCATGGTGCAGCTGAAAGAGATGCTGCCATTGAGATCCTCTTTGTCCTGCAAGCAGTGGTGTTCTGGACCCAAACTTGCAGTCCAGCAGGTGCTTGGCAGACATGGTATTTTGTATTCACAACTATCTTTTTCCAAGCTATGAAAATGCAGAAATTGTGCACTTGTGAATGCATCACTTCACAGACTTTCTTTTTAAATAAAACCACAAAATTGTGTTTAAAACAGAATAAAATACTGCTATAAAAAAGATTTAGCGTGTTTGGTGCAGAGATTTATTCTGTATTATACTTATATTATCTCTTTACATGACGCCCTGCTAGTATCTGTGGTCTTACTCCGTGTGCCCTTTTTGTTTAGTCTATCCCTATAGAATCTGTTTTGGTGGCATTCATTGTTGTTGGCAGACTGTCAATACTGAGAGTATTGCTTATATTTTGTGCAGTAAGATTCATATACATATCAGTTTACCACATCAACCACCTACCTTGAAGTACTCTTTTCCAGTAACAGTTATTGAAGACTCATTTTCACATTTATGTATTTTATTGTGGCCCTAATAGGTTTATTTATTTTCAATATTTTTTCTGTATTTGACAATAAAATACCTTTTCAAAAATATTTTGGGTTACCCATGCCTTGTAGGGGGAACTAACTATTTCCCTTCCTACTTTTTTCCTTGTCCAAACGATTATGGGTTTAATCCCTTATTTCTTGTTGGATACCCTCTCTACCATTGTTTAGGCATCACTGTCGGTTGATGTTGGTTCCAAAGTCATTGTTGGTTTATACTGCTATAAAATACTTGTGGATTTGTTTTTTATCCACCCCTACTGAGATGTCAATGTCTCTTTATGATTAATGTAAGGATTCTCATAAGGTGGTTCAGAGATTTGTTGGCTTTCTATTGTGCTCACAGGTGAATCCCAATGTACAGAGCCTAGGAGGAGACGGTGCAGTATCTGGAACATCGGCGAGCAAATACGTGGTCAGGCAGGCAAGCAATAGGTCGATCCAGGCAGAAAAAGTTCAAAAACTTTTAGGCAAGCAGGAATCAGAATCCGTAGGTCAATTAGAAGCAAGCTTAGGAGTGTCAATAGGAAGGCAGAGTGGAAAACAACAACTGAGCACCAGGGGATAGGCGAGCCAGGTATAAATACCAAAACCCCTGCCCCAATAATCTTCCAGGGGCTGTCAGGGGCTCAAGTCCCAGACAAGCCCTAGATACCCAGCCTGAGGCCACAGCCCCCTGGCTGCTGTCACCAGGGGCGGACTGACCCATCGGGCACTCAGGCCCTGCCCGAGGGCCTGCGGGTCAATGGGGGCCCAGTTTTGTAAGGGACCATGGCGGCGCACTAACAAACCGCCTCATCGGCGGTGCTCCAGCATGCCTTCCTGGGCCCCACTTGCACCCTGCATTGATGCCGCCCCCTCACATGAAGCGCGCGCATCACGTGGGGGGCGACCTCAATGCAGGGTGCACGTGGGGCCCAGGAAGGTACGCTGGAGCGCCGCCTATGAGGCAGTTTGTTAGTGCACCGCCGTGGTCGAAGTTGGAACGTCCCTTACAAAACCTAGCTGCTGGGTCATTATATATCCAAGTGTGAGCTGGGCAATATACATCCATGTGTGAGCTGGGCAATATACATCCGTGTGTGAGCTGGGCACTATACATCCGTGTGCGAGCTGGGCAATATACATCCATGTGCGAGCAGGGCACTATACATCCATGTGAGAGCTGGGCACTATACATCCATGTGAGAGCTGGGCACTATACATCATGTGCGAGCTGGGCATTATACATACGTGCGAGCTGTGCATTATACATACGTGCAAGCTAGGCATTATACATACATCCGTGAGCTGGGCACTATACATCCATGTGTGAGCAGGGGCAATATACATCCATGTGTGAGCAGGGGCAATATACATCCATGTGTGAGCAGGGGCAATATACATCCATGTGTGAGCTAGGCAATATACATCCATGTGCGAGCTGGGCACTATACATTCGTGTGCGAGCTGGGCACTATACATCCGTGTGCGAGCTGGGCAATATACATCCGTGTGCGAGTTGGGCAATATACAGTGGCAAGAAAAAGTATGTGAACCCTTTGGGATTACGTGGAGTGTTGCATGAATTGGTCATAAAATGTGCTCTGATCTTCATCTAAGTCACAACAATTTGAAAAACACAGTCTGCTTAAAATAATACAACACAAACACTATATGTTTTCATGTGTTTATTGAACATAACAGGTAAACAGTCACCGTGCAGGGTGGAAAAAGTATGTGAACCCCTAGCCTAATGACTTCTCCAAGAGCTAATTGGAGCCAGGAGTGAGCCAACCTTGAGTCCAATCAGTGTGATCTTATTGGATGTGTTGCTGAAAGCTGTCCTGCCTTTTAAAAACACACACCAATTTTGGGTTTTCTGGTTTCAAGAAGCACTGCCTGATGTGAACCATGCCTTGCAGAAAATAGCTCTCAGAAGACCTACGATCAAGAATTGTTGACTTGCATGAAGCTGGAAGGGGTTACAAAAGTATCTCCAAAAGCCTTGTTGTTCATGTGTCCACGGTAAGACAGACTGTCTACAAATGGAGAAAGTTCAGCACTGTTGCTATTCTCCCTAGGCGTAGTCATCCTGTAAAGATGACTGCAAGAGCACAGCGCAGAATGCTTAATGAGGTAAAGAAGAATCCTAGAGTGTCAGCTAAAGACTTACAGAAATCTCTGGCACATGCTAACATTTTTGTTGACACATCTGCAATAAGGAAAACATTAAACAAGAATGGAGGACATGGGAGGACACCACGGAGGAAGCCATTGCTGTCCAAAAAGAATATTGCAGCACGTTTGAAGTTTGCAAAAGATCACCTGGTTGTTCCACAGCACTACTGGCAAAATATTCTGTGGACAGATAAAACCAAAATTGAGTTGTTTGGAAAAAACACACAACACTATGTGTGGAGAAAAAAAAGGCACAGCACACCAACATCAAAACCTCATCCCCACTGTAAAACATGGCGGAGGGAGCATCATGGTTTGGGGCTGCTTTGCTGCCTCAGGGCCTGGACGGATTGTTGTCATTGATGGAAAAATGAATTCCAGAGTTTATCAAGACATTTTGCAGGAAAACGTAAGACCATCTGTCCGCCAACTGAAGCTCCGCAGAGGATGGGTGATGCAACAGGACAATGACCCAAAGCATACAAGTAATTCAACAAAAGAATGGCTTCAACAAAACAAAATACGCCTTCTGGAGTGGCCCAGTCAGAGTCCTGACCTCAACCCGATTGGAATGCTGTGGCATGACCTTAAGAGAGTGATTCGCACCAGACATCCCAAGAATATTGCTACACTGAAACAGTTTTGTGAAGAGGAGTGGTCCAAAATTACTCCAGATCGTTGTGCAGGTCTGATCTGCAACTACAGGAAATGTTTGGTTGAGGTTATTGCTGCCAAAGGAGGGTCAACCAGTTATTAAGTCCAAAGGTTCACATACTTTTTCCACCCTGCACTGTGAATGTTTACATGTTCTGTTAAATAAAAACATGAAAACATATAATGTTTGTGTTGTATTATTTTAAGCAGACTGTGTTTTTCAAATTGTTGTGACTTAGATGAAGATCAGAGCACATTTTATGACCAATTCATGCAAAACTCCACGTAATCCCAAAGGGTTCACATACTTTTTCTTGCCACTGTACATCCGTGTGCGAGTTGGGCACTATACATCCATGTGTGAGCTGGGCATTATACATCCATGTGTGTGCTGAGCATTATACATCCATGTGTGAGCTGGGCATTATACATCCATGTGTGAGCTGGGCGCTATACAGCCATGTGTGAGCTGTGCACTATACATCCATGTGTGAGCAGGGGCAATATACATCCATGTGTGAGCTGGGGTACTATATATCCATATGTGAGCTGGGGCAATATATATCAATGTGTGAGCTACTGGGGGCAATATATATCAATGTGTGAGCTACTGGGGCAATATATATCCATGTTTGAGCTACTGGGGGCAATATATATCCATGTGTGAGCTGCACGTTACTGTGGGTTTTATTGCTGTGCAGCTCTGTAATACGCTCATGCACTCTGCACATTACTGGGAGTTTTATTGCTGTGGAGCTCTAATGTGCAGTGTGTCAGGATTCTACAGTATCTGTTAAAGTGAGCGACAGTTTCCCACATTTTCCACAGGGACTTGGCTGCTGCAGCAGTGCGGTGGCCATCTGTAAGTATGGAGGGGGGGCACAATTCGCTGCTGGGTCCAAGTGGATTTTCAAAAAGGTTATTTTTAGGAGTTCAGAAATGAATTCTTTAGAACAATAATGTACATGTGGGTGTTGCGTTGTTTTTTTCTGGATGTGGCCTCCTGTGGGTGCAGAACAAGGGGGGCCCCATGACCTCCTATTGCCCGGGGGCCCCATTAGTTGTCAGTCCGCCCCTGGCTGTCACCACACCCTTGACCAATTCCCAAATAAAGATGGAGCAAGGTGCCGCTGTCTTGCCAGCCCCGTCTCCCCATGTCAGGACCATGGCCGGGAATCGAGCCATTGCATCCAGTCAGGGAGCGGGTGTTGCCCAATCACTAGAAGTACTCGATGGAGGAGCCGCTGCAAGGACTCCGGGACATGGGAGTGCTGCGACTGAGTGTTGGCCTCAGGCTGACAGCCCGAACCACGGAACCCGCCTACAATGCAGCTCCGGGACTAACAGTAGTGGCGCCAGTCACACCAGACTGGTGAGTCCTAACAGCTTTTCAGTGGGTAATATTCCTTTCCTATTGATGTATGCATCTGTCAGATTTTTGAGATATACAAATTATGTACTTTAGAGCTTCTCACTCTTCAAGACAAATGGTGTGTGTGTGTGTGGGGGGGGGGGTGCCAGCACAGAGAGTGACCTCAGATTTTCACAGAAAGGTCACATCAACCTGCCCCCTCCCGCCCATTTCCAGTGAGCCACCAGGCCCAGTTATCCCACTTGTGGGAAGGAGCACTGATAAGGGTGAAACTGACAGGGGGGAGAATCAATAAATGCAGCAGCAACAAATAACAATTCAAATTGAAGCCCAAGTAATGAGACTAGTATTAAGTGTGTCAGAATGGGTTAATAAGGATGGTAATAATGGGAGGGATAAAAGGAGATTGTAAGGGCAGTCAGGCTATACTGTATTTGTTGGTAGAGATTAATATAAGTGGTGATGTTAGGACAGCGGCTACTAAAGGGTTAACGCTGAATGGTAAAGTTTGTTAATAAAGGGCTATGCTAACACTAAGCAGAACAGTAGATTAATGAGATGTTGGTATGGCTAATGTGAGAAAAGGAGTTAAAGCTAGATGGGATAGAGGGAGTTAATGTAGTGGGAATTCTGGGGATCATGAATGAGATAAATGGGGACATAAAGGGGATTAATGTAGGACAGGAGAGAGTTTTTATAAAGCGAATAGGTGATACTGTGGGCAAGTGAGGGTTAATAAAGCAGCATTATCTTAACAACCAACACTCCTATAGAAACAGAACTAGATTGCCAGATCATCCATTTTTTCCTGGGAACCTATTAACTTATAGATAGATCTATCTACAGTATCTATCTAATTCCCTGGGTGAGCTTATGCAGGATGTGGTTGCAGTCTGGTGTCCCTCTCCCCCACCCCAATTAAAAAATTTCACCATCCGCCTTTGAATTTGGGTAGTGTAGGTGATAACTATATAATCTATCACCTACTACAGTGGTTCCCAAACGCGGTCCTCAAGTACCCCCAACAGGTCAGGTTTTCCAGATAGCTCAAGCACAGCACAGGTGATAGGATTTGCTGCTCAGTGATTGCAGGACTCAGGGGTACTTTTGGGCCGCGGTTGGGAACCACTGATCTACTGCCTAAATCTAGTGGGAGGGTAAGTAGTATGAGATCAACTAACCATTGATGTAAGCATTATAGGAGATCTAGGTGTTGGTAGGTAGTGCAGTGTTTATATAGTGGAGGCACCAGGTAGCAGAGGATAAGTGATAAAAGGGCTACTTGGTGGGGCACAGGATGCAGACATTGGTAGGATAGTGGTTAACACATGGAGGTATAATCCATGGGTATTAATACGCAGTGTAGGGGTAAACGACTTTTGGTTCTAGGCAGTGGGGTGTTAGTTTACTATTATCTAAAGACTGAAATATTACCCTAACTTTAAACCGAATACTATCCCCAACGTTAAAAGTAACCATAATACAAGCATGCATAGTAACCCTAATCCAAACACAAGCAGAAACCGTATTTCTAACACAACAAACAGAAATAGTAATGCTGCACCTAACCAACACTAGCCAAAATAGTATCACTAAATCCAATAATAACCTGCATACTACCCAAATGCTAAACCGAAAACAAGCACAAACAGTATCCCTAAAAGCAGCAGAAATTGCAACCTTAACAATGACCCTAATTTTTCCATGTATTGGAGTCAGTAAAAGGATGCTAGTAAATAGTATGAGCATGACTGACATTTTGTAAGTCTTGACATTTTGGATGATTTTTGGTTTGGCAAAATCAGAATTGCTGTTTTTTCTTTGAACTAAAATCTAATTTTTTGGCCAAGTCTATGTCTGGGATCAACATCACAAATAAGCTATATATTGACCAAGTTATTTGGAATCTATATTTCACAGCAAATCTGGGATAAAGGCCATTGAATTACATATTATTGAACCCAGGTATATCCTGTACAACTGCTTACCCATTCTGTATTTTTTTGTTATTATGGGAGCTTCTACATTTTACTGGAATTCTACTGGTCACGCAAGACACAACCGGTTAAATGGACATTGTATTGCTTTATACACTTCACATATAAATTAAAACAAGCATTTCCATATATATAACATTTATATTACTGACCTTAAGCAAGTTATTCTTGCTTATGACTTGTACCACTTACCTAATCCTTTTAAGATTTTTTTTTCAAGCTTCTGCTCTTTGTTAGTAGCTGACTCTTTTGCTGTAAAATCTGCTGAAGAAATTGCTTCACCACTGCCATCCTCACTTTCTCCGTCATCATTAAGGGATACTTCTGTATCAGGTGTTGCAGTGTTTGGATTTTCAGTTCTTAAAGCATCAATTGAGGTATATGTATGTATAATATCCTCCAGCTGTCTGTTCAACTCTTCTGAAATGTCATGACTATTCGCATCAGGTTTAATTATTGTAGTTTTCTCAGTGGGTTGCAAAGTGGCGGTTGCTGACTGTTGGATATGTTGCGATGACACACTTGTTTTGGATGTAGGCTGATCATCAAGCTTGGATTTAGAATCATTTTCCATTTTGTGTCTAAACAAAAAAGATAATATTTTCAATTAAAGAAAATTACTAGAGATCAAACTAGGTTTGGGAAGCTTTCTACTTGCTATGTTGACTAGAAAACATTAGTAATTTGTAAACAAAGAAATTATTTTCTCCTTTTGAATATATATAGATTGCACTATTTGTGTTAAGGGAAACCACGTAAGAAAAAAAAAATGCATTCTTTTTAGGTCAAATGATTTGCCCAAATTTTGGGGAATTCAGTTTGTCTGAAATCACAACAAAACAAATTTACACATTGAAAAATCATCTCTCAAGTGGTGTCTTTTTCACTCAATTCATCAGCCATCAGTTTGTGTTCTTTTTCTCTTGGAAAGAAAACAGTATAGTGAAGGAGTTGTTGCCCAATTCCTTTGTCAAATCAGCAATCAATTTTCCATGAGTATATTCAAAGATATGGTCTCTATCCCCCTGTCCAATCCTCAGCAGGAAAAATGTACAATTGAGGTTTAGGGGACAGCCAGTAAATGTTGATTGTGTAACATGGAAACTGACCAAGTTGAGGAGAAAAAAGGCAAGACAGTGAAATGTAAATTATTTAATGTAATAGATTAAAGTACTATTAGGGTTAATCATTTATTTTATAAAAAAAGTAATGGAAATATTATGTCACATTAACCACTTTGTCACTAAGTGGCAAGTGAATTGAATTTTACTAAATTGAAAATTGAATCTTACTAAAAATAATTGGCAGAAAAGCATAGTCCTGCACATGCACTGGATTCATTTGTGCATTTTTATTGAAACACATTTTTAATGAATTTCCAAAGAACATAACAGTTGTGTAGATAAAATTCAGTTCAAAAATAAGGTTTTTATTGATTTCAGACAAACAGATTTTTTTGCCATGCACAAGATAATAATATGTATATCTACACTGCTTGCTAAACTGTTTTTGTGTCTACTTTTAACACACAGGACATTTTTACATCTTGTATTACAGGGCTATATGGTATTCATTTTAATATACATTATTGCTCTTTTTTTAAAAGTTCTACTAACCTGAGACATCTAGAGTAAAAGACTTCCAAATTATTAATCCATTTGCACAGATGTACAGATTATTATGCATAGGGGGTGTGACGTGCGTCACTTTGAACTTGGAGTATATTGGCCTAGAGAGGTATTTGGGAGGTGCAGGCCTGATGTTCTATATTGCTTTCCTGCTCTCTCCTATGTTGAAGTTATCCTGTACCTGTAGAGTGCAGGGCGTTTGTGTCTGTGTTATGTATGAATACAGTTATTGTAATTATCATTATTATCCATGTTTATCTGATTAAAGTATGGGTCACTGTATCCTTTCCCAACTCCCCTATCTGGAATGTGTTTGTATCTTTAAGGGTTTGAATGGATATTGTTCTGTCTTGTTTAACAAATGTTGCGCAATGGATCTTGGTGACCAGAGTTAATCCCCATATCAGTCCCTGATCTAGTTATGTCATAGACAGCAAGACAGGCAGGAGAGCAGGAAGTGAGAGGAGAGCACCTAGTGGGAGAAGACAGGCACTGCTTAAAAGGGGAGAGTCTCCCCTTTTAAGCGGTGCCTGACTTTAACCCAAGGTGAAGTGAGAGCAGGAGAGCACCTAGTGGGAGAAGGCAGACACCGCTTAAAAGGGGAGAGTCTCCCCTTTTAAGCGGTGCCTGACTTTAACCCAAGGCGTGGGATCACGGCCTAGCTCTGGTGGGGGCCGCCATCTTGGATGGCAGCTTCACCTCCGGGTCCCCCCTCGTCACCTGACGTCATCGCGCATGGCGTCAGTTAGCCGGGGAACCCCTAGCTGCCCAGGGATTTCCCAAGGTAATCCCATGGTGGAGATAGGGAGTTCCTTTGAACCTAGAGGGTCTAGAGGCAGCTAGGGGTTCATGGTTGGTGGCATTTGAAAAGCCTGGGCAAGTCCTTTCGAATGATACCAAACATGATCATGTTCAAAGTAAGAACAAAAACTGGAAATAATAATAAAAAAATAATACATGTTTTTTTGTGCGTTATTCTTATTAATGCAGAAATATTGTTCCCATTTCAAATGATGCTGCACTAAAGATTTTTTTTTATGGGGGGGTTGCTAAAAATCTCAGAATTCCTCCCAAAAAAATGTAACGAGTCCCCATTTCTAATTTTTTTAAAAAGCGCACCCCATAGAAAATATATCCGCAAAGGCTCGGATTATAAAATGCGAAAACAAAACACTTTACACACTGTAGATCAGTGTTTCCCAAACCTGTCCTCGGGACCCTCAACCAGGCCAGATTTTGCAGATCACCTTGGGGAAATGCAGACTGAAAACTAGAATCACTGAGCAGTAAATTATATCACCTGTGCTGTGCTTCAGATATCTGGAAAAATTGGTGTGTCAGAGGGTCCTGAGGACAGGTTAGGGAAACACTGCTGTAGATGATTTAAAATTTAATTTGTTTTGCATTTTTTGTTATAATATTCAGGCAGGGCATGATGTATGCATAGAATAATGATAGGTTCTGAATCTGCTGAGTCTGCCGGAAAAAAAGGATATATAATATGTTTGGGTCGTATAATAATACATGACTTCAAATTGCATTTAAACATGATGAGCAAAAGTGGTAAAAATTAGCTCAGCACACAGAGGTGAAATGGCTCAAGAGTGAAATGGTCAAAATAGTATATTAACTTGTGCGGTCATTGACCACATTTTTAAATTTTATGATGTCAATATCTTAGGCTGGGGTCAGACCAGCGCACTTTTAACGTGCGTTCTGGCGCACATAATTACGGCCGCACTAGCAGCAGATGACGGGCAATGACGGCCAATATACGATGTACGGCCGCACAAAAGTCTGGCCGTGCAACGCAAGTGGAATTTGAACGCATTTTTCTGAGAACACTGAACCGCTAGTACTGACGTACTGAGTGCGCAGCTGCGGCATAGCGGCGTGCTTGCGTGATTAGGAGATGTCAGACACTGCTAATGTCCAGCCAACATAATGTCCAGACGCAAAAAGAGTTTTATTGACGATCCGTACAAAATCACGCCCGAAAATGCGCGTCGTCTGACCGTTTTTGCGCATTCCGTGAAAAAATACATCAATGCGTTCGGACACACTTTTTCACGTTCACGGGGAAAAATGCTTTCGTCTGACCCTAGCCTAAAATGTACTTTGGTTTTCTCGTGTATGGTAATAAGATATTTTACTCTATATGTGTCAACAGGTGCATTAATTTTGTGATCCTTTGTGTTGTAACCCCAGGGCCGGATTTATAAGTAGGCACCTGCCACAAGAGGGCACTTTGATCTGTAGAAAAAAAAAAAGTCTCTTTTTTTTTTAAACAATCATTTATTTTAGACCACCCTATCTCTGGAGTCTCAAGTGCTAGAGGAACATATGAGGTATCCTTGGAAAGGCCAGATTATGGCCAGTGAAAACAAATAAAACCAGGTTAGATCCATGTACAAATAAAAAAAAAATGTTTCTGTTTTTTTTCTAATGCAGCACTATTATTCAGTTTGCAATTATAATGTGAACAGTGATGCTGCACTAACTCACCTTCTCATTTCCCACACTGCTAGCAAGTGTGGAGCCGCCGATGATGAAATACATGGTTTCATCGACAACCCAGACTGTGGCACTTGTGAGCTGGGAAACAGGTAGCGGGTGCAATTGCTCTCTGGGGTGAGCACTCTTGAAAGGTTCAGAGACCAGACCAGTGACTTTTCTTCAAACGGGGGTACATTTATTGCAGCAACCCACATACACCACACTGTATATTGCTCAAAATAAACAGTTCAAAAGCAAAGAAAATTCCTAGCCATGTCCCGGCACTAACTAAACATACAATAGTCCTGACTAACAACCTGTGCAAACCTAGTGTTTGTCAGGCTTCAGCAAACTAGCATGACCAACCTTGTGCTCCAGCAGATAGAGACCGTCTGCTCCCCAGACTCCAGAGCGATGTCTGTTTGCCTCACCTGCACTAAATTGCCACTGAGGCAAAGTGCAAAACCAGGTGCTTAGAGGTTCCGGAAGGTGTAAGAGAGAAATCTGGGTGACACATAAACCCCGGACAAGACCTTTCCTTGCTCTCTACATGATGCCCTGTTACACACTGCAGTGAGGAGAGAGGGACTTTGGAACCTGCATTTCTGAATTGTACAACGCACAGGGTTATGTGAGGTGTCATTGGAAAAGTCAGAGTCTGGTCTTTACAATGATACCAAAAATGACTATGTAATGTGCTAAAATAAAAAACTGAAAAAAGCACATGCAAATTGTATTTTTTCTCTGTTCTACGGCAGAGGCAATATATGCTTTTACATAGAAAACAAAGTATTCCACTGCACTAACTCAACTAAGGCTACAGATTCTGCCCCTTGTTTTGATTTAAGCATAGAGAGGAACGGATTTTCAGTTTTTTAAAAATGGTTTTCTCGACTTCCGGGAGGCGGGCCGAGGTAATGGGCGCTATTACTTTGAGCTCCGCAGCACACTCGCTCTAAATTTTTGGCTGGACCGAATTTGCTGCTGTTGGAAGGCGTCGTCGAGGCGTGAGCTCACCCCTCCTTGTTGCTGCATCACTTGTCCGGAGACGCAGCTGGACATTTTCCCCAGGATCTCCTTAGGCCGTGAGGAGGCCGATCGCTCTGGTCCAGCGTGTCCCAGGACCTGGGAACCACAGGTACACCGGCCGTCTCTCCCCGGGTCCACTCCCTTCTACATCGCGGGGCCAGATACTTACCAGAGCGCCGGAGGGCCTGTCTTGGCGGAGGCGTTCACGAACCGAGGAAAGCATTTGTTTGTGGCCACCATTTTGACGGTTCACCCATTGCCGCGCTCGAATCGCCCCCAATGACTCAGACTGTTTGTGGTGTAGTCTGCCTTTTACTCCACCACAGTCATCCTCAGAACAGACTCGCGCCAGGGGTTATTTTTGACCACTCCCAGGGGGGACAGACAGTCCAATTTTGCTCTATTTCACACAGGGGCCGTTGACCCAATTTTTCTAATCCTGGGGTTTGCCCCGGGGTATTTCTTTAGTTCAATTCTCATGCTAGGGGCCGCCGACCCAATTTTTTTTTTTTTTTATCCTGGGGTTAGCCCCAAGATATCTCTCTTGTTAATTAATTTTTCTCAGTCTCCCAAATGGGGAGGCGATCCTCTGCCATACAATTTTTTCTCACCTCTGTGAAGAAGATTACCAATTCTTTGCTAACCCCCTGCACCTTCAGAGGCACTTGGGGCACCTTGTTCCTTTTTACTGTTTGTTACATTTTCTCTTTTCTTCAACCGCCATGGAAAAATTTGTGTCCACCAGCAAAGTCAACAAAAAGACCGTGGACAAGTCAGCGTCGATACCAACTTCGAAACACCCTCAACGGCCACACCCTTCATCCTCACCTTCCAGTATCTCACAGAGGTAGAAAAGTGGATCAAACACAAACTTTTTTTAAATACTGACAAAACGGTAACGATGCTCTTTGGAACAGCACCTAAACTACATAAATTGCAAAATCCCCATCTAAGTATGGGGACAAAATCAAATGGCACGCTGACCACAGTAACTTCTCTCAAATATCTAGGTATGTGGTTAGACCCAAATCTAGCCTTTGGCCCCCACATCGATAAACTCTCACCTAAAATTTACCCCTAACTAGGTGCCCTGTACAGAAACAAATCCTGCCTGAACACCACGGTAAGAAAGCAAATTGTACAACAAATGCTTATGCCAGCTATTGATTACGGAGATGTAGTGTATGCAGAGGCCCCGCAAACACACCTTCAGAAACTTACCACATTGTATAACTCATGCTGCCGCTTTGCGCTACAATGTAACTACATGACCCACCATTGTGACATGTTAAAAAGAGAAACAAGAAGGGTGTTTGTGAGGGTCCTGAGAACGAACAACAGCACAATGGCCTGCACAAACAAGGTTTTAGCTTGCTTGTGCCATTACAGGGATGAATTTTCCATATGCAAATCAGCCTGCTCTCACCCAAAAAGGGTGGCCAGTGCTGATTGCCAAGGACGTCATCCCTGCACGAGAGGTGCAGCAACCCCCGACGATCGTTTCCCTGTAATGGCACAAGCAAGCTAAAAACCTTGTTTGTGAAACCTGAGCGGGCACCCACCGTAGAGCAGGCCATTGTGCTGTTGCTCGTTCTCAGGACCCTCACAAACACCCCCCTTGTTTTTCACTATAATTGTAAAGGGTCATCCAGACGTGGACCCCTTGCTTGATGTGCCTAGAGGGGTGTCAGCTATACCCTCCTGACGAGGCCCAAGAAGGCCGAACCGATCGTCGGGGGTTGCTGCACCTCTCGTGCAGGGATGACGTCCTTGGCAGTCAGCACTGGCCACCCTTTCTGGGTGAGAGCAGGCTGATTTGCATATGGAAAATTCATCCCTGTAATGGCACAAGCAAGCTAAAAACCTTGTTTGTGAGACCTGAGCGGGCACCCACCGTAGAGCAGGCCATTGTGCTGTTGCTCGTTCTCAGGACCCTCACAAACACCCCCCTTGTTTTTCATGTTAAAAAGAGCTAAACTGGCCGTCGCTGGAGTCTAAATGTATCCTTCACCTTTCCAACCTGGTGTTGAAGAGCTTTTCTGGGAAGCTGCCACCCTACCTGAATAGACTGCTTCCTCCAGCAGTTCCCTCAACCTATAACCTCCGATCCAGGACCAGCACCTTACTTGCAATACCACAATACAAAAAGACAGTAGCTGGGTCCTCATTTTCCTACAGAGCACCGCCGTTATGGAATAACCTCCCAGACGCCATCAAATCTTCCCCCAGTCTAAAGTCACTCAAGAGCTCCCTATTAACATACCTCAATACACCTGTAAACATGTAACATAATGACTATTTCCTACATATTTATGTTTTTTTTTTATATCTTGCATTGTATTACTTTGTATTTCTGTAACAACTGTAACATTTTAATGTTCTTGAACCCAGGACGTACTTGAAAACGAGAGAAATCTCAATGTATCCTTCCTGGTAAAATCCTTTATAGTTAAATAAATAAATCTCCATGGATCACTTGCTGGACTTTTCGCAGTCGGCACAGGCGGCTTCTACATCCTCTGGAGACGCTCACCAAGGATCTTGCTTATGTGTGGCGGACATCTCTGCAGCATTGTCCCCTTTACTGGATGAAAAACTTGGGAAGCTTTCCACGACTATTGAAACCGTTCTGACGCAGTTAATGTCTCAAGCGCATCGTATAACTGAAGTGGAGGAACAGATCTCCACATTAGACAATGATCTTCACCCTCTGAAAGCCCAACTTGACAAACAACAAATCAATTATTCTCACTTTGACTGAAAAGCTGGATGACTTTGAGAATCGGAATCATTGTAACTATTTGAGAGTGATTGGCCTGCCGGAGTCTGTGAAAGGCCGGGCCCTCCAAGACTGGGCTTCTACCTGGCTGCCCACCCAATTGGCCTTTGACGCCCCTCAACTTCCCTTAGCCGTGGAACGGGTCCACAGAGTGGGTCCCGACCTTAACTCGCAGTCGGGACGCCCTCGCATTGTTATAATGCGACTTCTCAATTTCGTTGACAAAGCAAAACTCTTGCAAGCCTTCCACCGTATTTCTTCATTGGATTATCAAGGAGCCCCTCTCAGACTTTTTCAAGATTTCTCTGCTTCTGTATCACTTAAAAGACGGGCATTCTCGCCCCTATGCTCGGAGTTGGTGGCGAGGGATATTCGTTTTTCTCTGTTATGTCCAGTGCGCCTGAGAGTGAATTTTAATGGTACAACCCACTTCTTTGATTCTCCCAGCGAAGCAAGCCGGGCTCTCCTTCCAGAAGCCTCTCCTGAGAGACCATCTTCACCTCTACCTCAACGTCCTCTATCGACCAGAGTCTGCACAGTGAAGCCCTGAAATTGCTAACATTACTCTCATGGATGGTTGTTCTTCGAACTATGGCACTATTGTGGTTTGTTATTACTACACTATATTTGTCTTCTGTTTCCCTTTGGATGATACTGTTGCTGTTGCCTGGCTGGTGGAGACTGGCTAGGTCTAATCTTCGGGTCCTGTTGGCCCTTTGGTTTTTGTGTTGGTTTATTTTTCAATGTGTAACAAATGTTTTGGTTCCATTTAAAGTTAAAAAAAGCTTGGACGTTTAGATTCAGGTCGGCAGGCTCACTCTACGTTCCCTACCCTGGGTTCCAGGGTTGTAGCTGGGACGACCCTGGTCCCCCCTTCCGAAGAGGCAATGCCTCACAGTTTTGTATTGGCGCTATCAGGCGCCCCTCTACCGCTCATACCTTCCTATGACGTCTCTAGAGCCATCGCTTAAAAACTCAGACTCCTTTCTTGGAATGTAGACAGCTTAAACTCGCCGTTTAAACGGAAAAAGGTGCTCTCTCACTTAGCTAAATTATAACCTGACGTATTTCTCCATGAGACACATTGGCCCTCCCCCAACAACCACCTTCGTGCTCCCTGGATTGGGTACCAAACTTCTGCTCCTTTTGGGAGTAAGAGGAGGGGGTACTGCCATCCTGTTAAATAAATCCCTTCCATTTGAGGTTCTTGACGAAGCTAACAAGGTCTCAGGCAGTTTCTCCATCCTATTGGTGTCGGTCCTGGGTGAAATTTCCCTTCTAGTGAACATTTACGCTCCACATCCTGCCCATCTGCAATTTTTTTTCTGACCTATACTCCCGTATTGCATAGTTGGAGATTTTAATGCAGTTATGGACTCGGTTTTAGACCGCTCGCGTTCTGGTTCCTGTCCCGCAGTCCACCACAGGCCCTGCTTTCCTAAAAGACCACATTGCTCTGCTAGATGCCTGGCGCTATCTGTATCCGGAGGGCAAAGACTACTCCTTTTATTCACACCCTCATAATTCCTTTTCCCGTACAGATAGGTTTCTCCTGTCCTCTACATTGCACCACTCCATTGTAGAAGCAACCATAGACATGATACATATTTTGGACCATGCAGCGGTAACGGTAGACATTCAGCTTAAAACCCCTCTCCCGCACTCCTGAAACTGGTACTTTCCTAGCGCCCTCCTACACTCCGAAGGTTTCAGGGCTCATGTGGAACTTCGCTGGAACAACTATCTTGATGATAATCTGATACACTTAGACAACGTGAATTTATTTTGGGAGGCAGCCATACCGGTTATGAAGGGTTGTATAATGGAATATATGTCCCGTAAACGTAAGAAGGTTACCCAGCGGTTATTAACTGCACATTCTTCCCTAGTGTACTCCTATAGGCTACATGTTACTCAACCCACCTCTTCCTCGGCGGACCAGTATAAAGCCGACAAACGTTACTACGCTGCGTTAGTTGAGGAAAGGACCCAATATTCTTGGCTCCATCAGAAGAATCACTTCTTCCGTTGGGGTAAGGCTGGGGTTAGACGAACGCAGTGTGAATGCGCATGCAGACGCACTTTATCAAGGCAGTAGTAGCAGCAAATGACGTCCAATGATGGGCAATATACGAAGTTTTTGTGCGGCTGCGCAACGCAAGCGGCAAACAAACGCATTTTTTCGAGAACGTGATACCGCTAGTACTGACGTACAGAGTGCGCTGCGTCTGCTAGCGGCATGTGTGCGTGATTAGGAGACGTCAGACGCTGCTAATGTCCGGCCAACATAACGTCCAGACACAAAAAGGGTTTTATTGATGATCCGTACAAAATCACGGACGAAAATGCACATCGTATGACCGCTATCGCGTATTCCGTGAAAAAATACGTCCATTCGTTCGAACGCACTTTTTCACGGACGACGTGAAAAATGCGTTCGTCTGACCCTAGCCTAACAGACAAGGGAAACTGTTAGCTAATCTCCTAAAATTACAACGCCCGTCAACCCCTCCTATAACCAAGATTAAAACTCAAGGGGGCGAAGTCCTGACAGACCCAACGGATATCAATAACTATTTTCGCGACGATTGTGAAGCATTTTATAAAGCAGAACATGATGATTGGAAGGTCCAGGCAAAATTCTTTTTGGCAGCTGGGATGCTGGAGTAAGAGCCAGAAGTCAGAGATAAATTGAATGCCCCTGTCACATCACAAGAAATTTCTGACACTATCTCCCACTTCCGCCCCTTGAAGACCTCCGGCCCAGATGGTTTCTCGGCCGAATACTATAAATTGCTAGGTGGCCACCTGGTTCTACACCTCGTTACCCTATTTAATAATATTCTACAGGGACAACCCCCGCCTCCATCCTTTAACGCGTCCTGTATGATAGTTATTCTTAAACCGAATAGAGACCCATTATTAATTACCTCATTAATTACCTCTTACCGTCTAATTTCTCTCTTAATCGTTGATTTGAAACTCAAAAAAGGCCATAATGGCTCGGCGTCTACAGTTGCCACTGACTCAATTTATCTCCCGTACCCAGACAGGCTTTTTGACGAGTCACCACTCCACTCAAAATATAAGAAAGGCCTTAGCAGCAATATGGTCGTCAAATGCTCACACGCCTTCATCGGATTTGCTTCTTAGTTGTGATGCCGATAAAGCCTTTGATCGTATTTTATGATCTTACCTTTGACGGTTCCTGAAGTATCATTCCAGTTCTGAATTTATTTAATGCTCTATATAACGCCCCTTCTGCCACAGTAATGACCAATGGTCTTAACTCTGCCCCCTTTACACTAGAGAGAGGCACGCGCCAGGGCTGCCCATTGTCCCCTCTCCTATTTAATTTGGCCCTGGAGCCACTCTTATGAATTTCCTTGACACATGCTGACTTTAGTGGGATTAAGGTGGGTTCGTGAGTGGTTAGTGGTGGCTTTCGCGGATGATTTACTACTTTTCCTGTCCCACCCGGACAGAGCGATCCCGACCTTACTAACGTACTTAGAAGACTTTCACTTAGCCTCCGGCTTCAAAGTTAACTATGACAAGACTTTGGCGATACCAGTTAGGGGATGTTTGGGCACCAGTTTCCCTTTCTTTGGTGCCATTCTGGGGTGTTTAAATATCTTGGCATCCTCCTACCCACTGACATCACACGGCTATATGAGGTTAACATCCCACCGCTCCTGGCTCAACTCCGGGATCTGCTAACTTCTTGACTTCTTGGGCAAAACTCCTGCTGTCCTACCTGGGGAGATGTAGTCTTATCAAAATGGTGGCCTTCCCATGCTTACTGTACCCTATCCAAATGTTACTGATTCTTCTTAATTGTAAGGATATTGCACTTATTCACTCAATGTTCTCCAAATTTATATGGGGTGGTGGGAGGATACGTATTGCGCTACGTAAACTACAGCTCCCCTATGGCTTGGGAGGGTTAAACTTACCTGACATCTACTCTTATAACATTGCAGCCCTGTATCGTTTGGTGGCGGATTGGCTCTCTGACAAATCCAGGCATACTGACTGTGCATTAGATCAATCCATGTCTTTTCCAACATCACTGGCTTTCCTTCACCTGTCTAATCAGATTCCTCCGGCCCAGAGATCTAATCCCCGGCTTTTTGTGGGCCGCGTGGCATGGTACAGGGCTCGTAAGCTGTTGGGCCCGTCTTGGAGGGCCTCGATCTTTCAGCCGTTGCTCCGCAACCCTGCCTTCCAGGATGGCTCAGCGGCTCCAGTGTTCCATGTTTTGGCGGACAAAGGGTTCACCCAAATAGGTCAATTGTTATTGCAGCCCTCACATTCCCTTATTCCCCATAGGGATCTCTGTTCATTGACGGACCCTATGCCCCTTCATCCGGTATACTATATGCAACTCTTGACGTTTGTCTCCTCCCAGCTGAGTCTTCTAAAACCACGTGACTTTTTCAATTCCCTTGATAAACAGGCAACTTTAGGCCCGTCCACTGCAGCCTTTTCGTGCCTTTTTACGACCTCAATTTGACTGGACTGCCATGACCATGGGATTAGCTAATTGGTGCGTAGACATCCCTAAACAATCCCTACTCTTTGATAACTGCTACTAATAAATTGCGTAAACAAATCCCCTCAACAACTCAATATGGCGAGATGTTTTTTAAATTATTACATGCCGCTTATGTGGCCCCTGGTAGACTAGCTCTAATTACACCCCTCAGCTCAGTCCGGTGTCTTAAGTGTTCTCATGTTAATGCTGATCTCTTCCATTGTTTATGGTCCTGCCCCTTCATCTCACTATTTTGGGACTCCATACGGAGATTTGGCTCCCAGTTTTTAATTTGACTGTTCCCTTTACCCCGGACTGGGCTTTGTTTAATTTCCTTTCTGACTCGGAGGCCCGTAGTATGACTAAAATCCAGAAGACTCTTTTAGGCTAGGGTCAGACGAACGCAGTGCGAACGCGCGTGCAGCCACACTTTATCACGGCCGTAGTAGCAGCAAATGACGGCCAATGACGGGTAATATATACTAAGTACGGCCGCACGAAAGTGCGGCCGCGCAACGCAAGCGGCAAACAAACGCATTTTTTCGAGAACGTGATACTGCTAGTACTGACGTACAGAGTGCGCTGCGTCCGCTAGCGGCATGTGTGCGTGATTAGGAGACGTCAGACGCTGCTATGTCCGGCCAACATAACATCCAGACGCAAAAAGGGTTTTATTGATGATCCGTACAAAATCACGGACGAAAATGCGCATCGTATGACCACTATCGCGTATTCCATGAAAAAATACGTCCATTCGTTCGAACGCACTTTTTCACGGACGACTCGAAAAATGCGTTAATACGCCTAAGGCTAGGGTCAGACTATCTGCGGCGGCGAAAAAAGCCATACTGGGACACTGGATTGCCACCTCTCCCCCTCACATTTCCAATGCTTTACTTGCGTTTTTATACTATTTTCCAGAATGATTGGATGGAAGCCACTCTCCATAAGGAAGATAAGGTACAAGGATTTTTTGACAAGTGGCTACTCTTTATGTCATGTTTGCCGGAGACTGTATTATCAAAATTGAAGAGGGACTTTGGCTCTACATGTTGGTATATGTCTCGTTCTCTAACCACCTCGCCTCTCCTACCCCATAACGGCCCCCAAATGAGTACCGAATTTTCCTACGGATTCTCTTGTTTATTTGGTAACGGTTTGGGGTAATAGCGGGTTGATATGGGACTGTGAGTGATATTGTCAATTCTTTTTTCTGTATTCGATATTCTGTACTGTGACCTGAATACGTCAATAAAAATGTTGTTACAAAAAAATAAAATAAAATAGTTCTCTCTTTTTTTTAGTTTGTAGGAAAAAGGAAAATTTAAGAAGTCATTTAGGCATGTTTCTTTTTTTTTGGGGGAAGGGGGTAGGTGGCGCTCTACATTTCCTTGCCTACAGGCTCCTGAGATGCAAATCTAGCCATCCATCCCCACAGTATATTTACCTCATTTGGTCATCACTGTGTGGCTTTGGCCAGAGAATGGAGTCTCTGGGTCAGGTAGTCGACTCACAGCATTGTATTGTGTGTGATGTATTCAAAGAACATCACCAAGGGTAGATTAGAATTCTTAAACTCATGTTTTTTTCTCATTCAGCTGCCATTGCTTATCTCGAGTAACATACAGCAGTGGTTTTCAAGTACCGCTAAACAGGCCAGGTTTGCCAGATTTCTGAAGCACAGCACAGGTGATAGGATTTGCTGATCAGTGATTGACGTATTCAGTCTGCATTTCCCCAAGGTAATCCTTAAAATCTGGCCTGTTGGGGGTACTTGAGGACAAGGTTGAGAACCACTGGATAGAGAACACAATAGCCTTATCTAAACATTCACTCCTCCACCCAACTGACCTTTAAATACTGTAGAAGTTAAACCACAGCAGTAAAGTAAAACATTTGCACAGTTTTTGGAAAACGTTGCACCATGGGTAAAACATTTTCAAAATAGAAACAGGTGATAAAAAAAGCTAACATTTTTCTTTTGCACCTGCAATTACTTCGAGATGAAGAAAAAAAAACAGCAGCATGTGTTTAAAGTGGGTTTGTAAAGCACAAGTAATCTAGTTACAATTTATGTAAATAGTAGTGTCCCTTTAAGGCTTGGATTATTTTAAAATGTGTCAAAAATGTAGTTTTTATTCTGTGCTACAATTTGTGGCTCTGAAAAATCATGGAAAATGGTACATGTGTTTTAGATTTCATATCAGAACTCTATTGGATGGATTCCAAAAAAGATATGAAGTACAGTGAATGAAGTATTACAGGAGGAAATAAACATGGGGGTTTACAGTCTCATCATTAAAGTGACGTAAAATCTTTCTTTTTGCAGCTTTTCTTTTTTTTTATAGTGTTGGAATATTTACCTTGGGGAATATTCCCTAGAGAATAGGTGTCTGTTAAGTCACAGCTTTAGTACAAACTTATTTTTATTGTATGACCTCAGCGAAAGTTTTGTCTTGTCATCATATCATATTCACTCTTGAAAGTCATCCAAACTTTGACTGCCATAACAAAATCACATGATAAGCCGATCGCAGTCTAAAAGAATAATTGAATACCCAAGTTGTTTAACTATAGAGAACACAATTCCACTGTAACTTAATTCACCTTATAACAGGCATTGTTATTGCTTTTATATGGCATTTGTTGCAATTATGCATTTATATATTTTTTTAAATCAAATTTCATTAAAATGCAACACCATAAAAGAGCACCACAATGAGATTCCAGATCAATCAAAACAGCACAGCATGGCGTTATTTTCAAAGTCAACAGAAAGACAAACTGGGGAAAACAGACCAAAAGAGAAGGATGAACAAACCGGAAAGGGGAGGGCGAAGGGAGACTGAGAAGAGATGGGGGGGGGGGAGGAGAGTACCCAAAAAGGGATCACATCACATTAGCAGACTCCCGGCAACCGTAACGAAGAGAACCCACACAAGCCCATCAAACATCATAATCCATCCAAGGCTACCCACAACTTCTGAAAAGCGGTCAGGGTATACTGGAATTTAGCAGTTCATCCAGGAGCATACTGTCCCTGATGTTGCACATCATTTTGGCAAAGCGAGGAGGTTCCAGCACCCTCCATATGGCAGCAATGGCCCGTCTGCCCGCCAGGGAGCGTTTGGAAAGCAAATTCAATTTATTCGGACGCATTGTCAGGTCAACCAGTGGACAGGCCAGAAGAAACGGTGCTGGTGTAAGAGGTATATCCCGAGCCATATACATTTAGTGTGTGATGCTTTCTTCTTAGAGATTGTTATGTATGCATGTGTGCATTTAGATTAGGTTCTACGTGTTATGGCAAAAATATCTTCACTTCCACATCTTTATTATAAAGAAGTAACTTGTCATCTAAAACATTTCACACTTGTCCATTTTCTAAAGCAACATTATTAGATTTGAGACAGGACATACTTGAAAACGAGAGAAATCTCAATGTATCCTTCCTGGTAAAATACTTTATAAATAAATACATTTATAATCAGGAGCAGACCGAGGCTCTGGGGTGCTCCAAATATGCAGCACAAGATATCTTGGGAGTAGAAAGACCTTTGTAACTGGCCCACCAACATCCAGAGTGTCTCCTGCCACCTATTTATAATTATCAACTTTTTATTATTATTTATTGCCAACTTTTTATGCAGTGCATCTGCAATGCGGGTGTTTGTGAGGCCAATAAGAAGTGATTTAGAGTTAGCTTCTAGATATGGGTAAGAAAAGTGCAATTAAGCCAAAAGATAACACTCCGTGGAAGGAGGTAATGCTGGGACGATTGAGTGGTCATCATAAATCTTATTCATGCCCAACAGTGTCACCTCCAAGAAGGGTCAAGGAAAGAAGTGGAGGAACCCAGAGGTTAAGGTCTGAGGCAATGTCAAAAGGGTATCTGTGGTCAGGGCCAGCAGCATAGATTCAAAACCAAGGAGCAAAGCCAAAAGGGCAATACACAAGCGTCAAACAAGCTTCTAGGAAATATGTCCAAGCAAGAGGGATACTGTTAGAATGCTGAATCAGAGAAGGAGTGGCATTATATATCAGTATATCAATGAGGTAGACATGCTCCCACTGGGCAGACCCTGGGGCTCCCACAGGCTGATGCAGCCAAACTCCTCCCCTGGGTATACCCCAGCCAAGCCACGCCTGTTCTCAATGCCTCTGGTGTCATCATAGGCTCCCCTGCCTTCCCGGTGCCATGTTGGGATTCCCCGCGGGCCACGCATTCCAGTGCATCAGGCCACCATGGAGCCGCCTGTGCAGCCACACTGTGACCTGCCCAAGATGGAAGGGCTCCGGCTAGTGCAGGGGCCCCAGAGTCTGCTCACCATGAGGCCCAAGTGTGAGGAGGCTGGCCACCTGCCACAGGAGGTGCCAGTGCCAGACTAGGGTCCCATGATCCCCTCCTAGTAGGTCATGGCAAACAGCTTGCTGAAAAGTCCTGCCCGGATTTTAACTGCCAGAGCTTTCCAAAGAAAGATCTTTAGCCCACACTCTTTAAGGTAGTGGGTGTTTATGATTGTCAGGCCTACTCATCCCTGTGGTTCCTGGACACATTGTTTTTTCTTCCGGACGTGCCTTTCTCAGATAAAGTTTCTTTCGTGTCGAGGGTCATTCTGTGCGACTCCCAAGCCTTGCATCAAACACTACACTGCCAGTAGCCATTTTGACACAGACCACATGTCAATTTATACTAATACTCTGCATTAATTCACTGCAGACATTGATGCACCAGCATCATTACGACACTTCAGATTGTGCATCTTTTGGGTCATGAAGAGGATATTCGCATCATTAAGTGGTCTCCATATATAAACCTGCAACCCAGAAGGACTCATTGCCCTGTTGTGGTTATGCCTCAACCAACACCACACTTTATATGTCTCTACAGATTTACCGGTGTACCAACCTGGCTTGTTTGACTATGTCTCTAGCAATCTACCGGTGTACTGACCCAGCTAGTTGTAGATCTCTTCTATTTGTTTTGTGTGTGCAGGTGCCTGCTAACCCAGCCATAATAATGACTGGTATTGCAGTGGTTTGTGTATGTTCTGGTGTAAGTGGTGTTTTACTCTACACAGCTACGAAGCCCAGGCATATGAAGGACTGATACAGCACCTTATCATACAATGATGATATAACATGAAGTTATAACATCACCATGCACTGTCTTAAAGAGTGTGGGCAGGTGATCATACTTTGGCAGCGAAAGTTCAGCTCCTTGCATACATCTCCTGCTTGTCAAAGCATCACTTCAAGAAAAGAGAACTAGAATCCACATGGTTGTGGTTGGTAGGGATGGGCTGCCGGTTTGAATCGGTTCGATGTTCGATTCGAACATCGGCTGTTTGAAAGTTTGCGAACTGCAAACTTTTCGGGACGTTTGCAAAAAGTTCGAAAAAAAAATTGAAACAAATTTGTAAAAAATGTTTAAAAAAAATTCTAAAAATAAAGAGACTCTTTACTGCAGAATATTATAAGCAACGGTTTATTAGATATTAAATTAAAACGGGAATATTTTTAACATTGAAGCCTATGGGATTCAACATTTCCCACACCTTGTTGCTAAAACATCAGGCAGACGTGGCCCTCTAATCAGGCACTCTAGAGGACTGCCTGCCGGGACCTCTCAAGGACCCCCTTGAGGAGCGAACGGCCGCCGGGTAACAGAGCTGCGACTATGCAGGCTGGCCGGGTGCATGTGGCAGAGAGGTGGCGCAGGGAGGGAGCCACAGCACAGCAGAAGACCCCCCCCCCACAACCAGGATCCAGGGAGCCCCCACTGACCATCAGGACAAGGTAAGGTGACACATTTTTAAAAAAATAAAATCCGAGGACATTTTTAAATGTCCCCGGGAACATGAAATAAAACTTTTTTTCTTTCTAATACTCACCTAATTCCTGGATCCACCAACAAGTTCAGCCTCCCGTCTCCCACGCTGTTAGAAGCTGCATACACAGGCGTGCTGTGTGCACCTTCTTAGAAGATATGCTATTAGTGTAGAGGGAGTGATGCAAAATGCGCAGCCGGCTTCCCCGTTACACTAATAGCGTATCTTCTCAGAAGCTGCACACAGCGCGCCTGTTAAAGCTAGAGTCAGACTGTAAGGTGCTGCCCGGTAGTGTGCGGAATCATATGCTGCATTATTATACTGTAGAGGTGCTGCATTAATTATACTGTAAAGGTGCTGCCGGCAGTGTGCGGATTCATATGCTGCATTAATTATACTGTAAAAGGTGCTGCCGACAGTGTGAGGATTCATATGCTGCATTAATTATACTGTAAAAGGTGCTGCCCGACAGTGTGAGGATTCATATGCTGCATTAATTATACTGTAAAGGTGCTGCCCGACAGTGTGAGGATTCATATGCTGCATTAATTATACTGTAAAAGGTGCTGCCCGACAGTGTGAGGATTCATATGCTGCATTAATTATACTGTAAAAGGTGCTGCCCGACAGTGTGAGGATTCATATGCTGCATTAATTATACTGTAAAGGTGCTGCCCGACAGTGTGAGGATTCATATGCTGCATTAATTATACTGTAAAGGTGCTGCCCGACAGTGTGAGGATTCATATGCTGCATTAATTATACTGTAAAGGTGCTGCCCGACAGTGTGAGGATTCATATGCTGCATTAATTATACTGTAAAGGTGCTGCCTGGCAGTGCGAGGATTCATATGCTGCATTAATTATACTGTAAAGGTGCTGCCCGGCAGTGCGAGGATTCCAATGCTGCATTAATTATACTGTAAAGGTGCTGCCCGGCAGTGCGAGGATTCCAATGCTGCATTAATTATACTGTAAAGGTGCTGCCCGGCAGTGTGAGGATTCCAATGCTGCATTAATTATTCTTACAAATTTGGTTACTTAACCCGTTTGCGTTTGGATTGTAATATGCGGTGTACACTGCAGCAAACATTAATGCTCACGCAAGTGAGCGTTAAGATCGTATTTTTTCCAACTCGTTGTTGCTCAAACATTTCACATGGCTTCAAATCACATTTAAACATGAGCAAAAGCAATAAAAATTAGCTCAGCGCACAGCGGTGAAATGGCTCAGCACTCAGCAGTGAAATGGTTAAAAACTTTATTTATTTGTTTGTTTTTCATTGTTTCCTGTCCCCCAGGGCAGTACACAGACCCCCCCCCCCTACACCTTTTATGACCAATATCTTGCATATATGCCCTCTGGAGGGAACCTTACTTTTCGAACTTTTGAGCCCCATTGACTTGCATTGCGTTCGAATCGTGTTCGAATGCGAACCGAACACGTGGGTGTTCGGGCCATCACTAGTGGTTGGGAGTATGGAGAAAGAAACACAATGGGATTTTTGAAAAGGTGAAATAAGCAAAAAACCATGAGGGTAAAAGATAGACCTACAAGGTGTGTGAGAAGAATGAAGAGACATGCAATGAAATATTGAGTGGGTACCAGAAAAATCCAGATGTGGTTGAGAGAGAGCTAGAAAAGGGATTAGAAAGAATAGAGACAAATGCATAGTTCCAAGAAGGATGAAAAAGAACGGAGAAAAAAAAAAAAAAAGGATTAGTAGAGACAAAAAGGGGGTGGGGGATGCCACTCATGGGAACCAAAAAGGGTGGATTTATACAAAGAAGCAGAGCATGCAGACAAAAAAAGGAAGGTGTTATGGCACTGAATTCCGGAAACTGTTGATCTGCTCCAAACAATAATAACCCCCCAAATGGCCATGTAACAATTGGTGACTAGTGATGAGCTGAACACCCCCAAGTTCGGTTCACATTCGAACAATTTCAAAAGTTTGAACTCGAACACGAACCGAACTCAATGCATGTCAATGGGACTCAAAAGTTCGATTTTTAGATTGCCCTCCAAGAGGGCATATATGCAAGATAATTTGTCATAAAAGGTGTATGGGGGTCCGGGTAGTGCCCTGGGGGACAGGAAACCAGGACAAAAAGATAAAAAAAAAAGTTTTTAAAGGAACAGTGAGTTTTCCATGAAAATAAAGGTTAAGAATAAAAATGAAAAATTCCTTCAAATATCGTGCCTAGGAGTTCCCCATAACCTGCCCGTGAAGTGGCGGATTTGTAGGATGTATAGAAACTAGGGATGTGCGTTTCGGGTTTCGGAATTTTCACGAAATTTCCCGATTCGTGTTTTCGGATGCCGCCGAATTTCCGAAAATTTTTAGATCCGAAAATGGCAGATCCGAAAAGTTTTCCGAGCCGAAACGAAATATTTTCGGAATTTTCAAATGGACTTGAAATGTGTCAAATCGAAATTTATTGCTTTGAAACGAGGAGAACAGACGTTCCGAAAAAACGAAAATTTCCGAAGTTACGAAAAGTCGATACAAAAAACGAGCAAAGTGACACGAAAATACGAAAAATGGTCGATATTCCGAAAAAAATATGTACACGAAAAACTAGTCGAGCCGAACCGAATCGAAACAGAAATCGGTCGAAACGAGCCGAATCGAAAAGTTAAAAAATCCGAAAAATCGAACCGAATGGAAAAAAAAATAAAAAATCGGTGCACAAGCCTAATAGAAACATTTAAAAACAAAAAAAATGACATTTCAAATGACGGTAAATGGTTTTCCTTTAATCTATTCGTAAACAACTGCTTGGGGCGGCAGCCTGTATGAAAAGAGGAGACATTTTAGGACACGAAGAACAAGTTTAGGGATGTTTGGGCTAAATTATGGTGAAATTTATGCAGGCTTCGGATGAAAGTAACAATAGGTGCTTTAAAACTGGGCCTTTAGTGTCGGCAACAGTGGCGTCACACCGTAACCCCTCTGTGGTATTGTGGAAGAGTGCAGGGTTGGACCCTGTGGTCCAATATTAAAATGATATGAATCTGGTATAGGCATCAGTGGCAGTACACCCAAATATTGTGCCTTTGGTGGCAGCAAGTGCCTTCACACCGTAACCCCCCTGAGGTATTGTGGAAGAGTGCAGTGGTGGAGGTTTTGGTAATGCAGAAGAGATCCCCGATCTATTCAGTTACATCAGCAGCTATAACAAAACCGGGTCAGCAATGTATAGGCACTTGTACTGCGCTACTGTATATGGTGAGAATCGGCGCACCCCAGTAGCAACAGGAAGCAAACAGAACAGGCAGGGAATACACAGAGAGAATAGTCAAATGGCAGGCAAAGTCTGCAACAGATCGGGTCCTCAGAAGAAGCAGGGTCAGTAAAAAGTATACAAACTGATACGGTAAGCTAGCGATGTGGGAATAAAGGCTGAGACACACTGAGCGTGTAGCGACACACTGAGCGTGTAGCGACGCACAGCGTAGCGAAGCGAAGAGAAGCAAACATTTTGCAGGCTTGACTTCACTCTGCTCCTCCTCGCAGCATGTCTACACTGCATTACGTTTGCTTCTCACCGCACTGGACAGGAATCCACTAACTAAATTAAAATGTACACACAAAACCGTTTTATTTTCACAAAGCACATGTTATATAGGCAAAAAAGTTTCTACTCCATAAAAAACATCAAAAATTACTGTTAATTTAATAGGAATAGTATAAAAATATATAAAAAAGGTAACCCCTGATCATATATATTATAGGGACACGGAGCGCTGTGTATAGAGTAGGGATGCATTGATACCACACACAGACATATATGTATATATCAACACGCAGATATATACCCACCCACAGACCTCAGACCATATATACACATACGCACATGGGGGGGGGAGTGGCATGTGGACAATCTCAACTAAATGTGCCCCCCATTTGGCTGATCCCTCTAGAAGAAATGTTGAACCCAACATAGCAGAGAATATATATATTATCAGGGATCAGCCAAATGGGGGGGGGCAATTAGTTGCCAAACTGTGTGCATAATACAAGTCTGGATATATATATTTATATGAATATAGAAATATATCAAACCACTGCCTGAGACCCTGCGCAGCCCACATGGCACCCCCCTCTACCTGGCTAAATGTATCTAATATAATTAAATACATTCAGCAAGGTAGAGAAAGAAAAAGAAAAAGGTTTTTTTTATGTTCCCGGGGACATTTAAAAATGTCCTCGGATTTAATTTTTTTAAGATATGTGTCACCTTACCTTAGCCTGGTGGTCAGTGGGGGCTCCCTGGATCCTGGTTGGGGGGGGGGGGGAGTCTGCCGTGGTCGCAGGTGCAGTGGCTCCCTCCCTGCGCTGCCTATCTCTGCCACATGCACCCGGGCGGCTAGCCCGCACAGTCGCAGCTCTGTCATCCGGCGGCCGCATGCTCAAGGGGATCCTTGGGAGGCCCCGGCAGGCTGTCCTCTACAGTGCCTGATTAGAGGGCCGTGTCTGCCTGATGTTTAAGTAACAAGAATGTTTTATCCCATAGGCTTCAATGTTAAAAATATTCCCGTTTTAATTCAATATCTAATAAACCGTGGCTTATAATATTCTGCAGTAAAGAGTCTCTTTATTTCTAGATTTTTTTAGTATTTTTTAATACTTTTTTCAAATTTTTTTTCGAACTTTTGGCGAACATCCCAAAAAGTTCGAAGTTCGCGAACTGTCGAACGGCCGATGTTCGATGCAAACTCCGAACAGATCGAACCGAACAGCTCATCCCTATTGGTGACTGCACTAGATGTCAATAAAAAGCAACTGGACATGTCTTTTGGCCAGGATGTGATATAACCAGCTACCCTCCCACTCCCAGGAAGGTCACATGACATTCAATCAACAGAACCCACTCTGGATTCATTCCAGAGAAACACAGGAAATTAAAGGGACACTCTACTCTAAAAATCACCCCCCGTTTTTTTATCCTAACCTATCCCTATTCCCTTAATAAAACTTTCGATTTTTTTTTTATTTTGTAACTGTAATACTTACCCTAAAATCCTCTTCTTTCGAGCGGCGTCTTTTTTTTTTTTATACTCACCTCCCTCCTCTTCCGCTCCCGTCCTTCTTGCTGCGTCTTGGCTTCTGGTTTACGTGAGAAGCGCGCATGCGCGCCTCTCACATAAGCCAGCCAATCGGCAGGCTTCCTCCCGGCTCCCTCTGAGGATTAGTGTTGCGCGCAAGAGGATGCGCGCAACACTAACCCTCAGAGGGAGCCGCCAGCTTCTGCGGTGAGTAGGAGACCTCATCGCGCTGAAAGCGCGATGACGTCTCCTACTCGGCAAAAGTCGGCAGAAGCGGGAAATATGATTCCCGCTCTGCTGACTGACAGCTGGGAGGGCGGAGTAAAGTCCTCCGCCGTTTTCAGCTTTTTGAGCTGAACCGCTGAGCGGAGGGAGGGGGGACAGGGGGCAGGATACTCCGGGCATCATGATCACCTAAAATAGCTTAGGTGGTCATGTTGCCTAGAGTGTCCCTTTAAGCTCTTTCTGCTGTGGATTCTGAGCAGGACACATGGAGCTGGGCAAGCGGTTTGTGTCCTGTAATGTGGATGGGTAAATGACTGCTGCTTTTTAAATTCCTTTTTGCATTTAAAAATCGCCTATCCATGTCTTTTGTTTTCCTTAATGTCTAGAATATAGTTTAGTTAATAATGACTCTCCCCAGATAATATTATTATTAAACTCTGGACCATGAGGTTATTTCAGTGTAATCTCTGGGGAGAGTTTTAATAGTTGATATTAAATCGTATAATATACATTTGTTGTTCTGGACCAGAAGATTATATTAACTTTTAAATTACCTTTTACTTCTACTAAAGTATGTTAATTTAACCATTCATTTGTGTGTCTCTCGTTACTTGCTTATATTACATCCACGTTATTGGCTGATATAAAACTTTTAAGTTACAAATGGTGTAGACGGTGTTATGTATATTAGATAATAACACTGCCTGAATACAAGATATTGCTTTGTTTTTTTGGATGCTATGAAAGAGATTTAACTGACTCTGAAAAGTCAAAAATTGTACAAAGTCTTTCAGAGGGATATAGCACTCTTGAAATTGCTAAGATAATCGGGCATGTTCACAGAACCATCAAATGTTTTGTTGCAAACAATCAACTGGATCGCAAGAAACGGGTTGAGAAAAAAAGATGCAAATTAACTGCCCATGATTTGAGAAGAATTAAATGTGAAGCTACCAGGAGCCCATTATCCTCCAGTGCTGTCATATTCCAGAACTGCAACCTACCTGGAGTGCCCAGAAGTAAAAGTTGTTCAGTGCTCAGAGACATGGCAAAGGTAAGGAAAACTGAAACCGGTCTACCAGTGAACAATACACATTAGTTGGAACGTCAAGGTTGGGCCAAGAGATATCTGAAGACAGATTTTCAAAGGTTTTATGAACTGATGAGATTAGAGTAACTCTTAACGGACCAGATGGATTAGTCTCTGGCTGGATCATCAACGGGCATAGAGCTCCAGACTCAAACACCAGCAAGGTGTAGGTGGGGTACTAGTATGGGCTGGTATTATTAACCCTTTCGCTGCTGAGGCATGTCACGCCTCTGTGCTGAGCAAATTTTTACCGTTTTCTCTCATCTTGTTTAAAAGCGTTTTGAAGGCTTATTTTAGTATATGACCCAGACATATTATATGTCGTTCTATCCGGCAGACTCATAATATATCATTATTATATGTATAAGTCATGTCCTGTCTGTATATTATAACAAAAAATGCAATAAAATTTGAGTTTTCAATAATTTACAACCTGTAAAGTGTTTTTTTTCACATTTTAACATGCGAGCAATTGCGGTTATATTTTGTATGGGGTGCGCTTGTTAAAAAAATTAGAAATAGGATCTCGTTACAATTTTTTTTGGGGGAAAATTACGCGATTTTTTAACAAATGCACCGCATACAAAAATCGTTAGTGCAGCATCATTGTTCACATTATAATTGAAATTTGAACAATATTGCTGCATTAACAAAACAAAAAAACAAACAAAACTTGTTCATTGTTTTTTGTAGAATTTTTTTTAAAATATCTTGTTTTATTTTATTTTTTTTAAAAACTTTTTACATGGTCATGTTTGGTATTGTTGGATATGCTCTGGCCGACCCAACGATATCAAACATTAACCCCTAGCTTCCACGGATCGGGAGATAGGGGGTTCATTGGAACCTCCTATCTTCACCATTGCTGGCAGCTAGGGGTTAACTCCAGGACTGGCGTCATCGTGCTATGCAGTCCTCAGGGGGAGTTCCCAGAGGCTTGGCCGACATCCAAGATGTCGGCCAGCTCCGGGAGAGGATCACGAACTGGCGCTTTTCGGAGCCGAATCGTGATCTGGCTACCCAGGGGTTAATGTCAGCCACCGTCTGCCCTTCCAAATGGTGCCTGCCTTAACCCTGTGGCCCCCAGCGATCGGGAGGGAGAGAGGTCCGAAGGACCCCCCCTCCCTTTCAGGCGCCTCCTCCGCACACGCGAGGGGGGGGCACCTGAATTAGATGTCATCGCGCAGCCGCAATGACATCTAATGTCTCCCCCCGGGGTCCCAGAGTGCCGGGCTGACATGCTAGATGTCAGCCCGCACCGGGGGGGCCAACAATCGTCCGGAATCCCGGCCGATTGCTGCCTGTGCTAGGACGCGCTCAGCGCATCCATAGCACAGGAGGTGCAATTGGCAGGACGCGCTGAGCGCGTCCTTAGCAGCCAAGTTGTTAAAAATGAGCTAATTAGAATCAAAATCAACTTCCAAACCTACTTCCAGTTTTTAGAAGACGCTTTATTTCAGTACTGGTAAAGGAAAAAGTCTGCATTTTTCAAGAAGACCATGATCTTTTTGCGCATGCATCAAAGTACACCACTACGTGGCTAGCCAGTAAAGACCTTAAAAGATAAAAGAATAATGACATGGCCCCCTTTCTCACTGACCCAAACTCTATTGAGAACTTGTGGGCCCTTCTTAAAACGGGAGATTTACAGTGAAGTAAAACAGTACATCTCTCTGAACAGTGTCTGGAGGCTGTGGTTGCTGCTGCACAAAAAGTTGATTGCCAGTTTCTTGATCTGTTGACAGACTCCATGGATGGAAGGCTTATGACGGTTACTGAAAAGAAGGGTGCCTCTATTGGTCACGGATTTTGTTTTGAAAATGTCCGAAATGTTTATTATGCTCACTTTAACCCTTTGCCGCTGGGCAGGTTGTGCATTTTATATTTTGATGAATCATCATTGTGTTGATTACCTTGGTAAATTTTATTAATTTTATATTGTATATTTCTTGTTGAGTGGTACAAGTTTATTTTTCAAATTCCCTGACATATTTAGGATTCAGGAGATCACATTCAATTAAAACTAGAGTTAATTAATGCATCTAGGAACATATAACGTAATGCATTTGCATACATAAGTTGTATGACATATCTATTGTTAAATGGAATATAAAACAGTTTTAATTTAAGGTTACAGTTATAATACCTAAACTTTTAATATGATTCATGTGTAAAGGATTGCAGGAAAGTTTAATTCAGCAAAATTATCAGTTGCCTTTTTATTTGATTTTATTGGGATTGTTTTGTTTTATAAACACCAAACAAGAAGAGGTATATAACAATATTTTTTGATATTAAAATGGGTGGAGTATGCACTTCGGCTATTTCCTTTTTTAGCCAGAGCTCAAATGAAAGGAGTCAGACTTTGTAGGATTCTTTTTTGCTGCGTGAGGCCCATAGGCTTTGAAGGGAAATTTTAAAATGTATTATCTGTGTTTCTTCTTGTGATATTAACATGTTTTGTTTGTTTTTCATGCAGCTGTAATTGATGTATCACAAATGAATGAATTTGTGTAAGAGCTTGGACAGGTTTAGAGGAACAACATATTTTTTTTCTTTTATTTTTGCTAAGCCGTGTCACCATCATTTTCTTCATCATTGTTCCTAAAGAGAACCTGACAGTCACCAAGTTCACAGTGACTGAGTCTGGAATGAAACATGGACATTTTGTGTCAAGGTCACAGGTAATACGCACCTAACACATAGGGACTCTTTCTGAACAAGCTGTCTCTATCTTCCGGAACTCCAGTTATCTCATTTTGCTTGACATATGAGGAACCCAAGGATTTTGCATCTCAAGCTGGGATGTTTCCAAAGGCCGATTGTTGACCTCTCACTCTGTATAAACCCTCACAAACCTTTTTTTTTTTCATCGAAATGGGAAAGATCGCTAGTCTGTTGTAGTCGCAAGAAAACCATCTGAAGTTGTCCAATGGAAGACAGAGGCAGTGGATGAAGGCAGATTCAAAAATCACAAAAGTGATCCCCACCTGGGACCACTCGATGGTGCCAAACCCACACCTAACCCTCCTAGGTGCAAGAAACCAAGAACAAACATAGTAATCCAATACAAAAATTGCATGGATTGCTAATAGAGGGGATGTGGGTCCCCAATAATACAGAATTTATTGTGGGTGTAAGTAATCAAGCCCATAAATACACATGCTAAAAAAAAAAACATAAATTGGAGTATATAGTATGTGGAGAGAATAGAACACACAGCGTGTAATGATAGGTGGAGACTCTTAGAAACCAAAGTAATGGTGCCGAAGTTCATACAAAGCAGAAATGATTTTGAGAGAAAAAAAATAAATATATATATATATATATTATTTATTATTTTTTTTCTCTCAAAATCATTTCTGCTTTGTATGAACTTCGGCACAATTTATGTGTTTTTTAGCATGTGTATTTATGGGTTTGATTATTTACACCCGCAATAAATTGTGGATTATTGGGGACCCACATCCTCTCTATTAGCAACCCATGCAATTTTTGTATTGGATTACTATAGGGTTGTTCTTGGTTTGATGAAGGCTGGTTCACCTGCATGTTGGGGGCATCACGGGAGGAGTGAGCCAAGGTGGGCCCTTTGTACTCGATATTCAGCCCTTGAGGCAGGTTAGCTGCTGGCTGCATAGACACAGACCACAACACAGATACTGGACAGGAGAATTAACAGAACAACTGGAACAACAGGAAGGGCAGAAAAACAAGGAGAAAACAAAACACTAAAGGGAACCCCATCTCTAGAATAAGGTTCTTGCAATGGCCTTCTATCTAGGGAAGGGAACCTCACAAGAATGCACAGAACAAGAGAACAGGAAGGGCGAGGGTTAAACAGGATACAGCAACACAATATACTCACACCCTGGGAAACCCTGAACTGGAATAAGGTTTGAATGGTCTTCTAAAAACGAAGGAATACAATGCTGCTGGGTGATACACAGAATGGCAATATAAAGAGTACAGGACATCTATAATAGAATCATCAGAACCGGCACCTAAAGGGTCAAGAGCCAGGAGAGTAATTCAGATAAACCAAGTTCAGATACCAGATTAGGGAAGTGTCACGGTCCTGGCAGAGGGGAATAGGGTATGAGCCCAATATGTGGTGACAAACCAGCTTAGCCACGTAACTGAAGTAAAAAGGGGTTTTATTGTAAATATACAACAATATGGACAGGGCAGGAATGGAGATGTCTGGGGAGGCAATGTAGGGAGGAACCAGACACAGGGAGATACTGAGGGAAAACACAGTAGGAGACTTACATACAACATGAGACAGGAAACAGAGGGCACTGGAGGTTTGGAAGCAGAGGGCACAGGATGCTGGGCAGCAGCAGGCATGGGATGCTTGGCAGCAGCAGGAACGGAATGCTCGCAGCAGCAGGCACGGGATGCTCGGCAGCAGCAGGCACGGGATGCTCGGCAGCAGCAGGCACGGGATGCTCGGCAGCAGCAGGCACAGGATGCTCGGCAGCAGCAGGCACGGGATGCTCGGCAGCAGCAGGCACGGGATGCTCGGCAGCAGCAGGCAGTATACGTAGTCATATAGACCATGCAATAGGTCATGGCAGGCGGCTGGCAAACGTGGTTAAAGTCCAAAGCAAGAAGTTGGTACACGGGGAAATCTATAACAGCAGAGGATGGGAGCAGGTCTAGGAGAAAGGCTACAGGGAGTGAGACAATGCAGCACTGGATCATGGGTGCTTCACCCTTATAAAGAGAATGGCAGGACTATTAGGCTAGGGTCAGATGAGCGCATTTTGTACAGACTGTGTGTCCGTGCAGTACGGATGTACTTACTGACTGACAACAAGGTAGTGGCCACACAGTCTGTTTTTTTCACTGATGTATTTTATGACGGATGTAGCAGGGAAAATAAATTACAATGAAAAAACATTCTGTCCATCAAAAATGCTGGACGTATAAATGCAGTCCATCTAACCTTGTTTCATCACTCAACACAAAGCTACACCGACGTTGCACACTCCGCACCTCCGTTCGAGCAGTATTACGTTCTTGCCTAACCTGCGTCCATTTGCCGCGTCCGCCATGCATCCGCACTTCCGTGAGGATATACTTCGTGTGTGGGGCTCCATTAGTCAGAATGCTGCTGCCACAGATGTACAAATGTGCAGCAACACGGACGTGATAACTGCGCTCGTCTGACCTCAGTCTTAGTGGTAGCACCTGAAGTTCACATAGCCTGAGTTAAGGTACAAGGTGGCGTAGCCATAAAGATGCTGTATAGGTCCAGTCAGGAGGGTGCAGTACCACCTTTGGCCTTCTTGCCACGGCGGCGACGGCGTGAACCATGACAGGATGTCATACAGGCCAGGAAAACGGTACACAGAATATCAATAAACAGCAAAGGGGGGCAGACAACAGAATAGTCAGAGCCAGGCCTAGATCATACACAGGATTATACAGCAGAACATAAACCAACAGACCCTTAGGAACAATGGCCCATGTACAAACCAGGAGCTAATGCACTGCATGTAATATATATAGGAAACAGGGCTGAGCAGACAGGACATGTGATCCAAGGCCAGAACAGATACAGGGAAATCCAGGGGCGAAGAGCCTGGACAATACAAGAGCTGGCCCGGCCCACTCCCACCACCATAGGGCAGGGCTGGAACCACTGGAAAAAAGGGACAGTAGGATCGGATGGATGAATGCAGACGATATCGGATGAACGCACCATCGCAGGTTACGGACCAGTACCTTAAGGTCTTTCTCAATCATCCACCACATTTCTTAATGCCTTTCAGACATTTCCACATGCCATAAAGGGAGTATTTCTGAAATATCCAGCGTCAAGTTAGGTCAGCAAAGCTCAAATGTGCTATTTATGTATTTAATGTGTCTAACTTTGTAAAAGTATGGGGGAATTGGGGAATGATATTCCTTTAAGAGCTATGTAATTGACACATTTCTCTCAGCTCCGTCACGTTTCCAGTCCTGATCCCTATTGTGAGCCGATCCGGGACGGCACGTACCCTTGTCTGAGCTGTTGCTTCCTCTCCCTCCTTTCCTGGACTCTCCTGTAGCCAGCCTGGACTGGGATCACATATTCTGTCTACTCTGCCCATTCCCTATATATAGTCAGTCTCTTCCTTATGCTCAGGACTCTTGCAGGAGTCACATTGCTTCCTGTGGCCCTGCCTGCTATCTGTTCCTGTGTAAAGTAGTTCTGTTACTTTTCCTTGTTTTCCATTGTGCATTTCATTTTCTGGTTTCTTGCTTCCTTAGTCTGTCTGGTCCTCCAGTTGCCGCGTGTTTTTGGTTTATCCTAACCTGTCTGTTTCTACTTTATCGGATTTTCAGTGTATGACTATGGCCTTGTTCTGACTATTCTATTGTGTTATCTCTTTGCTCTGTGATATCCTGTGTACCAACTCCTCACTTGTATGACAACCCGTTCTGGTTTCTGACTTCGGTTATATAGTTTACCATTACGTCTCTGGATTTGCCCCAAGTGTCCAGTCTCTGGTTCTGTGTGCCAACCAGCACTTAGGTCCCCTTCCAAGGACCGTATCTAGATCAGGGTTCCCTTTAGAGTGCTGCTGGGTGCTAATCTATTATTTTCTCACTTCAACCCTTGCCCTTCCTGTTCCCCTGTTCTCTGTATCCTGTGGTCTTGCTCTGTGTAATAGGCAGGCAGCAGTACTACGGTAGCTAAAACAAATTGGCCATTAACGTGCCTTCTTCCTGAAGGGAATTAAACAGCGTGCATAAATGAGAAACTAAAGTGGCGGCAAAACATTTATAATATGTCAATAAGGCCGTTAGGCCCCGGGTCTTTATCGTCTTTCAGCGTATCTACCGTCATAAGCATTTCTTCTTCAGTAAAAGGAGAGGCCAGGATGTGATTTGCAACTCAATTGCGACACAGCGGTCTCCGCCAGATATGTGACAAAATTGCGCATTAAGTGTTCGTTATGCTCCGAATGAGAGGAGCTGTGATTCTAAGGCTGTGCAAAATAAGACATGAAGGCATCACGTATGGCTTTAGGGCATGGTTTCTCAACTCCAGTCTTCGGGACCCACTACAGGTCAGATTTTAAGGATCACCTTGGGAAATGCAGACGGAGTCCTGCAATCACTGAGAAGCAAATCAGAACACCTGTGCTGCACTGAATAGCAAATTAGATCACCTGTGCTGTGCTTCAGCTATCCCACAAACTTGGCCTGTTACTGGGTCCTGAGGGCTGGAGTTGAGAAACACTGATTTAGGGGTTTCGTGCAGTTTACCCTTCTTATCCACAATCTTAAAATCTGAGCAGAGTTATATTTCGGACTAATTTTACACGCTACATATCCATATCCATTTTATTAGAGCACCCAAAGTATCTTTGCCTGGACCACAGGAGAACCCGTCCAATATCGTCCAAAAAGAGCCTATTGAGATTCGCTCTCGTTTGCGATAAAAGGAAATAGGAGACCTCCGTAGGGGTCGCTTTATGCGCCAGTTCCTGATCACGCAGTTTAGATTGGAGAGCAAGGATATCCCTCAATCTCTCCTTATGAGCGGAAGCCTGACTCAAAAGTACCCCTTGTATCAAAGTTTTATGCGCTTTCCACACAAGCGGGGGCAAAACATCAAGAGTAGTATTGAGAGAGAAATATGTGTCCAGGGCCTGCTGACCCAGCGCCTGACTTCTCCCTCCTCGTAAAAAGACTGCATCTTCAGGGACACACCCGCATGGTCCGACCAAGTGATGGAACCAATAAGAGGGGGTGAGTATCCGCGGCATAGAATCAGGAGACCAACAAATAATCAGTTCTCAAATATGAGGAGTGCACCGCCGAATAAAAGGTGTAATTCTTAACTGGCGGATGATGTATGTGTCACACATAAATCAAATGATGAGCCGCAACAAACCCATGGAACTGTTGATCCTGAGAAGTCAAAGAATGCGGCGAGGTAAGTCATGGGGAGATCGACCTATCCAAAGGGGAACACAAAGTGGCATTAAAGTCTCCACCGACAATAAGCGTGCCTCTAGCATTCTGCACCAAGAAGGAGGACAGATTGTTCCAAAATGCCGCATCTGATTTGTTAAGGGCATAGATTGAAAGCGGGGTACACCGTTGTTTAGCAACCCCCCCAACCATAACATATCTGCCCACTGTATCCATGTGGGTAGCCTCCACCTGCAAGGGACAGGAATTGGAATGTCGCTTTGCTAGGAATCCACGTCTCCTGCAAAAAGCAATACATGCAGACTTCTACTTCGGGTCCCTAAACAATAAATGACGCTTGCGAGGCAAATTAATGCCCTTTACATTCATAGAAACCACATTAACCTCGGAGGTCACCATGACTTAAAGATATGCCAGTGAAGCAATAGAAAAGAGACCCCCAGCCCGAGGGAGACAAAAGTGGAGAAAAAAAAGGAAGGAAACACAAAACAGAAAGGGGGGAGGGGAAAAGAGAAGGAAACCATTGGGATCTCCGAACAGATGGGAATACCAAAAGAACAGCGTCACAGGAGAGAAGGAACTAGGGAGAACCAGATCTGTGAACAAAGCGACATGCAACTCTCACGCCATCCGCCGTTATAGATTAAACCATACAAAACCACTCAATGTAAATATAAAACAGGTGATCAAACCCTGCAACATCCCACACGGGGACAGCTGCCATAACAAGGGAGCACTACACCCAGGTGAGAAGGACACAGATAAGCAATAATTGGTACAGAACATCGTCCTTCATCATTGAATCTGAGGCAAGGATAAGGGTGGCAAGAAAGCTGAGATGGTATCCGGTACTGGGAGCCCCAATTGCGTTAAGAAATCAGATGCTTTGTAGAGGTGGGAGCAAAAATAAGCTTTGCCCTCCTTGAGAACAAATATGAGAATTGGGAATCCCCAGGAATATTTAACCTGGTGTTGTCGCAAGAGCTCCATGACAGCTCTCTATTCCCTGCGCTTAGCGAGCGTTGCCAGATCCAGATCTTGATAAAAGGGCCAGTTTGGCACCCTCTTATTCCACTGCTCCTGCTCCAGTAAGGCCTCTTTAGTAGAGAAATAATGAAAACGCGCCACAACATCGCTAGGGGCCGCGTTTTAACGCCTTTGGGTCCCATTGCCCTATGCACTATGTCCAGGAGGAACCGGGAGGCTGGAAGGGTAGACAGTAGCTGCTGCGCAATATTTCAGAGGGTGACATCTAGCTGGTCTGCCGAAATGTCCACAGGCAAGCCCCACAGCCGCAGATTATTCTCCAGAAGCGATTTGATAAGCCCTCCAGAGCATCCTCCAGGTGTGCCACGTGGTCTGCCATATCGTCCACTGCTGCGGTACTGGTACCGGGCTGCAGAATTATAACAGGCCGCAATATAGTCCTCCTTTTCCTCGAGGTGGGCCGTGCGCGTAATGATCGCCTGGACCTTGACTGTGAGGGTTCACGTGGTCTTGGCCAACTCAACCGCTATAAAATCTTGCAGACACCGGATGTCCTGTCTTGTGGCAAGACCCGCCAGCTCCCTGGCACTCTGCTCAGGGAGAAGGAGATGCATGCCGGCTGCCTCCATCTTGAGTGTCTCCCATGGCCTTGTGTTTAGCTGTGAAAATAGGTGTCACGTGCGGATCCTCCCAGGATTTCTTTTGGGGGGTCTTCATAGCAATCCTGGGTGTCAGGGCACCCCAGGGGTGAGGTTAGAGTAGGGTAAGAGTGACTGGCTGAGGTGGACATTGCCAGTGAAGTTCTGGAGCTCATTGTGTTAGGTACGCTTTCTGATCCTAGCCTCCTAGTGATTCATGGGACTAGTCTAGTCTAGTCTAGTTTGTTCTGCATTATGTGTTATTATCAGTCCTATCTGTGCTCTCAGTTTAAGCCATTTCCTCATTGTGTCCTAGCTTTATCCTGTCTGTCTCCTGGTCTCCATGTCTTGTATTTCCCCTGTTGAGTTCAGTTTAACCCTTCATCCTGCATTGCTTTTGTTTTCAGTATTTGGGTTTCTGCTTAGGTTTTGCGCAGTTCCCTGATTTCATGTATATTTTGTTCTGTAAACCTGCTCTGTTTTTTCTGGTTCCTCGTTGTTTATTAGTTTTTTTTAGTAAATAAATTCCTTTATTTACTTTCTGTTCTCAGTTCATGTTTGTGCACTGCAATAGAGCTCACACCCTCCTGTTCCATGTCTAGCCAGGTCCCCCCAGTCGTTACATAATGAGGCAGCCAGTTAAAAGTGAGCATGCAGTGTTTCTGGAGGTGCTGGAGAACCTGCGAAGGGTTAATGAAGAAATTAAACTGCACCTGAATATCCTTTGTACCTGCATGCTGCACAATCCTAGGGATGTCTTCCCTACAGTTCTTTTTCCCGTTCCTGAGAAAGTTTTCAGAGGACCCCTAACCCTGGAACAGAAGGTATGGAGAAAAATACAAGGATTGTGTTTCTATTGCGGTTCCTGCCAGCACAGATTGGCAAATTGCCAAGTGCGCCCACAGAGGGTCCCCACGTTCCGGCTTTCTCAAGCCTTCGCAGATTTGCAGAGTACACCCACAGAAGGCTCCCATGTTCCAGCCTTCGCGGGCCTCCATCAGTCTTCCGTGAACCAGCCTGGTCAGGTTGACAAACCAGAGTCCGCTGCCCTGCATGTCAAAGAATTCATGTCCACGCTGTCGCCGCAGAACCCAGCAGTGTCCACGCTGTCACCGCAGAGCCCAGCAGTTTCCACGCTGTTGCCGCAGAGCCCAGCAGTCTTGGTCTCCGAACCGAGTCTTGCCATGGGCGCTGCCTCACCGAGCTGTGGGCGCTGCCCCACCGAGCCGTGCCGAGGGCGCTGCCCCACCGAGCCATGCCAAGGGCGCTGCCCCACCGAGCCGTGCCGAGGGCGCTGCCCCACCGAGCCATGCCGAGGGCGCTGCCCCACCGAGCCATGCCGAGGGCGCTGCCCCTCCGAGCCATGCCGAGGGCGCTGCCCCACCGAGCCATGCCGAGGGCGCTGCCCCACCGAGCCATGTCGAGGGCGCTGCCCCACCGAGTCTTGCCAAGGGCACTGCCCCACCGAGTCTTGCCAAGGGCACTGCCCCACCGAGTCTTGCCATGGGCACTAGCCCATCGAGCTGTGCCAAGGGCGCTGTCTCACCGAGTCTTGCCAAGGGCGCTGCCCCGAGCCGTGCCAAGGGCGCTGCCCCACCGAGCCGTGCCAAGGGTGCTGCCCCACCGAGTTGTGCCAAGGGCGCTGCCCCACCGAGCCATGCAATGGGTGCTGCCCCACCGAGCCATGCAAAGGGCGCTGCCCCACCGAGCCGTGCCAAGGGCGCTGCCCCACCGAGCCGTGCCAAGGGTGCTGCCCCACCGAGCCGTGCCAAGGGCGCTGCCCCACCGAGCCGTGCCAAGGGCGCTGCCCCACCGAGCCGTGCCAAGGGTGCTGCCCCACCGAGCTGTGCTGAGGGTGCTGCCCTACCGAGTTGTGCCAATGACGCTCCTCTGGATGCCAATTCAGACAGGACCATACTTCTTGCCATCTTCGAGGACTACCAAAAAGGGGATAGTCTGACTGGCAAGAGGTTTCCTTCCAGAAGGCCTGTTCCCGAAGGGTACGTCAGGACGCCCTCTGATACATTAGTCCGTCAGGAGTACTTGGCAGTGCTCCTACGATACCCCCGACTCTGGAAAAATCTGGACATTTCGTCTGAGGACTCTGATTAAGTGACTCATGTCTCGTCCAAGGTCACATACCACGAAGGGACCCTGCCTCAAAAAACATCTGTTTTTTTGTTCTTGTTTTGAGCGTCTGGGGTCCGCTCGTGGAGGGGGATATGTTACGTCCTGTGCCCCCTCTGGCTGAGGTAGACATTGCCAGTGAAGTTCTGGAGCTCATCGTGTTAGGTACTCTTTCTGATCCTAGCGTCCTAGTGATTCATGGTCTAGTCTAGTCTAGTCTAGTCTATTCTGCATTCTGTGTTATTATCAGTCCTATCTGTACTCTCAATTTAAGCCATTTCCTCATTGTGTCCTAGCTTTATCCTGTCTGTCTCCTGGTCTCCTTCATGTCTTGTATTTCCCCTGTTGAGTTCAGTTTAACCCTTCCATCCTGCATTGCTTTTGTTTTCAGTATTTGGGTCTCTGCTTAGGTTTTGCGCAGTTCCCTGATTTCATGTATATTTTGTTCTGTAAACCTGCTCTGTTTTTTCTGGTTCCTCGTTGTTTATTAGTTTTTTTTAGTAAATAAATTCCTTTATTTACTTTCTGTTCTCGGTTCATGTTTGTGCACTGCAATAGAGCTCACACCCTCCTGTTCCATGTCTAGCCAGGTCCCCCCAGTCGTTACATAATGAGGCAGCCAGTTAAAAGTGAGCTTGCAGTGTTTCTGGAGGTGCTGGAGAACCTGCGAAGGGTTAATGAAGAAATTAAACTGCACCTGAATATCCTTTGTACCTGCATGCTGCACAATCCTAGGGATGTCTTCCCTACAGTTCTTTTTCCCGTTCCTGAGAAAGTTTTCAGAGGACCCCTAACCCTGGAACAGAAGGTATGGAGAAAAATACAAGGATTGTGTTTCTATTGCGGTTCCTGCCAGCACAGATTGGCAAATTGCCAAGTGCGCCCACAGAGGGTCCCCACGTTCCGGCTTTCTCAAGCCTTCGCAGATTTGCAGAGTACACCCACAGAAGGCTCCCATGTTCCAGCCTTCGCGGGCCTCCATCAGTCTTCCGTGAACCAGCCTGGTCAGGTTGACAAACCAGAGTCCGCTGCCCTGCATGTCAAAGAATTCATGTCCACGCTGTCGCCGCAGAACCCAGCAGTGTCCACGCTGTCACCGCAGAGCCCAGCAGTTTCCACACTGTCGCCGCAGAGCCCAGCAGTTTCCACGCTGTCGCCGCAGAGCCCAGCAGTTTCCACGCTGTTGCCGCAGAGCCCAGCAGTCTTGGTCTCCGAACCGAGTCTTGCCATGGGCGCTGCCTCACCGAGCTGTGGGCGCTGCCCCACCGAGCCGTGCCGAGGGCGCTGCCCCACCGAGCCATGCCAAGGGCGCTGCCCCACCGAGCCGTGCCGAGGGCGCTGCCCCACCGAGCCATGCCGAGGGCACTGCCCCACCGAGCCATGCCGAGGGCGCTGCCCCACCGAGCCATGCCGAGGGCGCTGCCCCACTGAGCCATGCCGAGGGCGCTGCCCCTCCGAGCCATGTCGAGGGCGCTGCCCCTCCGAGCCATGCCGAGGGCGCTGCCCCACCGAGTCTTGCCGAGGGCACTGCCCCACCGAGTCTTGCCAAGGGCACTGCCCCACCGAGTCTTGCCAAGGGCACTAGCCCATCGAGCCGTGCCAAGGGCGCTGTCTCACCGAGTCTTGCCAAGGGCGCTGCCCCGAGCCGTGCCAAGGGCGCTGCCCCACCGAGCCGTGCCAAGGGTGCTGCCCCACCGAGTTGTGCCAAGGGCGCTGCCCCACCGAGCCGTGCCAAGGGTGCTGCCCCACCGAGCTGTGCTGAGGGTGCTGCCCTACCGAGTTGTGCCAATGACGCTCCTCTGGATGCCAATTCAGACAGGACCATACTTCTTGCCATCTTCGAGGACTACCAAAAAGGGGATAGTCTGACTGGCAAGAGGTTTCCTTCCAGAAGGCCTGTTCCCGAAGGGTACGTCAGGACGCCCTCTGATACATTAGTCCGTCAGGAGTACTTGGCAGTGCTCCTACGATACCCCCGACTCTGGAAAAATCTGGACATTTCGTCTGAGGACTCTGATTAAGTGACTCATGTCTCGTCCAAGGTCACATACCACGAAGGGACCCTGCCTCAAAAAACATCTATTTTTTTGTTCTTGTTTTGAGCGTCTGGGGTCCGCTCGTGGAGGGGGGGATATGTTACGTCCTGTGCCCCCTCTGGCTGAGGTAGACATTGCCAGTGAAGTTCTGGAGCTCATCGTGTTAGGTACTCTTTCTGATCCTAGCGTCCTAGTGATTCATGGTCTAGTCTAGTCTAGTCTATTCTGCATTCTGTGTTATTATCAGTCCTATCTGTACTCTCAATTTAAGCCATTTCCTCATTGTGTCCTAGCTTTATCCTGTCTGTCTCCTGGTCTCCTTCATGTCTTGTATTTCCCCTGTTGAGTTCAGTTTAACCCTTCCATCCTGCATTGCTTTTGTTTTCAGTATTTGGGTCTCTGCTTAGGTTTTGCTCAGTTCCCTGATTTCATGTATATTTTGTTCTGTAAACCTGCTGTCTGTTTTTTCTGGTTCCTTGTTGTTTATTAGTTTTTTTTAGTAAATAAATTCCTTTATTTACTTTCTGTTCTCAGTTCATGTTTGTGCACTGCAATAGAGCCCACACCCTTCTGTTCCATGTCTAGCCAGGTCCCCCCAGTTGTTACACTGGGAAGCTAAAAGGCTGAGGGATTCATAGGAGCTCTAGCACTATGTGACTGCTCTCATGGGCAGTTCGACCGCCCCCTCTATTTTTCCTTTTAAGGGCTCTATTACACTATGCGTTAAAACACGGGCGCAAGGGGAGGAAAAACTGAGCCCGCAGTTTTCCCCCTTGCGCCCGCGTTTTAACGCTGGACTACAATGCAGGTGCAAAAAAATGCTGCCTGCATTGTTTCCGAGCGTAAAATTCCGGGATGCTCGCAGCAGCGCTGAGCGCAGCCGCAAACATCCACTCGATGGGAGTCCATAGGACTCCATTGAGTTCCTCCCTGCCGGTCACGTGACCAGCCGGATCTCGCCTTGCGAGATCCGGCTGGTCAGTGTAGTGATACGCAGGGAGAGACTGGGGGACTTTTTCCTCCAGTCTTTCCCTGCTCCCGCCGGATGGAGGAGGCAGACAGAGTCGTGGTCCTCGTTGCGGGACAGAGGGTGAGTATAGGATTCGTTTTTTATTTTTTAAGCCTGGTGTTAACACCAAGTCCTGCCTCTGGTTAACTTTTTGCTGACCACAGTCAGGCGTTAATAAGCGCTGGGACTTTGCGCTCCCCATGTTAAGCAAGCGCAAGGTATCAAACGCAAACGTGTTTTTTTAACCCGTTTGGATTGTAATATGCGGTAAATACCTTGGCAAACGTTAATGCTCACGCATGTGAGCGTTAACATTTGCGTTAAGAGTGTTTTTCACGGACTATTACTATGCAACTCGGTAAGATTACCCATATCACTATATAGCAGTCTAGAGTAGGATTTGGGCTCTTATACAACACATTGATTTTAAGGTGTAAAGTTTAGTTAAGGATGTGATAACTCTGATATTGCCATGTCAACCAAATGTTTTGGCAGATTATTTTAAAACAAAAGCTTCTCGGCCTTATGTTCCTCATCTATAAGTATATTTTTTGGACACACTTTTTTAGGCTGCAAAGTTCATCTCCAACCCTTGTTCCCCTGCCTTATGCCCCTGTCTTTGATCATGCTCAATATTTCTATTATATTTTTTCAGTTTGGAATAAGTCAGCAAAAATGCAAGGACTATTATAATAGCAGATTTCTCTTTAAGACTTTGGAAATGCCATTAAGCCTATAATCATTGATGACAAGTTATAGTCACTTTGCCGACTTCCTTTCTCCAGCAGAGAAAAAGACCTCCCCGTGTAAATGGTGTCGGGTGTGTGCATGATATGGTCTTCGTAAAGAAACCCAATACTACTGCCCCGACTTCCCATCCAAATCCAAACCTGGGCTTTGCCTCCCCACATGTTGTTATAAGATTTATCATACAGAGCCACATTACTAGTGGCATGCCAGGCTTGAGTCTGTTTCTGGTCAGTTGAGGTATGCCACTGGTTCTGTGGAACTTGGTAAATCTGGGAATAACACTTCTATAACAGTGTTAATCCCCTAATTTTCCAGAAACTACCCATCCCTGTTCACAATCCACCCCAGGTTCACACCCACCCCCAGTTATAATGTAATTCACCCCACATAGAATAAAATATAGTGTGCCCCAACCCCAAACAAACAATCTGCTATACTACGTACATCAGATATAGATAAAAAGCCTATGAAGACAAATTTGACTGCAGTGTGAATGAAGTGAATAGTGCGTGCTTCTGCCAGTGAAAGGAGATATGGTCAGCTACCTGGTTGGGGACTTGATGCTGCGTTACTGCTCACATGGCTACCCCATGTGCCTATCCAATGGATTTAAGTGAATGTAAATTCTGTGGGACGTGCATGTTGTGTGTTTGTGCAACATTTTTGAGTTGTTCTTAGCAAACGCTACATAATTGTTGACCAAGCACAAATTCAGGGGGAAAATTTGTTAGTGTTTTTTTATACAAGTAGGCATACCTGCAATTAATTGGCTTTAGCGCAACCGGGGATTAGAATAGGCCATGTAATGTATATAACTGGAGAAACTAGACACCCAGATGAATCAAATGAGGGGTTACTCAAAATTCTGTCACAAAAAAATGGAGCGCACAACAACTTGAGGAATTTGGCATTTTTCTAGAATTTGGCAGGTTTTTGTTTTTTTTTTACGAAAAATGCCAAATTCCTCAAGGTGTGTGCTCCATGTTTATGACAGAATTTTGATTAACCCCTCATTTGTTTCATCTTGGCGTCTAGATTCTCCTGATATAAATGTGTCATTAAGGTCTCTTTTTTAGGGAATTTTGTTTAGTTTTAGAATATGTATAGCTTTTCCAGGTTATTCATTTTAGACATACTAATTTAATGCATTACATTCAAAAAGCCATAGCATTAGAACAAAAAATCAGACTTTATCCATTTTTAGAAAACTGTATAGTTTTGTACAAAAACACTATGAAATATTCTCCATTTTCCAATTTTTAAAAAGGTACTTAATGTATCAACATATAAACATAAAAGTTCTAGTCATAACGTTTATAGATTGCATTTTTTTCAAAGTTATATATTTTCACACTTTTTTTAATGACATGACTTAAATGAAAATAATCAAATAAAAAAATTTTTTTTTTACATTGAAACCTAAGGGATTCGTCTGTTTAAACCTGCTGAACTGAATCACCAAAAATCTGGGAATTTCGCCAACATTTTTGTGCAGTTCACCATTCTGTGAATAGACGAACCATTACTTCTCTATGGGACAAATTCAGTGCCGCCGAACTACACGGTGTTTCATGTCAAGTCGCCAGTATTTGGGGAATTGACATCTTTGTGAATAGACAAACTGCCCCAAAGTTGCACCGAACAGTGAAATTTATCATTGGGTGCCCTTTGGTGCTTTGTGAGTAACCCCTTAAATGATCTCTCACAAATCCTAAACTATAAAGGGATAAGGGGATGCCTATTTCTCTTTAATGATATACAACAAACCACTAAAAACAGAAAAAAAACTTTTGCTGCTAATCACTGGAGATAGAGTTAACACATGCCTTCATTTTGCAAAACCATCCCCCCCTTTCGCCTTTGCTGCAGACACATGACACCTGTTGTGCAGTCAAAAGCTATTTTAGGCATTGTGTACAAGAATCACATAATTTGCTACTGCATTAGTTGGAATACACATTGAAGAAATATGATAAAAAAACACTATATACGGGATTAAAATTAAGCCTGATACAGAACAATTTAATGCAGGCAAGTTTATTTGCTACATTTAAAATTATATGGCATTCATAGAGGATCTGCAATATTTAGGAATAAATTTCAGAAAGTTGAATACATAATGTTAATGTGACATTTTAACAACTGCAGTTATGTAGTCAAATCTCTAGGATTCTTCATTAGGCACATAAACCCCCATAATAAAACATCTATAAAGGAGTTACCGGGTTCCAGTTTAAACACTAGACCATTATGCAATTAAATGATATAAAAATGAAGTATACAGAGACAAATAGTAATTTAATTCTTAGGATATGTTTTATTATTACCTTGTCTGTTGTTCTTAGAAGGGCTTCAAAATAATCACTTGGCACTAACCAGCTAATTATTTACTTATTTTGTGTTCAATGGGTTAATAGCACAAAGCTTAATATCAGTCAAGTGACAATTAAGAAAAGGAGGTGAAAAACTTACATAACAGGACTTACCTTAATTGTTGAGGAAGTACCAGAAAAGACAAGTAAAAAGACAGTGAATCGACAGACTCAGCAGGACAACTGGAGAAATAGGCTGGACATGAAGAGTAAAGATAATTTAGGAAAGAAGGGAGGGTAGGACAGATGAGGGTTGTGAGTGAGAGGCATAGTATGCCAAATTTAGAGATCCCTAATAAAACAGCTGAAGGATAGAAGAATGTATGTAGGGAGATCTCGTTTCAATGGGGCATTCATGACAGTGGGAGATATCTGAATTGTAGAAAAAAAAAGTAGCAATAAAGCGGTGTTGAGCCGTCTGTTTCAAATGTTGGGGACAGGGCTGTATTTACATCTCAGGAACCTTTAGTCACAGAAATCTGGAGTGCCCCTAACCCCCTCCCCCCATAAGCAAATAGTGCAAGAATTGGGGGAAACGAAAAAAAAGTGCCCCCACCCAAACAAGAATTCATAATACATTTTAAAAAATTGGACAAGTTTCTCACTGTGCGCACAACAAAACAGTAGGCGGAATCTGTTACCTTTATAGCAAGGGGAAAAAAAAAAAATAGGGCTAGAAAACACTAAAACAAGCACAAATGTTAACCTTCCCCTAACCCAAATTTTAACCCTAGCTATGGAAAATTATGCTCCTTTTCGGCCTGGAGCATCCAAAATTCTTGGCATAAAAATTCAGCAGAAGGTGTTTGCCAGGGTGTGATAAATTTACTACTGCTTTTTCCCTAGGATATCAAAACCTTAAAAAAGAAAAACAAAACAAAGACAAAAAAAAACAAAAACCCATCCACACTTGCTGACGGCCTGGTAAATGAGAAGTTGAGTTAGTGCAGCATCACTGTTCACTTTATAATTGAAAAGCGTACAACAGTGCTGCATTAGAACAAAAAAATAATATTTTATTCGTTATTTTCTAAAACATGTAACCTGGCCTTTCCAACGATACCTAATATGGCCCTCTAGCGCGTAGAGTTCTGGAGATATAGTAGTCCAAAAGAATTTAAATTGTCATTTTTAGTATTTATTATAAATATTATTTATTATTTTTTTGCAGAGCAAGACACCCTACACAATCCAATTATAAATCTGTAAATAGAATACCTCCTTCTGCTGAGTGGTGAGTGACTGACACATTTCACATACACACTGCCTCATTCCACACACACTGTCACACTGCCTCTTTCCCCATGCTAACTTAAGAAAAGGTCATAGGGATTCTAAAGCGGTGTGGGCGTAGCACTAACGGGTTAAAAAAAAGTCATCGCTTGTTAATTTGCAATTCGAAGTACAAGTTCACTGTACTTTGCGCTCCCTATACATAACATGGATCACTTGGTCCTAACACTAGTTAATAAGAGCTGGCGCTAACTGGAAAGTTACCACCAGCTCAGAGGTGTAGGTAATGGATTGCTCTGCTGCAGAATCCGTTACCTGCAGCTCAAAACCCCCAGAAAAATCAGATACTTACCTCTCATCCCACGGCGAGAATGGCAACCCGATCCGCTGCATCTGGCCGACGGGAGCAGAGTGAGAAAGGGGGAAGAAAGTCACCTATCTCTGTCCGCCGACCAGCAGGATGTTGCGAGCTGCCACCAGCATCCGCGAGCTTAGCGATCACTAGAGGGAAGGCTGCTGAACTCAATGCCTGCCCCGCTCGGGAAACTGGGAGAGGCAGGTGATAGAGTGGGCACTATCACACACTGCCTCATTCCACACACACTGTCACGTTGCCTCATTACACATGCACTGTCACACACTGTCACGCTGCGTCATTCCTCACACACTGTCCCACACTGCCTCATTCCACACACACTGTCCCACGCTGCCTCATTCCACACACTGTCCCACGCTGCCTCATTCCACACACACTGTCCCACGCTGCCTCATTCCACACACTGTCCCACGCTGCCTCATTCCACACACTGTCCCACGCTGCCTCATTCCACACACACTGTCCCATGCTGCCTCATTTTTAGGTCCTTATTCCTCTGTCTTATTAACGTTCGTTCTCTATATGTTGCTTTTTTAGGGTGTGTTTGTATACTGGACTATTGCCCCCCCTTCTGTACACCCTATTTTTTTTACCAAAAACGTAATATTAAAGGGCTCCATCACCTCCTTCACGCTAGCACACACATAAATGAACATTAGCGCACTGCACAGATCACCTTTGAATCACTAACAGGTATAGCGCGGTGTTTAAATTGTCTTTCTGAATTGTAACAATTTTGCCACTAGAGGGAGCCAGAGTGTATATGTGTGAAAGACTATGCTGGTCTTAAAGGACTATATCACCGATACTGAACATGGGGAGCGCAAATTGTAAGCAGAGAGTAACTAGCTTTAGTAACTAGCATTAGGACCTTGTGACCCTAAAAACAGTCACTAACTAAAAAAGTGAACACCAGCTCAGAGCTGTAGCAAATAAATTCCGCTGCAGCAGAATCAGTTAGCAGCAGCTGGGGAAAAAAAAAAAAATCAAATACCTCCCTCTCACCCTGCGGCTAGAACAGTGGCCCGATCCACCACTTCTGGCCGCCGGGAGCAGAGTGAGACTGGGGGAAACAGACCCCAGTCTCCCTCCACCGACCAGCAGGCTCTCACGATCCCATGACGAATTGATGAAAGTGCGCTCCTCCCTGCCTCCTCGTAAATCTCCTGGCCCAGACGGTTTCTCCACTAAATATTATACGATGTTTGCAGAACAACTCACCCCACATATGTTATCGCTATTTAATTTCCTTTTTGGTACGGCCCACCCCGAGCTCCTTAAAGCTACGATTGTCACCATACCGAAACCTGGCAAGGACCCCACGCTCTACTCTAATTATCGCCCCATCTCCCTATTGAACATAGACGTTCAAATTTATGCAAAAATCTTGGCAAATAGACTGGCGCCATTGCTCCCGGGATTGGTGGCAGACGATCAGGTGGGATTTATTCAAGGGCGACAAGGTACAGACAACACCGTTAGACGGCGTTGGCCGTGACTCAGCACCTTGCCTTCTCCTCTTAGACGCAGAGAAGGCGTTTGACAGACTTAAAATTAAATTTTCCTCTCCCATTTATAAATGCAATTTTCACGCTATACCCTTCTCCGACCTCAAAAGGTGTTAAATGCTGGGTTTCTGTCTGACACTATTGACATCACGAACGGAACCCGGCAAGGGTGTCTGTTGTCCCCTCTTTTGTATGCTTTTGTGCTAGAGCCGTTAGCTCAGACGATCCGAGCAGACGCACAGATTACAGGCGTCCACATCGGACCTATGGAAAGTAAAATCAGCCTTTTTGCTGAGGATATTCTCCTTACGCTCGTTGATCCCATTACGTCTCTGCCCCATCTCCACCATTCACTCACTCTATATGGGAAGGTCTCCTATCATCGAATAAACATAGAAAAAACGCAAGCCCTAAGTGCTCACGTCCCACTTACTGATCTTAACTATTTGAAAACTACCTACAGCTACGACTGGAGAGCAGTTTATTTAACCTATTTGGGGATCAAAATTTCCTTCTCACGCCCCATTCTATATCGATTGAACTATGGTTCTATGTTGTCGACAATCCGAGAGCTGTGCTGGAGGTGGTCACGATTTGAATTCTCCTGGTTGGGTAGGATAGCGGTCACTAAAATGTCCATCCTCCCTAAAAGATTATATGTATTCAGGGCTTTACCATTATCTCCACACCCGGCCTTTTTTAAAACATTACAAGCTACAATTAATCAGTTCATTTGGAAAAAGAGGAAGCCACGGTTTAGTTTCCGAGTTCTCTCTACTTCGGTTATACAAGGGGGCCTAGGCCTTCCAAATATCTTGTTATACCACAAGGCAGCCCTTATGGCTTTACTGGGCTCGGGTATGTCGTCCGCTCCTGTCCCACAGTGGACCTTGCCCATTTTTCCATCGTTTGCCCTGTTTCGACTACCTAATATAGTCTGGCTCCCGAAACATATTCGCCCCGGTTTGACCGATTTATTGCCCTTAGCTACTCTCCTTTTACATGTTTGGGATGCGGTGCGAGGACGACTATGCCATTACCACCCTCTACACTTAGCGACACCGCTTACAGCTTTGACTCACAAAATCCCTAATTTTGACGCCCGCCCTTGGGCGGCTCATGGCCTCTCCAGACTGGTTGATTTTTACTCCTAGTGGATTCATGACTTATACCACTTTAACTAGCCAATATAATATAATATAACTCGCCCCCTTCAATTTTCCCATTTACAGATTAGAACATTATTAGCGAAATATGATATGACTGGCTCGGAGAGACTGTCATTGCCAGCCCTGTCCCCTTTTGAAACGTACTGTGTCTCCCAATATACACCCGCTAGATTGCTTTCACTCGGTTATACGATGTGGTCTACTCAGAGCCCATTACAGAAGTGTAAATTTCAGGTGACGTGGGAGAAGGACTTAAATATCACTGTATCTCCTGAACAGTGGGCTGACTCCTTTAAGGGAGATAAGGGTAAATTCAGAAGTGCTTCTCTGCTGGTATTTGACTCCGGACAAGCTTAGACATTTCTCGACTTCAGGAATCTCAACTTGCTGGCGTTGTTCTGCGTCTCATGGCTCCTTCGTACATATATGGTGGCACTGCCCTCCTCTGCAGACGCTCTGGCGGGATATAGTGGTATTCCTGAATAAGTTCTTAGGTACCACCCTCCACCTTGACCCGAAAATCCTCCTTCTCCAGATATTTCCAAAAGGGATGTCGGCGACACAACGTAAATTAGTAGCGCACATGCTTACCTCTGCTTATACCCTTATTGCATCTGTAGCGCTCACTCCCGGAGGAGCCGCTGAATTTAACCTCGGGTCAGTCTCCCCGCACTAGGGAATAAATATACACCAGCACTGTTGTGGATTTTATAAGTTATATAGTTTACTGGTCTCAAATAAACTGGCATATATAAAGCAGCACGGTATACATATATATTTACAGGAATTCGTAATGCGAGAAACGCGCAGCGGAAAAGAAAAAAGGAATTTTAACCCCTTCGTTGCTGGAGTGTGAGTCCTGTACAGGTTGTGTCCCAAGAAGGTGTGCGTGTATGCGTGTGTTGGTACCCGGGTACTAGATTCAACTGGCCAGTGAATGATTTCAATGGGTCTTCGACTAGTCACGTTGGGGCCCTGTAGATTTAGACAAACTGCAGCGTGCTTTATTATTGTACTGTGGCCTGGAAGGCCTCTCACCCATCCGCCAGATACTCTGCACCCTGCTCGACCCAGGACGTCTCTCCGCTCGATTTGGCTGGAACTCTGTGCCACCGGATCCGCTTGTCTTGCTTGTCCGTCTCTGCCACAAGATGCTCAGTTTACCGCCTGCACTCCCATTAGATCATCGCTGTCTCCTAACTCGGGGTCCAATCTGCAGCTCTGTATCTGTATAAAACCTTTCAGCGGTGGATTACTAGGTCTCTGGCAAGTCACTGAAACCGATCTCCAGCGTCCGCAAGGCAGCACCTGCGCTCCGGCCTGGTCACAATCGCTCCTTGTCTCACGTGCATCTTGCTCTATTCACCCCTTGGTGCGCACTGGCTCTCCTCCGCACGAGGTTGCGGATGTTTGTCGGTTCTCCACACCCACTTCCTGTCTCTGCCCCAAAGCATGCTGGAAAACGTAGTCCCAATGTGTCCAGTATAGTTTACATTGCGCTTGTCTCCCCCTGGTGGCCAAAAATGAGTAATACAGCAACAGAAAATTTTAAACAGCGCTACACATCTCATTGGCGCTCCTCCTCCCTACCCACTATAGCAGAGCTTAAACAGAGTGGGAGAAGTTAGGTCGTTAGATGCTCTCGCTGCCACGGTAGCTGGAATTCCATTCTCGACCTGAGATCACAGGTATATTTGGGACGTATATTCAAGTGCTTAATGTGTTCCCTGTTTGCTCGATGTGATGCTTTGAATTTTGGTACTTTTTATGATGACGGTCCGGTAGAATTTCTCCCTCCCTTTTTTTTTTTTTTTTTTTAATTGGTTTTTTTTTTCTCTCCTCATTGATGTTTTTTATGTCTCATTTTTATAATTTGGTTGCTGAAGTGCTCTTTAATTACTCCCTACTATGTCTTATGTAGGGATGAGCTGTTCGGTTCGGAGTGTGCATCGAACATAGCCTGTTCGTTTGTTCGCGAACTACGAACATTTCCGCGTGTTCGCCGCGTGTTTGCCCACAAAGGACCACATTGCACTTTTCCACTGTCCTAAAGCTTGTAATTGGCTACAGCCTTGCACCTAACCACAGGTCAGGTGCAAGACAGGTTCAACACTATGGGCAAATTTTGCCCAATCATGGGCTCACAGAGCTAAGTCCCGCAGCACACTATATAAGGTTTCCACACAGCGCTTCTGCACGCGTTTGAGAGGAGATTGGTGTTATGTTAGTGTGTTCTTACTGCCAGTCTGCCACCAGCTACTGGGGGGGGGGGTCTCATTTCTAACAAATATCTTGGAATTGTTGTAATCATTGTGCTCAGTCCCAGCAACTAATTTGGGTGCTCAGTAATTTCTGCAAAATATTTGGGAATTGAGGTGATCTGTGTCTTGTAACTGCCAGTACCACGCAGTATTTTGGGGGTCACTAATTTCTACAAAATATCTTGGAATTGAGGTGATCTGTATCTTGTGAGTCACTGCCAGTTCCACGCAGTATTTTGGGGTCACTAATTTCTACAAAATATCTGGAAATTGTTACAATCCATGTGTTCTCACTGGCTGCCACCCATCAGGGGGTATCACTGATTTATAGGAGGTTTCTGAGACTTGTAATCTGTTGTCTTCTCACTGCCACCCATCAGGGGTCCCACATAGTTTTAGCAGATTTATGCAAATTGTAATTTGTGTCTTCTCACTGCCACCCATCAGGGGGGTCTCACTGATTTATATGAGGGAATTGTAATCTGTGTCTTGTCACTGGCTGCCAGCTATCAGGGTGTCTCACTGAGTTATACCAGAGTTCTGTAAATCTTTAATCTTTATACCAGAGTTGAATCAGAGTTCTGTATATATTTAATCTATATATCACTCACCATGTCTGAAAGAACAAAAAGGACAGGCAGACGCTCCCAGACACAGATAAGAGGGAAAGCAGCCCCTGTGTCGGGAGCTGTGCCAAAGCATCTAATGCAGCCTCCATGTCCACAGCTACTCCTGCCGTAGCCTTGCTATCACACACGGAGGAGTCAGCTGAATTGTTTGACTACAATGACAGTGACATGCTGCTTGAGGATGCGCAGCAAGTACAGTGCTCTGATTCAATCTCTGAGGTTGAGGAAGGGAGTATAATCAACCTAGAGGAAGGGGGTGCCAGTGACACACAAATAACTGGCACTCATGTTGCCCCAACAGCTGCAGCATACTACCAAGTTGGCTCCAGTGACGAGGACATAGGGGGTGATGACAATGATGACGAGGTTACTCACTGACTCCACCTGGGTGCCTTATCAAACAGAGGAGTCAAGTGAGGAGGAGGAGGAGGCACAACAAACACGAGGCACACCGTCCTCTATGACTAACCGTAGCCAGTCCAAGGCATCAGATGTCAGAGCTGCTCAGCTGCAGAGCGCTGTTGTCTCAAAGCACACATCCAGGAACTCTGCTGTCTGGGAGTTCTTTAATAAATGTGCAGCAGACCCCACCGTTGCTATTTGTAATCTATGTCAGATGAGGCTCAAGCGTGGTAAAGATACCGGACGCTTGGGTACCACATGCTTGAGGCGACATATGACCTCCTGCCACACATCCCGTTGGTGCAAAACTTTGCGTAGGTCCTCCTCCTCATCTGTCTCTACCCCCACTGTATGTCCTGCCATGTCATTGCCTACAACCTCCACTGAAAGGGATGATGCTACAGTAATGGATGTACCAGCTCCTTCCTCACAATGTGACAGCATCCCATCAGCTGAAGATTTATGCAGTCAGATGACGTTGCCCCAGCTGCTGCAGCGTAAGAAAAAATAGTCCCAACCATCCCCAAGCACAGCGTCTAAATGCCAGCTTAGCAAAATTACTCGCATTGCAGCTGCTGCCTTTCCAGCTTGTGGACTCTGCTCCCTTCCGTGAATTTGCTGAATGTGCTGTACCACAGTGGCAGGTTCAAAAACGCCATTACTTTTCACGGAAGGCCATTCCAGCACGTGGAAGACAATGTTATCGAGTCCTTGGGAAAGGCAGTCAGCAGCAAAGTGCATGTGACTTGACTGGTCCAGCAAGCATGGACAGGGTCGTTACATTTCCTTCATGGCACACTGGGTAACTCTGATTGCAGCTGGGAGGGATCCAAGACGGGGGCTCTGTGCTGGAGCTTGTTCATCCACCACGCCTCCAGAAGGCTGCTTGTATGAGGTCTGTCTGCTCCACCACCACCTCTCCCTCTTCCTCCTTCTGTGTCTCTGGTGAAGTGGCAGTTAAACCGACGCCTGACAGGGGCTACGCAAAGGCTCAAGCGAAAAGATACCATACTGTGCTTGAGCTGGTTTGTTTAGGGACAGGAGCCACACCGGGCCAGAAATTCTGTCAGCTCTGCACGGGCAGAGATGGTTAACACCACGCCAGCTTCAGCTGGGAATGATCGCCTGTGATAATGGCAGCAACCTTCTCTCCGCCCTACGCAAGGGTAAATTGACGCATGTACCATGCCTAGCACACGTCCTAAATCTAGTGGTACAGCGTTTCCTAACCAAGTACCCAGGGCTGGCAGAGCTTCTCAGTCAGGCCAGAAAAGTCTGCAGCTACTTCAGACGGTCATTCCCAGCAAGCGTTCGCCTGGCAGAAATTCAAAGAGAATTCCACCTTCTCACAAACCGTCTGATCGGTGACATGCCCACCAGGTGGAACTCGACATTAGCAATGCTGCAGCGTCTGCACAAGCAGCAGAGGGCCATCAACGAGTACCTGTGTGAGTATGGCACAAGGACAGGTTCAGGTCAACTTGGTTCCCCCCCCCCCGCAGTGGCTGATGATCAAGGTTGCATGTACTGTACTGTCACCATTTGAGGAGGCAACGAGGATGGAGAGCAGGGACAGTGCATGCATCAGTGACACAATTCCTTTAGTGTTCCAACTGGAGCACACTCTGCAGGGAATTATAGATGTGGCTCTAGAGGCAGAGCAGTGGGAGGAAGAGGAGGCCTTCCCTAGCTCTGAAGGCCCCAGTATTTCCACAGACAGCATTCCAGCAGGTCCTCCTCAGATCAGACAGGAGGAGGATGAGGAGGAATATTTGAGTAGTGGGGGCATTGAAGGTGGGGGATTCCTCAAGGGAGGGTTTTGTGTGCCCAGAAACACCAGGACTGGTACGTTGCTGGGAGGAGGAAGTGCACGATGGGGTCATCCTCCTCATTGAGCAGGAAGACTCGGAAGCTAATGCCACCTCCAACCTACGCTGCATGGGCTCCCTTATTATGCAAAGCCTGCTAAAGGACCCCAGGATTCGTGCTATCAAGGAGAGGGATCATTACTGGTTGGCAACCCTTCTTGATCCATGATACAAGGGTAAAGTTGCAGAGCTCATCCTGCCTGCACAGAGGGAGCACAGGATGAAAAAACTTGAAGACGCTCTAAAGCGACACTTGTGTAACACCTTTCCAGGCACTGGTATGTTACAGAGTGATGACACAGGTGCTTCTGAGGCTGCGGATGATCAGAGGAATAGTGGTGAAGGCCAGGGCCGCTTGACTGATGCCTTTTTAAATTTTTTTAGTCCATGACGCCCAGGGACGTCAAATGTAGGCACCCATTGCCAGCGTCTTCACCATATGGTGCAGGACTACCTAGGTGCAAGGGCAGACCTGGATAACTTTCCAGCAGATGATCCACTGGCTTACTGGGAGTTGAGATTGGATCACTGGCCAGAATGTAGCCAATATGCTATGCAGCTACTAGGTTGCCATTCATCCAGCGTGCTTTCTGAAAGGACGTTCAGTGCCGCTGGTGGTTTTGTCACAGACAAAACAGTGCGTCTGTCCACTGACTCTGTAGACCGCCTGACATTTATAAAAATGAATCAGTCCTGGATCAGCAGCTATCAATCCCCTGATGCTGACGTAACGGAATAGATCGGGGATCTCTTCTGCATTCACAAAACCTCCAGCACTGAACTCTTCCACAATACCACAAAAGGGTTACGGTGTGAAGGCACTTGCTGCCATGAAAGGCACAATATTTGGCTGCACTGACGCCTGTGCCACATTTATATCATTTTAATATTTTGAACCGCAGGGTCCAAGCCTGCACTCTTCCACAATACCACAGAGGGGTTACTGTATGAATGCACTTGCTGAACTGGCACCAAAAGCACAATATCTGGGTGCACTGTCGCCTTTACCAGATTCATATCCTCAGAGGGGTTACTGTGTGACGGGCACTGTTGCCGACGCTAAAGGCCCAATTTTAAAGCACCTATTGTTACTTTCATCCAAACCCAGCACCATAATTTAGCCGAAAAAAAATAAATCACTAAACTTTTTCTGCGCATCCTAAAATGTCTTTTCATACAGGCTGCCGCCCCATGCAGTTGTTTATGAATAGATTAAAGGAAAAGCATTTACCGTAATTTTAAACGTCATTTTTTTGTTTTTAAATGTTTCTATACATCCTACAAATCCGCCACTTCACGGGCAGGTTATGGGGACCTTATAGGCACGATATTTGAAGGAATTTTTCATTTTTATTTTTAACCCTTATTTCATGGAAAACTCACTGTCCCTTTAAAAATGTTTTTTTTAAAACTTTTTGTCCTTGTTTCCTGTCCCCCAGGTCACTACCCGGACCCCCATACACCTTTTATGGCAAATATCTAGCATATATGCCCTCTTGGAGGGCACTCTAAAAATCGAATTTTGAGTCCCATTGACTTGCATTGAGTTCGAGTTCGAATTCGAACATTTGGAAAGTTCGAGTGCGAACCGAACTCGGGGGTGTTCGGCTCATCCCTAGTCTTATGCTGGTTTAGCTACCGATATAACTACTACATCTGTCTATGTGCATCTTCTGCTACTACTTGGCACCATTTTGTATTGGTTTGTATTATTTGACAAAATAAATTTCTTATATTAAAAAAATATATATCTTGCTCCTGTCCGATCTGACATCTCATCGACAGGATAATTAATGGAGAGTACACGCTGATGCTCTTAACATTGAAGTCTTCCAACACATCTGATCACTTAGCTTGCTACCCTCCATTGGGGGGGGGGGGGAGAAAATACAACACCTGTGCCACCCTCTCCATTACATTGCTTCTGGTTATACTCTAAAGCTGAAAAAGGCCCATCTACTATACATATCTGGCAAAAAGGTTTATCGCAATCTCATACTTCATATATTGATCCCAGACAATGCATAGTAGCCAACCTCCAATTAAAATACCGTGTACAACAGGTAAAGCTCACAACCACCAAAATGCAACCCCATAGACTCCGCTACCAGCCACACACACCTTCCACCTGTTGTGAACACAGCCAACAGTTATTAATATTAATCAAATGACTACTATACAATATGTAAAGCACCAAGTCACAACACTAATCTTTATTTTCAGGCATTTTGGTCAAATGTGCACAAAAAAGCGGTTTCACACACTATTTCCTACCTGGGCAGCTGCATAAACCAGTAGTATCCAGCCCACTTCATGAATAAAACATAAGAAAAAAGGCTGTCAATTATGCTTATTCCTATGACTCCATGCTAAACAAAAACAGAGGTTTTTAGTTTACTTGAACAGCCAAAAAAGTGCTAAGCCTTCATGCCAAGTCAAGGCAACCTCTTTCTAGGTGGGTCCGGTGGTGTGCTGACTGTCAATGGGGGGGGGGGCAGGGGTCAAATCCCGGGAAAAAAAAGTGAAGAAAAAATATATACTGTATATCACGAGTATAGCAGTACGTGGTGATACCCGTGCGGTAACTCATGGTGTCACCCCCTCCCCCGTATTACTACTTTTTTTAACTACTGTTGCTTGGAAATCAGAACTCCCAAAGGTAAACACACACTGAATGTAATGACAATAATAGTGTATTAAATACATAATAATGTATGTAATAAGTATTGTAATAACACTATCACTGCTATGAGTGATTAGGCAAATAATATACATTAGTATTATAATATACATTAGTATACATTAAAAAAAGTGTGTAGCACAGCAAATTTTTTAATAATTTCCTCTGGGACCAGAAGAGGAGAGTATAAAAAAAAAAGAAAAAAGCTCCACAGCAATAAAACTCCTAGTAATGTGCAGTGCGTATGAGCATATCAGAGCACCACAGCAATAGAACTCTCACGTAAAGGCAGTGAGTATGAATGTACACAGAATTCACAGCATTAGACCTCTAACAGTAAAGGCGATGAGTCTGAGCGTACACAGAATCCATAGCAATAGACCCCTAATGGTAAAGGCAAGGAGTCTGAGCGTACACAGGATCCACAGCAATAGACCCCTAATGGTAAAGGCAATGAGCCTGCGCGTACACAGGTTCCACAGAAATAGACCTCTAATGGTAAAGGCAGGGAGTCTGAGCCTACACAGGATCCACAGCAACAGACCCCTAATGTTAAAGGCAGTGAGTCTGATCGTACACAGGATCCACAGCAATAGACTTCTAGCAGTAAAGGCAACGAGTCTCTCCTTTTTCATGTCCCCCTCCCTTTATCATGTCCATCTCCCCACCTCCCTTTTCAATCCATTTCACCCCCTATTCATTTCCCACTCTTCTCCTGTTAACCTCACCCCTTTCATCTCACTCAACCTCCTCTCTTCATCTCACTCACCCTACTCTCTTCATCTCACTCACCCCCCTCTCTTCATTTCACTCACCCTCCTATCTTCATCTCAATCCCCTCTCTTCATTTCACTCACCCTCCTCTCTTCAACTCACTCACCCCCTCCTCTTCATCTCACTCACCCCCCTCTCTTCATCTCACTTGGCCCTCCACTCTTCCTTTCATCCCCCCCCGGTTATCATTTCATGTCACCCCGTTTTCATTTCACCTTTGGTGAACCTGAGTCCTGCCTGGGAGCAACGGTTTTGCTCTCCTCCGCGGCACCGGTGGCTGCACTGCATGTGCATCAGAGTGCTGGGAGGAAGTGATGTTACAGTGGCAAGAAAAAGTATGTGAACCCTTTGGGTTTACGTGGAGTTTTGCATGAATTGGTCATAAAATGTGCTCTGATCTTCATCTAAGTCACAACAATTTGAAAAACACAGTCTGCTTAAAATAATACAACACAAACATTATATGTTTTCATGGTTTTATTGAACAGAACATGTAAACATTCACAGTGCAGGGTGGAAAAAGTATGCGAACCTTTGGATTTAATAACTGGTTGACCCTCCTTTGGCAGCAATAACCTCAACCAAACGTTTCCTGTAGTTGCAGATCAGACTTGCACAACGATCTGTAGTAATTCTGGATCACTCCTCTTCACAAAACTGTTTCAGTGTAGCAATATTCTTTTGATGTCTGGTGTGAATCACTCTCTTAAGGTCATGCCACAGCATTTCAATCGGGTTGAGGTCAGGTCTCTGACTGGGCCACTCCAGAAGGCGTATTTTGTTTTGTTGAAGCCATTCTTTTGTTGAATTACTTGTATGCTTTGGGTCATTGTCCTGTTGCATCGCCCATCCTCTGCGGAGCTTCAGTTGGCGGACAGATGGTCTTACGTTTTCCTGCAAAATGTCTTGATAAACTCTGGAATTCATTTTTCCATCAATGACAACAATCCGTCCAGGCCCTGAGGCAGCAAAGCAGCCCCAAACCATGATGCTCCCTCCGCCATGTTTTACAGTGGGGATGAGGTTTTGATGTTGGTGTGCTGTGCCTATTTTTCTCCACACATAGTGTTGTGTGTTTTTTCCAAACTACTCAATTTTGGTTTCATCTGTCCACAGAATATTTTGCCAGTAGTGCTGTGGAACATCCAGGTGCTCTTTTACAAACTTCAAACGTGCTGCAATATTCTTTTTGGACAGAAATGGCTTCCTCCGTGGTGTCCTCAAAAATGTTAGCATGTGCCAGAGATTTCTGTAAGTCTTTAGCTGACACTCTAGGATTCTTCTTTACCTCATTAAGCATTCTGTGCTGTGCTCTTGCAGTCATCTTTACAGGATGACCATGCCTAGGGAGAGTAGCAACAGTGCTGAACTTTCTCCATTTGTAGACAGTCTGTCTTACCGTGGACACATGAACATCAAGGCTTTTGGAGATACTTTTGTAACCCTTTCCAGCTTCACGCAAGTCAACAATTCTTGATCGTAGGTCTTCTGAGAGCTCTTTTCTGCGAGGCATGGTTCACATCAGGCAGTGTTTCTTGAAACCACCCAAAACTTGTGTGTGTTTTTAAAGGGCAGGACAGCTTTCAGCAACACATCCAATAATATCACACTGATTGGACTCAAGATTGGCTCACTCCTGGCACCAATTAGCTCTTGGAGAAGTCATTAGGCTAGGGGTTCACATACTTTTTCCACCCTGCACTGTGAATGTTTACATGTTATGTTCAATAAACACATGAAAACATATAATGTTTGTATTGTATTATCTTAAGCAGACTGTGTTTTTCAAATTGTTGTGACTTAGATGAAGATCAGAGCACATTTTATGACCAATTCATGCAAAACTCCACGTAATCCCAAAGGGTTCACATAATTTTTCTTGCCACTGTATATGATCATTTCCTCCCACCGCCCACGTCAGTAATGTGACGGCGCAACTCTGGAGGAAGCGGTCAGTCTGCATCCAGCCTCAGCGCTCGGCGGCGGATCATTATGAACCATGTCCGAATCGAGGGAGGCTCATGGTGTCACCCCACCCTTGGTGTCACCCGGTCCGCACCCACCGCTCCCGCCTTGTGACGCCACTGCAAACAGGACTATCGTATGGATCAGCTCGCCCAAGCGTTGCAGACCCGGGGTCGGCCCAAGCCACTATGCTGCCTGGAGCGATCAATGAAATGCTGCCCCCCAACAAAAAAAAAGTGGCAAGTAACAGTGTATTACAGAGCTCCGCAGCATTAAAACTCAAAGTAATGTACAGTGTGCATGAGTGTATCACAGAGCTCTACAGGAATAAAACTCACAGTATTGTGTGTCATGTACATGTATGAGCGTATCACAGAGCTCCACAGCAGTATAACTCTCAATAACGTACGGTGTGTATGAGCGCCTCACAGAGCGCCACATATCCCGGCCCACTGTCACACACATCCATGCGCACACATATATACACACACACACACATCCATATACAGTCTCACATATATACACACACATCCACAGTTTCACACACACACATTCACAGTCACACACACACATCCATATACAGTCTCACATATACACACACATCCACAGTCTCACACACACACACATTCACAGTCACACGCACACATCCACATACAGTCTCGCACACACACACATCTGCATAAGTCTCACACACACACATCCACATACAGTCTCACACACACACACATCCACATAGAGTCTCACACATCCACATACAGTCACAGGGAGGACGGAGGGAGAGAGAGAGAGAGATGGGAGTGCAGGAGGGATGGGGAGAGAAAGGGAATGAGGAGAGAAAGGATGGGGATTGGGGAGACAGAGGGGGAGATGGGTGTGAGAGGAATGGATGTGGGGAGAGAGGGATAGATGAATATACAGAGGCAGAAAAACAGATCAGTAAAGTGACTAGACAGACAGAACAGATACAGATCCCCTTGTGCTTACTAGCAGGCTCTGTCTGCAAGCTGACCCCTGTCTCCATGCTGCCCAGTGCCTGCATCTCTCCCTTCACATGCGCTGTTCCCCCCATCTGAAAGTCAGTGCCAAACTGGCGCTGCCTACTGGCATCATTGAAGCATTGCATGATAGGAGATGTAGTATGTCACGGTTCACGCCGCCGGCGAAAGAGGAAGGTTAAATCTGGCACTGCTCTGCCATAATCAAGCAGCATCCTTCATGGCTCAGGTTTCCCTTGCTTGCACTGTCAGGTGCTCCTCATTAACTCCAGGACTTTTTCCCATTTAAGCAAGGCACACCCCTTACTCGAGTGCTGTTTCATTGAATTGTCTTTTGCCTTTTACCTGCCTGAATTTAACAGCTACCATGATTGTCTCCTGTGTACCAGACCCTCAGCTTTCCATAGACCTGCTTGCTTTCCTCCTGCACATTGACCCACGGCTTGCCATTGACCATGCTCCTGGATACTCCTCTGGAAACCTGTGCCTTATCACAGACTTACCATAGACTCTTGCTATACCAAGTGTCCTACGGTGCCAATTCTCCTGTGGTGCCAAGACTCCAGTTGTGCCAAGTCTCCGGCGGTGCCAGGACCCCAGCTGTGCCAAGCTTCCTCCTGTGTCAAGACCTACCTTCCTGTCCCATCTGTCTGGTGTCTCTTGTGTAAGTGTTTTCCTCTTGTATCAGTGTCCAGTATTTCCCCTGTGTTCTGTATTAAGTATCCAGCCCACTGTATCAGCCAGACCTGTTTCCTGCATTGCCCTTCGTTAATCCTGCTGCATGTGTATATCTTCAATAAACCCCCTGTTTATGTACCATATCTTGGCTTTCTCGTGTATATCACCGCATGCTGGGCTCGTACCCTTGCCTCCCCGTGACATAGTACTAGACTGGTTTCCTGCTATCTGCAGAAAACCAGTGTAGAACTACATCTGCAATGCTCTGGTGATGTGAGCAGGTGGCACCCAAATAGTGAGTTAATCTGAAGTTTGGTGTGGAGCGGTCACTGCGCTGGCCTCCAAGAGATGCTGGTGCAGCAGCGCTGTTAAAAAAAATTGTGCAGGGACTCGGCAAAAATTTGCCACTCCCCAAGAATCTGCCTCTTAGAGCAGTTGCTACAAACCGCTCCATGGTTGGGCCAGCCCTGTGCAGAACATTATAGCCCAGAATGCTCATCCATAGCCCTCGTCTCCTACCCCTATGCCTGCTGTGAGTGCCCAGATGGTGTATAAGACACATGCCCCTCATGTGCATATGACCGCACCGCTGACATTTGATGGGGCCCCGGGTGCTTACTGGGGTTTCCTGACCCAGGATGTTATTCACTTTGTGCTGAACCCTGGTATGTGCTCTGATAAGGCTAAAGTGGGATTTATCATAAGCCATTTATCAGAAAAAGCACTATTGTGGGCTACTCCCTTGTGGAAGAGCAAAAAGTCTATCATATATGACTACGAGGGCTTTGTGTATGAACTGTTTTGTACATTTGATCTAGGGATGAGCTGTTCGGTTCGATGTGTTCGGAGTTCGATTTGAACATCGCCAGTTCGTATGTTCGCAAAGTACATATATTTCCGTGTTAGCCGCATGTTCGCCCACAATGCACCACAATGGACCACAATACACTCTTTCACTGGCCTGAAGCTTGTAATTGGCTACAACCTTGCACCTGACTGCAGGTGCAAGACTATGCCAATCATGGCTCAGAGTGCTGATTGGGCAAATTTTGCCCAATCATGGGCTCACAGAGCTAAGTCCCACAGCACACTATATAAGGCTTCACACAGCCTTCAGCACGTGTTTTTTGAGAGGAGATTGTTGTGTTAGTGTGTGTTCTCACTGCCAGTCTGCCACCAGCTATTGGGGGGGGGGTCTCACTTCTACAAAATATCTGGGAATTGTTGTAATCTGTGTGTTCTCACTGCCACCAACTATTTTAGGGGTCAGTCATTTCTACAAAATATCTGGAAATTGTTGTAATCTTTGTGCTCTCACTGCCACCAGCAATTGTGGGGGTCTCAATTCTACAAAATATCTGGGAATTGTAATTGTTGCACAATATTTGGCTGCACTGACACGGACGCCTATATTACCAGATTCATATCATTTTAATATTTGACTGCAGGGTCCAACCCAGCACTCTTCCACAATACCACAAAAGGGTAAGGCACTTGCTGCCACCAAAGGTACAATATTTGGCTGCACTGACGCCTGTACCATATTCATATAATTTTAGTATTGGACCGCAGGGTCCAACCCTGCACTCTTCCACAATACCACAACAGGGTTACGGTGTGAAGGCACTTGCTGCCACTAAAGGCACAATATTTGGCTGCACTGATGCCTGTACCATATTCATATCATTTTAATATTGGATCGCAGGGTCCAACACTGCACTCTTCCACAATACCACAAAAGGGGTTACGGTGTGAAGGCACTTGCTGCCACCAAAGGCACAATATTTGGCTGCACTGCCACTGAGCCGATGCCTATATTACCAGATTTATATCATTTTAATATTGGACCGCAGGGTCCAACCCTGCACTCTTCCACAATACCACAAAAGGGTTAAGGTGTGAAGGCACTTGCTGCCAGCAAAGGCACAATATTTGGCTGCACTGACACTGATGCCTATATTACCAGATTTATATCATTTTAATTTTTTGGACCGCAGGGTCCAACCCTGCACTCTTCCACAATACCACAAAAGGGTTAAGGTGTGAAGGCACTTGCTGCCACCAAAGGCACAATATTTGGCTGCACTGCCACTGAGCTGACGCCTATATTACCAGATTTATATCATTTTAATATTGGACCGCAGGGTCCAACCCTGCACTCTTCCACAATACCACAGAGGGGTTACGGTGTGACAGCACTGTTGCCGACACTAAAGGCCCAATTTTAAAGCACCTATTGTTACTTTCATCCAAAGCCTGCATAAGTTTCACCATAATTTAGCCCAAAAAAATCACTAAACTTGTTCTGCGTGTCCTAAAATGTCTTTTCATACAGGCTGCCGCCCCAAGCAGTTGTTTAAGAATAAATTAAAGGAAAACCGTTTACCGTCATTTGAAATGTCATTTTTTTGTTTTTAAATGTTTCTATACATCCTACAAATCCTACAAAAGTGAAGGCACTTGTTGCCACCAAAGGCACAATATTTGGCTGCACTGCCACTGAGCTGACGCCTATATTACCAGATTTATATCATTTTAACATTGGACCACAGGGTCCAACCCTGCACTCTTCCACAATATCACAAAAGGGTTACGGTGTGAAGGTACTTGCTGCCAGCAAAGGCACAATATTTGGCAGCACTGCCACTGAGCTGACACCTATATTACCAGATTTATATCATTTTAATATTGGACCGCAGGGTCCAACCCTGCACTCTTCCACAATACCACAGAGGGGTTACGGTGTGACGGCACTGTTGCCGACACTAAAGGCCCAATTTTAAAGCACCTATTGTTACTTTCATCCAAAGCCTGCATAAGTTTCACCATAATTTAGCCAAAAAATCACTAAACTTGTTCTGCGCGTGATAAAATGTCTTTTCATACAGGCTGCCGCCCCAAGCAATTGTTTTTGAATAGATTAAAGGAAAACCGCTTACCGTCATTTGAAACGTCATTTTTTTGTTTTTAAATGTTTCTATACATCCTACAAATCCGCCACTTCACAGGCAGGTTATGGGGACCTCCTAGGCACGATATTTGAAGGAATTTTTCGTTTTTATTTTTAACCCTTATTTCATGGAAAACTCAATGTTCCATTAAAAACGTTTTATTTTTAAACTTTTTGTCCTCGTTTCCTGTCCCCCAGGGTTCTACCCGGACCCCCATACACCTTTAATGGCAAATATCTTGCATATATGCCCTCTTGCAGGGCACTCTAAAAATCAAACTTTTGAGTCCCATTGACTTGCATTGAGTTCGGTTCGTGTTCGAACTCGAACTTTTGAAATTGTTCGAGTTCGAATGCGAACCGAACACGGGGGTGTTCGGCTCATCCCTAGTTATTACAATATTATCATCATTTATTAGCTTTGTAGGGGAATGCGGCCCTCCATGCATTCACAGTTGTTGCATCCGGCCCTCAGGCAGAGAAAGGTTGCCTACCCCTGCACTAAGAAATAAATTGGGAATATTCCCAAATATGTTTTGCTGTCTAATTAAAAATGATTTTCCAAAAAAACACTGGTTCCTGAAAATGGATTTTTGGAAAATCACATACAGCTCTATTCAAAGAATGGTGAAAATCTAGAGAACTGGCAGGAGAAGAGAACAATCTAGACCAAATAGCCGAATTGGAAAGTGAGATAAATGGGAGAATTTTTCTGGTTTGGCTATTTAGACCTAGAATTTTCACTTCTCCATTCATTCTCCTAAGTTTCACCTTTCTTTGAATAGACAGGTTGGTAGTGAAGGGGTTAATCTGTCGGGTATATTACAGAAAGGAAAAATTAAAATGGATGCCTGTAGCCATTTTGTTTTTAAAGACAGTTTTTTTTTCTTTCAATTTTCTCTAGGTTTAAAAATGAACGAGATTTTTTTTTACAGAGTTCATTCCTGGGTGAAGTCTTTTATATTTTTTTTAAGAAGTGCCAGACATGAAGGAACCTAGAATGTTTTTGTGTGATAATGCTAGAGTTAAGTGCTAAGACGTGTCATAATTAAATTTATTGGTCTGTCTTAAGTTTTTAAAACAAAAGATATTTTGTCTTTTGGGTATAGGAATAAGAGTTAATATCTCTGTAATATAGATTTATATTCACAAAATATATGTTTATAATTAAGGTATATTTTATTATATTACAGTAGGAAATATATACTCCAATAAATATTGTAGAAAGTATATAATTGGTAAATAATAAAAATTACTAAAGAATAGATTCTGTTGAGTTAACCAGAAAAGAATTTAGCTGATAGTAAGTAATTTCAAAAGGGAGTAGGGATATAAATTAGATATGGCAGGTAGAGACATAATGTCTATACATTGGGAGAGATTGTCTTTGTGTAGATTGACCTTTTGACCCGAGATAGGAATATTAAAAAGAAGTGGTGGAATTAATTAAGAAGTGCAATACTGCCCTCTAGTGGATAGTAAATCTTAGATTTGATGTATTAATAATATTGCCAGTGACGTCAAATTTACTATAATTGAAGCGGCAGTGTTGGTTGCAAATCAGTCGGAAATTCCAGCATTCAGACTCACACCGCAATGCATTCAGATGTCCAGTACACATAGCAGATCCCAGGACATGAGGCAATCAAGATTCTCACCAAATCTCTAACTCACATGCATTGATTATCTGATATCGATAATCTTCACATATTCCAAAACAAAGCATCACATAGAAAATTCCAAGACTTATTAAAATCCAAATTGGACAGGTAATGTATGAAATTAAGGAATTAATGTAATTATATATATTTGTAGATATTCTTGCAACGTAGACTGAGACTTCTCAGATACTGGCTAACTCCAAAAATTTTAAGTATTTCTATTCTGCAGATAGAAATATGAAGAAGTGGACATAAGGATTTATTCCTAAAAGAAATGTTGTAAGATTGATACCAATATATATTGAATTTGGAAATTACTGTGATTATAATTAATAAGCAAAGAATTATATAACTACAAAATAAAAAGCAAAAGATTAGAAATTTAATTCTCGAGATTAGGGGAGGATTCACTAAATAAGTTTTTATTACTTATCATTAAATTAGCTCATCTTTTGTTGATCCATGTAGTATATATATAAATATAGATATATATATATCTATAAGAGCTGGCTGGTTAAACATTGTTTGCTGGGAAATGCATGTTGTATTAAGCAGAAATGTTTATTAACCATTTGTGTATTAGTTACTAACTGATAAGGTAAATGATATTAATCATATATGCAGTTACTAACCGGAGATACATATATTGTGAAGCTAGTTTTTATATGCTGATGGATTGTGGTTTATAAATTTTTGTTTATGATATGAGATTTGAAACTTTTTTGTATACGTAATAAATATATATATTTTTATCCGATAATTGATTATTGTATTTTTCAAAGCAAAACACAGACAATTAAAAGAATTCAGGAGAATTTCTAAGAAATATAAACGATTGATATTTGTGTCTCGTATGGATTTCTTATGAAATAATAATCCCTGATATATTGGAGGCAACTGCCGAGATAGGTCCAGTAAGTCCAATATAGACATATTGGAGGCTTGGCTGATAAGTCCAATATATAACGTGTTGTATTCACGTGCAGAGATTATATCCGACAAATCTCTCATAGCAATCTACTCTGGCTGAATAATTTTTATATCCATCCTCACACCAAATTTTTTTGCCTGTACTAAGTTCTCAGCACATATCACCCCTGCTGATTTTTTTCTGGATTTATCTTAAAATATCTGAAAAGTTTTTCTTCTGCCAACCATACTGGTAACCAGGCCTGGACTGGAACTAAAAATAGGCCCGGGCATTTACGACTGAGAAGCCCACTTGTTTGTTTTTTTTAAAAAAAAAAACCACACACACACCTCTGTGATACACTCATGCATACCACATATTATAGATTTCTGTTGAGGTTTCCAGGTGGGCACATCAGGTTTTTTTAAATTTAGGGCTGAATTTTTTTTCACAAATTAGAGTGACCATTCGATAAATAGGGAATTCACCATATTTGGGGCGAAATGGATTCACTGAAATGTAGCAAAACGCAAAGGGTCTAAAGATGAATTGACCCTTTAGATTGTAACATCCATAGTAACCCCTAAAATGCCATAAACCCAGGGAAATACAATAAAAATAATAAACAGTGTGGCATATAGCCTACCCATTAACCCCTAAGGCTAATGTCAGACGAACGCATTCTGAGCACTCTGTGCGTCCGTGCACAACTGATGTACTTTCTGACTGAGACTGTAGACACCACACGGTCTGTTTTTTTTTTGACTGATTTTTTTTTGACTGATGTAGATGGGAAATAAAATTAATATGTAAAATGAAAAAAATTTATACATGATATGAAAAATCATTTTGTCCGTCAAAAATGCTGTCCGTCTGACTACGTTCCATCACTCACACACAAAGCTACGCGGATGTGGCGCACTCTGTGCGACCGTCCTAGTGGTTTGACGTTCTTGCCTAAATTGCGTCCGGAGCCACGTGCGTTCCGTACTTCGTGTGTGGGTCTCTATTGATCATAATTTTATGCTACGACGGACGTTAAAACGTGTGGCAACACGGTCCTCACTACGTTCGTCTGACATGGGCCTAAAATGCCATAAATCAAGGGAAAATGAAATGTATACTTTGAGGGATGAAACCTGCCCATTAACCCTTTTTATACAACAAAACCAAGGGAAAAAAAAAAGTAATACACATTGTGATATATAGTCTGACCGCTAACCCCTTCACTTCTGAGTCATTTCAACCCTGTGAAAAGAAAATAGATACATTTTTATTTTATTTATGATTTTTTTTTTTTTTTACACTTAACATGGTCATGTTGGGTATCATTGGAAAGGCTGAACTCTGCCCAATTCCAATTCAGCATTCACCGCAGGGTTCCCACAGTGCGGGGAAAAGCCACCCCAAAACCGCAAGTTTAAAAAAGGCGCAAAGCTGCCGTAATTATTGGATACGAAATTTTCGGCAGGTCTGCTGGCTTATCGAATAAGCCTCCAGGCATCCGCCAAAATGATCGTATCCGATAATTTCGGCAGTTTTGTGGCAGTTTTTTAAAAAAAGTTCTCAAATTCGGATCCGATCCGATAACCTAAGTGTCAAATTTGAAACGCTTTTTGCAAAAAAAACTACTGGATGAAAATGTCTGGAATTAGCATATAAAGTCCTATGAATAATAATAAAAAGGTCTGTTACAGAAAACAAAAGAATCAGAAAAAAAAATTGGCGAAAAAAACAGAAAAATCCTAAAAAAATAATAATAAAGAGACTTGTTGCTGTTGGTGTTGTTGAATAGGTTAACCATTGCTTCTCTATGGGGAATTCACTGCCTTTGAACAGGCACCGTATTTTGCTGGCAATTCACCAAAATTTGGCAAATTGCCTGCTTTCTGACTAGCTGAATGGCTACGAAATTGCACTGTATGGGGAAATTCCCTATTCAGTGCAATTTCAGGGCCAGATCGGCTCTCTGAATAACTCCTATAACTATCCTTTCTCTGGGCCTATTATGGGCCTAGAGCTGCTGCACAGCCCCTATCATGTTAATCCGGACCTGAGTGGAGCTATATACTGGCTTGCTTATCTTGCCATATTAAGGAAGCAAATAGTTTTTGTATTACTTTAAGGTCAGAATTTTAGAGCAGAGTAGGTAACACTTGTAAAAGATACAGTAGTTTTGAGAATAATGTAATTTTAATGAGAAATGCATGCACCAGGTAAGAAAGTGGGAAAGCATCCCACGCAATCAATTGTGTTTTAACATGGTTCAAAATAGGGTCAATATTCAGTTCATACAGTCATGATAAATTGGAAGGTAAAATGACCCCAGGTATTTAATATGAGGGGCCGTCACCCATTGGGACAGAAACACTTGAAGCCAGTCACCCCTGGGTGTGGGTCCCAAGGAGAGATCTACAGTCTTATCATGATTTTAAATCCCAACACTATATGGAATGATTCTAATAGGGTAGGCAATTTAGTAACATCTGAGCCTGGATTAGATAAAAAACAATACATTAGCCCTTTTTAACTCCTTCCTGACTGATACTTGCCAAGACATTTGTATTATAGTTCAATATGAACAATTACTTCTCAGGATGAGGACAAATACTCTATGGACTTTATAGAAATAGAAGGTAGGTAATTTCCAGACTTTTTAAGTGGCACTATGGCCTATCAGGGGCAATTATGTCAATAAAAGTATAATTTAGAAGAACCATACATCTTATTTGCACATAGTGTTTTCCAACAACATTTTTTTTTTTTTTTCTCTAAGCTTTATTGTTCTGGTATGCACCCACACACTTCAAATACATGGATGAGCACCTAAAAACAGTGCTGGATTCCCCATTATGCAGATTCGGGGTATAACCACCTACAGGTGCCTGGCCACTAAGGAATGTCTATATTTCTTGTTTAAAAACAGTTTTTAAAATGTATACACATTTATTCCTAACATTAAACCCTTCTGATTCAAGCAGATCAGATCTCACAGCACCTGCCAGCTTAAATTTATTGCCCTAGCTCTACATGCTCTAGCTGTTTCTAAACTTTGCTATCACTACTTTTTTGAGACTACTTCCTGTATGGGCACAGTGCTTCAGGAATCACTCCTGGTGCCTGTAGAGACTGCTAACAGACTCCAGTTGCACAAGGTGAAATCCAGCCATTCATACAGATCATCTTAAAGTGAGTTGCAAATCTGCATCACATTTATAACATTGAGTGTGTACTAATCTTTGTTATTATAATATGCTGGGCTTTGATGTATATGACAGGCCGTGGTGGGCACTTGAGGTTGCTTTGATGATAGGGGACTCTGTGGCTGTTACAGTTGTAGTGTAGAGTTGCCAGTTCCACCATGTTTTCCTGGACACATTTCTGTTTCATGCAGAGGGGGCACTGGGAAATCTGTTGCCCTGCATCTTGGGTAAGTCATATGCTGCAGGAAGGAAATCAAAGCGGGTCACCTCAGGTTTCATATTGGTTTAACTGCAGAATATAGAGTTGCATATTTCATGCACTGCCCATCAGCGTGAATAAATTATGTGTCCAGGAAAATATGGCTGATCTGGCAACCTAGTTGTAGAGTTCTAATTATTTTGCATCTTTAATTAGAGGGGGTAGAGGTATGCCTTTACTACATATCTGAAGTTACTATAGAAGAGGACAAATTCTGCACAGCTCTCCTAGAGGCAGGGGCGGATCCAGGGGGGGGCAACGGGGCAATTGCCCCCCCCCCCGAGATTTGAGCCGGGGACCCAGATGCCGGGCAGCGCGGGAGTGCCTGCCCGGTCCTGAAGAGTCCATCCTGTTAAAGGGATGCGGCTGCGTACAGGCGCCGGCGGTCACGTGGTCCGGCTAATCAGGTGGTACTGAGTCTCTGTACCACCTGACTGGCCGGACCGCGTGACCTGCGCACGCACGCCACGCAGCCGCATCACTCAACAGGACGGACTCTTCAGGACCGGGCAGGCACTCCCGCGCTGCCCGGCATCTGGGTCCCCGGCTCAGAGTGAACCCCTGCCGGAGCTGGAGGCCTGGAGCAATATCCAGGTGAGAGCTGGGCAAATCCATGTGTAAGCTGGGGGCAAATCCATGACCTGGGGGCAAATCCATGAGCTGGGAGCAAATCCATGACCTGGGGGCAAATCCATGACCTGGGGGCAAATCCATGACCTGGGGGCAAATCCATGAGCTGGGGGCAAATCCATGACCTGGGGGCAAATCCATGAGCTGGGCAAATCCATGAGCTGGGCAAATCCATGACCTGTGGGCAAATCCATGAGCTGGGGGCAAATCCATGACCTGGGGGCAAATCCATGACCTGGGGGCAAATCCATGACCTGGGGGCAAATCCATGTGTGAGCTGGGCAAATCCATGAGCTGGGGGCAAATCCATGAGCTGGGGGCAAATCCATGACCTGGGGGCAAATCCATGAGCTGGGCAAATCCATGAGCTGGGGGCAAATCCATGTGTGAGCTGGGGGCTCTCTGCTCCTCTAGATTGTAAAATCCGGGGTGCCCTCTGCTCCTCTAGATTGTAAGATCCTGTGTGTCCTCTGCTCCTCTAGATTGTAAGATCCTGGGTGTCCTCTGCTCCTCTAGATTGTAAGCTCCTGGGTGCCCTCTGCTCTTCTAGATTGTAAACTCCTGTGAGCCGGGCCTCTGCTCCTCTAGATTGTAAGCTCCTGTGAGCCGGGCCCTCTGTAAATTCTCGTGAGTCAAGCGCTCTGCTAAAACACCTTATTTTCTGTAAGTGCCCCTCCCGAGACTAGTCTCTGGATCCGCCCCTGCCTACAGGTGACTACCAGCATGTGCTACAGTTTGCTTCCACGCTTATTTAACCTTTTTGTGCTCCTATGTTTATAAAATGTACATTTAAATATCTTTATAATTTTATGCCTATTGGAGGGGGTATAAATCTGGCCCTGCCTAACACCGTGACAGAGTTCTTTGGACCCAAAAATAGGGACAATTTCTCCCAGCAAAAATGACACTTGGGAGATATGCTATATGTCTGTGGCAATAAGGGAGAAGTCAAAATAGAATAATAATACTTAGATGTCGGGATGAACCGAACACCCCCGTGTTCGGTTCGCATTCGAACTCAAACAATTTCAAAAGTTCGAGTTCGAACACGAACCGAACTCAATACAAGTCAATGGGACTCAAAGTTTGAATTTTCTAGTGCCCTCCAAGAGGGCATATATGCAAGATATTTGCCATAAAAGGTGTATGGGGGTCCGGGTAGTGCCCTGGGGGACAGGAAACCAGGACAAAAAAGTTTTTAAAAAAACATTTTTAAAGGAACAGTGAGTTTTCCATGAAATAAGGGTTAAAAATAAAAGTGAAAAATTCCTTCAAATATCGTGCCTAGGAGGTCCCCATAACCTGCCCATAAGGTGGTGGATTTTTTGTATGTGACTTTGCTAAGATGGCATTTAGACACTGTGCTTGGGGATGGTAGGGACTATATTTTTATGTAATCTGACTGCGTAAATCTTCAGCTGATGGGTTGTTGTCACATTATGAGGAAGGACCTGGTACATCCATTACTGTAGCATCATCCCTGTCAGTGGAGGTTGGAGTCAATGACATGGCAGGACATATATTGGGGGGGTAGAGACAGGTGAGGAGGAGGACCTATGCAAAGTTTTGCGCCAACGGGATGCGTGGCAGGTGGTCATATGTCGCCTCAAGCACGTGGTACCCAAGCGTCCGGTGTCTTTCCCACGCTTGATCCTCATCTGACATAGATTACAAATAGCAACGGTGCGGTCTGCTGCACATTTCTTAAAGAACTCCCAGACAGCAGATTTCTGGGATGTGTGCTTTGAGACAACAGCGATTTGCAGCTGAGCAGCTCTGACATCTGATGCCTTGGACTGGCTACGGTTGGTCATAGAGGACATTGTGCCTTGTGTTTGTTGTGCCTCCTCCTCACTTGACTCCTCTGTTTGATCAGGCACCCAGGTGGAGTCAGTGACCTCATCATCATTGTCATCACCCCCTATCTCCTCTTCACTGGAGCCAACTTGGCAGTATGTTGCAGCTGCTAGGGCAACATGAGTGCCAGTTATTTGTGTGTCATCATTGGCACCCCCTTCCTCTAGGTTGATTATACTCCCTTCCTCAACCTCAGAGATTGAATCAGAGCACTGTAGTTGCTGCACATCCTCAAGCAGCATGTCACTGTCATTGTAGTCAAACAATTCAGCTGACTCCTCCGTGTGTGATAGGCTACGGCAGGAGTAGCTGTGGACATGGAGGCTGCATTAGATGCTTTGGCAGCTGAGGTGGACTGTAAATCACTATAAGCCTGGCTGGCAGAGGACTGGGAGGATGAGGATGGCCTGTTTAGCCAATCCATCAAATCCTCTGTATGTTGCTGCTGCTTAAGACGGCCAGCACCAGTTAGAAAGGACAAGCGTGCCCCTGCAGAGGATGCACCACGACCAGAGGCACACCCTCCCGACACAGAGGCTGTTTGCTCTATTATCTGTGTCTGGGAGCGTCTGCCTGTCATTTTTGGTCTTTCTGACATGGTGAGTGATATATAGATTAAAGATATACAGAACTCTGATTCAACTCTGGTATAGAGATTGGAGATATGCAGAACTCTGATTCAACTGTGTTATCTAGATTAAAGCTATTCAGAACTATGCTTTAACTCATTGATACACCCTGTCCCTGATAGCTGCCGGCAGTGCCAAGACACAGATTAAAATTCCCAGAACTCTGGTATAAATCAGTGATACATCCTGATATGCAACAATCTCCTCTCCTCTCTGATTCACTCCTGCAACAAACACACACTGGGGCTGCGGGGAAGCCTTACATAGTGTGCTGCGGGACTTAGCTCTGTGGTCAGGTGCAAGGCTGTAGCCAAAGTGCATTGTGGGCGAACACGCGGAAATGTTCGCTGTTCGAACGGCCAATGTTCGAATCGAACCGCCAGCCCATCCCTAGTGGAGACTGACAAACCCGGATTGGGACAAAAAATAGGCCTGGGCATTTTAAAGTGAGCAATAAAAATACCCCAAAAAGTTCTGCTCACTTTTTCAGTACGCCGACCCTACGGTGAATTCTATTCTCCCTATCCCCTTCTCTGCCTCTTGATCTGTCCCATTAGAGCTGAATTATCCTCCGGCCAGTGCTCCTCAGAACAGATCCATAAAACACCCATTGATTTTCTTTGCAAATATCATTAAAAGAAAGTAATGCAAACCTGAGTATCTTTCATCATCATTGCCTTAGAGTGGCAGTGAGTTTTGGGGGAGGGGGCGGTCAATGGCTGAATAGTGGTTCTGAATTGTAGGCGGAGAGAGGTGGGCATGAGAGCAAGAGAAAAAGATAAGTAACAGAGATGTGCACCGATTTTGTTTTAGGCTCGTCTCGGTTCTGATTTTGTAACTTTTCGTTTCGGATCGATTCGGACGATTTTCTTTACGGCTTGTTTCGGCTCGTTTTTCGGATCAACTCTTTTTCTGTGATTTCGGCCATTTTCGTGTTATCGGATCGGCTCGTTTTCTTATCGACTTTTTTTCATGATATCGGAAATTTTCGTGTTTTTCGGAACGTCTGTTCTCATTTCAAAGTGTCTATTCGTTTTTTGGTTTTTTTTAAGTTTTTATTTTGTAAAGCGGTCATCGCATAAACAAAACGAGTAAGGGCCGCGCAGGGCCACATATTAAGCCATCTATAGAAGCACTTCGTAGGGAAAGACACAGACAATATAAATGGGGGTCTCATTAAAAGACAGCAAAATGTTGAAAAAGGGGGGTTATAGCAAGAAGAGAAAGCTGGTGCACACCGTAGTAATGCAAGGCACTGAGCTGAGAAGTGGGGACCGGGGGGGAACATGGGTAGGGAAGTAGGGAGGGGATATGGCAAAGGCCATCTATGTGACTCTCCTGGCTCACTCCAGAGAGTCCAAGGACAAGGAGGCCATGGAGGACAAGTGTCACGCGGCCAAGGGCTTGAGGGCCAATTATGGCAGACCTATTCGGAAAAGTCGCCATAGTGGCTCGCCCCAAGGGAGTCCCGGTCTGCCAATTAAAATGAAAAAATTAAAGAAAAACACAACAGGAAGGGGGGGGGGAAATTAGGTCCCCAGCATCCACTAAGACATCATGAACACTCTGCACACCGTAGGAATCAGCAAAAAGGAAAAAAACAATGTCTCTGAGTCTCAGCTAGTCATCGAGGGGGAGGGGGGATCAGGAACACCAAGAGTCCAGGTATAAATTAGTGAGAAACCAAGGGGGGGGGGGACGAGGGAAAAACCAAGCAGGTCGGTCACCAGTAAATAAGAAGGCAAAAGAACATAAAATCGCCTTCAGCCGTATTCAGCCATAGGACCGGGCGTTTAGTCCTATCAAAAGGATCTCAACGTGTAGGTCTCGCTGAGCCAGCCAGCTCCATGGCTTCATCTGCGTAGGAAGACTCTCGACCTTGTGGGGAGTCTATCAGCGCCACATCGATGAACCACTCAGTCTCAAGAGAACAGCCATCCCGCTCAACAGCAGCCCACCGCATCACTTCTCCAGATGGTCGGTGCCACCCCCCCGTCCAGAACAGGCACAGCGATCAGCACGAGTCAGCCTCCAAGGTTTCCGGCGCAGCGCTGCTGGTCACCTCTTCCACCGCCTCTGCATGATCCAACGCTCCGCAGATGAGTATGGCCATTCCAGATCCACCGCCATGTGCATCATCTTCTCCTCTACAGCTCCTCAGTGCGGCCATCATGAGGCGCCACGTTCCTTTTGTGAGCGGACCCGAATCCTCCTCCCCCAACAATAGCAAACCGGCATCAAGGCCGGCTAACGCGGCCATTTTCTCTTCTGGTGGGGGAGGAGGGCGAGCCGCCGCATCGCATTCACTCCTCCCGGCTCTGGTTCATCGACCATTGCAGCAACCGGGGGACAGGGGCCCTCCATCTCCCCAACATACAGCAGACGGTCGTCTGGCAAGGAGCAGCGTGAAAGGCCAGAGGTGACACTGCAAAGCCAGGGAACAGGCTCCAAGATGGCCGCTGTCCGAGCACCGCAGTCGAGGATCCAGCGGCCGAACTCGTGTCTCAGCTCCGGACGGGGGGACAACACAGGCTCCGGAGTGTGCACCCCTGATGACCAACAGCTCCGGGACCCCGCAGAGGATTCCTAGCTGGGGTGGGTCACCCGAACCCCCTTTACAGCATCTCCAGACGGAGCTCCGGTGAGATGCGTCCTCTTCCCTGCACAGTCGGCCACGCCCCCCCCCCCCGTGTCTCTTCGTTTTGACTTAAACTACTGTTTTTTTGGATCCGATATTTCTGTCGATACGGTAATTCTGTTGATTCTATTGTTTTTTTTTTATCAAATAAAGATCCTTTTTTTCTTATGAATATGCATTGCACAACTTTTTTAATCATATTAAAATGGTATGAAAGGAACAAAAATGAACAAAACTATTTAAAAAACGCAAAACTGACCCAAATGGTCTGACTTTAAAAATAAAAACCAGAACAAAAGTTTTAAAATGGAAAAAAGTTGATCCAAATTATCTGAAACGAAAGAAAAAAAAAACCAGAACAAATAAAATGACTTAACGAAAAAAAAAATTAACCCTTTCGCTGCTGAGACGTTTCACGCCTGTGTGCTAAGCTAATTTTTACTGGTTTCGCTCATCATGTTTAAACGCGTTTTGAAGCCTTATTTTATTATATGACCCAGACATATTATATTATATCGTATTATATATCGTTCTCTCCGGCAGACTCGGCAGATTCATAACCTATACATATAATAATGATATATTATGTCATGTATGTATATTATAACAAAAACTGCAATGAAATTTAAATTTTCAATAATTTACAACATGTAAAGTGTTTTTTCACATTTTAACATGTGAGCGTTTGCGGTTATATTTTATGAGTTGCACTTGTTAAAAAAATTAGTAATGAGGGACTTGTTACATTTTTTTGGGGGGAAAATTACACAATTTTTAACAAACGCACCCCATACAAAAATCCTTAGTGCAGCATCATTGTTCACATTGTAATTGAAATGGGAACAATATTGCTGCATTAACAAAACCGGGGGGGGAATGCTGCCTCCTGTGCTAGGACACGCTCAGCGCTTGGCAGGACTGAGTGCGTTCTTAGCAGTCAAGTGGTTAATGCAGCATATGAATCCGCACACTGCGGGGAAGCGCCTCTCTGCGGTATAATTAATGCAGGATATGAATCCGCACACTGCGGCGAAGCGCCTCCCTGCGGTATAATTAATATATACGTCTCTGTTATATGTATCCTGTCTGTATATTATAAACTTACAATGCAATAAAATTAGAATTTTCAATAATTTACAAGGTGTAAAGTTTTTTTCTTCTTCACATTTTAACATGCAAGTTTTTACGGTTATATTTTCTATGAGTTGCGCTTGTTAAAAAAATTTGAGATGCGGGACTTAGTTTTTTTGGGTGAAAATTACACGATTTTTAACAAACGCAACCCATACAAAAATCATTAGTGCAGCATCATTGTTCACATTATAATTGAATGAGAACAATATTGCTGCATTAGCAAAACAAAAAAAACACTTTTTTATTTATTTATTTAAATTTATTTTTTAATTAACTTTTAACATGGTCATGTTAGGTATGGTTGGAAAGGACATGATCTGGCCGATCCAACGATACCAAACATTAAGCTCTAGCTGCCACGGATCGGGAGACCATTGGTGGTAACTAGGAGGTTAAGGCTAGGGTCAGACGAACGCATTTTTCGCGTTGTCCGTGAAAAAGTGCATTCGAACGAATGGACGCATTTTTTCACGGAATACGCGATAGCGGTCATACGATGCGCATTTTCGTTCGTGATTTTGTACGGTTATCAATATCAACACTTTTTGCGTCTGGACGTGATGTTGGCCAGACATGAGCAGCGTCTGACGTCTCCTAATCACGCACACACGCCGCTAGCGGACGCAGCGCACTCTGTACGTCAGTACTAGCGGTTTGACGTTCTCGAAAAAATGCGTTCGTTTGCCACTTGCGTTGCGCGGCCGCACAAATGTGCGGCCGTTCATCGTATGCTGCCCGGCATTGGACATAATCATGGCCGTGCTAGCAGCAAATTAAGTGCGGCTAAACGCACGTTAATACTGCGCTCGTCTGACCTTAGCCTAACTCCAGAATTTACTCTATCCGACGTCCCGATGTGAAACATCGGGACTTTGGATAGATTTAGACTATTTTTTTTTTTTAACTTTCGGATAGTCTAAATCTATCCAAAGTCCCAATGTTTCACATCGGAACTTTGGATAGAGTAAGTCCGTGCGGCCGTTAAACATATATACATTATGATTTTCTAACCATCAGCACGCTGGATAGCACTGTTGCTGTCCAGCATCCTGATCCTGATCGTTAGAAAATCTGACTGCCTATCGGATAGAGTAAATCTGCCATTAGAAAATCAGAATGCTTATATTTTTAACGAGCAGCACCCTGGCTAGCAACATGGTGATCTCCCGATCCGTGGAATCTAGGGGTTAATGTTTGGTATCATTGGATCAGCCAGAGCATGGCCTTTCCAACCATACCAAACATGACCATGCTAAAAGTTGAGAAAAAATATAAAAAAACAAAAAATTAAATAACAAAATGTTAAAAAATGCGCCCCTAAAACTGGCCCGGGGGTTGAGGGGACCCAGATGCCGGGCAGCGCGGGAGTGCCTGCCCGGTCCTGAAGAGTCCGTCCTGTTAAAGGGAAGCGGCTGCGTGCAGGCGCTGCCGGTCACGTGGTCCGGCTAATCAGGTGGTACTGAGTCTCTGTACCACCTGACTGGCCGGACCGCGTGACCTGCGCACGTACGCCACGCAGCCGCATCACCTTCAACAGGACGGACTCTTCAGGACCGGGCAGGCACTCCCGCGCTGCCCGGCATCTGGGTCCCCTCAACCCCTGCCGGAGCTGGAGCAATATCCAGGTGAGAGCTGGGCAAATCCATGTGTAAGCTGGGCAAATCCATGTGTAAGCTGGGCAAATCCATGAGCTGGGGCAAATCCATGAGCTGGGGGCAAATCCATGAGCTGGGCAAATCCATGACCTGGGGGCAAATCCATGAGCTGGGCAAATCCATGAGCTGGGCAAATCCATGACCTGGGGGCAAATCCATGAGCTGGGCAAATCCATGACCTGGGGGCAAATCCATGAGCTGGGCAAATCCATGACCTGGGGGCAAATCCATGAGCTGGGCAAATCCATGACCTGGGGGCAAATCCATGACCTGGGGGCAAATCCATGAGCTGGGCAAATCCATGACCTGGGGGCAAATCCATGAGCTGGGGGCAAATCCATGAGCTGGGCAAATCCATGACCTGGGGGCAAATCCATGAGCTGGGCAAATCCATGAGCTGGGGGCAAATCCATGAGCTGGGGCAAATCCATGAGCTGGGGGCAAATCCATGAGCTGGGCAAATCCATGAGCTGGGGGCAAATCCATGAGCTGGGCAAATCCATGAGCTGGGGGCAAATCCATGAGCTGGGGCAAATCCATGTGAGAACTGGGGCAAATCCATGACCTGGGGGCAAATCCATGACCTGGGGGCAAATCCATGAGCTGGGCAAATCCATGACCTGGGGGCAAATCCATGAGCTGGGCAAATCCATGAGCTGGGGCAAATCCATGACCTGTGTGAGCTGGGGCAAATCCATGTGTGAGCTGGGGGCAAATCCATGTGTGAGCTGGGGGCAAATCCATGTGTGAGCTGGGGCAAATCCATGTGTGAGCTGGGGCAAATCCATGTGTGAGCTGGGGGAAATCCATGAGCTGGGGCAAATCCATGTGTGAGCTGGGGCAAATCCATGTGTGAGCTGGGGCAAATCCATGAGCTGGGGGCAAATCCATGTGTGAGCTGGGGGCAAATCCATGTGTGAGCTGGGGCAAATCCATGAGCTGGGGGCAAATCCATGAGCTGGGGGCAAATCCATGAGCTGGGGGCAAATCCATGTGAGAGCTGGGGCAATATCGATAACGTGTCCACAGGTGGGGGCGCACAATTCTTGGCTGGCCCCGGGCGCTGACAACCCACGCTACGCCACTGCCTACACTACAGAATGGACTCAGTTGACTCCAGACAGGGTGCAAGCTTTGTGTCAAGGAACAGAGCGCCGGGTCAAAGGAGGGATTGAAGCGGAGGCCATAGGAGTCATGGCTGCGGCTGTTCCTGAGTTTTACTGTAACCCTACGCAGTTAAGGGATGAAAGTTTACCTACCTTTTCGAGACAGGACCTGAAAGCGGATCAGGCCAGAGACCCTTTAATTGCCTTGACCATAAAGGCCCTGACTGCAAACCAGCGAGAGATTTTGTTAACCAACTCCCCGAGTGGAGCCAGATTGGTCTATAAAGAGTGGGAGCGGTTAAAGATGTTGGATGGGGTGGTCTACCGAAGGGGCCCCTCAACTAACTCTGAAGAGATTCAACAGTTATTCCTCCCCACTAACATAGGGAGAGTGTGCTGCAATCACTACATGATGAGCATGGACATTTGGGTGCTGAGAGAACTTTTAAAGCTGGTGCGAGATAGGTTCTATTGGCCTTGCATGAGAGCTGAAGTGGAAAGTTATTGTCATTCCTGTCTGAGATGCATTCAGAGAAAGACTCTACCGACCCGAACTGCTCCAATGAGCCATCTGCAGAGCCAGGGACCCATGGATTTGGTGTGCATTGACTTCTTGTGCTTAGAGCCGGATGCTAGTGGGCAAGGGAACATCCTAATAGTGACCGATCATTTCACTCGTTACGCCCAAGCTTTTTCCACAAAAGATCAACGCGCTCCGACTGTAGCCAAGGTGTTGATGGAAAAGTTTTTTGTTCATTACGGACTGCCAAGGAGGATACACTCGGATCAGGGTAGAGACTTTGAAAGCAGACTGGTGGGGCAATTGCTAGAGCTGTTGGGAATCCAAAAGACCCGAACTACACCATATCACCCTCAAGGTGATGCTCAGCCTGAAAGGTTTAATCGCACACTACTAAACATGCTGGGGACCTTGTCGAATGTGGAGAAGCAGAGTTGGAGTCGTCACATAGCTACTCTGGTGCACGCATATAACAGTACGGAGAGCGATGCAACTGGATACTCACCGTACCGTCTTATGTTCGGAAGGGAGGCTCGACTGCCGGTTGATTTGGCATTTGGGTTATCTCTAGACCAGACGTCAGTAGCTTCCCATAGAAACTACGTGGATAGACTTCGAAAGAATCTGGCTTCTGCGTTTGAACAGGCCCGTTTGACCTCAGAAAACAGGGAGCAAAGAAACAAAAGGAACTATGACTTGAAAGTTCGAATACAAGATCTACAACCCGGTGATAGGGTTCTATTGAAGAACTTGGGTGCTGCTGCGAGACACAAGTTGGCGGATAGGTGGAGTTCCCAGGTTTACATTGTCTGCAAACAACTGCCGGGTCTACCAGTGTATCAGATTCGCCCGGATGGAAAGGCTGGGCCTCTCAAGAACTGGCACCGAAATCATTTGTTACCTTTGAGAGAGGCTGTGAGGATGCCAGTTGGGGACGAACTGCCTCTGCCAAATCCACCTGCTCCACGTTTGCCTCCTGTTACTCAGTCTCAGCAGACCTGGGCTGTCGAAGAGAGCGAAAGAGACAGTGAAGAAGAGAGTTATTGTCTGGACTGGATGCGCTCACCGGAGCCTGAGGAGATTGTCGTTGTTCCTGAGCGGTGGGAGAGTAGTTTTAGACCTGAAGCTCCTGAATTTCTGCTAGAAGTCCCTGAGACTGTTGAAATCCCTGAAGCTCTTGAATTTCAGTTGGAAGTCCCTGAGGTTGTTGGGATCCCGATAGCTCCGGAAGTTGAAGCTTATTCAGGCGATTATAGTTCTATGCCTTCACTGGAGGGATCATACTCTGAAGAAACGTCTGCTCCAGTGATAGAGAGAAGGACTGAGCCAGCACCTATAGTACTTCCACCTGAAGAAGAACTGATTGAGCCAGAACCAAAACGCTCTGTTCGACCGCCCCAACGCCTCACCTACGACTCACCAGGACATAGCACTGAAGAGGCCATCACCACCGTGCAGAGGTTGCCCGAAGTGTCTGCTATGCTGGCTGAGATATCCCAAAATATGAATCAACTTGAGGAAGTGTTCCTAACCCACTATATGTATGCTGCTGAACCTGTACATGTTATGTAAACTGTATTCAAATATTGTGGAAATGTAATGTAACTGTTGTACCTCCTTGGAGAGACCCAAGAGTTCTAGGAGGGGGAGAGTGTAGCGCTGTGTTAAATCTTGCTGCTGGTAGTACCTATTTTTGGCCACAAGATGGAGACAATCGCGATTAGAGACACGGGACATTGGGACTACATTTCCCGGCGTGCTTTGCAAAGGGACAGGAAGTGGGTGGGACACAGGACGCTTACTTCCCGAACCTCGTGGAGAACGCGCCAGAGCGCGCGAGGGAACGAGAGAGAGCAGACGCAGAGCAAGACATCGCAGGAGGGCCTAGGCCAGAGCGCGAGTGAGTCCTGTCAGTTCCTTTATCGGGTCTTTCAGCCTAAAGAGAAGGAGACCTCCAAGTTCCAGAGATTGCTGCAGATCAAAGAAACCGAAGACCTCGAGTGAGGAGTTGCCGCGAGCTGATCGGATACGGAGAGCAGGCGGTGAGTGGGACAAGTCGTGGACAAGCAACAGAGAGTCAGACAACGGATCCGGCCGCTAGTATCCCCAGTCAAAATCGAGCGGAGAGACGTCCTGGGTCAGCGGAACCTAAAGCAACCGGTGGATGGGTGAGAGGCCTCCAAGGCCGTATGTAATTAAGGAACACGCTGCTGTTTTCTCTTTAAAGTCCACGCCCCAACTTGACTAGTCGAAGACATTCCTTAAGTAAATTCACTGGCCAGTTGAACAGTGCCCGGGTACCACACACACATACACACCTTTTACATTCCGGGACTTAAACCTGTGCAGGACTCATTTTGTTACGAATCGGAACGGGAGTTAAAGTTACGTTCTGAATACATATTTTTCCTCTTTTCCGCTGCGCGTTTATCGTAATACGAAGAGATTGTATTTTTGGGTTCGCTACGTGTCTCTGTTTTTTTCCAAACTATCGGGCAATTGCATTCTTATTTTTCTGTTCGGTTGCGAGTATTTTATTCTTCCGAAATACGAAGCCTCGTGTTTCGTTTCTTTTCCGCTACGCGTTTTTACCGCGATACGAAAGTACTGTGATACTATCTGTGAATACCGTGTCTCAACGTCAGCTTACTATTCTAGTAAACTATTTAAAATATAAAACTCACAACTGTGTTGGAGTATATTTATTCCCTAGTGCGGGGAGACTGACCCGTGGTTTATTTTCAGCGGCTCCTCCGGGAGTGAGCGCTACACATGTATCTGGGGGTCTGATGTCTGGGTATAAATGTATCTGGGGGTCTGATGTCTGGGTATAAATGTTTCTGGGGGCCTGAGTCTGGGTATACATGTATCTGGGGGTCAGGGGCGGATCCAGACTCAGGTTTCGGGGGGGCACTCTACCAGTTTTGGCTGAGCTGGTGTGTCGGCAAGCAGAGTCACGCCTAATAGCAGGCTGTGTCAGATACAGACACCCCGATATATGTATACATACCCAGATCCCCAGATACATGTATAAATACCCAGACACAGCCTCCCAGATACATGTATACCCAGACACAGACATCTGACCCAGTGTGAGAAGACGAGGTGGTGGTGCTGGGGGTAATGCTGGCAGCCGCATGAGAATCATGATGCAGGCAGGAGGCTAGCGCGCCTGTAATGTATTGTGTTTTGCCTATGTTTTTCTTTGTGTTCTTTTGTATCCTGAGCACCATAGCTAGTCTGCCTTTCCTTTACAGTTACACATGTTTATGTTCAATAGTTCACTGTTCTTAATGATACGTCATCGAATGATTCTCATCTGAAGTGTGCTAACCTTTTCTTTTTAGGCTTGCAAGTTTTTACGTAAATTGCAAAGTTTAAAGAAATAGCAACGATTAATATTTGCAATATGTATACATATATTTAAAGTGACTATGCTAACGTAGGGTTTGTTTTATACTTAGGAAGGGAGATGTAATGTATTTTGTTTTGCCTATGTTTCTTTTTGTGTCATCCTTCCTGACCACCGCAGCTAGTCTGCTTGAGCCTGTTATGTTTGCGTGCAGTAACAGAATAAACAGGAAATAGAGCAGGAACTCAGCTCAGTTGCGAAGCTCTGTGTCTGTCACATTATTTTACAGTGCCCTCTATGATGTCATCATAGGCGGCCACCAGCGGGTTACTTGGCCTGAGGCCGCCACAGAGCCACCACTGCTTGGTTGAGACTGGTTGCGCCCCTAGGTGCCAGCGCACTCTAGGTGACTGCCTAGCTCACCTAGCGGGAGCGCCGGCCCTGCCTGCTAGGTGCAGGTTGGTGATGATGGTGGAGGGAGGCATGGGTGGTCACATGACGTGAGGCCTTGAAGGCGATGCTGATTGCCTGCGGAGCAGACAGAGCGCATGTGAGTGCTTGCGGTCGGGAGAATCATGTGACTGACAGGTTGAAGATATCCATGGCCAGGAGTGTGATGTAGGCTAGCGTCACATGAAGTACGACACCATAGTCTAGGTGTCAGGGAATCGGGGCCGATATTCCCTGAGCGTGGTTCCAGACCCGTTTCACCCAGACACATGGGCTGCACAGCAGTGACAGATCATCCTGGGAGCAGAATATTCTTAATCATTGATTGGATTTTTTAATATATATTTTAAATATTTTTTTTCTGGTTGTCACTTTACAAAGCAGCTCTCCAGGTTGCCACTAGGGCCACTACAGGCCTTTTTGCTGTCCCCCGGGGGGGGGGGCTACGAGCCTACAGGACTTTTTGCCACCCCCACCCCACATGTCAGAAGCAGAGAGCACCCATACTCCTGGTTGCTTGGTGTTCTATCATTTTCAGTTTGCCAGGGGATCCAGGAAAATGATAGAACACCAGCAGCAGAGGAGTGTGACAGTCAGAGCATGAGGAGATCATCTCACCTTCCCCCGGCTCCTTGCAATTCACTGTGTCTTTCAGGGCTCGTGTGTTACATGACACAGACCACCCGGAAGCTGCGTCCTGCGTGCAGCCGCTGGAGTGGAGACGCCGAGACAGAGAGCAGTGATGGGGAAATTCCTCCTCCAAGTCCGGCCGATAAAAAAAAACAACAAAAGCATGGCGCTGCCATTATAAAACAGCCCCCGACAGCCTACCAGTCCGGCTCAGGCCCTTGGGGGGAGGGGGTTGGACACAAACTGAAGCTTGTTCTCAGGCTGGCGCTGGCAGGATCGGTAATATTTTCTCAGGGGGGGGGATTTCCCCATTGCCCCCCTGGATCCGCCCCTGCTGGGGGCCTGAATCTGGGTATACATTTATCTGGGGGCCTAAGTGAGTCTGGGTGGGTATACATGTATCTGGAAGCCTGAGTGAGTCTGGGTATACATGTATCAGGGGGACTGACTGAGTCTGGGTATACATGTATCAGGGGGACTGACTGAGTCTGGGTTTACATGTATCTGGGGGCCTGTGTCTGTCTGGGTATAAGGCTTAAGGCTATCCTAAATAAAAGATAAATCCAGGTAAAGTATCCATGTAATTGGGTAGACTAGATGGGCCGAAAGGTTCTTATCTGCCGACATTTTCTATGTTTCTATGTTATACATGTATCTGGGGGCTTGTGTCTGTCTGGGTTTACATGTATCTGGGAGCCTGTGCATGGGCGTCTGCAGTATGGGGAAGGGGGGGCACTTGCCCCCCCCTGAATCAACAGGTTTAAATTATGATAATTTATTCACTGCACGGCTGCAGTTCCTGGCTCTCCACTAGGCTGCAGGAGCGTCACATTCCCACTCCACCTCCAATCCTCCATGTGCTCCCACTCATTTTGCATGCTGGGAGAGGCAGGGCTGAGGTGCAGCTGCTCCTATGGGCCGCAGGCAGGGATGCTGGACACATGATTAATAGTAATGACACATGATGCTGGACACATGATTAATAGTAATCTAGTGGGGGGCCTGTGTTAAGCTCACAGAGCTTGCATGAGGTACAGACCAGGGCAATATTGGCAGTATACAGGCACTCTAGGCAGGATCTTGCCTGGGCAGTGGGGATGAGGACCATGCTCCAGAGCTTACAATCTAAGAGGAGAGGGGACCCTTCTCCAGAGCTTACAATCTAAGAGGAAAGGAGACCCTGCTCAAGATCTTACAATTTAAGACAAGAGGGGACGCTGCTCAAGAGCTTACAATGTAAGAGGAGAGGGGACCTGCTCCAGAGCTTAAAATCTAAGAGGAGAGGGTTGAGGAGAGGAGATATGTGTGTGTGTGTGTATGTGTATGCAGGGAAGGTGTGTATAAATATACACTATATTGCCAAAAGTATTCGCTCACCCATCCAAATAATCAGAATCAGTTGTTCCAATCACTTCCATGGCCACAGGTATATAAAATCAAGCATGATATACATAAATACAGAAAAAATGGCGTCGCGCCCATACTCACTTTTTATCGGAGCGGCAGCAACTGCCAGCTGCTTTTCAGCCAAGGAGAGGCAGAGATGGTGGGATTTATTTATACACGCACCAAACACTTCCCATTTGGGATCAAAAACAAAAACATGGAAAGAGGAACAGCTGCAGAACGACGGACTGGTGTTACAAGCATGATATACATAAATACAGAAAAAATGGTGTCGCGCCCATACTCACTTTTTATCGGAGCGGCAGCAACTGCCAGGAGTAACAGCCCAGTCAATGTATAAAACATAACAAGGAAAAAGAGTGTCATCTGCGCTCGTTTCTATGTGTTCCATGTACAACAAAAATGAGGTTTTTGTTTGTTTCAATGGCCATTGCAACGTAAGCCCACTCGCCACTTCAAGGCACCTCTTTAGAGTGGGTACCTAACAAATGTACCAATAAATCCCGTGGTGTATAAATAAATGCGTGTGCGTGTATAAATAAATCCCACCATCTCTGCCTCTCCTTGGCTGAAAAGCAGCTGGAGGGGCTTGGAGCTGCTCAGTAGAGCGGCCTTAGTGGTACATTTGTTAGGTACCCACTCTAAAGAGGTGCCTTGAAGTGGCGAGTGGGCTTACGTTGCAATGGCCATTGAAACAAACAAAAACCTCATTTTTGTTGTACATGGAACACATAGAAACGAGCGCAGATGACACTCTTTTTCCTTGTTATGTTTTATACATTGACTGGGCTGTTACTCCTGGCAGTTGCTGCCGCTCCGATAAAAAGTGAGTATGGGCGCAACACCATTTTTTCTGTATTTATGTATATCATGTTTGTAACACCAGTCCGTCGTTCTGCAGCTGTTCCTCTTTCCATGTTTTTGTTTTTGATCCCAAATGGGAAGTGTTTGGTGCGTGTATAAATAAATCCCACCATCTCTGCCTCTCCTTGGCTGAAAAGCAGCTGGAGGGGCTTGGAGCTGCTCAGTAGAGCGGCCTTATTGGTACATTTGTTAGGTACCCACTCTAAAGAGGTGCCTTGAAGTGGAGAGTGGGCTTACGTTGCAATGGCCATTGAAACAAACAAAAACCTCATTTTTGTTGTACATGGAACACATAGAAACGAGCGCAGATGACACTCTTTTTCCTTGTTATGTTATATAAAATCAAGCACCTAGGCATGCAAACTGTTTTTACAAACATTTGTGAAAGAATGGGTCGCTCTCAGGAGCTCAGTGAATTCCAGCGTGGAACTGTGATAGGATGCCACCTGTGCAACAAATCCAGTCGTGAAATTTCCTCGCTCCTAAATATTCCACAGCCAACTGTCAGCTGATCGGTGGGTGGATGGGTGAGACGCCTTCTAGGCCGTTGTAAAACCAAGAAAGCACGCTGCTGTTTGTTTCAAAACCCACAGGGCCCCAACTTGACTAGTCGACGATACCTCATAAATAACTCACTGGCCAGTTGAATATTGTACCCGGGTACCATAAAACACACACACACACACTTACATTCCGGGACACAACCTGTGCGGGACTCACTCCCCAATCAAAAAGGGGTTAAAGATAATTTCCCATTGTATTTTCTCTTTTCCGCTGCGCGTTTCCCGAATTACGAAGCATCGTATTTCTTTTCCGCTGCGCGTTTCCCGCATTACGAAGTACTGTAAATATATCTACGAACACCGTGTTATTCATTATATGCCATTTATTCTAGTAAACTATATAATTTATAAAATCCACAACGGTGCTGGAGTATATTTATTCCCTAGTGCGGGGAGACTGACCCGAGGTTCAATTTCAGTGGCTCCTCCGGGAGTGAGCGCTACACTGTCAATACAATTTGCAAGGCAGGGAGAGAGGTATCTGGGTCTGTAACAGACAACAGGATGTTGTCTGCAAAACGCTTAAGTTTGTGACATTGAGGCCCACTAGCAATGCCCCGAACGTTATCCATTTGACGAACCACCTGCACGAGGGGCTCCAACACTAGGGCACAGGGCCGGTGCAAAGACATTTGGCACCCTAGGCAAAAATCTATTTTGGTGCACCCCCACCACCACGCCAACCCAATCACATAATGTGCGGCATGTATGAGCATATCACAGAGCTCCACAGCAATTAAACTTAGACTCATACATGCTGCACATTACCTTGAATTTTATTGCTGTGGAGCTCTGTGATATTCACACTGCACATTACTGTATCACAAAGCGCCACAGCAATAAACCTCACAGTAATGTGCGGTGTGTATGAGGGTATCACAGAGCTCCACAGCTATAACACCGCACGGTAATGGCCGTTGTGTATAAGCCTATCACAGAGCTCCACAGCAATAAAACTCGCAGCAATGTGCAGTGTGCATGAGCAAATCAGAGTTCCACAGCAATAATACTCACAGCATTGTGCAGTATGAGTGTATCACAGAGCTCCACAGCGATAAAACTCACAGTAACTTGCAGTGTGTAGGAGTTGTCTGGATGTGATGTCTGTGCCTGTGTGTGTTGAGAGTCACACTTCAACCTAAAACAATGTGTTGGGCGGGGGGGAGGAGAGAGAGAAAGGGGGTGAAGCAGAGAGGGAGGGAAAGGGGGTGGAATGTAGTAGTGAGAGATGGAAAGACAGAAAGGGAAAGACAGAGATATCATGGTGAATAAAATAGAGAGAGTGTGTGACAGGGAATTCTGTTTGTTTACCTGTCTGCCAGGACTTGCTGTTGACAGGCTGGAGGGGGCGGGGCCAGCACGCTGGGAGACACAGGCAGGCAGTCTGTGCAATCTGTCCACCGCCTTGGTGCCCTGGGTGATGCAGGCAGTTAAGGGGGAGCCAGCCTACAGCTCCTGTTATAAATAGTGATGGGCCGAATACCCCCGTGTTCGGTTCGCATTCGAACACGAACATTTGAAAAAGTTCAAATTCGAACGCGAACACGATTCGAACTCAATGCAAGTCAATGGGTCTCGAACGTTCGATTTTTAGAGTGCCCTCCAATAGGGCATATATGCAAGATATTGGCCATAGAAGGTGTATAGGGGTCCGTGTAGTGCCCTGGGGGACAGGAAACAAGGAAAAAAAGTTTAAAAAAAAAGTTTTTAAAGGAACAGTGATTTTTTCATGAAATAAAGGTTAAGAATAAAAACGAAAAATTCTTTCAAATATCGTGCCTAGGAGGTCCCCATAACCTGCCCGTGAAGTGGCGGATTTGTAGGATGTATAGAAACATTTAAAAAGAAAAAAATTACATTTCAAATGACGGTAAATGTTTTTCCTTTAATCTATTAATAAACAACTGCTTGGGGCAGCAGCCTGTATGAAAAGAGGAGACGTTTTAGGACACGCAGAACAAGTTTAGTGATTTTTTTTTGGCTAAATTATGGTGAAACTTATGCAGGCTTTGGATGAAAGTAACAATAAGTGCATTAAAATTGGACCTTTGGTGGCAGCTAGTGCCTTCACATAGTAACCACTCTGAGGTATTGTGGAAGAGTGCAGGCGTGGACTCTGCATTCAAATATTAAAGTGATTGGAATCTGGTACACGCGTCAGTGCACCCAAATATTGAGCCTTTGGTGCCAGCTAGTGCCTTCACACCGTAACCCCTCTGAGGTATTGTGGAAGAATGCAGGGGTAGACTCTGCATTCAAATATGAATCTGATACATGTGTCAGTGGCAGTGCACCCAAATATTGGGCCTTTGGTGCCAGCTAGTGCCTTCACAACGTAACCCCTCTGAGGTATTGTGACAGAGTGCAGGGGTGGACTCTGCATCCAAATATTAAAATGATTGGAATCTGGTACACGCATCAGTGGCAGTGCACCCAAATATTGGGCCTTTGGTGCCAGCTAGTGCCTTCACAACGTAACCCCTCTGAGGTATTGTGGAAGAGTGCAGGGGTGGACTCTGCATTCAAATATTAAAATGATTGGAATCTGGTACACGCGTCAGTGGCAGTGCACACAAATATTGGGCCTTTGGTGCCAGCTAGTGCCTTCACAACGTAACCCCCCTGAGGTATTGTGGAAGAGTGCAGTGGTGGAGGTTTTGGGAATGCAGCAGAGATCCCTGATCTATTCAGTTACATCAGCATTAGGGGAGTGATAGCTGCTGATCCAGGACTGATTCATTTTTAAAAATGTCAGCCGTTCTACAGAGTCGGTGGACAGATGCACTCTTTTGTCTGTGACAAAACCTCCAGTGGCACTGAACATCCTTTCAGAAAGCATGCTGGATGAAGGGCAACCTAGTAGCTCCATAGCATATTGGCTACGTTCTGGCCAGTGATCCAATCTCAACACCCAGTAAGCCAGTGGATCATCTGCTGTAAAGGTATCCAGATCTGCCCTTGCCCCTTGGTAGTCCTGCACCATATGGTGAAGACGCTGGCAATGGGTGCCTATATTTGACGTCCCTGGGCGTCGTGGACTAAAAAAATTGGAAAAGGTATCAGTCTTCACCGCTCTTCCTCTGATCAACTGCAGCCTCACAAGCACCTGTGTCATCACTCGGTAACCTACCAGTGCCTGGAAAGGTGTTACACAAGTGTCGCTTTAGAACATCCTCAAGTTGTTTCATCCTGTCCTCCCTCTGTGAGGGCAGGATGAGCTCTGCAACTTTACCCTTGTATCGTGGATCAAGAAGGGTTGCCAACCGGTAATGATCCCTCTCCTTGATAGCACGAATCCTGGGGTCCTTTAGCAGGCTTTGCAGGATAAGGGAGCCCATGCAGCGTAGGTTGGAGGTGGCATTAGCTTCTGAGTGTTCCTGGTCGCTGAGGATGACCGTATCGTGCACTACCTCCTCCCAGCCACGTACTAGTCCTTGGGTTTCTGGGGACACAAAACCCTCCCTTGAGGAATCCCCACCTTCAATGCCCCCACAACTTAAATATTCCTCCTCCTCCTCATCCTCCTCCTGTCTGATCTGAGGACCCACAGGAATGCTGTCTGCGGAAAGACTGGGGCCTTGAGAGCAAGGGAAGTCTTCCTCTTCCTCCCGCTGCTCTGCCTCTAGTGCCACATCTATAATTCCCCGCAGAGTGCGCTCCAGCAGGAACACTAAAGAAATTGTGTCACTGTCACTGCATGCACTGTCCCTGCTCACTATCCTCGTTGCCTCCTCAAATGGTGACAGTACAGTGCATGCATCTTTGATCATTAGCCACTGCGGGGGGGGAACAAGTTGACCTGAACTTGTCCTTGCGCCATACTCACACAGGTACTCATTGATGGCCCTCTGCTGCTTGTGCAGACGCTGCAGCATTGCCAATGTCGAGTTCCACCTGGTGGGCATGTCACAGATCAGACGGTTTGTGGGAAGGTGGAATTCTCTTTGAATTTCTGCCAGGCGAACACTTGCTGGGAATGACCGTCTGAAGTGACTGCAGACTTTTCTGGTCTGGCTGAGAAGCTCTGCCAGCCCTGGGTACTTGGTTAGGAAACGCTGTACCACCAGATTTAGGATGTGTGCTAGGCATGGTACATGCGTCAACTTACCCAGGCGTAGGGTGGAGAGAAGGTTGCTGCCATTATCACAGACGACCATTCCCAGCTCAAGCTGGCATGGTGTTAACCATCTCTGCGCCTGCCCCTGCAGAGCTGACAGAATTTCTGGCCCAGTGCGGCTCCTGTCCCCTAAACAAACCAACTCAAGCACAGTAGGGCATCTTTTTGCTTGAGCCATTGCATAGCCCCTGCCACGCATCAGTTTAACTGCCACTTCGCCAGAGACAGAGAAGGAGGAGGAAGAGGAAGAGGTGGTGGAGCAGACAGACCTCATATAAGCAGCTTTCTGGAGTTGTGGTGGATAAACAAGCTCCAGCACAGAGCCCCGTCCTGGATCCCTCCCTGCTGCAAGCAGAGTTACCCAGTGTGCCGTGAAGGAAATGTAACGGTGGAGATTGTAGGCAATGACATGGCAGGACATATAGTGGGGGTAGAGACAGATGAGGATGAGGAGGAGGACCTATGCAAAGTGATGTGCCAACAGGATGCGTGGCAGGTGGTCATATGTCTTATCAAGCACGTGATACCCAAGTGTGTGATGTTTTTCCCACGCTTGATCCTCTTCAGACATGGCTTACAAATAGCAACGCTGCAGTCTGCTGCACATTTTGTGAAGAACTCCGAGACAGCAGAGTTCCTGCACGTGTGCTTTGAGACAACAGCGCTCTGCACCTGAGCAGCTCTGACTTCTGATGCCTTGGACTGGCTACGGTTGCTCATAGAAGACGTTGTGCCTCATTTTTGTTGGGCCTCCTCCTCCTCACTTGACTCTTCTGTTCGATCAGGCACCCAGGTGGAGTCAGTGACCTCATCATCATTGTCATTAGGGATGAGCCGAACACCCCTGAGTTCGGTTCGCATTCGAACTCGAACTTTTCAAAAGTTCGAATTCAAACTCGAACACGAACTCAATACAAGTCAATGGGACTCAAAGTTCGATTTTTAGAGTGCCCTCCAAGAGGGCATATATGCTAGATATTTGTCATAAAAGGTGTATGGGTGTCCGGGTAGTGCCCTGGGGGACAGGAAACAAGGACAAAAAGTAAAAAAAAAAAACGTTTTTAAAGGGACAGTGAGTTTTCCATGAAAAATAAAAATGAAAAATTCCTTCAAATTTCGTGCCTAGGAGGTCCCCATAACTTGCCCGTGAAGTGGCGGATTTGTAGGATGTATAGAAACATTTAAAAACAATGTGTGGGTAGTGCCCTGGGGGACAGGAAACAAGGACAAAAAGTTTTAAAAAAGACGTTTTTAACCCCTTCACTACTGACGACGTGTGGGACACGTCCTCAGTTACTCCCACTGTATGCTGTATGCACGTCATCAGCTTTGCGGGACCCCCGGCGGAGATACTTACCTCTCTGTTCGGGGTCCCGCGGCGTTCTGACTTCAGCATCCTCAGACGATGAAGTCAAGCTCCTCCTGATTTAAATGACGTCACCGCGCCATGCGCGATGACGTCATTTCCAGGCGACCTCCGGCATTGCCGGGAGATCGCCTGGAAGGGATGGGGGGATCCGTTCGGATTCCTCTCCCTCCCGATCGGTAAATTCCACAAAAAAAAGCCAGGCACCGCTTAAAAGGGGAGAGTCTCCCCTATTAATCAGTGCCTGGCTTTAAGGCTAAGGTCAGACTAACGCAGTATTAACGTGCGTTTAGCCGCACCAGATCACGGCCCCCGCTAGCAGCAAATTACGTCCAGTGCCGGGCAGCATACGAAGAGCGGCCACACAAAAGTGTGGCCGCGCAACGCAAGTGGCAAACGAACGCATTTTTTCGAGAACGTCAAACCGCTAGTACTGACGTACAGAGTGCGCTGCGTCCGCTAGCGGCATGTGTGTGTGATTAGGAGACGTCAGACGCTGCTAATGTCCGGCCAACATCACGGACAGACTTTTTCAGACGCAAAAAGTGTTTTATTGATAACCGTACAAAATCCCAGACGAAAATGCGCATCGTATGACCGCTATCGCGTATTCCGTGAAAAAATGCGTCCATTCATTCTAACGCACTTTTTCACGGACAATGTGAAAAATGCGTTAGTCTGACCCTAGCCTTACCCCTGAGGCACCGGGTCGCACTTCGGCGCAGAAGTGCGGCCTTGCTCCGGTGGGGGCCGCCATCTTGGATGGCGGCTCCACCTCCGGGTCCCCCCTCACTGCCTGTTGTCCTCACGCATAGCGTGACGAGGTCAGATAGCCGGGGAACTCCTAGCTGCCCGGAATCCCCTGGTGGAGATAGGGGTATAAAGTAAAAAAATTTAAATAAAAAAACAAGTATTTGAGTTGTGTGTTATTTTTATTAATTCAGCAATATTGTTCACATATCAATTATAATGTGAACAATGATGCTGCACTAATGATTTTTTTCTATGGTGTGCGTTTGCTAAAAATCACATAATTCCCCCCAAAAAATGTAGTAAGTCCCCATTTCTAATTTTTGTACAAGCGCACCCCATAGAAAATATAACCGCAAATGTTCATGTGATAAAAGGTGAAAAAAAAAACACTTTTCACGCTGCAGATGATTAAAAATTCAAGTTTTATTGCATTTTTTGTTATAATATACAGGCAGAACATGACGTTTACATATAAAAATGATATATTATGAATCTGCCGAGTCTGCCGGAAAGAACAATATATAATATATCTGGGTCGTATAATAAAATGTGGCTTCAAATCGCGTTTAAACATGATGATCGAAAGCGGTAAAAATTAGCTCAGCACACAGCGGTGAAATGCCTCAGCAGTGAAAGGGTTAAAGGAACAGTGAGTTTTCCATAAAATAAGGGTTAAAAATAAAACTGAAAAATTCCTTCAAATATCATGCCTAGGAGGTCCCCATAAACTGTCCGTGAAGTGGCGGATTTGTAGGATGTATGGAAGCATCGCCATCACAGACCCACACATGACACCTGGCACTCCCAGTCTGCATACAATGTATCAAATTCATGAGACCAGACTAATTAGAAGCACATGTTATTTCCAAACACTAATTAAACACCTGTTGTTTACGCCGTTTGAGAGCACAGGTCATTTAGAGGTGAGAATCTTTGCACCTAGACATTATTTTTTAATTCAATATCTAATAAACCGTTGCTTATAATATTCTGCAGTAAAGAGTCTCTGTATTTCCCGATTTTTTAAGCATTTTTTATACTTTTTTCAAAAAAAAATTTCGAACTCGAACCGAACACGCCAAAAAGTTCAAAGTTCGCGAACTTGCGAACAGCCAAAGTTTGAATCGAACTCCGAACTGATCGAACCGAACAGCTCATCCCTAATTGTCATCACCCCCTATCTCTTCGTCACTGGAGCCAACCTGGCAATATGCTGCAGCTGCTGGGGGAACATGAGTGCCAGTTCTTTGTGTCACTGGCACACCCTCCCTCTAGGCTTATTTTACTCCCTTCCTCAACCTCAGAGTTTGAATCAGAGCACTGGAGTTGCTTCGCATCCTCAAGCAGCATGTCACTGTCAATGTAGTCAAACAATTCAGCTGACTCCTTCATGTATGATGGTGATGCTACGGCAGGAGTAGCTGTGGACATGGAGGCTGAATTAAATGTTTTGGTAGGCTTTACAAGCCTGGCTGGCAGAGGACTCGGAGAATGAAGATGGCCTGGTTAGCCAATCCTGCAAATCCTCTGTATGTTGCTGCTGCTTAAGACAGCCAGCACCAGTTAGAAAGGGCAAGCGTGCCCCTGCAGAGGATGCACCATGTCCTGGAAAACCAGGGGCACAGCCTTCCGACACAGAGGCTGTTTGCCCTCTTATCTGTGTCTGGGAGCGTCTGCCTGTCCTTTTTGGTCTTTCTGACATGGTGAGTGATATATAGATTAAAGATAAACAGAACTCTGATTCAACTCTGGTTTAAAGATTGGAGATATGCAGAACTCTGATCCAACTCTGTTATATAGATTAACGATATTCCGAACTCTGCTATAAATCAGTGATTTTACTGATATTTTCCCTGCCAGGCTGCCAATGTTCTCTACTCTCTCTCTTATTCACTTCCTCTCCTGCAGGCTGCAACACCCTGATACCTGGCAAGACACAGATTCAACTCTGAATAGATAAACAGATGAACTCTGATTAAACTGTGGTATTGTATGGTATCTAGAATTATATTAAAGATATACAGATTTTCCAGAACAATGCTATAAATCAGTGATACACCCTGATAGATGGCAACACCCAGATTCAACTCTGAATAGATAAACAGATGAACTCTGATTAAACTGTGTTATTGTATGGTATCTAGAATTAGATTAAAGATATACAGATTTTCCAGAAATCTGATATAACTCAGTGATACACACTGTCCCTGATAGTTGGCAGTGCCAAGACAGAGATTAAAATGTCCAGAAGTATGCTATGCCTCAGTGATACACCCTTATAGCTGGCAGTGCCAAGACACAGATTCAAATTTGCAGAGACTTATACCAATCTCCTCTCCTCTCTGATTCACTCCTGCAACAAACACACACTGGGGCTCCGGGGAAGCCTTATATAGTGTGCTGCGGGACTTAGCTCTGTGAGCCCATGATTGAGCAAAATTTGCCCAATCATGACTCTGAGCCCTGATTGGCATAGTCTTGCACCTGTCTTGCACCTGACCTGTGGTCCGGTGCAAGGCTGTAGCCAATTACAAGCTTCAGGCCAGTGGAAAAAGTGCATTGTGGTCCATTGTGGGCGAACACGCGGAGAACACGCGGAAATGTTCGCTGTTCGACGAACAGCCAATGTTCGAATCGAACTCATGTTCGAATCGAACTGCCAGCCCATCCCTAGTTATAAAATCAGGATTCCCGGCCAGTAACAGGGGATCCTGATTATTGCACCCCCTTGCTCTGGCAACAGGCCAACACAATTAGGCAGCCGTCTGTGCTGCCTTACATTAGCGCCGGCTCTGCTAGGGCATACAGCAAAGGGGATAAAAGACATCCCTGTCTGGTCCCAAGTGAAAACCAGCAAAGTGCACTGAGGCGGTCGGGAAGCATAGACTGAAAAGAAAACCCTCACAAAGTCCGCAGGAATACCAAATTTAAAAAGAACAGCAGACATGAATCCCCAATTGCCTCTTCGGAGGCAAGAGAAAGAATCAAACCAGACATGAACATTTCGTGATACATATGGACAGGGCAGCCATCAGAAATGACGGGGCCCCTTACTAAACCTCACGATGGGCCCCCGGCACTCCCTCAACCTCTAACAGCTTTTCTCCGCCTTCAAAAAAAAAAGGACATAACATAGCACCACAGCAATAAAACTCCCAGTAATGTGCAGTGTGTATGAGCCATTGGGTCTGGGTTTGGGCCTGGTCCCTGGGTCTGGTTTGGGCCGTGGGGTCTGGGCCTTGGGTCTGTGCTCTGGGCCTTGGGGTCTGGTCTGTGCCCTGGGACCAGGCCTTGGGGTCTGGGCCCTGAGTCTGGCCTTGGGTCTGGTCCCTGGGTCTGGGCTCTGGTCCCTGGGTCTGGGCCTTGGGGTCTGGTCCCTGGGGCTGGGCCTTGGGGCCTGGTCCCTGGGGTCTGGGTCTAGGCTGGGCCTGGTCCCTGGGGTTTTGACCCTGGGTCTGGCCTGGGCCCTCGGTATGGGCCTTGGGGTCTGGGGCCTGGGCTCTGGGTCTGTTCCCTGGGTCTGGGCTCTGGGTCTGGGCCTTGGGGTCTGGGCCCTGGGGTCTGGGCCCTGGGTCTGGGCCCTGGGTCTGGGCCTTGGGGTCTGGGCCCTGGGGCCTGGTCCCTGGGGTCTTGGTCTAAGCTTGGCCTGGTCCCTGGGGTCTGGGCCTCGGGCTCTGGGTCTGTTCCCTGGGTCTTGGGGTCTGGGCCCAGGGTCTGGTCTGGGCCCTGGGTCTGGGCCTTGGGGTCTGAGCCTTGGGGCCTGGTCCCTGGGGTCTGGGTCTAGGCTGGGCCTGGTCCCTGGGGTCTGGAGTCTGGTCCCTGGGCCTGGGCTCTGGGTCTGGGCCTTGGGGTCTGGGCCTGGGGTCTGGGTCTGGGCCTTGGGGTCTGGGCCCTGGGGTCTGGGCCCTGGCTCTGGGCCTTGGGGTCTGGGCCCTGGGTCTGGGCCTTGGAGTCTGGGCCCTGGGTCTGGGCCTTGGGTGTGGGTCTTGGGGTCTGGGCCCTGGGGTCTGGGCCCTGGATCTGGGGCCTGGTCCCTGGGTCTGGGCTCTGGTCCCTGGGTCTTGGGGTGTGGGCCCTGGGTCTGGGCCCTGGGTCTAGGCCTTGGGCCCTGGGTGTGGGCCTTGGGGTCTGGGCCCTGGGCATTGTGGTCTGGGCCCTGGGTCTGGGCCCTAGGTCTGGGCCTCGGGCCCTGGGCTCTGGGTCTGTTCCCTGGGACTTGGGGTCTGGGCCCAGGGTCTGGCCTGGGCCCTGGGTCTGGGCCTTGGTGTCTGAGCCTTGGGGCCTGGTCCCTGGGGTCTGGGTCTAGGCTGGGCCTGGTCCCTGAGGTCTGGACCCTGGGTCTGGAGTCTGGTCCCTGGGCCTGGGCTCTGGTCCCTGGGTCTTGGGGTGTGGGCCCTGGGTCTGGCCTGGGCCCTAGGTCTGGGCCTTGGGGTCTGGGCCCTGGGTCTGGGCCTTGGGGTCTGGGCCCTGGGTCTGGGCCTTGGGGTCTGGGCCCTGGACCTTGGGGTCTGGGCCCTGGATCTGGGCCCTAGGTCTGGGCCTTGGGGTCTGGGCCCTGGGCCTTGGGGTCTGGGCCCTGGATCTGGGCCCTAGGTCTGGGCCCTGGGTCTGGGCCCTGGGGTCTGGGCCCTGGGGTCTGGGCCCTGGGTCTTGGCCTTGGGGTCTGGGTCCGGGGTCTTGGGGTCTGGGCCTTGGGGTCTGGGCCTGGGGGTCTTGGCCTTGGGGTCTGGGCCTGGGGGTCAGGGCCTGGGGGTCAGGGCCTGGGGGTCAGGGCCCTGGAGTCTGGGCCCTGGGGTCTTGGCCTGGGGTCTGGGCCCTGGGGTCTGGCCCTGGGTCTGGGCCTTGGGGTCTGGGCCCTGGGTCTGGGCCTTGGGTCTAGGCCCTGGGTCTGGGCCTTGGGGTCTGGGTCCTGGGTCTGTGCCTTGGGTCTGGGCCTTGGGGTCTGGGCCTTGGGGGTCTGGGCCCTGGGGGTATGGGCTGAGGGTCTGGGCCTTGGGGTCTGGGCCCTGGCTCTTGGGGTCTGGGCCGAGAGTCTGGGCCTTGGGGTTTGGGCCCTGGGTCTGGGCCTTGGAGTCTGGTCCCTGGAGCTGGGCCTTAGGGCCTGGTCCCTGGGGTCTGGGTCTAGGCTGGGCCTGGTCCCTGGGGTCTGGACCCTGGGTCTGGCCTGGGCCCTGGGTCTGGGCCTTGGGGTTTGGGCCCTGGGTCTGGGCCTTGGGGTCTGGTCCCTGGAGCTGGGCCTTGGGGCCTGGTCCCTGGGGTCTGGGTCTAGGCTGGGCCTGGTCCCTGGGGTCTGGACCCTGGGTCTGGCCTGGGCCCTCGGTCTGGGCCTTGGAGTATGGGGCCTGGTCCCTGGGTCTGGGCCTTGGGGTCTGGGCCCTGGGTCTTGGGGTCTGGGGGTCTGGGCCCAGGGTCTTGGGGTCTGGGGTCTGGGCCCTGGGTCTTGGGGTCTTGGGGTCTGGGGCCTGGGCCCTGGGGTCTTGGGCCCTGGGCCCTGGGTCTGGGCATTGGGGCCTGGTCCCTGGGGTCTGGGTCTAGGCTGGGCCTGGTCCCTGGGGTCTGGGTCTAGGCTGGGCCTGGCCCCTGGGTCTGGGCCTTGGGGTCTTGGGCCTCGTCCCTGGGTCTGGGTCTCGGGCCCTTGGCTCTGGGTCTGTTCCCTGGGTCTGGGCTCTGGTCCCTGGGTCTTGGGCTCTGGTCCCTGGGTCTTGGGGTCTGGGCCCTGGGTCTGGCCTGGGCCCTGGGTCTGGGCCTTGGGGTCTGGGCCTCGGGCCCTGGGCTCTGGGTCTGTTCCCTGGGTCTGGGCTCTGGTCCCTGGGTCTTGGGGTCTGGGCCCTGGGTTTGGCCTTGGCCCTGGGTCTGGGCCTTGGGGACTGGGCCTTGGGGACTGGGCCTTGGGGCCTGGTCCCTGTGGTCTGGGTCTAGGCTGGGCCTGGTCCCTGGGTTCTGGACCTTGGGTTCTGGTGCCTGGTCCCTGGGTCTGGGCTCTGGTCCCTGGGTCTTGGGGTGTGGGCCCTGGGCCTGGTCCCTGGGTCTGGGCTCTGGTCCCTGGGTCTTGGGGTGTGGGCCCTGGGTCTGGGCCTTGGGGTCTGGGCCCTGGGTCTAGGCCTTGGGCCCTGGGTGTGGGCCTTGGGGTCTGGGCCCTGGGCATTGTGGTCTGGGCCCTGGGTCTGGGCCCTAGGTCTGGGCCTTTGGGTCTGGGCTCTGGGCCTTGGGGTCTGGGGCCTGGTCCCTAGGTCTGGGCCTCGGGCCCTGGGCTCTGGGTCTGTTCCCTGGGACTTGGGGTCTGGGCCCAGGGTCTGGAATGGGCCCTGGGTCTGGGCCTTGGGGTCTGAGCCTTGGGGCCTGGTCCCTGGGGTCTGGGTCTAGGCTGGGCCTGGTCCCTGGGGTCTGGACACTGGGTCTGGAGTCTGGTCCCTGGGCCTGGGCTCTGTTCCCTGGGTCTTGGGGTGTGGGCCCAGGGTCTGGCCTGGGCCCTAGGTCTGGGCCTTGGGGTCTGGGCCCTGGATCTGGGCCCTAGGTCTGGGCCTTGGGGTCTGGGCTCTGGGCCTTGGGTCTGGGCCCTGGGGTCTGGGCCCTGGGTCTGGGCCTTGGGGTCTGGGCCCTGGGGTCTGGGCCCTGGGTCTGGGCCTTGGGGTCTGGGTCCGGGGTCTTGGGGTCTGGGCCTTGGGGTCTGGGCCTGGGGGTCTTGGCCTGGGGGTCTGGGGGTCTGGGTCTTGGCCTGGGGGTCTGGGTCTGGGCCTTGGGGTCTGGGCTTGGGGTCTGGGCCTTGGGTCAGGGTCTGGGGGTCAGGGTCTGGGGTCAGGGCCCTGGGGTCTGGGCCCTGGGGTCTGGGCCTGGGTCTGGGCCTTGGGGTCTGGGCCCTGGGTCTGGGCCTTGGGTCTGGGCCCTGGGTCTGGGCCTTGGGGTCTGGGCCTTGGGGTCTGGGTCCTGGGTCTGTGCCTTGGGTCTGGGCCTTGGGGTCTGGGCCCTGGCTCTTGGGGTCTGGGCCGAGGGTCTGGGCTTGGGGTTTGGGCCCTGGGTCTGGGCCTTGGGGTCTGGTCCCTGGAGCTGGGCCTTGGGGCTTGGTCCCTGGGGTCTGGGTCTAGGCTGGGCCTGGTCCCTGGGGTCTGGACCCTGGGTCTGGCCTGGGCCCTGGGTTAGGGCCTTGGGGTTTGGGCCCTGGGTCTGGGCCTTGGGGTCTGGTCCCTGGAGCTGGGCCTTGGGGCCTGGTCCCTGGGGTCTGGGTCTAGGCTCGGCCTGGTCCCTGGGGTCTGGACCCTGGGTCTGGCCTGGGCCCTCGGTCTGGGCCTTGGAGTATGGGGCCTGGTCCCTGGGTCTGGGCCTTGGGGTCTGGGCCCTGGGTCTTGGGGTCTGGGTCTTGGGGTCTGGGCCCGGGGTCTTGGGGTCTGGGGTCTGGCCCCTGGGTCTTGGGGTGTGGGGTCTGGGCCCTGGGGTCTTGGGCCCTGGGTCTGGGCCTTGGATTCTGGGCATTGGGGCCTGGTCCCTGGGGTCTGGGTCTAGGCTGGGCCTGGTCCCTGGGGTCTGGGTCTAGGCTGGGCCTGGCCCCTGGGTCTGGGCCTTGGGGTCTTGGGCCTGGTCCCTGTGTCTGGGCCTCGGGCCCCGGGCTCTGGGTCTGTTCCCTGGGTCATGGCTCTGGTCCCTGGGTCTTGGGGTCTGGGCCCTGGGTTTGGCCTTGGCCCTGGGTCTGGGCCTTGGGGACTGGGCCTTGGGGACTGGGCCTTGGGGCCTGGTCCCTGTGGTCTGGGTCTAGGCTTGGCCTGGTCCCTGGGGTCTGGACCTTGGGTTCTGGGGCCTGGTCCCTGGGTCTGGGCTCTGGTCCCTGGGTCTTGGGGTGTGGGCCCTGGGTCTGGGCCTTGGGGTCTGGGCCCTGGGTCTGGGCCTTGGGCCCTGGGTGTGGGCCTTGGGGTCTGGGCCGTGGGCCTTGTGGTCTGGGCCCTGGGTCTGGGCCCTAGGTCTGGGCCTTGGGGTCTGGGCCCTGGGTCTGGGCCTTGGGGTCTGGGCCCTGGGTCTGGGCCTTGGGGTCTGGGCCCTGGGTCTGGGGTCTGGGTCTGTCCCTGGGTCTGGGCCTTGGGGTCTGGGGTCTGGGTCTTGGGCCCTAGGTCTGGGCCTTGGGTCTGGGCTTTGGGGTCTGGGCCCTGGGCCTTGGGGTCTGGGCCCTGGCTCTGAGCTTTGGGGTCTGGGCCCTGGCTCTGGGCCTTGGGGTCTGGGTCTTGGGGTCTGGGCCCTGGGGGTCTGGACCTTGGGGTCTGGGCCGAGGGTCTGGGCCTTGGGGACTGGGCCCTGGGTCTGGGCCCTGGGGTCTGGGATCTGGGCCTTGGGTCTTGGCCCGGGGGTCTGGGCCCTGGGTTTGGGCCTTGGGGCCTGGGCCCTGGCTCTGGACCTTGGGGTCTGGGCCTTGGGGTCTGGGCCCTGGCTCTGGGCCTTTGGGTCTGGGTCCAGGGTCTGGGCCCTGGGGTCTGGGCCCTGGGTCTGGGCCTTGGGTCTGGGCCTGGGGGTGGACCTTGGGGTCTGGGCCGAGGGTCTGGGCCTTGGGGACTGGGCCTGGGGTCTGGGCCCTGGGGTCTGGGATCTGGGCCTTGGGTCTTGGCCTTGGGGTCTGGGCCCTGGGTCTGGGCCCTGGGTCTGGCCCTGGGTCTGGGCCTTGGGGTCTGGGCCCTGTGTCTGGTCCTTGGGGTCTGGGCCCTGCAGTCTGGGCCCTGGGGTCTGGGCCTTGGGGTCTGGGCCCTGGGCCTTGGGGGTCTGGGCTTTGGGCCTTGGGGTCTTGGCCTTGGGTTCTGGGCCCTGGTCTGGCCTGGGGTCTGGGGTCTGGGGTCTGGGCCCTGGTCTGGCCTGGGTCTGGGCCCTGCGGTCTGGGCCCTGGGGTCTGGGTCCTGGCTCTGGGCCTTGGGGACTGGGCCCTGGGGGTCTGGGCCTTGGGGGTCCGGGCCCGGGGTCTGGGCCTTGGGGTCTGGGCCCTGGCTCTGGGCCCAGGGATCTGGGCCTTGGGTCTGGGCCCGGGGGTATAGGCCCTGGGGGTCTTGGCCATGGGGTCTGGGCCCTGGGTTTGGGCCTTGGGGCCTGGGCCCTGGCTCTGGACCTTGGGGTCTGGGCCCTGGCTCTGGGCCTTGGGGGTCTGAGCCTTGGGGTCTGGGACTTGGGGTTTTGGTCTTGGTCTGGGCCCTGGGTCTGGGCCCTGGGTCTGGGCCCTGGGTCTGGCCCTGGGTCTGGGCCTTGGGGTCTGGGCCCTGTGTCTGGTCCTTGGGGTCTGGGCCCTGGGGTCTGGGCCTTGGGGTCTGGGCCCTGGGCCTTGGGGGTCTGGGCTTTGGGCCCTGGGTCTGGGGTCTGGGCTTTGGGCCTTGGGGTCTTGGCCTTGGGGTCTGGGCCCTGGGTCTGGGCCTTGGGGTCTTGGCCTTGGGGTCTGGGCCCTGGGTCTGGCCCTGGGTCTGGGCCCTGGGGTCTGGGCCCTGGGGTCTGGGTCCTGGCTCTGGGCCTTGGGGACTGGGCCCTGGGGGTCTGGGCCCGGGGTCTGGGCCTTGGGGTCTGGGCCCTGGGGACTGAGCCCTGGGGTCTGGTCCTTGGGGTCTGGGCTCTGGGTCTGTTCCCTGAGTCTGGTCTCTGGTCCCTGGGTCTTGGGGTCTGGGCTTTGGGGTCTGGGTCTGGGACTTGGGGTCTTGGCCTTGGGGTCTGGGCCCTGGGTCTGGGCCTTGGGGTCTGGGCCCTGGGGTCTTGGCCCTGGGCCTTGGGGTCTGGGCCTTGGGGGTCTGGGCCCTGGGGGTCTGGGCCTTGGGCTCTGGGCCCTGGCTCTGGGCCTTGGGGTCTGGGCCCTAGCTCTGGGCCTTGGGGTCTGGGCCCTGGGCCTTGGGGGTCTGGGCCTTGGGGGTCTGGGCTTTGGGCCCTGGGCTCTGGGCCTTGGGGTCTGGGGCTTGGTCTCTGGGTCTGGGCCTCAGGGTCTGGGCTCTGGGTCTGTTCCCTGAGTTTGGGCTCTGGTCCCTGGGGTCTGGGCCCTGGGGTCTGGGACTTGGGGTCTTGGCCTTGGGGTCTGGGCCCTGGGTCTGGGCCCTGGGTCTGGCCCTGGGTCTGGGCCCTGTGTCTGGTCCTTTGGGTCTGGGCCCTGGGCCTTGGAGTCTGGGCCCTGGGGGTCTGGGCCTTGGGGTCGGGGCCCTGGGCCTTGGGGTCTGGGCCCTGGGCCTTGGGGTCTGGGCCTTGGGGTCTGGGCTTTGGGCCCTGGGTCTGAGGTCTGGGCTTTGGGCCTTGGGGTCTTGGCCTTGGGGTCTGGGCCCTGGGTCTGGCCCTGGGGTCTTGGCCTTGGGGTCTGGGCCCTGGGTCTGGGCCTTGGGTCTGGGCCCTGTGTCTGGTCCTTGGGGTCTGGGCCCTGGGTTCTGGGCCCTGGGCCTTGGGGGTCTGGGTCCTGGTGGTCTGGGCCCTGGGGTCTGGGCCCTGGCTCTGGGCCTTGGGGTCTGGGCCCTGGGTTCTGGGCCCTGGACGTCTGGGGTCTGGACCCTGGGCCTTGGGGTCTGGGCCCTGGCCCTGGCCTTGGGGTCTGGACCCTGGCTCTGGGGTCTTGGCCTTGGGGTCTGGGGGTCTGGGCTTAGGGGCCTGGGTCTGGGGTCTGGGCTTTGGGCCTTGGGGTCTTGGCCTTGGGGTCTGGGCCCTGGGTCTGGCCCTGGGTCTGGTCCTTGCGTCGGGGCCCTGTGTCTGGTCCTTGGGGTCTGGGCCCTGGGTTCTGGGGTCTGGGCCTTGGGGTCTGGGCCCTGGGCCTTGGGGTCTGGGCCCTGGCTCTGGGCCTTGGGGTCTGGGCCCTGGGTTCTGGGCCCTGGGTTCTGGGCCCTGGGCCTTGGGGGTCTGGGGTCTGGACCCTGGGCCTTGGGGTCTGGGCCCTGGCCCTGGGCCTTGGGGTCTGAACCCTAGCTCTGGGGTATGGGCCTTGGGGTCTGGGGCCTGGTCCCTGGGTCTGGGCCTCGGGGTCTGTTCCCTGAGTCTGGGCTCTGGTCCCTGGGTCTTGCGGTCTGGGCCCTGGGCCTTGGGGTCTGGGCCCTGGCTCTGGGCCTTGGGGTCTGGGCCCTGGGTTCTGGGCCCTGGGTTCTGGGCCCTGGGCCTTGGGGTCTGGGGTCTGGACCCTGGGCCTTGGGGTCTGAACCCTAGCTCTGGGGTATGGGCCTTGGGGTCTGGGGCCTGGTCCCTGGGTCTGGGACCTCTTGAGTAATTCTTGGGCTTAATCTTCTTATATAACAGCGATCATAGCTATCTCATGTTATATTGTGAATTAACTAATGCTCCAATTAGACATGAATGCTTTACAACAGTAGGAGCAATTCAATTGGTTATTTCACTTGTTCTATTTATCATAAACAGTTATAATCACTCCTTATGGTATTTTACCTACGAAATTTTGTGGTTATATTGATTTTATTTATGTTGATGTTTGTAATGTTAGTCTTAGTTGTATTTATGTAGCCTTCCATAGGGTTTATGTTCAATGTTCAATAAAGTAATCATATTTTAAAAGTATATGTCCTAGCCAGTTACCTCTAGTTTAGAGGTCTTTTTCTTGGCCTCGGGGTCTGTTCCCTGAGTCTGGGCTCTGGTCCCTGGGTCTTGGGGTCTGGGCCCTGGGTGTGGGTCTTGGGGTCTGGGCCCTGGCTCTGGGCCTTGGGGTCTGGGCCTGGGGGGTCTGGGCCCTGGGGGTCTTGGCCATGGGGTCTGGGCCCTGGGTCTTGGGGCCTGGGCCCTGGCTCTGGGCCTTGGGGTCTGGGCCCTGGCTCTGGGCCTTGGGGGTCTGAGCCTTGGGGTCTGGGCCTTGGGGTCTGGGACTTGGGGTCTTGGCCTTGGGTCTGGGCCCTGGGTCTGGGCCCTGGGTCTGGCCCTGGGTCTGGGCCTTGGGGTCTGGTCCTGTCTGGGCCTTGGGGTCTGGGCCCTGTGTCTGGTCCTTGGGGTCTGGGCCCTGGGTTCTGGGCCTTGGGGGTCTGGGCTTTGGGACCTGGGTCTGGGGTCTGAAATTTGGGCCTTAGGGTCTTGGCCTTGGGGTCTGGGCCCTGGGTCTGGCCCTGGGGTCTGGGCCTTGGGGTCTTGGCCTTGGGGTCTGGGTCCTGGGTCTGTCCCTGGGTCTGGGCCTTGGGTCTGGGCCCTGTGTCTGGTCCTTGGGGTCTTTGCCCTGGGTTCTGGGCCCTGGGCCTTGGGTTCTGGGCCTTGGGGTCTGGGCCCTGGGCCTTGGGGTCTGGGCCTTGGGGTCTGGGCCCTGGCTCTGGGCCTTGGGGTCTGGGCCTCGGGGTCTGGGCCTCAGGGTCTGGGCTCTGGGTCTGTTCCCTGAGTCTGGGCTCTGGTTCCTGGGTCTTCGGGTCTGGGCCCTGGGTCTGGCCTGGGCCCTGGGGGTCTGGGCCTTTGGGTCTGGGCCCTGGCTCTGGGCCTTGGGATCTGGGCCTTGGGTCTGGGCCTTGGGTCTGGGCCCTGGGGTCTGGGGTCTGGGCCTTGGGTCTTGGCCTTGGGGTCTGGGCCTTGGGGTCTGGGCCCTGGGTTTGGGCCTTGGGTCTGGGCCTTGGGGGTCTGAGCCTTGGGTCTGGGCCCTGTGTCTGGTCCTCGGGGTCTGGGCCCTGGGTTCTGGGCCCTGGGCCTTGGGGGTCTGGGCCCTGGGGACTGGGCCCTGGGGTCTGAGCCTTGGGGTCTGGGGTCTGGGCTCTGGGTCTGTTCCCTGAGTCTGGGCTCTGGTCCCTGGATCTTTGGGTCTGGGCTTTGGGGTCTGGGCTTTGGGCCCTGGGTCTGGGACTTGGGGTCTTGGCCTTGGGGTCTGGGCCCTGGGTCTGGGCCTTGGGGTCTGGGCCTTGGGGTCTGGGCCCTGGGTTCTGGGCCCTGGGATCTGGGCCCTGGGCCTTGGGGTCTGGGCCCTGGGGGTCTGGGCCCTGGGGGTCTGGGCCTTGGGCTCTGGGCCCTGGCTCTGGGCCTTGGGGTCTGGGCCCTAGCTCTGGGCCTTGGGGTATGGGCCCTGGGGGTCTGGGCTTTGGAACCTGGGCTCTGGGCCTTGGGGTCTGGGGCCTGGTCCCTGGGTCTGGGCTCTGGGTCTGTTCCCTGAGTCTGGGCTCTGGTCCCTGGGGTCTGGGCCCTGGGGTCTGGGACTTGGGATCTTGGCCTTGGGGTCTGGCCTTGGGTCTGGGCCCTGGCTCTGGGCCTTGGGGTCTGGGCCCTGGGTCTGGGCCTTGGGGTCTGGGCCCTGGGTCTGGCCCTGGGTCTGGGCCTTGGGGTCTGGGCCCTGTGTCTGGTCCTTTGGGTCTGGGCCCTGGGCCTTGGGGTCTGGGTCCTGGGGGTCTGGGCCTTGGGGTCTGGCCCCTGGGCCTTGGGGGTCTGGGCTTTGGGCACTGGGTCTGGGGTCTGGGCTTTGGGCCTTGGGGTCTTGGCCTTGGGGTCTGGGCCCTGGGTCTGGCCCTGGGGTCTTAGCCTTGGGGTCTGGCCCTGGGGTCTTGGCCTTGGGGTCTGGGCCTTGGGTCTGGGCCCTGTGTCTTTTCCTTGGGGTCTGGGCCCTGGGTTCTGGGCCCTGGGCCTTGGGGGTCTGGGTCCTGGGGGTCTGGGCCTTGGGGTCTGGGCATTGGCTCTGGGCCTTGGGGTCTGGGTTCTGGGCCCTGGGCCTTGGGGGTTTGGGGTCTGGACCCTGGGCCTTGGGGTCTGGGCCCTGGCCCTGGGCCTTGGGGTCTGGACCCTGGCTCTGGGGTCTGGGCCTTGGGGTCTGGGGGTCTGGGCTTTGGGCCCTGGGTCTGGGGTCTGGGCTTTGGGCCCTGGGTCTGGAGTCTGGGCTTTGGGCCTTGGGGTCTTGGCCTTGGGGTCTGGGCCCTGGGTCTGGGCCCTGGGTCTGGCCCTGGGGTCTTGGCCTTGGGGTCTGGGCCCTGGGTCTGGCCCTGGGTCTGGGCCCTGTGTCTGGTCCTTGGGGTCTGGGCCCTGGGTTCTGGGCCCTGGGCCATGGGGGTCTGGGTCCTGGGGGTCTGGGCCTTGGGGTCTGGGCCCTGGGCCTTGGGGTCTGGGGTCTGGCTCTGGGCCATGGGGTCTGGGCCCTGGGTTCTGGGTCCTGGGACTTGGGGTCTGGGCCTTGGGTATCTGGGGTCTGGACCCTGGGCCTTGGGGTCTGGGCCCTGGCTCTGGGCCTTGGGGTCTGGGGCCTAGGCCCTGGGTCTGGGCCTCGGGGTCTGTTCCCTGAGTCTGGGCTCTGGTCCCTGGGTCTTGGGCCCTGGGCCCTGGGGGTCTGGGCCTTGGGGTCTGAGCCCTGGCTCTGGGCCCTGGGATCTGGGCCTTGGGTCTGGGCCCGGGGGGTCTGGGCCCTGGGTTCTGGGCCCTGGGCCTTGGGGGTCTGGGGTCTGGACCCTGGGCCTTGGGGTCTGGGCCTTGGGGTCTGGGCTCTGGCTCTGGGCCTTGGGTCTGGGCCCGGGGGGTCTGGGCCCTGGGGTCTTTGGGCCCATGGGTTCTTGGCCATGGGGTCTGGGGCCCTGGGGCCTGGGCTCTGGGCCTTGGGGTCTGGGCCTGGCTCTGGGCCTTGGGTCTGGGCCCCTGTGTCTGGGTCCTTGGGGGTCTGGGCCCTGGGGGTCTGGCCTTGGGGTCTGGGGTGGGCCTTGGGGTCTGGGCCCTGGGCCTTGGGGGGTCTGGGCCTTGGGGCCTTGGGGTCTGGGCTTTGTGGCCCTGGGTCTGGGGATGGCCTTGGGTCTTGGCCTTGGGGTCTGGGCCCTGGGTCTGGCCCTGGGGTCTGGGGCCTTGGGGTCTGGGCCTGGGGTTGGCCCGGTCTGGCCCTGGGTCTTGGCCTTGGGTCTGGGCCTGTGTCTGGTCCTTGGGGTCTGGGCCCTGGGTTCTGGGCCCTTGGCCTTGGGGTCTGGCCTTGGGTCTGGGCCCTGGGCTTGGGGTCTGGGGCCTGGGCTCTGGGCCTTGGGGTCTGGGCCCTGGCTCTGGGCCTTGGTCTGGGCCCTGGCCTCTGGGCCTCAGGGTCTGGGCTCTGGGTCTGTTCCCTGGTCTGGGCTCTTGGTTCCCTGGTTCTTGGGGTCTGGGCCCTGGGTTCTTGTATGGCCTGGGCCCTGGGGTCTGGGCCTTGGGGTCTGGGCCCTGGCTCTGGGCCTTGGGGTCTGGGCCCTGGCTCTGGGCCTTGGGGTCTGGGCCCTGGCTCTGGGCCTCAGGGTCTGGGCTCTGGGTCTGTTCCCTGAGTCTGGGCTCTGGTCCCTGGGTCTTGGGGTCTGGGCCCTGGGTCTGGCCTGGGCCCTGGGGGTCTGGGCCTTGGGGTCTGGGCCCTGGCTCTGGGCCTTGGGATCTGGGCCTTGGGTCTGGGCCTTGGGGTCTGGGCCCTGGGTTTGGGCCTTGGGGCCTGGGCCCTGGGTCTGGGCCTTGGGGCCTGGGCCCTGGGTCTGGGCCTTGGGGGTCTGAGCCTTGGGTCTGGGCCCTGTGTCTGGTCCTTGGGGTCTGGGCCCTGGGTTCTGGGCCCTGGGGTCTGGGCCTTGGGGTCTGGGGTCTGGGCCCTGGGCCCTGGGCCTTGGGGTCTGGGCCCTGGCTCTGGGCCTTGGGATCTGGGACTTGGGGTCTGGGCCCTGGGGTCTGGTCCCTGGCCCTGGGCCTTGGGGTCTGGGCCCTGGGTTTGGGCCTTGGGGCCTGGGCCCTGGGTCTGGGCCTTGGGGGTCTGAGCCTTGGGTCTGGGCCCTGTGTCTGGTCCTTGGGGTCTGGGCCCTGGGTTCTGGGCCCTGGGCCTTGGGTCTGGGCCTTGGGGTCTGGGCCCTGGCTCTGGGCCTTGGGGTCTGGTGCCTGGTCCCTGGGTCTGGGCCTCGGGGTCTGTTCCCTGAATCTGGGCTGTGGTCCCTGGGTCTTGGGATCTGGGCCCTGGGTCTGGCCTGGGCCCTGGGGGTCTGGGCCCTTGGGTCTGAGCCTTGGGGTCTGGGCCCTGGGGTCTGGCTCTGGGGTCTGGCTCTGGGGTCTTTCTCTGGGCCTTGGGGTCTGGATCCTGGCTCTGGGCCTTGGGGTCTGGGCCCTGGGTCTGGGCCCTGGGATCTGGGCCTTGGGTATGGGGTCTGGGCCTTGGGTCTGGGCCCTGCATCTGGGCCTTGGGGTCTGAGCCTTGGGGGTCTGGGCCTTGGGGTCTGTGCCTTGGGGGTCTGTGCCTTTGGGTCTGTGCCTTGGGGGTCTGGGCCCTGGCTCTGGTCCTTGGGGCCTGGGCCCTGGGGTCTGGGCCCTGGGGTCTGAGCCTTGGGCCCTGGGTCTGGGCCTTGGGGTCTGGCCTTGGGGTCTGGGCCCTGGCTCTGGGCCTTGGGGTCTGGTCCCTGGAGCTGGGCCTTGGGGTCTGGGCCTTGAGCCTTAGGGTCTGGGCCCTGGCTCTGGGCTTTGGGGTCTGGGTCCTGGGTTTGGGCCTTGGGGTCTAGGTCTGGGCCTTGGGGTCTGGGCCCTGGGCCTTGGGGTCTGGGCCCTGGCTTTGGGCCTTGGGGTCTGGGTCCTGGGTCTGGGCCCTGGGGTCCGGGCCCTGGGTCTGGGCCTTGGGTCTGGGCCCTGGGGTCTGGGCCTTGGGTCTCGGCCCTGGGGGTCTGGGCCTTGGGGGTCTTGGCCATGGGGTCTGGGCCCTGGGTTTGGGCCTTGGGGTCTGGGCCCTGGCTCTGGGCCTTGGGGGTCTGAGCCTTGGGGTCTGGGCCTTGGGGGTCTGGCCTTGGGGCCTGGCCTTGGGGTCTGGGCCCTGGCTCTGGGCCCTGGGTCTTGGCCTTGGGGTCTGGGCCCTGGGGTCTGGCTCTGGGCCTTGGGGTCTGGGCCCTGGGGTCTGGCTCTGGGCCTTGGGGTCTGGACCCTGGGTCTGGGCCTTGGGGTCTGGGCCCTGGGATCTGGGCCTTGGGTATGGGGTCTGGGCCTTGGGTCTGGGCCCTGCGTCTGGGCCTTGGGGTCTGAACCTTGGGGGTCTGGGCCCTGGCTCTGGGCCTTGGGGCCTGGGCCCTGGCTCTGGGCCTTGGGGGTCTGGGCCCTGGGGTCTGAGCCTTGGGCCTTGGGTCTGGGCCTTGGGGTCTGGCCTTGGGGTCTGGGCCCTGGCTCTGGGCCTTGGGGTCTGGGCCCTGGAGCTGGGCCTTGGGGCCTGGTCCCTGGGGTCTGGGTCTAGGCTGGGCCTGGTCTCTGGGGTCTGGACCCTGGGTCTGGCCTGGGCCCTCGGTCTGGGCCTTGGGTATGGGGCCTGGTCCCTGGGTCTGGGCCTTGGGATCTGGGCTCTGGGTCTGTTCCCTGTGTCTGGGCCCTGGGTCTTTGGGTCTTTGGGCCTGGGCCCTGGGTCTAGGCCTTGGAGTCTGGGCCCTGGGTCTTGGGGTCTGGGGTCTGGGCCCTGGGTCTGGGCCTTGGGCTCTGGGCCTTGGGGCCTGGTCCTTGGGGTCTGGGTCTAGGCTGGGCCTGGTCCCTGGGGTCTGGACCCTGGGTCTGGCCTGGGCCCTGGGTCTGAGCCTTGGGGTCTGGGGCCTGGTTCCTGGGTCTGGGCCTCGGGCCCTGGGCTCTGGGTCTGTTCCCTGGGTCTGGGCTCTGGTCCCTGGGTCTTGGGGTCTGGGCCCTGGGTCTGGCCTGGGCCCTGGGTCTGGGCCTTGGGGTCTGGGCCTTGGGCCCTGGGCTCTGGGTCTGTTCCCTGGGTCTGGGCTCTGGTCCCTGGGTCTGGGCTCTGGTCCCTGTGTCCTGGGGTCTGGGCCCTGGGTCTGGCCTGGGCCCTGGGTCTGGGCCTTGGGGCCTGGTCCCTGTGGTCTGGGTCTAGGCTGGGCCTGGTCCCTGGGGTCTGGACCTTGGGGTCTGGGGTCTGGACCTTGGGGTCTGGGGCTTGGTCCCTGGGTCTTGGGGTGTGGGCCCTGGGTGTGGGCCTTGGGGTCTGGGCTCTGGGCCTTGTGGTCTGGGCCCTGGGCCTTGGGGTCTGGGGGTCTGGGCCTGGGGGTCTGGCCCTGGGCCTTGGGGTCTGGGCCCTGGGTCTGGGCCTTGGGCTCTGGGGTCTGGGCCTTGGGGTCTGGGCCCTGGCTCTGAGCCTTGGGGTCTGGGCCCTGGCTATGGGGTCTGGGCCTTGGGGTCTGGGCCCTGGACCCTAGGTCTGGGCCTTGGGTCTGGGCCTTGGGGTCTGGGCCCTGGCTCTGAGCCTTGGGGTCTGGGGTCTGGGTCTTGGGGTCTGGGCCATGGGCCCTAGGTCTGGGCCTTGGGTCTGGGCCTTGGGGTCTGGGCCCTGGGCCTTGGGGTCTGGGCCCTGGCTCTGAGCCTTGGGGTCTGGGCCTTGGCTCTGAGCCTTGGGGTCTGGGCCCTGGCTCTGGGCCTTGGGGTCTGGGTCCTGGGTCTGGGCCCTGGGGGTCTGGGCCGAGGGTCTGGGCCTTGGGGACTGGGGACTGGGCCCTGGGTCTGGGCCTTGGGGTCTGGGCCTTGGGGGTCTGGGCCTTGGGTTCTGGGCCTTGGGGTCTGGGTCCTGGGGTCTAGGCCTTGGGGTCTGGGTCCTGGCTCTGGGCCTTGGGGTCTGGGCCTTGGAGTCTGGGCCTTGGGGTCTGGGTCTGTTCCCTGAGTCTGGGCTCTGGTCTCTGGTCCCTGGGTCTTTGGGTCTGGGCCCTGGGGTCTGGGCCCTGGGCCTTGGGGTCTGGGCTTTGGGCCCTGGGACTTGGGGTCTGGGCCCTGGGTCTGGGCCCTGGGTTTTGGGCCCTAGCTCTGGGCCTAGGGGGTCTGGGCCCTGGGCGTCTGGGCCCTGGGCCTTGGGGTCTGGGCCCTGGGTCTAGGCCTTGGGGTCTAGGCCTTGGGGTCTTGGCCTTAGGGTCTGGGCCCTGGGTCTGGGCCCTGTGTCTGGTCCTTGGGGTCTGGGCCTGGGTTCTGGGTCCTGGGGGTCTGGGTCCTGGGGGTCTGGGCCTTGGGGTCTGGGCCTTGGGGTCTGGGCCCTGGTCCTGGCTCTGGGCCTTGGGGTCTGGGGCCTGGGCCTCGGGGTCTGTTCCCTGAGTCTGGGCTCTGGTCCCTGGGTCTTGGGGTCTGGGCCCTGGGTCTGGCCTGGGGGTCTGGGCCTTGGGGTCTGGGCCCTGGGTCTGGGTCTTGGGTCTGGGCCCTGGCTCTGGGCCTTGGGGTCTGGACCCTGGCTCTGGGCCCTGGGTCTGAGCCCTGGGATCTGGGCCTTGGGTCTGGGCCCTGGGATCTGGGCCTTGGGTCTGGGCCCAGGGGGTCTGGTCCCTGGGCCCTGGGGGTCTGGGCCTTGGGGGTCTGGGCCCTGGGCCTTGGGGCCTGGGCCCTGGGTTTGGGTCTGGGCCCTGGGTCTTGGGGGTCTGAGCCCTGGGTCTGGGCCTTGGGGTCTGGCATTGGGGTCTGACCTTGGGGTCTGGGCCCTGGCTCTGGGCCTTGGGGTCTGGGCCCTGGGGTCTGGCTCTGGGCCTTGGGGTCTGGACCCTGGCTCTGGGCCTTGGGGTCTGGGCCCTGGCTCTGGGCCTTGGGGTCTGGGTCCTGGGTCTGGGCCCTGGGGGTCTGGGCCGAGGGTCTGGGCCTTGGGGACTGGGGACTGGGCCCTGGGTCTGGGCCTTGGGGTCTGGGCCTTGGGGGTCTGGGCCTTGGTTCTGGGCCTTGGGTCTGGGTCCTGGGGTCTAGGCCTTGGGGTCTGGGTCCTGGCTCTGGGCCTTGGGGTCTGGGCCTTGGAGTCTGGGCCTTGGGGTCTGGGTCTGTTCCCTGAGTCTGGGCTCTGGTCTCTGTCCTGGGTCTTTGGGTCTGGGCCCTGGGGTCTGGGCCCTGGGCCTTGGGTCTGGGCTTTGGGCCCTGGGACTTGGGGTCTGGGCCCTGGGTCTGGGCCTTGGGGTCTGGGCCCTGGGTTCTGGGCCCTAGCTCTGGGCCTAGGGGGTCTGGGCCCTGGGCGTCTGGGCCCTGGGCCTTGGGGTCTGGGCCCTGGGTCTAGGCCTTGGGGTCTAGGCCTTGGGGTCTTGGCCTTGGGGTCTGGGCCCTGGGTCTGGGCCCTGGGTCTGGGCCCTGTGTCTGGTCCTTGGGGTCTGGGCCTGGGTTCTGGGTCCTGGGGGTCTGGGTCCTGGGGGTCTGGGCCTTGGGGTCTGGGCCTTGGGGTCTGGGCCCTGGTCCTGGGCCTTGGGGTCTGGGGCCTGGGCCTCGGGGTCTGTTCCCTGAGTCTGGGCTCTGGTCCCTGGGTCTTGGGGTCTGGGCCATGGGTCTGGCCTGGGGGTCTGGGCCTTGGGGTCTGGGCCCTGGGTCTGGGCCTTGGGGTCTGGGCCCTGGCTCTGGGCCTTGGGGTCTGGACCCTGGCTCTGGGCCCTGGGGTCTGAGCCCTGGGATCTGGGCCTTGGGTCTGGGCCCTGGGATCTGGGCCTTGGGTCTGGGCCCAGGGGGTCTGGTCCCTGGGCCCTGGGGGTCTGGGCCTTGGGGGTCTGGGCCCTGGGCCTTGGGGCCTGGGCCCTGGGTTTGGGTCTGGGCCCTGGGTCTTGGGGGTCTGAGCCCTGGGTCTGGGCCTTGGGGTCTGGCATGGGGGTCTGACCTTGGGGTCTGGGCCCTGGCTCTGGGCCTTGGGGTCTGGGCCCTGGGGTCTGGCTCTGGGCCTTGGGGTCTGGACCCTGGCTCTGGGCCTTGGGGTCTGGGCCCTGGGATCTGGGCCTTGGGTCTGGGCCCTGGCTCTCGGCCTTGGGGTCTGGGCCCTGGGTCTGGGCCCTGGGATCTGGGCCTTGGGTCTGGGCCCTGCGTATGGGCCTTGGGGTCTGAACCTTGGGGGTCTGGGCCTTGGGGTCTGGGCCTTGGGGGTCTGGGCCTTGGGGGTCTGGGCCCTGGGGTCTGAGCCTTGGGCCCTGGGTCTGGGCCTTGGGGTCTGGCCTTGGGGTCTGGGCCTTGGGGTCTGGACCCTGGCTCTGGGCCTTGGGGTCTGGGCCTTGGGCCTTGGGTCTAGGCTGGGCCCTGGCTCACCACTCCTCTGTGTTCCTTCCTTCAGCTCTTCTTTTCTTCAATCTTCTATCTTCTTTTCTTCTGTCTTCTGCTCTTCAGCCCGGGCCCTCCGTCTCAGGCATGCAGCTTCACTGAGTGGAGGGGCGGAGCCAAAACAACGTGCTTGGGAGGCCCCCACATGCTGCTTGGCCCCACCCAGCCAGCCAGTGAAGCTGCCAGGAGCCGGAGGAGACTCAGTGTCTCCTCCGGCTCCTGCAGCAGAGACACAGCTCCGGATTCGACTCATCGAGTCCGATAGCGGAGCTGTAAAAAGGCAATGTTGCTGCCGACGGGGGTCCGGAACCCCCCCCCGGGCCCCTTATGGCAGCATGGGGCGTAATGCCCTGATGGCGGCCCTGCATATGGAGAATATCAAGTAAGCATCTGGTGATATCAGATTCCTGTCTACCGGGGATAAACCCAACTTGATCTAAGCCGACCAAGTGAGGGAGGACCTTCACTAGCCTATTTGCCTGAATATTCGTGTAAATCTTCATATCCATTTTAATGAGAGCTATGGGTCTGGGTCTGGGTCTGGGTCTGGGCCTTGGGTCTGGGCCTTGGGGTCTGGGCCCTGGGCCTTGGGGTCTGGGCCCTGGCTCTGAGCCTTGGGGTCTGGGCCCTGGCTCTGGGCCTTGGGGTCTGGGTCCTGGTCTGGGCCCTGGGGTCTGGGCGAGGGTCTGGGCCTTGGGGACTGGGACTGGGCCCTGGGTCTGGCCTTGGGGTCTGGGCCTTGGGGGTCTGGGCCTTGGGTTCTGGGCCTTGGGGTCTGGGTCCTGGGGTCTAGGCCTTGGGGTCTGGGTCCTGGCTCTGGGCCTTGGGGTCTGGGCCTTGGGGTCTGGGTCTGTTCCCTGAGTCTGGGCTCTGGTCTCTGGTCCCTGGGTCTTTGGGTCTGGGCCCTGGGGTCTGGGCCCTGGGCCTTGGGGTCTGGGCTTTGGGCCCTGGGACTTGGGGTCTGGGCCCTGGGTCTGGGCCTTGGGGTCTGGGCCCTGGGTTCTGGGCCCTAGCTCTGGGCCTAGGGGGTCTGGGCCCTGGGCGTCTGGGCCCTGGGGTTCTGGCCCTGGGTCTAGGCCTTGGGGTCTAGGCCTTGGGGTCTTGGCCTTGGGGTCTGGGCCCTGGGTCTGGGCCCTGGGTCTGGGCCCTGTGTCTGGTCCTTGGGGTCTGGGCCTGAGTTCTGGGTCCTGGGGGTCTGGGTCCTGGGGGTCTGGGCCTTGGGGTCTGGGCCTTGGGGTCTGGGCCCTGGTCCTGGCTCTGGGCCTTGGGGTCTGGGGCCTGGGCCTCAGGGGTCTGTTCCCTGAGTCTGGGCTCTGGTCCCTGGGTCTTGGGGTCTGGGCCCTGGGTCTGGCCTGGGGGTCTGGGCCTTGGGGTCTGGGCCCTGGGTCTGGGCCTTGGGGTCTGGGCCCTGGCTCTGGGCCCTGGGTCTGAGCCCTGGGATCTGGGCCTTGGGTCTGGGCCCTGGGATCTGGGCCTTGGGTCTGGGCCCAGGGGGTCTGGTCCCTGGGCCCTGGGGGTCTGGGCCTTGGGGGTCTGGGCCCTGGGCCTTGGGGCCTGAACCCTGGGTTTGGGTCTGGGCCCTGGGTCTTGGGGGTCTGAGCCCTGGGTCTGGGCCTTGGGGTCTGGCATTGGGGTCTGACCTTGGGGTCTGGGCCCTGGCTCTGGGCCTTGGGGTCTGGGCCCTGGGGTCTGGCTCTGGGCCTTGGGGTCTGGGCCCTGGGATCTGGGCCTTGGGTCTGGGCCCTGGCTCTCGGCCTTGGGGTCTGGGCCCTGGGTCTGGGCCCTGGGATCTGGGCCTTGGGTCTGGGCCCTGCGTATGGGCCTTGGGGTCTGAACCTTGGGGGTCTGGGCCTTGGGGTCTGGCCTTGGGGTCTGGCCCCTGGCTCTGGACCTTGGGGTCTGGACCCTGGCTCTGGGCCTTGGGGTCTGGGCCTTGGGGGTCTGGGCCTTGGGCCTTGGGTCTAGGCTGGGCCCTGGCTCACCACTCCTCTGTGTTCCTTCCTTCAGCTCTTCTTTTCTTCAATCTTCTATCTTCTGTCTTCTGCTCTTCAGCCCGGGCCCTCCGTCTCAGGCATGCAGCTTCACTGAGTGGAGGGGCGGAGCCAAAACAACGTGCTTGGGAGGCCCCCACATGCTGCTTGGCCCCACCCAGCCAGCCAGTGAAGCTGCCAGGAGCCGGAGGAGACTCAGTGTCTCCTCCGGCTCCTGCAGCAGAGACACAGCTCCGGATTCGACTCATCGAGTCCGATAGCGGAGCTGTAAAAAGGCAATGTTGCTGCCGACGGGGGTCCGGACCCCCCCCCCCGGGCCCCTTATGGCAGCATGGGGCGTAATGCCCTGATGGCGGCCCTGCATATGGAGAATATCAAGTAAGCATCTGGTGATATCAGATTCCTGTCTACCGGGGATAAACCCAACTTGATCTAAGCCGACCAAGTGAGGGAGGACCTTCACTAGCCTATTTGCCTGAATATTCGTGTAAATCTTCATATCCATATTAATGAGAGCTATGGGTCTAAAGTTTTTACAAAAGGTTTGTCGGGTTTGGGGGGCTGGTAACGCGCCCTGTGGCTAAAATTATGCGCGCAAACGCCATGCGGTAATTACCGCAAATTAGATTGTAATACCATACATTCGCATTTGCGCTCACAATGTTAAGCTTAACCCCTTCCATGCTAAGGACGCGCTCAGTGCGTCCAACCACATGTCACGTCACTTTGGGGTCAGCGTTCGGCCGGGTTCCGGCCGATCGCTGGCCCCCCCAGTGCGGGCTGACATCCTCAATGTCAGCCCAGCATCCGGAACCGCCGCCGGAGTAATTAGGTGTCATCGCGGCGGCGCGATGACACCTAATTCAGGCGCCCCCCCGTATGTGCGGAGGAGGCGCCTGAAAGGGAGGGGGGGAGGTCGGACCTCTCTCCCTCCCAATCGGCAGCGTTCAGGGGGTTAACCCAGGCACCATTTGGAAGGGCACAGCCTGTCCTTCCAAATGGTACCTGGCATTAACCCCTGGGGAGCCGGATCACGAATCGGCGCTGAAAAGCGCCGGTTCGTGATCCTTTCTCGGAGCTGGCCGACATCTTGGATGTCGACCAAGCCTCTGGGAACTCCCCCTGAGGACTGGCGTCATCATGCATAGCACGATGACGCCAGTCTTGGAGTTAACCCCTAGCTGCCACCAATGGTGGAGATAGGGGGTTCCCATGAACCCCCTATCTCCCGATCCGTGGCAGCTAGGGGTTAAAGTTTGGTACTGTTGGATCGGCCAGAGCATGGCCGTTCCAACGATACCAAACACGACTGTGAAAAAAGTTTGTAAAAAAAAAAAAAAATTATAAAAAAAAATAAACAATTTTTTTTTCTTTATTTTGGTTTGTTAATGCAGCAATATTGTTCCCATTTCAATTATAATGTGAACAATGATGCTGCATTACCGATTTTTGTATGTGGTGCGTTTGTTAAAAATCGTGTAATTTTCCCCAAAAAAAAATTTAACGAGACCCCATCTCTAATTTTTTTAACAAGCGCACCCCATACAAAATATAACCGCAATTGCTCGCATGTTAAAATGTGGAAAAAAAAACACTTTACACGTTGTAAATTATTGAAAATTCATATTTTATTGCATTTTTTGTTATAATATACAGACAGGTCATGACGTATACATATAATAACGACATATTATGAATCTGCCGAGTCTGCTGGAAAGAACGATATATAATATGTCTGGGTCAAATACTAAAATAAGCCTTCAAAACACGTTTAAACATGATGAGCAAAACCGGTAAAAATGACCTCAGCACAGAGGCGGGAAAAGCCTCAGCAGCGAAAGGGTTAAGAAGCGCACAGTACAGTAAGCTCGTGCAGGGTTCGCACAGGTTCACCCGCGGTAGACGATTGCGCACGGTTGTTGTGCTGACTAGGTAATACAGGATTCGGCACAAATGTTTTTATCTGGCGCGTTAATGGTTATTTGCGCTGGCGCAAACGTTTGCGTGAAGATTGTAATTTAGCCCTAAGTGTGGGAACTCACAAACATTTCTGTCTATTCCGCTTTTAAAGATTACTGGGAGCCGCAGCAGCCGCAGCACTTCTCTATGCATGGGAATGCCATTCCTCTGGCAAACACTTAGAAATTGGCATTCCCATGCCTTCCCAATGTAGTTACAGTTGTGTTCAAAATTATTCAACCCCCACTGAAATTGAGTGTTTTGGCCAGTTTGACATTGATTTTGATCATTCAGTCATCTTGCTTACAATTAAATCAAAGAGGCACGTGTATGTCAGACAAATATAACATAACATTTATAATGAAATAACCACAAATGTCTTTTCTGTGCTCACATCATTATCAGTTTTATTCAACCCCCAAGTGACATTCAATCTTAGTACTTAGTACAACATCCTTTTACAGTTATAACAGCTTTTAAACGTGAAGCATAGCTTGACACAAGTGTCTTGCAGCGATCTACGGGTATCTTCGCCCATTCGTCATGGGCAAAAGCCTCCAGTTCAGTCACATTCTTAGGCTTGCGCACTGCAACTGCTTTCTTTAAATCCCACCAGAGGTTCTCAATCGGATTTAAGTCAGGTGACTGCGATGGCCACTCCAAAAATGTTCCAGCCTTTAATCTGCAACCATGCTCTAGTGCTGGATATGGACGGTATGGTTTGGCTTGGGATCATTGTCCTGTTGAAAGGTCCAACGTCTCCCAGCCTCAGGTTTGTGACAGACTGCATCACATTGTCATCCAATATCTCCTGGTACTGAAGTGAATTCATGGTACCTTGCACACGCTGAAGCTTCCCTGTACCTGCAGAAGCAAAACAGCCCCAAAGCATGATTGACCCCCGCCATGCTTCACAGTAGGCAAGGTGTTCTTTTCTTCATAGGCCTTGTTCTTCCTCCTCCAAACATAGCGTTGATCCATGGGCCCAAACAGTTCTAATTTTGTTTCCTCAGTCCACAGAACACTATCCCAAAACTTCTGTGGTTTGTCCACATGACTTTTGGCATACTGCAGTCGACTCTTCTTATTCTTTGGAGACAGCAAGGGGGTGCGCCTGGGAGTTCTGGTATGGAGGCCTTCATTACGCAGTGTGCGCCGTATTGTCTGAGCTGAAACTTCAGTACCCACATCTGACTAATCTTTTCTCAGTTCCTCAGCAGTCACACGGGGACTTTTCTCCACTCTACGCTTCAGGTAGCACACAGCAGTCGAAGTCAGCATCTGCTTTCTGCCACGACCAGGTAGCGTTTCAACAGTGCCCTTTGCCTTGAATTTGCGAATGATGCTTCCTATGGTCTCTCTTGGTATGTTTAACATCTTTGCAATCTTCTTATAGCCATTGCCCTTCCTGTGAAGAGTAATCACCTCTTCTCTTGTCTTCCTGGATCATTCTCTTGACTTCACCATGTTTGTAACCACATCAGTAAATGTCTAGAAGGAGCTGAGTATCACAGTCATTTTAAAGCTGCCTAATTGGTGCTTATTATGCTTTATTGCTGCTCCGTGACATCCACAGGTGTTTTCAATACCTGATTGAAAACACTTGAATGAACCTCTGTTCTTCAGAGTGGTAGTCTTTAAGGGGTTGAATAATTGTGTCAATGAAGAATTCACAAAAGAAACATTTACTACTGTATTACAGAACCAATTGATGTCATTTTAGTTGCATATGGTTCTTTAAAAAGTCCTTGTAGGATTTCATTCTGAATACAATTACAAATGTACACTAAATTCCCTAAAATCCTTTACAGCATTGGGGGTTGAATAATTTTGAACACAACTGTAAGTCCAAACCTACCCTTAACCCTTTCGCTGCTGAGGCATTTCACGCCTCTGTGCTGAGCTCATTTTTACCTGTTTCGCTCATCATGTTTAAACGCGTTTTGAAGCCTTATTTTAGTATATGACCCAGACATGTTATATAGCGTTCTTTCCGGCAGACTCGGCAGATTCACCATATGTCATTATTATATGTATACGTCATGCCCTGTCTGTATAATATAACAAAAAATGCAATAAAATTTGAATTTTCAATAATTCACAACGTGTAAAGTGTTTTTTTTTCACATTTTAACATGCAAGCAATTGCGGTTATATTTTGTATGGGGTGCGTTTGCTAAAAAATTGAAATGGGGTCTCGTTACATTTTTTTTGGGGGAAAATTAGGCAATTTTTAACAAACACACCCCAAACAAAAATCGCTAGTGCAGCATCATTGTTCACATTATAATTGAAATGGGAACAATATTGCTGCATTAACAAAACAAAAAAAACTTGTTTATTTTTTTTATAATTTTTTTCAATTTTATTTTTATTTTTTAAAAAAAACATTCTACATGGTCGTGTTTGATATCGTTGGAAAGGCCATGCTCTGGCGGATCCAATGATATCAAACATTAACCTCTGGCTGCCACAGATTGGGAGATAGGGGGTTCAGTGGAACCCCCTATCTAAACCATTGCTGTCAGCTAGGGGTTAACTCCAGGACTGGCGCCATCGTGCTATGCACGATGATGCCAGTCGTCAGGGGGAGTTCCCGGAGGCTTGGCCGACATCCAAGATGTCAGCCAGCTCCGGGAGAGAATCACGATCCGGCGCTTTTCGGCGCTAAATCGTGATCCGGCTCCCCAGGGGTTAATGTCAGCCACCATTTGGAAGGACAGGCTGTGCTCTTCCAAATGGTGCCTGCCTTAACCCTGTGGCCCCAGCGATCAGGAGGGAGAGAGGTCCGAAGGACCTCCCCCCTCCCTTTCAGGCGCCTCCGCACTCGCCCTTCCGGGGTCCCGGAGTGCCGGGCTGACATTCAAGATGTCAGCCCGCATCGGGGGGGGCCAGCTATCGGCCGGACGCGCGTCCATAGCACAGGAGAACCACTTGGCAGGACGCGCTGAGTGCGTCCTTAGCAGCCAAGTGGTTAAATATAGATATTTTATAAAACAGTTTTTTATATAGAAAGGTATTGCAGCTTCCCAGTATATCAACCAAAGTGGAACGAAGTTCCTCCTGCTAAAATAGTGAGAGAAACTGCGTTCATGCAGGACTTGACCCTTGCGCTGTATTATTTGCGCTGTATTTATTTATTTTGTTTACCAGCGCCGGCTGACCACACCCGCACAAATGTGGCCTGTGAAGAGCGGGATTAAGGCGCGTGTGGGCCGCATCCTTTCTGCGGCGGCAGCCATCACCTCCCTCTCCCGGCACCAAAAGGCCAGCGACCAGTTATGCGCGGGCAGTGGGAGGTCGTATTATGTGCAGAAGTGCGTAGGGTTGTTGTGCGTTTGTGCTTATAATGAGCCTGAGCAATTTATCATCTCTGTGTCTGTTGTGTTTAAGTGCTCTGGCCGAGCAGGAGGTGAGGCATTAATTAATAAGCCGTGGTCACATATCGCAGTTAAACAATTCATGCTCCCCCCCCTTTTTAATCAAAGTTTTGAAAGTCAAAGCACTGATACAACAATTTATTACATACACACCAGGGGGTCTATCCATTAACAGTGAGTTGTGAATGGATTTGCATTTTCTATTCCCTCCCCTCAATAGACATTCAAAGCTTCAGTTCCCTGTTGTGCTCCAAATGGCACCATGGTCAGGCTGGCCCTGTGGATTCTGGGATACGCTCATACACACTGCACATTACTGTGAGTTTTATTGCTGTGGATTCTGTGATACGCTCATACACACTGCACATTACTGTGAGTTTTAATGCTGTGGATTCTGTGATACGCTCATACACACTGCACATTGCTGCGAGTTTTATTGCTGTGGATTCTGTGATACGCTCATACACACTGCACATTACTGGGAGTTTTATAGCTGTGGATTCTGTAATCCGCTCATGTACACCGCACATTACTAGGAGTTTTATTGTTGTGGATTCTGTGATATGCTCATACACACTGCACATTACTGCGAGTTTTATTGCTGTGGGGCTCTATGATACGCTCATTCACGCCACTTGTTTTATTTTGGGGGGGGTGCAGCATTTCATCCATGGCCCCAGGCAGCACAGAGGCTTGGGCCGGCCCTGTCTACAAGGTATACTGCATTATATGAACAAGAACAATAGCCAGCAACAGCATGTAGAAGAGCTAATACATTTTCTAAAACAGTAATATTGTATACAATCATTAATAATGAAATATTAGGTACTACCACCTTGTATGCAATTATAAAACTGTTATTTTGTTAATTTAATATATTTTGGCTCTACATGCTTCGATGGGAAGAGATATATTATATTAATACATTGCACATATGGTGTTTGGCGATAATAAGCTCTAAATAAACATTCTGGCCTTTGTTTTTATGTCCACAAGGAGGTGCACATGCACCAGACATTTGCTATCATGTGGATTTGTTGCCAAGTCTCATAACCAGAAATAGATTATTGAATAAACATTTTGCTTTATAAGAGCTGGCCTTTACTGTTGACAGCAATTTATATCTATCTACAGTTTCTAGAGCAGTAAAAGTCACTAGGCCTATAAACCTTGCAGTGAAGAGCTGGCTTGTGTGGTATATGCTTTGCAATATCCCCATAAATAGCAGTGATCCTTTAACAGTGCAAGTAATCTACGGAAATCTATGTAATATGTTTGTCAGGTCTAGTAAAGTGTCCACAATCTGAACTTCATCAGAATCTTGGCAGCCGCACACATTGATTAATTAATAATATGCTTTCCCACGTGAGCAATATGGATTATCTTGACAGCCGCTCACAAATGACTTGCAATACTGCAAATAACACACTGAAGCTGTTTATTGACACAGATTTAGAAAATCAAACTCCTTTTCCCAGTGTTTGGAGAATAAAACAAGCCTACAAGCAAGAAACCAACAGTGAAAATATAACCAATGAAAGCTAGGTTAACTCTTTTACCATATAAAATAAATGTTAAATGCTGTTTTATAAATAAGTCTCATTGTGCTTTCTCTAGCATATTTTCCTTATTGTTTTCTTTCCTGAAATTATTTTTTTTTCTGAGCTGTACACTGTAAGAGATCTTACCATTACCAAACATGATGCTATGAAAACAGATTGTTTCCAGCTGCCTTTGGAAAGCCAGAATTAAATTACAGAATGCTTCTAATGAGAAATTGGCCATATTAACCAAACCAATATCCTCATTTTTTTTAAAGAAATATGGATCTGTAATCTTGTAGGAAATGAAAAAACAAAATTTTTTAAAATATATATCACTGCATACATAATGCTGCATTTAGTGGAATTCTGCGGTGTATATATAAATCAAATAAATAATTTCTGTTAGAAATAAGGTTGCGGGAAGGGGTGCTGCAATACCATATCTTTAAATAGAGATTATGAATATATAAATATTGTATTTATACTGTAAGACGTGCAATTTGTACTGCTAAATAATTTGCATTATGGAAGCAAATTAACATGCAATGAGATGACCTCGTTCTTGAGGCTTGCTGTTTAAGCATGTTAAGCTAATTTGCATCGTGTGCCACAGGAAAGGTTTACAACAAATAAAGATGAATTGTACAATGAGTTTATTTTCCTTATGTACACTTTAGCTGACTGCCCTATATGTAAGGGGATAAGGTCATGTTTTGGGCTTGTTTCCAAATTTATAAATCTGTATCTTTTATCTTCTGGCTCATCATAAGACTTGATAAAAAAAAATAATTTGGTTAGTCTATAAGACCTTTGTGAAGGTTAGTAATTATCAGTTAAGATAACAAATGACCATTTGTGTATATCGAATAACATAAATTGTAGTTTCAGACTATCTATTGACACCTGCAGTAGTTAGTTGTCTGTGAAGTAAATTCAGTCTTCAGAGAAAGGTAGAATTATTCGACTTAACCACCACTAAACTCATTATGGTGACAATAATTTGAGTAACGGTTATTTGACACATACAAAGTGTAGCTAACATGTAAAGGAAGTATATTATTGTAACTTTTCACTATTTCAGAATAATCTATATATAAACGCGAAAGTCCTGACTGACAGACTCATCAACGCCCAGCTGAAACCGTTTAACCTAGGAACGTGAAATTTTGAAGGTGCACTGTTTTTATGATGTAGGCACCCACTACGGAAGGATTTTTGGAAACTCCGCCCCTAAGGGGGTGAAAAAGGGGGTTGAATATTTTAAACAGGATACCTATAGCTCAAAAACAGAAGATGCTACAGATGTGAAAATCGGTATTTAGATTCGTCTTGAAAAATAAAAAAACACTTATTTTACCGTTTTTTTAAAAATTCAATTGGGGGGGCCAAAAAAGGGGGTTGAATATTTTAAATATTTTAAACAGGATACCTGTATCTCCTAAACAGACGATGTTACAGTCCTGAAAATTGGTATTTAGATTTGTCTTGAAAAATAAAACCACACGTATGTTACCATGTTCTGAAAATTCCTTGGGGGGGTTGAATACTTTTATCAGTATACCTATATTTCAAAAACCGAAGATGTTACGGGTGTGAAATTTGGTATTTACAATCTTCGTGAAAAAAACAAACATGTTTTTTGCCATTTTCCACAAATCCAATTGGGGAGGTCGGGGGAAAGGGGTCTGAATATTTTTATCATTATACTTATATTTTAAAAACCAAAGATGTTACAGACGTGAAATTTGGTATTTACAATCTTCTTGAAAAATAAAAACAGGTGTTTTGCCATTTTCCAAAAATCCGAAGGGGGATAAAAAAAAGGGGGGCTGAATACTTTTAAACAGGATACCTATATCTCAAAAACAGAAGATGTTACATACGTGAACATTGGTATTTAGATTCGTCTTGAGAAACAAAAAACACCTAATACCATTTTCCAAAAATTCAGTGGGAGGGAGGCAAAAAGGGGGGGTTGAATACTTTTATCAGTATACCTATATTTCAAAAAACAAAGATATTACAGGTGTGAAATTTGGTATTTACAATCTTCGTGAAAAAAACAAACATGTGTTTTGCCATTTTCCACAAATCCAAATAAGGGGGGGGGTCGAGGGAAAGGGGTCTGAATACTTTTACCAGTATATCTATAGTTCAAAAACCAAGATGTTACAGGTGTGAAGTTTGGTAATTACAATCTTTTGAAAATAAAGAAACATGTGTTTTACCATTTTCCAAAATTCCAAGTGGGGGGGGTAAAAAAGGGGGGGTGAATACTTTTAAACAGGATACCTACATCTCAAAAACAGAAGATGTTACAGATGTGAAAATTGGTATTTAGATTTGTCTTGAGAAACAAAAAAACTTATTTTACCGTTTTTCAATAATCCAAGTGGGGGGCCAATAAAGGTGGTTGAATATTTTAAATATTTTAAACAGGATACCTGTATCTCCTAAACAGACGATGTTACAGTCCTGAAAATTGGTATTTAGATTACCAACACGTATTTTACCATGTTCTGAAAATTCCTTGGGGGGGGGCAAAAACGGGGGTTGAATACTTTTAGCAGTATACCTATATTTCAAAAACCAAAGATGTTACATGTGTGAAATCTGGCACTTACGATCTTCTTGAAAAATAAAAAAAAACACATGTTTTACCATTTTCCAAGAATCCCACGTGGTGGGTGAAAAAAGGGGGGATGAATACTTTCCAACAGGATGCCTATATCTCAAAAACAGAAGATGTTACAGACGTGAAAATTGGTATTTAGATTCGTCTTGAAAATAGAACAACACGTATTTTACCATTTTCCAAAAATCCAGTGGGGGGGGGGCAAAAAGGGGATGAATACCGTTATCACTATACCTATATTTAAAAAACCAATGATATTACAGGTGTGAAATTCGATATTTACAATCTTCGTGCAAAAAAACCCCATATTTTACCATTTTCCGAAAATCCAGTTAAGGGGGGTGGGGGATAGGGATGTGAATACTTTTATCAGTATACCTATATTTCAAAAACCAAAGATGTTACAGGTGTGAAATTTGGCACTTACAATCTTCTTGAAAAATAAAAAAACACGTGTTTTACAATTTTCCAAAAATCCCAAGTGGGGGGGGAAGGGGGGGGGTTCTACAAAAAAAACCTCAAGTTTCTTTTAAAAAACTATTTTAACAAATCCTAAAATCCATGCGAGCGAAGCCACGGGCAAAAGCTAGTACTCTATATTCAAAGATTAAAATAGTGTAAGTTTCCACATTTTTCATATGTCATTTATTTGTTCCTCATTTAAAGAAACATTGTTGCAATGTAAAGCTGCAAACTCTACGGCCCCTATTACATTCCTCGCGCATTTTCGTTTGCGCACGCAAATGCGCATTTGCGCGAGTGGCAAAACCCTTTGCGCAGAACGTCGTATTACAACATTCGCACAAATGATGCGTGTTATCGTTTAACCCGGATGGACCTGCGCGAGCGTGATGAACTGTGCGCGTCCTATACTTAACATTGTGAGCGAAATTCGTTCGTGCGCTGGTATGCGGATGGTATTACAATTGATGCGCATCTTTTTACGAACGACGTTTGCGCATAATTTTAACGTCTTTGAAAAGCTGGTGGTAACTGCAAATCAGAACCTTCTGGCCGAAACAAAAACCGCAAGGACGAAAAAAAAAAACAGCACAGTATAGTACACATTCTACACATACCCGAACAAACAAATTGTGAATTTGTGCATATTTTTTTTATTGCTGCATCATGTATACTCAGATTTACTTTGACAGGCACAAAAACTTAAGTGAGTCAATTAAGGTAAATTGATGTCAATTAAGGTTCTTCATTCTGATTGGCTGAATCCGGCAAAAAAAACAGTCCGCACACTGATTTACGTGCACTACGTTACTGTGCGCGTATTACTCTTCATTTTGCGCGTCGTTTTTACGAATGTTATTTTCGGACGGATGAGAAAATGCGTTCGGATCAGAATACTCCGTTAAGTTTTACGCGATAACGCCGGACGATGCGCGCAAAAAAATTTGCGCTGCCTGAACGAAATTGTGCGAAGAATGTAATAGGGGCCTACATGTTTTTCCTTATCTTGCTCAATCTTAAACAGGAGAAATGGCATTTGTGTCCAATAAAATCAATGTGATAAAAATAACTAGATATAAATAATAAAAATGGCGAGATCTTCTTATTGGAATTTCTAGTGATCATAATGATAATTAACAATGCATCTTCCAAAAAATACCAGCAGAATATACAAGTAATTGCATATGTGGTATAATGCTTGCATATGGAAATTAGAGTAACACCTTGTATCTGTACTGTACAGGGATTTTCAATAATTATAAGCCCCTGTGTCGCATCCCTTGTACAGTATTAAGCAATCCCAGAGCTCGTCCATAGTTTTGTCCTCTCCTTGTAAAGTCTAAATGAGAATTTTCTTTTCTTTCCAGAAAAAACATCAATCCTGCATTAAAATGTTTTGCAAATGAATAGATTTATTCTGGTTGTGAAAAATTAAGCAAGTTGGACTTGCATGCACATATAGTAGGGCTGCAACTAACGATTATTTTCATAATCAATTAGTTGGCTGATTATTTTTTTGATTAATCGATTCATTGGATAAAAGAAAAACCTACACAAATTGCATATTTTTCGCACACAAGGTACATGAGCATCTCGTCAGTGATGGATTGATTCTGCGTATGCAGCTTAAGCCCATGTCTGCTTTCTCCCCAAATGAACGCTGTTACAGATCAGATAGACACGATGATGTCAGCACGAAATTAGGATGAAAAATGCAGCCTGATCAGTTTAGGTTATTAGTATCCCTTTACAATAATTTCATGAACAAACTGAGCGGGAGGTGTGAGTGAGTGAGCTTGGGCAAGGACTTGACCCGAGCAGAGCTGTAGCTAGCTCCTTTTGCACCCGAGGCAAGAACAGAAAATTGTGCCCCCCCCCCACACACACAATATTTTTTACAGAGGTTAATATATATATATATATATATATATAGAAACAGGACCCTCTACGCATGCGCCCCATAAACATGACATCTGTGACATCTGGTTGGCTGCGAATGCTAACCCCAGATTGTATAATAACTTGCCACTTTGTTATGAATTTTACAGATCTTCAGTTCCAGTTCACGCTCACCAGCAGCAGAGCAGCAAAGCAATTGCACACTGTCAGAAGAACAAACTGGAACTGAAGATCTGTAAAATTCATAACAAAAGTGCCAAATAATTATCCAAACTGCAGATCACTTTTCAGGTTTATAAAGATACTGTACATTACTGATACACTTGTACAACTGCACATTACAGAGCTCCACAGCAATAAAGCTTACAGTAATGTGCGGTGTGTATGTGCGTATCACAAAGCTCCACAGCAATAAGAATTATACCCCTATTCTCTTCTTACATCTTCTCCCATGTAAGTTACCTTCTTAAACCTACAAACCCCCCCCAAGGCCCTCCCACCCCGCCTTCCTCCCCTTCCCTTAAATAAAAACACAACAAAGTATTGGCATTTAGAAAAGGTCACGTCTTTTATTACTTAAGGCCAAATTCTTTGCCTCTAAGGCAGAATTATTATTATCGATCCTCGTATGCCAAATTCGCTACACCAGATAACACTGGCAGCCAGATAACACTGGCAACTGCAATGCACCACAAGCATTGCCCAGAAATAGCGCCCCACGTGGCTAAGCAGGCTGACCACACATCTGCTCAGTTTATTTTATGGCAGATAGCAGGCCGAGAGGATCTGCAAACCAGAAAGGCGCTTGGCCGTACGAACCACACTCACCCCGTACCCTGCAGACCATCCCCCCACTATCGCCCTCCACGTGCCAGGCCGCCTATTTCGCCGCCACCAAAAACGAGGACCCTCTTTTTACTGCCACCAAATAAAAAAACCCGTGACCTTTCCTTACCCCACAAAAGGCTCCTTATCGCGCCTTCAATGAAGAGTGTGTTCCCAGCCTTATCACTCTTTTCAATGAACTCCTCACTTTTTGCTCCTATTTCGGGGTGCTCCAAAACCATTGCCAGATAACATCAGCAAATGCAATGCACCACATATATTGCCCAGAAATAGCGGCCCCACGTGGCTAAGCAGGATGACCACACATCTGCTCAGGGGTCTCTTTATATCGCAAATAGCAGGCCGAGAGGATCTGCAAACCAGGAAGGCACCTGAGCTTGGCCGTACGAAACCACACTCACCCCGTACCCTGCAGACCCTCCCCCTACCATTGCATCCCCACGTGCCAGGCCGCTATTTCACCACTCACAATACCTATCTCTTCTCTAGCTGTCCCCTAAATGTAGTACCATAATATCTGTCTTACCCCACTTTATCCTGGATGTCTTTACTATTCCCAATAACTGCCCCACCCCCTACCTTGCTTCCCTATCCATCTAATCCCTACTTCAATTACGCTGCACCCCGGGGTTGCTCCTCTCTTGGTGCCAGCAGCACGACTCTCCATCCAGTGCACATAGGAGTGTCCCAGGATCCGCACTCTCATTGCACGTCCTGCAAATAACCAAAATGTAAACTATTAACTGTAATGCACACACACACAGTGTACCCGAACTGAAAAGAAACCAAAAGAAACAAGGAAACAAATTATTATTATTAAAACAAAACAATTGTTCCCCATAAGTTTTCCCTTCATTTCTTTAATGACCTCACATATCCCCTATACGCTTCCCATTTCCATCTCCCCATCTTTTTAATTCGGTCCTTTGGGTAACCCAATTCTGCCTCAGTACCAGCAGCTCCTATCCTGAAAGAATGGGTGCAAACATAACTCCTCTTTCCACCAAACCCCTCCGTGGCCTGCTGCGGAACCATTTTTAATTGATACCCGGACAAGTTAGTACCACCCTTGTGCCCCCAGAACATGCGACCGTTTGAAGGAGTCGCCTCCAAGTATCCCCTGATACATACCACTGGGCATACTTCCCCACCATGGGCACCTATAGCAATTGTTTTCTCAATCCTTAGGGCAGCTGTAAAACTAAAACAAATTCTGCCCTACAAAGATTGTTATCAGCTCCATCTCATCTCCTACTTGTACTCTGCTGTCAAGATCTTCCACACCACGAATTGTTTAGCCCAGTCCTCTTCCTTTAACTGAGCAAAGTATGAAATACCACTAAATAGTTCCAAGCCGTCCTTTATTGACTTACCGCCGAACTTCAGTAGCTATTTGAACACAACATTCTGCCCTACCTCCTCTGTCCCTTTAAAACTCGATCCAACCCTTTCACTGCTTGCTCTATGGTGCCCATGTCTTCTGCAACAACAATCTCCTCTCCTAATCATTGATGCCCTCTAACTGCTCCCCATCTGGCAAAGAAATGGAGGGCAGTCTTCACCCTTTTTTTTTTTTTTATTCTTTCCTCCTCCCGGTGCCAACTGTCGGGACACATCCCACCTGTAACTGAACAATGTATCCACCACCACCTTCCTTACCCCCGGTATGTGATTTGCTGTGAAATTAATATTGCTTTTCAAACATATCAACACCAAATACCTGACATATGCTACAACCTGCGGTGATGATGCAGACATGTTATTCAGCACTTGCACCACACCTTGAATATCAGACGCAAAAATAAAAAAGGGGGGGAGGGATTTTTTTTTTTTTATATATTTATTTTTTATTTATTTATTTATTTATTTTTTAATTCTATCCCCCACAGTGGTATTGCCCCGACGATTGGAAAATAAAAAATTCCAGAAACGCCAAGCTTTGCACCCATCCATTGAATCCACTCCTGGGCCATTTGCCTGCTCACCATTTGAAATTACACTAGACCATTTGATCTTAATGTCTGGCCATTCCCCCCAAACCACCTACAATTCTCCCTGATCAACTAAATTTATTTGTTACCCCCCCGATCCTACCTCATTCTCCAGTCCCTTTGGGACCCGTTACCATGAAATCGTACAAGTAATGTACTATACGTCTCCTCCCCGCTCTCTTCTCCACTAAGCAATGCAAAAAAGTAGGAAGCCTTTAAAAAGGGAGCACGGGATATTGCCCACCCCAATGGGTAAACAGATATCTATGTAAAATTACCCATCGAATTTACACTCCATTAAAAGAAAACCCCCTGGACACAGCGGTACGGCCTGAAGGCTGCCTGTAGATCAAGCATAGGTAACTCTGTCCCCTCGCCAGCTACCCTTACCAAAATCACCACCTGATTGAATGGTAGCTAACAGAAACATCTTCCCTACTTATTGCCTCTGCAAAGAAACGGCCGCCCCAATGTTTATTTGTATGTTTTTTCCTTACATTCCCTTGCTCTGTGTATCATGTAGAGTATTGTCTTCCCTCTGTATAGAGTAACCTCTGTATTATGATCCAGTCTTTGTATAGTGTACACCCCCTGTAAGTAATGAATTCCTTTTGTTTTCACATGCTTCCATCAGCCCCTCCCCTCCCTCCAGCAACTAAGATCACCAGCTCACTGTTATCTGAGCCATTGTTCTTTCCCCTTGCGAAATGTAAATAACGCGGTCTCCATTTTGAGTTGAGAAAGAGCAAAGATGTTCTGTACATAAGTGGCTGCATTGTCCTCCATTTTATGAATCCTCAGGGCTGGCTGGAATTCCTTATCAATAGAACCAAGCTGCACATGTGAAAGTCTTTAGCCTCCATCCACAATGAAACTGATTCTTGCTTAGTATATTAATCTATAGACCCGAAGTTAAACCAACCGAACTAACCTAATGACACAGCCCTTGCTAACATACAGAATCACTGTTTAGTTGATAAGCCTCTTCAGAAATTATAACAGACACATTTAGATGTGTATTTGGTTAGTAATTGCTATATATTCATAAATCTGGCAGAAACAATCTGGATTAATTTAGTTGTGCAAATGTAAGCTTAAACAGATTATACAGTTACTGCTGCAGCACTTCCTCATTGGTAGAAGCACATGTGACTTTTTGAGGTTTAAGATGGCTGCCAGCCCTGCGGTCACTGATTACCTATGTTTATAAGATCATACAGACTATACAACTAATAAGGTTTGATCAAGTAATATAAAGTGAAGCAAATATCAACGAGCATATTCTAGCTAACAATGCAAATCACTAGAACGGATAAATTAGCGCGTATTTAACCCAATAGATTACCCACACACGCATATAGTATATTATCAACATAGCTTCAAATTCCCCGAATAAATACACTTAATACTTATCCACTCGCAGGCTTTATTATGATGATGGTACAAGTGTGAAATATGAGTCAGTTTCTGCTCATGTTTCCTCTATTTCTGAAATAAGTCTCTCCTCTCCCTCAATAAAGACAAAGTTACTGTTCTAAATAATTATTTACTCAACTGTAGCAAGTGCTCAAAACAAAAGATTGTCATTGCTGCTGTGTCACGTTAAAATTGCAACAAGTAAAATAGTGAACTTAAATACAGTATACAAATTAATTTGTTCATCAACTTATTGCTTTGCCCTTGGGGTTACTCCAACATTATTTAAAACACACAGCTCTTTGAATAACCCTGTAAATCATAACCCACATAAAAGGCAAGCATGTGAAGCTGCTTGATAATCCACTAAAGGTGTTACTCAGCAATGCCGTATGGTGCTTTTCTCATTCGGAACACTATAGAGTTATAGTGACTAATGTCCAGTGATTCAGTGTGTTATATCAAGTTCCTATGTGTGATTACATTCCCTTTGTGTTGTCTCCGTGTGCTATGGCTAGGTTTCAGTGTGTTTCTATTATGTGATTACGGCGTGTTATAGCAAGTATTTATTTTACTTTTATGTTTATTATATACACATATATATATATATATATATACATACCCATATACACACCCACACACATACATTATTTTTTATTTATTTATTTATTATTATTATTATTATTTTTTTTAATTTTCCTTAGTGTTATACTACATTAGTGATTTCAGTGTGTTATAGAGAGGAATTTCGTGATTTCAGGGTGTATGATAGCTACATCATTAGCGTGACTTTGTGCGTTATACCGAGGTCCTACGTGTCATTTCACTATGTATAATAAGTTCCTACTGTGTGCATGTTGAGTGGCACATGCGTGTATAGTGATGCCCTGTGCTTTGTTTACGGTGTCTATATGGGTGCTTATTATGATTTTGGCTGCATACATGGATGATTTTAAAGATACTAAAATTGGACAGTCAGTCATGCGCTATACTGAGCACATAAACTAATAAGGCACAGCAGTCCATAAACAGCCAAAGGAAAATCACTGGAAATCCTAATGCCCCATATAACATCAAACAAAACAAATCACTGAATTCTGGCAGAGTTATCGCAGATCACTAACCCATTAGCAATTACTATCACGTAGCTGGACACCAAATGAACAAGGAATACAGTATTGAAAATTGAAACAAATATAAATAAGCATCCACTAAATAAAACTACAAATCCATACAATGGGAAACCCACACCTATCCTTACAATAAATAATGGAACTAGGAATATATATATATATATATATATATATATATATATAGAATTAGGCAATAGAGGATGCACTCACGGTCTTCCAAACAAATATAAAGAATTTATTTTACAAAACTCACATGGACATCAACGTTTCGGCTCGCAGAGCCTTTTTCAAGATAAAAACGTTATAATGTTTTTATCTTGAAAAAGGCTCTGCGAGCCGAAACGTTGATGTCCATGTGAGTTTTGTAAAATAAATTCTTTATATTTGTTTGGAAGACCGTGAGTGCATCCTCTATTGCCTAATTCTATATACTTCAACTGGATTGCACCAGGCAATGAACGGTAATATGGAGAGTGCTGTATGCAGTGGATTTTTATATATATATATATATATATATATATATATATATATATATATATATATATATATATCAGACTTATGATAATAGAGTATGCATAACAGATTGATACAGCAAGTAATACTTATCCAGTCATTGGTTTTCATACGATGATGGTGATGGTAAAAATGGAGCTCGCCGCCGCCCTGTCTCTAAAGTTCTTAGTAAAAGAAAATTAGTTGCAATACCAAACGTGTCTCACGCACAGCCTTTTATAACCTCCCTTCCCCCTCCTTTCCATTGTTTATCTCCCCATTGTACCCAATCACAAAGAGCCATGTTTCCGCCCATAAAAACAAGGACACCCCCGCCTGATCCCATAGAACAAAGGAACTCACTCCCCTTTCCTCTTGTGTAATATACGGTGATAATTCTTAAACCTCCTTCGTTCCTAATTAGTTTCTCATTCGAACTAAACCTCACAGTAATGTGCGCTGTGTATGAGCGTATCACAGAGCTCCCCAGCAATAAAACTCACAGTAATGTGCGCTGTGTATGAGCGTATCACAGAGCTCCACAGCAATAAAACTCACAGTAATGTGCGCTGTGTATGAGCGTATCACAGAGCTCCACAGCAATAAAACTCACAGTAATGTGCGCTGTGTGTATAAGTGTATGGTTTAGTGTGTACAGCATATATATATTTATGGTGTGTACGTAATAATGTGTGTATGTGTATATATGCACTCACAATAAAAAAAACAGACATCTAAATATAGCGACCAGAAATCCCTGGCTAATGACCCCTCCCCCCTCCATTCACAGCATCCTTGCAAGGAACTGCAGTTTGTGAGGGGGGTGAGGGATCTAAAAAAAAACACAGCTTAAACAGGGCCCCTGCTGTGGAGGAGAATATCTTCTCCAGTTTTAACCCTTGCAAGGGCAGGGATCCAAGCAACATTCTGGATTTGGCCACCCCTGCTGCACTGAGAAATGACCCAGTGTGATTTATGTAAGTGTGGAACATTCTATATATATTAGTTCCACACTTAAATAAATCACACTGGGTCATTTCTCAGTGCAGCAGGGGTGGCCAAATCCAGAATGTTGCTTGGATCCCTGCCCTTGCAAGGGTTAAAACTGGAGAAAGCAATGTTTTATCTGTGTTTTTTTAGATCCCTCACCCCCCTCACATACTGCAGTTCCTTGCAGGGACACCGTGAATGGAGGGGGGAGGGGTCATTGGCCAGGGATCTCCGGTCAGCTCAGCTGCAGCAGAGAAGCCCTTGCAGGGGAGGGATCCAGGCTGGGGCAGTAACGGGGGTCTCACCTCTCCAGTAGTCTAGTGGGATGGGATCTGAGTGGCCACTGATAACAGCTGAGCTCTTCTCTCTGGTGGCAGCAGCATCATCATCATCATGCTGCACTCAGGAGCCTTGCACTGTTCCCTCCACTTCCCGCATCTCTCTGTACCTCCTTCGGAGCCCTGTGTCACGTGACAGATCACAGGGCCCGGAAGCTGCTGCTCCATTCTCTGAGGTCTGATTCAAAGGAGCAGCAGAATCGGAAGGATCGCTCACCTTCCTCGACTTGTTTTTTTTTCTGACGATCCACCCCTCTGTTCTTGAGCAGAGGCCGAGCCAGGCCCACCTAACTACACTCAGCACAGCCCTGCCTCTCGTGCCCTGGAGGCTAGGCGCCTCGTGCTGACGCATGCCAGGGAGGGAGGGAGGGAAATTGCCGCGGTGGATGATCCGGATGAGGAGCAGGGGGGAAACTGATGTCATCATAGACACAGCCCCCTCTCCCACATGAAACCCTGGCTGGCCAGAATGTTTAGCTTGCCTTGCAGACAGTCAACTGCTCCGCCCACCGGCAAAGTCCCGTCTCTATGGAGACCCAGTGCTTCCTTCCATCAGCTGCGCGCGCTGGAGGCATCACACCTGCCGATGGGAGAAACCTTGGTGTTTCGGGCTGGGCGCTTCACAGCTGTGAAGGGGCGCAGCCATGGCTCGAGTCCTGCTGGAAAGCTGCGGGAACGCAGGTTCCCGCAACCTGCGTTCCCGCAGCGTTCCCGCAGGACTCGAGCCATGGCTGCGCCCCTTCACAGCTGTGCCCGAGGCAGGCGCCTCACTCGCCTCGCCCTTCCTACGGCCCTGGACCCGAGTGTGAGAGGGAGTGGGTTTGGGCAAAGACCGGACCTGAGTGTGGGAAGGAATTTGTGGGAAGGGAACAGACCAAAGGGAGAGAAAGAGAATGGCAGGGGTGGCCGGCAGGTTGAGGTGGTGGCACAGGATGAAGCAGAATCTGAGATTATAATGTTTTACTCGGTCTGACTCTAAACAGTGTGTGCTGTAGACAAATCGATTAATTGAAAGCCGAGTAATCGATAATGAAAATAGTTGTCAACTATTTTCATTATCGATTAGCTGTCGATTAAACGATTAGTTGTTTCAGTCCTAAAATATAGTATTCCTCTTTAGAATGATTTACATGGGGAGTTTTATTCCGTTAAAGCTCTTACTCAAACATGCCAATATTTAAAATTTCTCCTTAGAAACTATAAGGTAACCATGGTCACCTGTAGGAATTGTGGGACCCGGAATTAGTCACATTTACAAGGACCCTTGGAAAGGCATATACAGTATTGCTAAAAGGAGCGATCTTTGCAATTATCAATGTCTGAGAACCCCAAATTTGCAAACATTTACAGAAATTATTCTAACTCTGAGTCCTGGCTCCCTGTGCTTGAGCCAGCGCTGTGCTTTAAGTGGAAGGAAGATTTAATTACTGAAGTTAGTCACTGGAGGAACTAAGTACATTGTGAATAATGGGTACTAGATCATCTACTAAAACTCACTCTAATAATTTGTTAATTAAACAATTCACTATGCCCACCTTTCTTCTCGTTTTCTGTTTCTGGCCTCCTCACCAAACTATTTGTCTCTCCTTCTATATATCTTTTCTCCAAGCACATTCAAAGCCTTCACTCACTCATGTCTAACCCCGAGCTGTCTTCACATGAACCCTTTTTCTTCCTCAGATCTTTATCTCCACCAACATTTTCATACTGTAAGATGGTCTCACAAATTCCACTCTCACGTCTTCTCACTGGCACCCAGGTACATTTCTCCCATCCTCAGTCCACTCATGATAAAACGTCTCCCTCTACATCGCCTACCCTTTTTCAACAACTACTTCAGCAACTTTAAACATCTTATACATAGCACCTTCAAATATCTACCCCATCCTTCTCTTGTGAGATGTGAAATGCCTGCCCAGTATGTAACAGACTTACATCCATTCATGATCTTTTCAAATCCAACTTCTACATCCTTATGGCTATAAGTGATACTTGCCTATCCCACTATGTCAATGCCTCCATTGATACCCACATACATGGTAGGCTTCACTTCAGCCTCAACAACAAATCTGCTCCAACCGGTCTCCGTGTTGGTACTCCAGACAAAATCATTTCTGACACCATTCCACTCTCAGCATCCAGTTATTTTGACCTAGAAAGCTCAACTGGCGCGTTGCTTAACGCCACTTTGAGGCATCACCAAACAAACTAAAGCGGAAGCACTTTCCGTAGTATCATTCCGGCACTACCCCGCAGGCATGTTTGGCACTTGGGACTGACGTCAGAACGGAAGAGGAAGCTTGTAGTCTGTTTACTGCCCTTTTGTGGTTTGTTATATTCCGATGTGCGTTCTGTTTATGTCTACATTCTGCGTATTGAACTTGTTCCATATTTACCACTCCTCATCTTCCTAGCCTGCATTTATAATGTCTTTGAGGTGTATTGTGTTACTGTGTGGTGCCCTTTTCCAGAGTTTCTGTACCAGAAACGTAATTCCAGCCATTACAAATACTGCTAATTGGGTCTGGTCTAAAACTCCTAATCTCCACAATTGCTAAACCCAGCCACCTCTAGACCTGATGGCGTGCCTGGATTAAAGGGTTCTTTGCATTGTCTGTGGAGGCCAGTCGTCAAATGCCACAAATCATTACTTGGGTCAACATGTTATTACCACAAGTTATCCATAGGTTGAGTCTTAATAAAAATGTGGCATCTGTTTCTTTTGAGCATTAAATCTAACATTAATTATTGAATTAAAATAAATAATTAAGGCTCTAAATTGCAACAATAATACTTATTATTCTTTTGGGCATTATGGTCGAATATATGTAAGAAAAACACACAGAAAATGGTGCAATATGAATTGACAATTTACTTGGTAATTTATGTTAACAGTTTATAACATATTTTACAGTAGCTAACAAAACAGCACACATTACAAGACACATTACAATAAAAGAACATGGAACAGTAATATCACACACAGTACAGTAAACAAATAACAATACTAAACAAGATGCAATCAACTTACAAGGCCCCCCCGTTTTTGGCTGGGGGCTGAGGAGAGTTCTCACGGTCAGGATCTCAAGGTACACACAGCAAAAGAGACTTAATTGTTTTGATTCAGACCCATTTATTCCCAGCAGGGCCGTCATCAGGGCATTATGCCCCATGCAGCTGTAAGGGGCCCAGGCCGGCGGGGCCCTTCCGCTTTGCATGTGATGGCGGCCGCTGCGCATCCTGCGGCTGCACCACTCGGCGGACTGGCTTGGCAGGCCAAGCAGCGTGCATGTCCTTCCAAAGCATGCTGCTTTGGCACCCCCCCAGTCACATGTGACGTGCATGCGTGACGCGTCACACAATGATGGGCGCCACGTGGTTGCTGGAAGGAGAGAAGAAGAGAGAAGACACCGGAAGAAGCTGGAGAAAAAGCTGGAGAAGAAGTGAGGACCAGGACAGAAGACGGTGTAGCGGGGAGTATGGTACCAGACCCCAGACCCAGCCAGACCCCGGGCCCAGGTCCAGACCCCAGGCCCAGCCAGGGCCCAGGTCCAGACCCCAGGCCCAGAACACAGGCTCAGCCAGGGCCCAGGTCCAGACCCCAGGCCCAGCCAGGGCCAGCCAGGGCCCAGGTCCAGACCCCAGGCCCAGACCCCAGGGTCAGCCAGGGCCCATGTCCAGACCCCAGGCTCAGCCAGGACCCAGGTCCAGACCCCAGGCCCATCCAGACCCCAGACCCAGCAAGGGCCCAGGTCCAGACCCCAGACCCAGACAGGGCCCAGGTCCAGACCCCAGGCCCAGCCAGGGCCCAGGTCCAGATGCCAGACCCCAGGTCCAGACCCCAGACCCAGACAGGGCCCAGGTCCAGACCCCAGGCCCAGCCAGGACCCAGGTCCAGACCCCAGGCTCAGCCAGGGCCCAGACACCAGACCCCAGGCTCAGCCAGGGCCCAGACCCAAGGCTCAGTCAGGGCCCAGGGGCAGACCACAGGCTCGCCCAGGGCCAGACCCCAGGCTCAGCCAGGGCCCAGACCCCTGGCTCAGCCAGGTCCAGACCCCAGGCTCAACCAAGGCCCAGGTCCAGACCCCAGGCTCAACCAGGGCCCAGGTCCAGACCCCAGGCTCAACCAGGGCCCAGGTCCAGACCCCAGGCTCAACCAGGGCCCAGGTCCAGACCCCAGGCTCAACCAGGGCCCAGGTCCAGACCCCAAGCTCAGCCAGGGCCCAGGTCCAGACCCAGGCTCAGCCAGGGCCCAGGTCTAGACCCCAGGCTCAGCAAGGGCCCAGGTCTAGACCCCAGGCTCAGCAAGGGCCCAGGTCTAGACCCCAGGCTCAGCAAGGGCCCAGGTCTAGACCCCAGGCTCAGCCAGAGCCCAGGTCCAGACCCCTGGCTCAGCCAGGGCCCAGGTCCAGACCCCTGGCTCAGCCAGGGCCCAGGTCCAGACCCCTGGCTCAGCCAGGGCCCAGGTCCAGACCCCTGGCTCAGCCAGAGCCAGGGCCCAGACCCCTGGCTCAGCCAGAGCCAGGGCCCAGGTCCAGACTCCTGGCTCAGGCAGAGCCCAGGTCCAGACCCCTGGCTCAGCCAGACCCCAGGTCCAGACCCCTGGCTCAGCCAGACCCCAGGTCCAGACCCCTGGCTCAGCCAGACCCCAGGTCCAGACCCCAGGCTCAGCCAGACCCCAGGTCCAGACCCCAGGCTCAGCCAGGGCCCAGGTCCATACCCCAGGCTCAGCCAGGGCCCAGGTCCATACCCCAGGCTCAGCCAGGGCCCAGCTCCAGACCCCAGGCTCAGCCAGGGCCCAGGTCCAGACCCCAGGCTCAGCCAGGGCCCAGGTACAGACCCCAGGCTCAGCCAGGGCCCAGGTACAGACCCCAGGCTCAGTCAGGGCCCATTTAGACCTCAGGCCCAGCCAGGGCCCAGTCAGACCCCAGGGCTTTCAAAATCCATTGCAATGAAAGTAATAGATTGTTTCACCATTTCTTATTACAGTAGAGCAACAAGAGGAAGCAGAATACAGAAGTGCTACATTTCAATCAACAGCGCCATCAGCTGTGGTATGTAACATTTTTAATTATCATGTTTGCCAAAATATTTGTGCACGTGTCGTATGGTTAGAGGGGATCAAGGGGCGGGACCCCCATTCTGAGGGTCAGTAAGGGGCCCCAAAATTTCTGATGGCTGGCCTGATTCCCAGTGGGAGTCACCAATAGGAGGTAAACCTCTCTAAAGTAGGCTGGCTTAATGACATCAGAGCTAGCCACACAGGGCAAAAAGCCTACACACTGCCCCTAGTGTTCCTTCTTTGGTATAACAATTAGTTAATATTAAAATATGAAGATTTATGGCAGAAATCATTTATGCTCACTACAGCATCTCACTGAGATCACTCCATTCATTGCTCATAATGAATATTGTGTTGTATGTACACTATGGGGATCACTGTATAAAACATAAAAACAAGCAACTCATAGAGCAGTTTTATAGGCATAAAGTTCCAAAAGAACCCCTGCTAATCTCAAATGCTCACTGTCATGCCAGCTGGCGGTGCTTCAGTGAGGTTTCCTGGAAAGAGAGGGCATCATTCTAGCAATCTAGCATCTAGGACTGCTGCACCTGGCCAGAGACCTAGGAGGGCTTTAAATAGATGTAACAGAATGAGCTCTGTGCCCTGCCATGGTTTATAATTACCCCTCATTGCGTTCCTGATTATCAGGGTTTATGATCTCCTGGTTTTGACTTCTGACTAAGTATTCTTGGTCTTGATTTCTGCTCTTGTCTCTGTATAGTTATATACAGTGCTTTTTTTCTGGAAAAATAGGTGGGGGTACTCTCACGCACAGGGAAAAAAAAAAATACACTGCACGAATGTATGTTGCAACCATTGCAAAATTTATATCCTAGAGTGCACTCACATCTTGTTGTATTGAATATTGAATGGGTGAAGTAGGAGGAGTCACCCAGAGTAGCACCGCCTTTTAGTGCATTAGAAACCTTCTAAATATCATGTTGCAACCAGCAAGGAACCACCAGTGTGCAAGGACACACTTCCAATCCCAAACACTCCAAAGAATAATTACGACTCCTAAATGTGGTCAATTAGAAATGATTTAATCCTCAGTGAGCACTAAAAGAAGACAACGTTTCGACACGCAGGTCTTTGTTAAGTCTAGATGCACAATTCACTAAACACATATAAATAGGCAAATGAAACAATCCAATCAGTGACTCAATAAGAGAAACCTGTGATGTAACCAAAAGAACCTTTTTTAAAAAAAGGGCAATATTCACCTATTAAAAGGGGGAGTAATAAAGAGTGTGTCAGTGTAACATATATAATAAAAACAAGGGACATAAACAGTATTATATCAAAATTCTGTATATATTAAATACATGAATTATTAAGTTATTATACTCATTATTAAAAAAACTAATCGTGGTGTAAGCCAATTGTCTATGATGAGCAGAATATGAAAAAGCTAAACTAGTGGAGCTATGGGCATAGAAATCATTTTAGAAGCAAAGAGATCAACCGATAATCTGTAGCCAACCTGAATTTTTTTTTAATGAAAAACCTGAGAACAATTTTTATAAAAAAGGGGACAAATCGAAATCTCTATCAGGGTTATTCAAAGAGAATCGAAAAGTCACCGCACGTTCGGTGACTTTTCATTCTCTTCAATTCGGCTTGATTAGGTGATCCCATTTCGGTGACCCTGCGGTGTATTCAGCAAGCACCACAGGGCCGTCGTAGTGCAGGGAAAAGCCGCCGCAAACCTGACGAACAATCACTGCAAAACCCAGGCGAAGGCACACCGAAACCCGCAAAAACATCTGGATTAACCCCGCCAAACACGCCGGAGAAACCCGAGCAGGAGCCGATCACAGAGCAGATCAGCCGCTGGAAAAACCCAACACCGCAGACGGATGGAGTGAAAAAAAACAAAAAAAACAGTACGCTTGAATGTTTGAAAAGTGAAACGCTGTTTGCAAACTACTGAGCGGAAATGTCTGAAATTTACATATAAGATCCAATGAATGATAATAAAAAGGGCTGCTACAGAAAAAAGAAAAAACGTTTAAATTTTTTTTAAAAAAAATTGAAAAAAAATCCCGAAAAATGCTTAAAAGATCCTAAAAAAATCTATAAAAAAAACTAACTTTTTACTGCAGAATATTGTAATAAACAGTTTGTTAGATATTGAATTAAAACGGGAATATTTTTAACATTGAAGCCTATGGGATTCGCCTGAATAAACCTGTCGAATGAAGCCACCGAATGGCAGGGCATGTCGGCAACTTTTCACTGCTGGTTTTTGTTCTCTGAATAGATGAAGCGATGGGGATTTCACTGCCGTCGTACAGGCACCGAACAGGCACCGTATGTGCAGGCATATCGCCAACATTTGGCGAACTGCCTGCTCTCTGGATAGCCGAATGACCAGGAAAGGTAATCGTACGCTGAATTTCAGTGTTCGGTTACCTTTCGCCAGCAATTCAAATCTCTTTGAATAACCCTGCATGTATTCAGAATAGTTCCTATAATAAATACACCTTTTATTAAGCTCTGCTCAGTCTACTAAACTGTGTTTTGGTGTGTTTAATTTAAATGAACAGGGCGTTTCAAGTCACCTTTTTTACTATTTGGCTTACGAGATGGTGTCAGCCTAGAATTAATGTTATGGATATTGTGGGTGGTGATAAAGTTGGCTAGTCATTTTTTTGTTCATTCAGACCCATAGTATGATTTTAAAACCTTTCTGCCACTGGTTCAAGCCAGATGCCGCTATGGCAGTACTTCAACATAATTTTTTTTATTTTTACAGAAACTTCCACACTTTTAACATATCCTCTGATGCATCCTCGTCTTGTCTAGATCGCTTTTTGCTTTTTGTATCAATTGCAGAGTGACGTCCCTGTAGCAGCCAAGAGTCCAGATATTTCCTAGGGTTAAACTGCGTAAGAGGAGGTCCTACCAGCCTGATGAACTTTAATGCAGAAGTTGTCCGTATAAGCAGGGATGATCTTGATGAAGTTACTATAAGAATTATCTGAGAGAATTCTCTTTCACATTCACTGGAAGATATTGCAATTGTGGCTAAAGTGCTCTTTAGAGGAAGTAGTTTGTCTGGGACTTCATTTCTGTCAAGAAGATATTCACGGAATCCACAAACTGTCTCTCATTTAAGCGACACCTTCGTGCTAGGTTCCGTTTTTCAGTTTCACCAAATGTCAGGTGTTTTTCTGTACTTTGCGGCCAAAATTTTGAATCTAAAATCTTGGCCCTTTCAGGTAAATCAGCATCCTCTCCTGCAAGCAGACGCTTCCCAACGGTTTCTTTCAAACTTGCATAGAAAGCGGATGGACTTATTGTAGGGCTGTGTTTCTCATTTTTGTGGAGCTCAGTTCCTTGGAACATCAAATTCTTCTCACTTTCAAGAGAAATACCATAGTATGGACCAGGATTTTCAATTCTTTCTTCGAAAAGTTGAATGGTGTTCTTTATCTTCCTGTCTGCTTTATACAAATCGATATTTCGTTCTTGTAGATCCAATCTTAGTTCACAGAGTTCTTGGAGAGCGTCACACATAAGACCCAAATCCCAAAAGAGAACAAATTCACATGAAGTGATTTTCCTTAAAAGACTGTCATAAAGACAGCGATCTACTTTGCTTCTTCTTTTGCCTCCTGAAAATGATGAACTAGAACTCCATAATCTTTCCACACTGAAAATTGAACTTCTAGAGTTGCTGCACATTGATGCAATTCCCTAGCATTCTTGGGTGATGCATGGTAAGTCACATACAGCTTGTCCATGAAACTCTTAAAGCGATTCACTCCAGCCACTTTGTTGACTGTATCCATGACAGACAATTCAAGACGATGGTTAGCACAATGCCAGAAAATACCTCCTGGAAATATGTCCTGCATTAATCTCCTTACATAATTAAGTGCACCAAACAACACTGCAGCACCATCACAGGTGACAGACAATAAATATTCCCATAAATAATCTTCTGACATTCCTAAGTATGCAAGATGTCTGATTAATGAACTTAAAATTCCTTTTGCAGTTACAACTTCTAACTCAACCAAATCTAGAAAAAGATTTTCTGGAGCTGAAAGTTCTGGTAGAACAACACGAACAATAATAATTATAGTGGTTTTGTTACTCAAATGAAATCAAAATAAGCTTTATTGGCAGGACCAAATACATTTTAGCAGTGCCAAAGCATATGGGGAGGTTATATGGGGTGGAGGGGGGGGGGCATAGTGGGACATATACAGTTGTGTTCAAAATTATTCAACCCCCAATGCTGTAAAGGGTTTTAGGGAATTTAGTGTACATTTGTAATTGTATTCAGAATGAAATCCTACAAGGACTTTTTAAAGAACCATATGCAACTAAAATGACATCAATTGGTTTTGTAATACAGTAGTAAATGTTTCTTTTGTGAATTCTTCATTGACACAATTATTCAACCCCTTAAAGACTACCACTCTGAAGAACAGAGGTTCATTCAAGTGTTTTCAATCAGGTATTGAAAACACCTGTGGATGTCAAGGAGCAGCAATAAAGCATAATAAGCACCAATTAGGCAGCTTTAAAATGACTGTGATACTCAGCTCCTTCTAGACATTTACTGGTGTGGTTACAAACATGGTGAAGTCAAAAGAATGCTCCAGGAAGACAAGAGAAGAGGTGATTACTCTTAATGGCTTTAAGAAGATTGCAAAGATGTTAAACATACCAAGAGAGACCATAGGAAGCATCATTCGCAAATTCAAGGCAAAGGGCACTGTTGAAATGCTACCTGGTCGTGGCAGAAAGAAGATGCTGACTTCGACTGCTGTGCGCTGCCTGAAGCGTAGAGTGGAGAAAAGTCCCCGTGTGCCTGCTGAGGAACTGAGAAAAGATTTGTCAGATGTGGGTACTGAAGTTTCAGCTCAGACAATACGGCGCACACTGCGTAATGAAGGCCTCCATGCCAGAACGCCCAGGCGCACCCCCTTGCTGTCTCCAAAGAATAAGAACAGTCGACTGCAGTATGCCAAAAGTTATGTGGACAAACCACAGAAGTTTTGGGATAGTGTTCTGTGGACTGATGAAACAAAATTAGAACTGTTTGGGCCCATGGATCAACGCTATGTTTGGAGGAGGAAGAACAAGGCCTATGAAGAAAAGAACACCTTGCCTACTGTGAAGCATGGCGGGGGGTCAATCATGCTTTGGGGCTGTTTTGCTTCTGCAGGTACAGGGAAGCTTCAGCGTGTGCAAAGTACCATGAATTCTCTTCAGTATCAGGAGATATTGGATGACAATGTGATGCAGTCCGTCACAAACCTGAGGCTTGGGAGACGTTGGACCTTTCAACAGGACAATGATCCCAAGCATACCTCCAAGTCCACTAGAGCATGGTTGCAGATTAAAGGCTGGAACATTTTGGAGTGGCCATCGCAGTCACCTGACTTAAATCCGATTGAGAACCTCAGGTGGGACTTAAAGAAAGCAGTTGCAGTGCGCAAGCCTAAGAATGTGACTGAACTGGAGGCTTTTGCCCATGACGAATGGGCGAAGATACCAGTAGATCGCTGCAAGACACTTGTGTCAAGCTATGCTTCACGTTTAAAAGCTGTTATAACTTTAAAAGGATGTTGTACTAAGTACTAAGATTGAATGTCACTTGGGGGTTGAATAAAAGTGATAATGATGTGAGCACAGAAAAGACATTTGTGGTTATTTCATTATAAATGTTATGTTATATTTGTCTGACCTACACGTGCCTCTTTGATTTAATTGTAAGCAAGATGACTGAATGATCAAAATCAATGTCAAACTGGCCAAAACACTCAATTTCAGTGGGGGTTGAATAATTTTGAACACAACTGTATGGGGGGGAATGGGCAAGTCCATGGACATTATCAGGGGTAGGGGATAATGTGAAGGGGGATGTGGGTGGCGAGTCCATGTTGGGGATTTATAAGTCCGGGATCTCTCATGTTCCTCTCAGTTTGTGACATTCTGTGACGTATTGTGCAGATAATTTCACCGCCGGCTCCTCTTCTCCCAGTATGATGTGGAGTTTCCTCGTCTCTTCTATAGAGGTGATGAGCGGGATGAGAGCGGAGAGTCTCTGGAAGTGAGTTTCTCTCAGTGCTGAGTATTAGGGGCACTGTAGGAGGAAGTGGACCTCATCTTCCAGGGCCCCCTGGTCACAATGCTGGCACAGTCTATTCTCCCTGGGCTTGTAGGTCTGTCTATGCCGCCCTGATTAGATTTCCAGGCTGTGGGCGCTTAGTCTGTAGCGGCTCAGGATCTGTCTGTCCTTGGGGCCTTGTAGTACCTCCAGGTATGGGGCCAGTTTGTATTCCCTCTGTAAGGATTGGTAAATGGTGAGTTTCTGGGAGTTTGCTATATCATGTCTCCATTCTCTGATGTAGTTTTCCCTGGAATCATTAATTAGGGCCTTTATTTGATATTTTGTCAGGTTGCATTCATGGGGACTTTGGATGATCAGGGTGGATATGAGTTGTTGCAGCCCACATGGTTTGGTGTGGTCCTTGTTGGCCAATAGGGCTTAATGGTGGTATGAGTTGAGGCTGCTGATGTTTAGGTGGTCCCAGTATGATCGCGCCCTCTTCTGTACTGCAAGAAGTAAGGGGTGTCTGCCCAGCTCGGCCCGGCAAGCATTGTTAGAGGTGCTCCGATGGACTTGGAGGAGGTGCTTGCAGAATTCCAGATGGAATATTTCTGTTGGGCTGGTGTCCCATTTGGGTTGGTCAGGGTAGGTGATGGAGCCCCATACTTCACTGCCATAAAGGAGGAATGGAGTGATGACGCTATCAAAAATTTTAAGCCAGACTCTTACAGGCGGTTTTAGTTTGTAGAGATTTCTTTTGATGGCATAGAAGGTTCTACACGCCTTGTCTCTTAGGGCCTCTATGGCTGGTTTGAAACTTCCCGATCGGTTTGTTTCTAGGCCGAGGTATGTGTAGCTGTTGGCTTCATCAAGAGTGCAGTCATTAAGTGTGAAAGAGGAACTCTTGGTTTTTGCGTTCTTCCTTTGGAAAACCATGACCTTTGTTTTCTTTTGGTTGATGGGTAGTGCCCATGCCGCACTGTATTTTTCCAGCACTTCCAGGCTGTCTTGTAGACCTCTCTCTGTTGGTGACAGCAATAGGAGGTCATCTGCATACAACAGGAACTTCACCTTGGTGTCATGTAGAGTTAGTCCTGGTGCTGAGGAGGATTCTAGAGCTTCAGCCAGTCCATTGATGTAGATGTTAAAGAGGGTTGGACTTAAACTGCAGCCTTGTCTGACTCCACGAGCCTGCCAGAAGTACTCAGTTCTCTTCCCATTCACCTTTATGCTGCAGAAGTTCTCATTATATGAGCTCTTGATGACGTCATATGTTTTCCCTCCTATTCCACTCTCCAGTAGTTTGAGGAACAGGCCTGGGTGCCACACTGAGTCAAAGGCCTTCTTAAAGTCCACAAAGCAGGCAAATATTTTCCTATGTTGTGTATTGTGGACATGGTTCTTGACAAGACTGTGCAGGGTGTAGATGTGATCTGTAGTGCGATGGTTTGGCATGAACCCCGCTTGGCTTCTGTTGAGGACGTTATGCTGTGTCAGGAAGCTGAGGATTCTTTTGTTCTGGATGCTATTGGACAGTTTTCCCAGCGTGCTGCTGACACATATCCCTCTGTAGTTGGCTGGATCATATTGGTCTCCACTCTTATGGATGGGTGTTATGAGGCCTTGGTTCCATACTTGAGGGTAGAATCCACGCTCAGGACCAGGTTGAAAACTTTACATATTGCGGCGTGTACTTCTGGAGAGCTGTGTTTAATCATCTCTGGAAGAATTCCATCCATCCCGCTGGCTTTTTTACTTCGCAGATCTTGTATTTTTTCTGCTACTTCCTGGGGTGTGATGGGTGTATCTAACGGGTTTTGGAAATCCTTGATTTTTTCCTCCAGTTCATGTAGTCTTCTGATGATGTGTTCCTGTTCCCCAGTTAGCTCCTCTTTGGGAATGTTTTTGTACAGGCTCTTGAAGTAGTTGAGCCAGATGTGGCCATTTTGGATGTGGAGGTGGTTTTTCTTGGATCCTGAGCCGATTTGACTCCAGGTTTCCCAGAAAGAGTTTTCCTGACGAGCCTCTTCCAACTCATAGTTGTCGATTCATCAATAATTAAGGAGATTTTATTCTTAGAATCCAGTATTTCGCTTATCAATGTTCTTCTCATTTCATCTGAAATATGATTTACAATGTTAATGCAGGCATTTGTAGAGTGAAGAATACGTCCCATGTCTAAGACATTAAGTTCCTGTAAGTTTATTTCTTCCTCAAAGTTGTTAAACGATTGATTTTTTTCTTGGCAATTTTAGAAGTGGTTCGAAACACTTTTGCTGTTACATCTTTATTACGAGCCAGGGTGTTTAGAAATACTTTCTCTAGCGTTTTATTTGCAGCCTCTGATTTTAATTTTTTTGCTGCTTTGTGAGCTGCACTTTCTTTGTGATCATAAATCTTTTTTCTTAAAGACGTTAATTGCTGTTTGCGACATTCTTCAAAATGTCTAATTTTACAATTTGCCCACTCTACAGAAATTTTCATACCAATCAGTCTTTCAACAGAAAGACTTCCGACATCTCTGCACTCTTTGCAGCCCAGCATTTTATTTTTGACATACAGCCACTGATTTTTCTGACAGAAGTAATTTTTCTGTAATAGTGTCCAACATTCAGGCCAATCATTTTCAGAATTTCCTTCATCTTGACCACATGCATTTTCTTCTGTGCCACGTTTGTGAACCTCTTCACCACATGTGCCTTCAGTGCTTGTTTTGTTATGTTTCAAAGGATCGGAAGACGTTTCAAAATTTCTGGTTCTTCTTCCATCTTTCTTTTACTGACTGGCATAAAGTAATTACTTATTTTTTTACTCATGTTGAAAAACGTTTGTAGTTCAACATTTTGAATTTATAATATCTAAAAAAATAATAATAAAAAAAGGGTCAGCAAGACACAGTCGCCCACTTTACTTGTTTTTTACTTTAAAATTAGCTGCGTACGGTGCCACATAGATAATCCAGTCTTTTTACCCTCACCTAGCGTAATGTGCGGTGTGTATGAGCGTATCACAGAGCTCCACAGCAATAAAACTCACAGTAATGTGCGGTGTGTATCACAGAGCGCCACATATACATCATCTAAATACAGACCCCAGATACATGTATACCCAGAGAGACCCCAGATACATTACCTGGTCCTGTCGGCTGGTCCTGGGGAGGCTGGTATCGTGGGACAGTCGGAAGGAGCAAGGAAGGAAGAGCTGAAAGATAATAGCAAACATATTGGTATAAAATATATACACACAAACAATATAAAGCATGGCATCCCTCTGCCAGGTCAGCACCATCTACTGACATGATACACAATGTGTGTACCACTGGGCACCCACAGCACTCATGCTCATACGGTATTATAGTATCACAGAGCACCACAGCAATAAAACTCACAGTATTGTGCGGTGTGTATGAGCATATCACAGAGCTCCACAGCAATAAAACTCACAGTAATGTGCAGTGTGTATGAGCGTATCACAGAGCTCTACAGCAATAAACTCACAGTAATGTTTATTAACCCGGGGTCTTGACAATTGATATGCTGGGGGGGTTAATAAATTGTCTGCCATGGCCCATTGACATTATGCTGGGAGAGGGGTTAATAACCCCCACCTCCCAACATAACGTCAATGGGCCATGGCAGAGCGTTTATTAACCCCCCTGGGCCCTAGGTCGCTCACCGCCGGCATACACTTATCTTTAGGCAGCCTCAGTGAGGGTTCGGCGCCAACACAGCGCAGTTACCGGGGATGACAGCTCTCACCCAGAGCTGACGCTCTTCAGGAGTCCTCCACCTTCTACCAATTAGGGATGAGCTGTTCGGTTCGATCAGTTCGGAGTTCGATTTGAACTTTGGTCGTTCGCAAACTTCGAACTTTTTGGCGTGTTCGGTTCAAGTTCGAAAAAAAAAATTTGAAAAAAGTATAAAAAATGCTTAAAAAATACTAAAGAATCTAGAAATAAAGAGACTCTTTACTGCAGAATATTATAAGCAACGGTTTATTAGATATTGAATTAAAAAATAATGTCTACGTGCAAAGATTCTCACCTCTAAATGACCTGTGCTCTCAAACGGCAAAACAACAGGTGTTTAATTAGCGTTTGGAAATAACATGTGCTTTTAATTAGTCTGGTCTGATGAATTTGATACATTATCTGTAGACTGAGGGTGTGGTGTCTCCTGAACATGTATCAAACAAGACCTGTGCTTCTGAGAAGTGTTCATTTCTCTACTAAATCTTCCTCTGATATGCTGTTTTACCCCTTAACCCTGCATTTCACTGCTGTGTGCTCAGCTCATTTTTACCGCTTTTGCTCATCATGTTTAAACGTGATTTGAAGCCACATTTTATTAAATGACCCAGATATATTAGATATCGTTCTTTCCTGCAGACTCCGCAGATTCATAATATATAATTTTTATATGTATACATCATGTCCTGCCTGTATATTATGACAAAAAATGCAATAAAAATAGAATTTTTAATAATCTGCAGTGTGTAAAGTGGTTTTTTTTCACATTTTAGCACGAGCGTTTGCGGTTTTTTCTATGGGGTGCGCTTGTAAAAAAATTAGAAATGGAGACTTGTTACATTTTGTGGGGGGAATTACATGATTTATAGCAAACACACCCCATAGAAAAAAATCATTAGTGCAGCATCATTGTTCACATTATAATTGAAATGTGAACAATATTGCTGCATTAATAAAAATGAACAATAAAGAAGATTGTGATGCACACTGTATATGTATAACTACACACGGGTGCTAGTCTAAGGCGGACCAGTCCTCAAACAGGTCCAAATACATAACACTACAGAAATGCCAAGACTGCACACCAAAGTAAAAATAAATTTTTATTGATACAGAAATAAAAACACTAAGGCTAGGGTCAAACGAAAGCATTTTTACACGCGAACGTAAAAAAGTGCGTCCGAAAGCATTGACGTATTTTTTCACGGAATTCGCGAAAACGGTCATACGATGCGCATTTTCGTGCGTGATTTTTTACGGATCCAAACCAGGAAACTTTGGGTGTCTGGACGTTATGTTGGACGGACATGAGCAGGGTCTGACGTCTCCAAATCACACACACACACCGCTAGCGGACGCAGCGCACTCTGTACGTCAATACTAGCGGTTCTGCGTTCATTTTCCACTTGTGTTGCGCAGCCGGACTTTCATTGCCCGTCATTTGCTGCTAGTGCGGCCGTAATTAAGTGCGCCAGAACGCACGTTAAAAGTGCGCTGGTTTGACCCCAGCCTAAAACACCACGAAAAATCTTTATATAATATATAATTTGCCAGAGAACCAACTCAAAAGTAATAAGGTTGGTCTACACTTATCCTAATGCAACAAAAGAGATAAGTTAATATATGTCCTCCAAACAATATGTTAAGGAGTATCCCTGGTGATATTAAATCTTATATCACAAGCAGTGTTTAAAGAACAAAAAAAATAAATGAACAACCACATGTAAAAAGAAAAGAAACTGAAATACTGATACCACAGGGAACCTTTCAGCAGACAAGAACCAGCAGAGACCAAACACTCAACGTTTCGGTCAAAGACCTTTGTCAAGAGTAAATGCCAACTCACCTCAGGTGTTGTATTTATGTTGAAAGATAATAGGTACACAGGTGTGGACACTGATCCCAATTCCCAGAGTAGGTGTAGCATAATTATATCGGCGGCCGCCCTTAATGACGACAGGGGATCAAGTCAACTCGACAGTGAACTCCCCTGCGTCATATCACACCAGTGGATGTGAAAAAGGAAAAAAGTTTTTTATTTAATATTTTGTTTTAACCCAGTGCCCCAGCGCATCCACGCATAAATGAACACATAATAGGGGGGAAGATCCACAGTCTGCATCATCAGGGCCCAGTGGGAAATAAGATAATGGCTTGATTGGCTTGAACTTATCAATGGCTTATCTCTTTTGTTGCATTAGGATAAGTGTAGACCAACCTTATTACTTTTGAGTTGGTTCTCTGGCAAATTATATATTATATAAAGATTTTTTGTGGTGTTTTAGTGTTTTTATTTCTGTATCAATAAAAATTAATTTTTACTTTGGTGTGCAGTCTTGGCATTTCTGCATTAATAAAAATAACACACAAAAAAAAATACTTGTTTGTTTTTTTATTTTTATTTTATTTCACTTTATACCTGGTCATGTTGGGTATCATTGCCATGCTCAGGCCATGCTCAGGCCTTTTGATTGACACCCTCCATGACCCCCTAGCTGCCACGGTTCTGGAGATATCGGGGTTCAAATGAACCCCCTATCTCCACCAGGGGATTCCGGGCAGCTAGGGGTTCCCCGGCTATCTGACATCATCACGCTATGCATGAGGATGTCAGGCAGTGAGGGGGGACCCGAGGTGGAGCCGCCATCCAAGATGGCGGTCCCCACCAGAGCTAGGCCGCACTTCGGCACCGAAAGGCATCTCTATACACAGCCCCATCAGCATCTCTATACACAGCCTCACAGCATCTCTATACACAACCTCACAGCATCTCTATACACAGCCACACAGCATCTCTATACACAGCCTGACAGCATCTCTATACTAGGGATGTGCGTTTCGGGTTTCGGAATTTCGGAATTTTCACGAAATTTCACGATTCGTGTCTTCGGATTCGGCCGAATTTCCGAATCGGGTCGGACCCGAAAACCGATAGATCCGAAAAGTTTTCCGAGCCGAAACGAAAAAATTTCGGATTTTTCGAATGGACTTGAAATGTGTCAAATCGAAATTTATTTTTGCTCTATTCATGATTTCGGTTCAATTCGTGATTTCGGTTCCATTTCGGTAATTCTGGAAATCGTATATTTAACTATTATCGGTTATATCGCTGATTCTGTAAATTTTGTATTTGTAAATGCGTATCACTTGTTTCTTGTGGCATTCAGTTTAGCGTTTTTTAAATCGTTTTGTTCATTTTTTTTGTTCCTTGGCTTTCATACCATTTTAATATGATTAAATAAAGTTGTGAAATGTATATTCAATTATTCATAAGAAAAAAAGATCTTTATTTAATAAAAAAAAACATGATAGAATCGCCAGAATTATCGTAGACACTTTGAAACGAGGAGAACAGAGGTTCCGAAAAAACAAAAAATTCCGAAATTTCCGAAAAGTCGATACAAAAAACGAGCAAAGTGACCCGAAAACACAAAAAATGGTCGATATTCCGAAAAAAAAAATGTACACGAAAAACGAGCCGAACCGAACCGAATCGAAACAGAAATCGGTCGAAACGAGCCGAATCGAAAATTTTAAACATCCGAACAAATCGAACCGAATCGAACTGAAAAAAAAATCGGTGCACAAGCCTACTCTATACACAACCCCATCAGCATCTCTATACACAGCATCTCTATACACAACCCCATCAGCATCTCTAAACACAACCTCACAGCATCTCTATACACAACCCCATCAGCATCTCTATACACAGCATCTCTATACACAGCCTCACAGCATCTCTATACACAAACAGCATCTCTATACACAACCCCATCAGCATCTCTATACACAGCATCTCTATACACAGCCTCACAGCATCTCTATACACAGCCTCACGGCATCTCTATACACAGCCACACAGCATCTCTATACACAGCCTCACAGCATCTCTATACACAACCCCATCAGCATCTCTATACACGGCATCTCTTTACACAACCCCATCAGCATCTCTAAACACAGCCTCACAGCATCTCTATACACAGCCTCACAGCATCTCTATACACAACCTCACAGCATCTCTGTGAACCCTCAAATTAACCCCCTATCTCCACCAGGGGATTCTGGGCAGCTAGGGGTTCCCCGGCTATCTGATGTCATCACGCTATGCGTGAGGACATCAGGCAGTGAGGGGGGACCCGGGGGTGGAGCTGCCATCCAAGATGGCGGCCCCCACCGGAGCTAGGCTGCACTTCGGCGCCGCAAGGCATCTCTATACACAGCCCCATCAGCATCTCTATACACAGCCGCACAGCATCTCTATACACAGCCTCACAGCATCTCTATACACAGCCACACAGAATCTCTATACACAGCCTCACAGCATTTCTATACACAGCCTCACAGCATCTCTATACACAGCCTCACAGCATCTCTATACACAACCCCATCAGCATCTCTATACACAAACAGCATCTCTATACACAACCCCATCAGCATCTCTAAACACAGCCTCACAGCATCTCTATACACAACCTCACAGCATCTCTGTGAACCCTCAAATTAACCCCCTATCTCCACCAGGGGATTCTGGGCAGCTAGGGGTTCCCCGGCTATCTGATGTCATCACGCTATGCGTGAGGACATCAGGCAGTGAGGGGGGACCCGGGGGTGGAGCTGCCATCCAAGATGGCGGCCCCCACCGGAGCTAGGCTGCACTTCGGCGCCGCAAGGCATCTCTATACACAGCCCCATCAGCATCTCTATACACAGCCACACAGCATCTCTATTCACAGCCTCACAGCATCTCTATACACAGCCACACAGAATCTCTATACACAGCCTCACAGCATTTCTATACACAGCCTCACAGCATCTCTATACACAGCCTCACAGCATCTCTATACACAACCCCATCAGCATCTCTAAACACAGCCTCACAGCATCTCTATACACAGCCTCACAGCATCTCTATACACAACCTCACAGTATCTCTATACACAACCTCACAGCATCTCTGTGAACCCTTAAATGAACCCCCTATCTCCACCAGGGGATTCCGGGCAGCTAGGGGTTCCCCGGCTATCTGACGTCCTCACGCTATGCATGAGGACGTCAGACAGTGAGGTGGGACCCGGGGGTGGAGCCGCCATCCAAGATGGCAGCCCCCACCGGACCTAGGCTGCACTTCGGCATTGCCGGGGGGTCGCCTGGAAATGACGTCATCTCTATACACAACCCCATCAGCATCTCTATACACAAACAGCATCTCTATACACAACCCCATCAGCATCTCTAAACACAGCCTCACAGCATCTCTATACACAACCTCACAGCATCTCTGTGAACCCTCAAATTAACCCCCTATCTCCACCAGGGGATTCTGGGCAGCTAGGGGTTCCCCGGCTATCTGATGTCATCACGCTATGCGTGAGGACATCAGGCAGTGAGGGGGGACCCGGGGGTGGAGCTGCCATCCAAGATGGCGGCCCCCACCGGAGCTAGGCTGCACTTCGGCGCCGCAAGGCATCTCTATACACAGCCCCATCAGCATCTCTATACACAGCCGCACAGCATCTCTATACACAGCCTCACAGCATCTCTATACACAGCCACACAGAATCTCTATACACAGCCTCACAGCATTTCTATACACAGCCTCACAGCATCTCTATACACAGCCTCACAGCATCTCTATACACAACCCCATCAGCATCTCTATACACAAACAGCATCTCTATACACAACCCCATCAGCATCTCTAAACACAGCCTCACAGCATCTCTATACACAGCCTCACAGCATCTCTATACACAACCTCACAGTATCTCTATACACAACCTCACAGCATCTCTGTGAACCCTTAAATGAACCCCCTATCTCCACCAGGGGATTCCGGGCAGCTAGGGGTTCCCCGGCTATCTGACGTCCTCACGCTATGCATGAGGACGTCAGACAGTGAGGTGGGACCCGGGGGTGGAGCCGCCATCCAAGATGGCAGCCCCCACCGGACCTAGGCTGCACTTCGGCATTGCCGGGGGGTCGCCTGGAAATGACGTCATCGCGCATGGCGCAATGACGTCATTTACGTCGGGAGGAGCTTGACTTCAGCGTCTGAGGACCCCGGACAGAGAAGTGAGTATCTCCGCCGGGGGTCCCGCAAAGCTGATGACGTGTGGGACACGTCCTCCTCAGCATACAGCGGGAGTAACTGAGGACGTGTCCAACACGTCGTCAGCAGTGAAGGGGTTAGAAACATATTTTTTAAAGCTTTTTGTCCTTGTTTCCTGTCCCCCAGGGCACTACCCGGACCCAGACATTGTTTTTAAATGTTTCTATACATCCTACAAATCCGCCACTTCACGGGCAGGTTATGGGGACCTCCTAGGCACGATATTTGAAGGAATTTTTCGTTTTTATTTTTAACCCTTATTTCATAAAAAACTCACTGTCCCTTTAAAAATGTTTTTTTAAACTTTTTGTCCTTGTTTCCTGTCCCCCAGGGCACTACCCAGACCCCCATACACCTTTTATTGCAAATATCTAGCATATATGCCCTCTTGGAGGGCACTCTAAAAATCGAATTTTGAGTCCCATTGACTTGTATTGAGTTCGAAATTTTCGAATTCAAATTCGAATGTTTGAAAGTTCGAGTTCGAATGCAAACCGAACTTGGGGGTGTTCGGCTCATCCCTATTGCCAATGCACACTCTGAGCTGCGGATCGCATGTGGGGGCATCCCTAATGCAGCGTGCTCGTATTGTGCGAGACACGCTGCAGCACCACCAGGCGGATTGACTGTGTGTCGCCGCGTGCAGCCGAAGAACGCCCCTGCCTCCGGCACGTGTTGACGTGGCGGCGCCAGTAACAAATTAGGCCTTGCCAAGAGGTGCCGGTATGCGCCGAGAGGTGACGGTATGCTGTACCGTTGCGTACCCGCTCAAAAAAAAACCTGGTTATAGATTATTGTAACATTACCCTGTTGTTTCCTTCATGCACCAGACTTGTTTGCCACCTTTGGGACTCCCCAGGATTATCTCACTGTCCCTGGGTTTCCCCTTTCTGGAGCAACCCCAGTGTACGGACACGCAAATTTCTAATCATCATCACCCAAGTGCTCGATGGGTTAATTCCTTCCAAGCAGGATAATTTACAGGCCACTTGGCGGGGACCATATTTGGCAATGGAGCAACTCTGTGACATTACCTATCTGATAGCCAAATGTTCCGATGAAAGAGCCCTGTTCTGATGAGAGTCTGGCGGACCTTTCACGTTAACATGTTGAAGGTATACCAGAAGAGGCCAGAAGAAGAGGCCGCCATCTGTGCCCCAGCAGTGAAAGACTCCCAGGATGGTCCTTAAGCCAGAATAGTGATGAGGCTCTCCAGCTGGACAAACAGATAGGGACGACGCAGCAAGACCAGGTTACGCAGGAGCAGTTAGGGATGGAATGCAGAGAGAGATTAGGGAGGTGATAATGCCCGGGAGCCTTCGAGCCAACCAACAGCCCCTGGGCTTCCCCGGTAGTCCTCGTACCTAAGCGGGATGGAACGACCCACTTCTGCATGGACTACCGCAGACTTAACGATAGGACCATGAATGACACCTACCCATTGCCCCGGGTCGATGAGCTGTTAGACCGCATCGCCTGGGGAAATGTTTTTCTTACCCTTGACCTGTGTAAAGGGTAGTGGCAGATTCTGCTGGATGTGGAATCCATTCTGAAGTCAGCCGTCATCACCCCATTTGGACTGTACCAGTTTAAGGTCATGCCATTTGGGATGAAGAATGCGCCCGCCACTTTCTAGCGGATGATAGATTGGCTCCTCGATGCCTCCAGGGCTATGCCTGTGCATACCTGGATGACATTGAGAGCTACAGTGACACCTGGGAGGAACATCTGTCCCACCTAGCTGTCGTGTTGGACCGCATTAGGGCTGCGGGTCTAACGTTACGGCCAGATAAGTGTAAAATTGTTATGTCCGAGGTATAGTACCTTGGTCACCGGGTGGGTGATGGGAGACAGCGTCCTCCTGAGCCCGCTAAAGTGGAAGCTGTAGCGAACTGGTCCACCCCAAAGACGAAACTACAGGTTCTCGCCTTTCTAGGGACAGCTGGGTACTACCAAAGATTTGACCCCGACTACTGCGCCATTGCCATTCCCATGACCGATCTCACTATAAATAACTTACCCTGACACATCCTGGGGTCCCCAGAGTTCGAGTCTGCCTTCTAGCGATTGAAGCAAGCTTTGATTTCAGCATCTGTATTGACTGCTCCTGACCCCTCCAAGCATTTTTATGTCCATACAGATGCCTTTACATGCAGGTTGGGGGCAGTCCTAGAACAGGTGGGGGCCAATGGCTGTGGGCACCCAGTAGCCTACATCAGCCACAAGTTACTGTGAAGTGGCCTACGCGACCGTGGAGAAGGAATGTTTAGCACTGTGTGGGCTCTAAAGAAATTTCAACCCTACCTCTATGGGAGAGCCTTCACGGTGCTCATACACCATAACCCCCCAAATTTCGCTTAACCTGGTCTACGGGACAATGGACGCTTGCTACAATGGAGCTTGACCCTGGAGCCGTACAATTTCACCATCCAGTACCGGCCGTGGAAACAAAATGGAAATACTGATGGCCTGTCCCGACAGACAGACCTAGAGACGTAGAGACTCCTGGACACCCCTTGGCCAACCCACGAGGGTCTAACCCGGTCTGCTGGACTATGGGTCATGGGGAAAAGTTGTCACAGACCTGGAAACCACCAGAAATGTAAAACTTTTTCTCCTCTTGTAAAACGCTCCCCTGTATGTTTTCCCCTGGATTGTAACATTACCCCGTTGTTTCCCTCATGCTTCCCAGACTTGTTTGCCCTGTTGGGACTCCTTAGGATTATCCTGCTGTCCCTGGGATTCCCCTTTCGGGAACGACCCAATTGACTGGAGACACAAATTTCTAAGCCCAACTGCTCCATTCCCCTTCATGGGAACAGGGCGCTCATTGAGGACAACCTATGGAACACTATCAATTACTATCCCCTCAAAGATTGAGGGGAAGCTCCCTTGGGAACCCCAATATTGGGACCCCGGACTAGTGTACAGTGGCGATTGGCCTCCTTTGGTGCTATAAGGGTGCTTTTTGGACTACTTATGCTTGAGACTCTGGGCTTCCCGGGAATACTTGAACAATCTTGCTGCACCCCTGGGAAGCCCCTGAATCCCCCTGAATCCCCCATTTAACCCCTTAGGGACCGCTGACGTACTATGTATGTCCTGCCCACGGGTCTCCTTTAGACCCGCGGACGTACATAATACGTCAGCAGCTCCTAACTTCCCTCCCACCCGATACTCACCTTCCTTGCCGGCTCCCACGATGTCTATGGCAAGCTTCAAGCTTGCCTCACCGTTTTCTGGGGGTCGGCCGATCCGATGACGTCATCACGCTGCGTGATGACGTCATCGGCAGGCGCCAGTGGTGAAAATTCAGGGAAGGGGAGGGGGGCTCCTTTGGAGCCGTCTATCTCCCCAACCATGTAAGCTACAGTGATTCTTTTTGCACCGCTGGAAAGGGGAGAGTGGTGTATAGCATTAACATTTTCACTGCCGGATTGCGTTTCGGCGCTAATCGGCGCCAAAATGCGATTCGAACCTGGAGGGGGCTGACATCTTGGATGTCAGCCAAGCCTCCAGGTCCCCCCACCCACTGACAACCTCACCATATGTGTGAGGATGTCAGTAGGCCAGTTAACCCTCTAGCTGCCATGTTGAGATAAGGGGATCCAAAGGATCCCCTATCTCCCAATCCGTGGCAGCTAGATGGTATTTGACATTTGACATCATTGGAAAAGTCTGATCATGGCCTTTCCAATGATACCAAACATGACCAGGTTTGGTTTAAAAAAAAGAAATTAAAAAAAGATTTTTTTTTAAAAAATAAAAATTTTGTCTGGGGGGATTTAGTTAAATAGGACTTAGCCTGTCATCTAAAAATAATTAGCACAAAACGGTCAGAATGAGCGCAGCGCCAGCGCACATAGGTGAACTGGCTCAGCAGTGAAGGGGTTAAAAAGCAAAAACATGTAAAAATTAGGTATTTCTATTCTCGGGACAAAATTTTGAAACTATTTAGCCAGGGTCTTTTTTGGTGGTTGTAGATTTTGGGGATTAAATTACGAAAAAGTGTGTTTTTACCATTTTTTTCATCATATTTCATATTTTTTTATAGTAAATTATTCGATATGATGGAAATAATGGTATTTTTAGAAAATCCATTAAATGGCGGAAAAACGGTGTATAATACGTGTGGGTTGAATAAACGAGTAAGAGGAAAATTTGACCTAAACACTAACAGCACAGAAACGTAAAAACAGTAGCGGTCACTAAAGGACGGATTTGTTGAAAACCGCCCGGTCACAAAGGGGTTAATGTACCCCTTTGCTGTATATGTGAATACTGGATTTTTCCCAGCTCTGGAATGTCTAGCACTCTCCATTGTTCTTGTCAATCCCATTTATATGATCGTTTATGTGTATAAAAGGAGCTGCATCTCTATACCAAAATAGATGCCGTGTTTTGATGATCCTGAAACCTGTGTTGCCTGGTTCTTGGGAATAGCCCTGCTATAAACACCATACTTTCTCCACTATTTTGTTAGCGACAAGGCAAGGTGGATAATATTCAATCTGAATATTACAGATCCGTCACAGTCCCTGTTAAGTACTTGTATATATTGTTCATATACTCTATTTAGCTTAGTACTGGCCATTCTAAGGACCAGCCTGTCAGATTAGAGGTTTCCTTGCTTAACTGTGCTTTGTCTGCGTGCTGTGCGACTCTCTATTCTGACACTCACAGGATATATGTATACGATAGGCACATCAAATGATATGCTCAGCCATCAACTGGTGCTTGATATCCTAGCTGGAGCCATCCGGTGTGAAGGCGGAACCACAGGATAAAATATCACTTCCAGAGAACAGTAGTAAAACGGCTGGATGTAGGTTAACACAAAAGTAAAATTTATTGCTTAAAAACAATGAAAGGACATATAAAATCGACATGTCTCGTCACTGCACAGCCACACAGCGATGGACTCGGCGGTCTGTTCACCGGATCGTCGGATGTGTTTGGAGGTTGTTTGGAATTTTTCTGATTCGATTCGGCGATTTTGCGGTGATGTTTCAGATGCGTTTGGCGGTTCGATTTGCCACACTTCGGGTACCCTGTGGTGAATGCTGAATTCACCACAGGGTCAATGAATGTAACTCGCCACAGTGCGGCGAACAAGAGAGCACCGAAATGTCGGTAACAGTTCGGTGCTCTCTGAATAACCCCCTCAAGATTCTATGCTCATTTTTGTTTGGGAAAAAAAAATATTTATATTTTGAAGCTCATATTGTCATATTTTACCCATTTGTACCATCTTACCCTTTTTACAGTAAAAAAGGGCCAAGATAAAATGTCAAATATAAAAACAGTGAGTGTTTTAAAACTACAAAGAAATCTTATTTCACAGAGGGGTGACTTGCAAATTTGCTTTTGTATGGGCGCACAAATACCTGTCGAAACTAACTCAGAGGAGTAGTTTTTTTTTATCATTCTTTATTTTAAATTTTACACAAATAGACAAATATGGCATACAATGGAAAATGGCCACGCAGGGTCACAGAAAGCCATCAATAGAGACACATAAGAAAACAAAAACAAAAGTCCGCTGCAATAAGGGTCTCAAATGCAAAAAGGAGTGGCGACAAGTCTGACTGGGCGGCCTGCATAAAGTTATTAGGGAAGAATGCAAGGGAACATCAGGGAAAATCAATGGGAAGGGGAAAGAGGTGTGGAAAGAGTGGGGGGCTGACCAAGAAAAGTGACATTCCTGGCTCACCCTGACAACCCAAAGGAAGGTCGGGCCCATAGAGGGGGTCACAAGGCCAGGAGACCTGGACCCGCATGCACAAAAATAAGGGGGGGGGTCAGGAAAATCCTGATGTCCCTATGGTTGTAATCCCTAAAGACTTCCAGCAGCTCCGCCAGCATACTCTTCGTGAGGTGCCGGGAATCAGGATCAGACATTGGAGCAGAGACACAGAGGGAAGAGACGTACGCGAGGAAGGCACCACAATCAGAGGAGTAAATATTAACAACAAAAAAATTAAATCACAAAACGGCAGGCACCACTCTCACCCTGATAGAAATTGACACAATGAGTATCTATTTATACACTCCCTCAGTTCTACCATTAATTTTGACATCTGAGATTTATTTATCCCATATAAAACGTCTTATCTTAAATCAAGCACAAATTAATTTGGTGGCTACTGACAGATGTTCACTATCACCCTGATTGTCACTTGACAGTTATACAAAAATTATACCCCTCATTTGAAAGGTGCGAAAATACTCTTTCAAATAGTGGTGCACCGAAATTGAAATTTCCAGCCAATACGAAACCGAAAAATCAGGATTGTTTCGGGCAAAAACCGAAAAATCAGTCATGAGCACCTGGGCCTGGAGGCTGGGCAGAGCCGTGGACTTGCCTGAGCCCAGGGGCTGGCTGGCCTCCGGCCCAGGTTTGGATGACTGGTTGGTGGGGGGCGAGGACAATTGCACCTACATCCACCTACTTTGGCCCTGAGCTTCTCCAGGGGCGGCAGTCCCATGGTGACGGTCCTCCAGAAGCCGGTTCCCACTCTCCGTCAGATGCAGGGATGACGTTGCGGAGGCGGAAGCCTTTGACCCTGCAGACATATGTCTCATGCCCCCTCTGTATATTACAGGGGCCAGAGAGGGGATACCCACCATCTGAATTTCAGTTATAGGCATGTGGTGCTATTAGAATATCACTTTTCCGGCTGTGATTGTTTGACAGTCACCACCTAGTGTGACCAATCATTAGAAAGAGGTGGTTTTCCTCTTTCCAAAATGGGTCCCAAAAAGATCCTGAGCGCTCCATGAGGGAGATAGGATTGCTAAAGTCATCAACCCCCTTAAAATAAATCAACTACTGTCAGGAATCAGGATCGGTAGATGAGGAGATGAGCCCAGGATGCAGGGATAAAGACACACAGACAGGTTCCACGGTACAAAGGGGGTTTATTGATGCAGGATACAACTTGGAGCAGGATACACTGGATATTACTTGGAGCAGGATACACTGGATATTACTTGGAGCAGGATACACAGGATACACTTGGCAATGGAGAAATAGCTTGGCAATGGAGACACAGCTTGGCAATGGAGACCAATGTCTTGGTAAGTCTGTTAGCTGGATACCCAGGATCATGATAGAGACACAGCTTGGCAATGGAAACCAATGTTAATGCAGCAGCAATGCATCATGGGAGATTGCCCCTTAAATAAGGAAACACAGGGAGGCAATTGAGAAACCTGTGGCTGCTGCAGAGGCTGACTGAGGTACTACAGGCAAATAGGCAAAGGGCTGTCAGGCTGGAATAATCACCTTATGAGGCTTCTTGCGACGGCGGCGACGTGTAACCTGACAATACTCCCCACCAAAGTCTGAACTCTGGGCAGCTAAGGTGGTCTGATATGTCGCTGTAACAGTAAGATCCACCATTGTTCCATTGGAGGTAGTAGTACAGTCCAGTGGCAAGGGTTCAATCATTTCTGTGCCACGTACATCAGTACACCGGATTTCTTGGCAGGATAGTTCTTTGATCTCCGCTGCAATGCGTGGCTCAGTCTGAGGGTAAACACAGGAGGGACTCTGATCACGAAGGTCGAAGGTCTGGGAGTGACTCGCCATCAGTCGCGGTGTACAATGACATGCAAGCAGAGGTCACAGAGTCCAGACATGGGTCGTGAGAGGGTTCACCACAGACGACTGACAAGGAGTCCGAGAGCAGGAGGGAACCTTGATTTGGCGGCTGTGGGGAATTGGACAGTCCACTTTACTCCTGTAATTTTTCTAGTGGTGCCAGATCCACAAAGGTAAGTGGCTAGGATGGCAGCTGGCATAAAGGTATGCTCTTTCTTTGCTCTGTGCTGGTTGTAGCGGTGGCTCACCATTTGAATCAACAAAGTCCAGGCCAATCTCTGGGGGTGAATCGGTGCTGGATGGTACAACAGCACCAGGTGGTGGTAGTTCAGCAGTGGCACGTATTTTAGCCAGTTGTTCCAGTGGGAAAGTAGGATTTTTCTGGAGATTCTGCAGGATTTGAGAGAGGGAACCAACCTGACTTGCCAGGGCAACAACAGTGGAGGTAAGCACTGAAATTTATGGTGCCTTGCCTATAACCACACAAGCTGGTGTTGAAGTGGGTTTGACATGCACTGCTTCTTTTTGGCAAAGTAGACATGGACTTGGATTCATCAAGCTGCTGGGCAGCGCACTTGGATTCATCAAGCTGCTCGTCAGAGCACTTGGATTCCTCAAGCTGCTGGGCAGTGCACTTGGATACAGGAAGCTGCTGGGCAGCGTACTTGGATTCCTCAAGCTGCTGGGCAACGCACTTGGATACAGGAAGCTGCTGGGCAGAGCACTTGGATTCCTCAAGCTGCTTGGCAGCGCACTTGGATACAGGAAGCTGCTGGGCAGCGTACTTGGATTCCTCAAGCTGCTGGGCAACGCACTTGGATACAGGAAGCTGCTGGGCAGCGTACTTGGATTCCTCAAGCTGCTGGGCAGCACACTTAGATAGAGGAAGCTGCTGGGCAATGCACTTGGATACAGGAAGCTGCTGGGCAGCCGACTTGGATTCATCAAGCTGCAGGGCAGCCGACTTGGATTCATCAAGCTGCAGGGCAGCCGACTTGGAGCCATCAGCGGGCACCTCAGCAGCAGGCCCTTCGGCATGGGCTTCAGACTCAACCTCCTCAGTAACCATGGAGGGAGCAACACAGGGGCCCACAGGATCTTGAGGAAGCTGGATGGTTACTAATGCATATACGGCATTCCTGTCAATGGTGTATGGGGTTATTGGATCTCGGACTTGATCTTTCTCCATATCAGCCAGACAAGGGTTAGCCTCCATAGTTCCAGAAATGACCAAAGAGCAAGTCCCAGAGGTCTTTGGTAGATGCTGGTTACCGGTGAGATCAGCTGGTTTAACCACAGATACAAGTGATCCTCCCTTTAACACTGGAAAGCAGGGAGTGCAGGGATATTCAGGCATAACAGTCTTTAGGGGTCTGCTTTGCTTACAGTACATAGGGGTGCTAGGTCTCTAGGCGGGTTTTACCGGGCATTGGGAGACCCGGTGCCAAATTGCCCCGCAGTAGAAACAGAGGTCCATTTTCCGCCTTCTGCTGTGCTCCTCTATTGAGAGAGGGCCATGGTTTTTCTTAAGGTTGGAAACACACACCTTAGGGGATAGGTCCCATAGCCTCTGCAGCAACTTGTTCATTAGGCCAAGCAGGTGATTAGCCAGTTCATAGAATGTTGTTTGTATTAACCCCCTCATGTCTTTTATCACTGCGGGCTCATAGGTTTATTTTATTTATTTATTTATTTATAAAGGATTTTACCAGGAAGGATACATTGAGATTTCACACGTTTTCAAGTATGTCCTGGGTAGGTTACTGGCTGCTGCATTCTGTCAGGAATCAGGATCGGTAGATGAGGAGATGAGCCCAGGATGCAGTGATAAAGAGTAGGGATGGGCTGTTCGGTTCGATCTGTTCGGAGTTCGCATCGAACATCGGCCGTTCGCGAACTTCGAAGTTTTTGGGACGTTCGCCAAAAGTTCGGGAAAAAAAATTGAAAAAAGTATAAAAAATGCTTAAAAAAATATTAAAAAATATAAAAAAATAAAGAGACTCTTTACTGCAGAATATTATAAGCAACGGTTTATTAGATATTGAATTAAAATGGGAATATTTTTAACATTGAAGCCTATGGGATAAAACATTCTTGTTACTAAAACATCAGGCAGACACGGCCCTCTAATCAGGCACTGTAGAGGGCAGCCTGCCAGGGCCTCCCAAGGATCCCCTTGAGGAGCTTGCGGCCGCCGGATGACAGAGCTGCGACCATGGGCGTCCGCAGAAATTTTTCCAGGGGGCGCAAAATTTTAATGGCATCCATATTTTGCCATTTTGACAAATGTCATGAAGGGGACAGTCATAAAATAAAGCGTATTAATACAAAGGCTGCGAAACATGATGCAAGTCTAATAGAAGAATAAAGTGTAAGCGTCTGATCAGAGTGTTGCATTTTCTAGTCTGTTAATGCCATTCAATGCACTGCACTAGTCACACACCCAGGATCAAAGCACTAAGGAAAGTGTTTTTTAAGGCCATCTCTGTATACACAAACCATGACCCCCCCCCACACAGATACTGACACACACCAGGCTCCCCACTCCAAATATAAATATAACAAAATATATATATATACACACACCAGCCCCCCTTCCCACACTGTGTGTGTAATATATATATATATATATATATATATATATATATGACAGTGGGAGGCACTCCGGAATTGAGTAAAAAAATTAATTTATTCCATCATAGGTGAGAAAATCCGACGTTTCAGCCCCCAGAGTAGCGGGCCTTTATCAAGGAATTCCTTGATAAAGGCCCGCTACTCTGGGGCCGAAACGTCGGATTTTTTCACCTATGATGGAATAAATAAATTTTTTTACTCAATTCCGGAGTGCCTCCCACTGTCCTCTACATTCTCTATATTCAGCTCTCAAGGGAGTCCAGCACCCGGACATCAGGTACCTTTGTGGGACCCCCTACCCACGCAATACTATACAGGATTTGAGTGCCTGGTCCCTCTTCTTATCTATTATATATATATACATATATACACACTCACCTTCCCTGCATACACACTCATCTCATCTCCTCTCCTCAAGCCGCTCTTAGATTGTATGCTCTTGAGCAGGGTCCCCTCTCCTCTTAGATTGTAAATTCTGGGGCAGGTTAGCTTACAATCTAAGAGGAAAATGGACCCTGCTCCAGAGTTTACAATCTAACAGGAGAGGGGACCCTGCTCCAGAGTTTACAATCTAACAGGAGAGGGGACCCTGCTCCAGAGTTTACAATCTAAGAGGAGAGTGGACCGACCCTGCTCCAGAGTTTACAATCTAAGAGGAGAGGGGACCCTGCCCCAGAGTTTACAATCTGAAAGGAGAGGGGACCCTGCTCCAGAGTTTACAATCTAAGAGGAGAGGGGACCCTGCTCCAGAGCTTACAATCTAAGAGGAGAGGGGACACTGCTCCAGAGCTTACAATCTAAGAGGAGAACGGACCCTGCTCCAGAGTTTACAATCTTTCTCCTCTTAGCAGGGTCCCCTCTACTCTTAGATTGTAAACTCTGTAAACTCTGATAAATAAAGACACTGGCATCAAGCTTAATAAAAAAGTATTTATTTGACAATCATTACCTTTTTTCCTGTGGCCCATAGTAGCAGCTGCATCTCAGCCCTGCCTCTCCCAGCATGCAAAGTGAGGGAGAGCACGTGGTGGATTGGAGGTGGAGTGGGGATGTGACGTGGTGCAGCCTAATGGAGAGCCCAGGAACTGCAGCGTGCAGTGAAGAAATTATCATAATTTAAGCCTGTTGATCGGGGGGGGCGAGTGCCCCCCTTGCCCTATGCTGTGGACACCCATGGCTGCGACTGTGCGGCTAGCCACCCGGGTGCATGTGGCAGAGACAGGCAGCGCAGGGAGGGAGCCACTGCACCTGCGGCCACAGCAGACCCCCCCCCCCACAACCAGGATCAAGGGAGCCCCACTGACCACCAGGCTAAGGTAAGGCGACACATTTCTAAAAAAAATAAAATCCGAGGACATTTTTAAATGTCCCCGGGAACATAAAATAAAACTTTTTTTTTCTTTCTCTACCTGGCTGAACGTATTTAATTATATATATTAGATACATTCAGCCAGGTAGAGGGGGTGGCATGTGGGCTGCGCGGGGTCTCAGGCAGTGGTTTGGTTTTTTTGTGTGTATATTTTTAGTAAATTTATAGGGGAAGGTAAGGGCAGTTATGATATATATCATATATATTTTCTTATAAATATATATATCCAGACTTGTATTACACACACATTTTGGCAACTAATTCCCCCCCCCCATTTGGCTGATCCCTCCAGAAGAAATGTTGAACCCGATATTCTCTGCTCTAATATATATATTCTCTGCTCTGTCGGGTTAAACATTTCTTCTGGAGGGATCAGCCAAATTGGGGGGGGGCGCATTTAGTTGAGATTGTCCACATGCCACCCCCAATGTGCGTATGTGTATATATGGTCTGAGGTCTGTGGGTGGGTGTATATATATATATATATTTGAGTGTTCATATATATAGGTCTGCGTGTTGATATATGTATATGTCTGTGTGTGGTATCAATGCATCCCTACTCTATACACAGCGCTCCGTGTCCCTATAATATATATGATCAGGGATTACCTTTTTTTATATTTTTATACTATTCCTATTAAATTAACAGTAATTTTTGATGTATTTTATTCAGTAGAAACTTTTTTGCCTATATAACATGTGCTTTGTGAAAATAAAATGGTTTTGTGTGTACATTTTAATTTAGTTAGTGGATTCCTGTCCAGTGCGGTGAGAAGCAAACGTAATGCAGTGTAGACACGCTGCGAGGCGGAGCGGAGTGAAGTCAAGTCTGCAAAATGTTTGCTTCTCTTCGCTTCGCTACACTGTGCGTCGCTACACGCTCAGTGTGTCTCAGCCTTTATTCCCGCATCGCTAGTTTACCGAATCGGTTTGTATACTTGTTACTGACCCTGCTTGTTCTGAGGACCCGATCTGTTGCCGACTTTGCCTGCCATTTGACTATTCTCTCTGTGTATTCCCTGCCTGTTCTGTTTGCTTCCTGTTGCTACTGGTGCGTGCCGATTCTCACCATATACAGTAGCGCAGTAAAAATGCCTAAACATTGCTGACCCAGTTTTGTTATAGCTGCTGATGTAACTGAATAGATCGGGGATCTCTTCTGCATTACCAAAACCTCCACCACTGCACTCTTCCACAATACCTCAGAGGGGTTACGGTGTGAAGGCACTGTTGCCGACACTAAAGGCCCAATTTTAAAGCACCTATTGTTACTTTCATCCGAAGCCTGCATACGTTTCACCATAATTTAGCCAAAACATCACTAAACTTGTTCTGCGTGTCCTAAAATGTCTCCTCTTTTCATACAGGCTGCCGCCCCAAGCAGTTGTTTATGAATAGATTAAAGGAAAACCATTTACCGTCATTTGAAATGTCATTTTTTGGTTTTTAAATGTTTCTATACAACCTACAAATCCGCCACTTCACAGGCAGGTTATGGGGACCTCCTAGGCACGATATTTGAAGGAATTTTTTGTTTTTATTCTTAACCTTTACTTCATGGAAAACTCACTGTTCCTTTAAAAACTTTTTTTAAAAACTTTTTGTCCTGGTTTCCTGTCCCCCAGGGCACTACCCGTACCCCCATACACCTTTTATGGCAAATATCTTGCATATATGCCCTGTTGGAGGGCACTCTAAAAATCGAACTTTCGAGTCCCATTGACTTGCATTGAGTTCGGTTCGAGTTCGAACTCGAACTTTTGAAATTGTTCGAATGCGAACGGAACACGGGGGTGTTCGACTCATCACTAATAAAGACACACAGATAGGTTCCACGGTACAAAGGGGGTTTATTGATGCAGGATACAACTCGGAGCAGGATACAACTTGGAGCAGGATACACAGGATACACGATACACAGAATACACTTGGCAATGGAGACATAGCTTGGCAATGGAGACACAGCTTGGCAATGGAGACACAGCTTGGCAAGGGAGACACAGCTTGGCAAGGGAGACACAGCTTGGCAAGGGAGACACAGCTTGGCAAGGGAGACACAGCTTGGCAAGGGAGACACAGCTTGGCAAGGGAGACACAGCTTGGCAAGGGAGACCAATGTCTTGGTAAGTCTGTTAGCTGGATACACAGGATCTCGATAGAGACACAGCTTGTCAATGGAAACCAATGTTACTGCAGCAGCAATGCATCATGGGAGATTGCCCCTTAAATAAGGAAACACAGGGAGGCAATTGAGACACCTGTGGCTGCTGCAGTGGCTGACTGAGGTACTGCAGGCAAATAGGCAAAGGGCTGTCAGGCTGGAATAATCACCTTATGAGGCTTCTTGCGACGGCGGTGACTTGTAACCTGACAAATACAAGGTTATCATTATTACTATGGTAATTGTCTGAAACTAGAGAGTGATGTGACCACACGTACAAAAGGGTCTTTTAAAAGAGGGATCTCACTTCTCTCTATATACAAAACAGTATGTGTCAGGGTGGCACCAGGCATGAGCCAAGGTGCGACCCAAAGTTCAGTATATATCCCAGGCGCTGGGGTTGGACGGGTTAATAAAGGAACTGGATACAATGAAGCAGGTAAATAAGTATATATTGAAACTGTGGCAGATAATGAACGCACAGAACTTGATAACAGCAGGTAAGAAACCAATAAGCACAACGGTGATCTTTGGCAATATGAATATCCAGATACTGCAATATGCAGTACACAGCGATGAACAGGTACAGCTGAATGACGCACAGTCTCTGGTACATCAGATATGGTGATTGTTGCAGCACGGTAATCCAGTAGTCTCTCCAGGTACTGCAGAATGCAGTGCACAGCAATAGAGGAATAAGCACAGTCTCTGGTAGCAGATATGGTACCTGGAACCAGCACAGTGGTTTACATCAGAAACTGGATACTTGAAGGAAACAGTCCAGGAAATAAACAGCAGCAACAACAGGATCAGGATTGCAGTGATGTGCAGGAGGGGAATCCTCTCAGTAGCAAAGCAGGTAGCACAATGCCAGATCGTAGAGGAAAGGGCGTGACCTGGTTATAAGCAAATCACACAGGTATCCAGAACAGAGGTTAACCCTTGAGTGGATGCAGACAGTCTCCCAGACTAGCCACAGCAGGCTCCAAGGGTTGGGCATGACAGTATGAGATATAAGCTATATAATTGCAAATCCCAGAAAAATAAACTATTCTCTGCCATCCATAGGGGACATGCATTGGTCTTTTTTTTTATGATGATCACCTGCTTCTTAGGGAAGCAAATGACCCGTCATTTTAAAGGGGAGTTTCAGTACTTTCCATTTTGAAGTGTGTTGTCTCAGTAAGTAATTCTGAGAGGGAAACAGGGTCAAACAATAAACTGATTAACTCTTCCTGCAGGTTTATTTTCAATTCTATAAAATTTTCTGCATTTCATATTAACATGTGACATAACACGAGAAAGAGCAGACTCCCACCTTTCCAAAAATGGGTCACGTTTTGTCAGCCTTACAGAATAGGAAATTTAAATTCTCATTTAAATGTGAACACAGTAACCATTGCAAACACAATTTGTTTTTGTTTATTTTGTAATCTGTTGTCAGTCACATACATGCTCCCATAATGTTTCTTTCAGTATGTTATCTGGGCAAGGCAAACAAGTGTAATTAGCATAATTTCTTTACGTCAAAGTCTACAGGGAGATAATGATTTCAAGTTAAACACTTGACATGTGGGACATGTCCTTAGACTCCACGGGTAGTAATGTATAGATAGAATTTAAAACCTAATCAAATGAGCGAACATGAATCCTCATAGGTTTAAGTGAGGTATAAAACTTCATTCTGGCTACATATTTTATGTTCTGTATTTCATCCCGATTTTTTTACATTTGGTCCTTCAAGTTGAAATGTTCTTCATTGTGAAAATTATCTGGTAAATATAATATATTTTGTCTTATATGTGGTTCCTATTGAAATAGCAATATAGTAAAGGAAACCCTTACTCAGAGTAGCGGGGAGTTGCATAGCTATTTGACATGGTACAGTTATTACAAATACAACATAATGACAAATAATTGTCAAATACAATACAAACCAAAGTAACATTTTATCTGAACTATTTCTTTGGACATATAAACCCAAAGACAACTATCATTCTCACTTCTTATTTTCATATTTACATATCTTTTATTTGTAATATAGTAGAAATATCATGAGGCAATAAAATGCTAATGCTGGAAAGATTTAAGTGTTAATCTGCTTGATTACAGCACTTGTCATTCCATACGGTATTTTTGAGTGTGACACTGCAGTTCCACAGCTGCAAGTCCATAATTACTAAGCATATATAACACTCAAGCTGTGCCGTAATATACCACACCATATACATTTATAATGGGCTTTTACACAAGAAATATAATTAACATTTATGCTTTATTATTGTAGGCCCTATTTTACTTGGAGCGGGTGATTTGCAAGCAAGATGAAAACCACCTCTCCATTTAACCCACCACCACTAGATAAAAGCTAAATTATCATAATTTTTTTCATTCTCCTGTATATTCATATATCCGACTGCAACATCGATGCCTAAAAGCACCAAGGGAGTTAATAAAATACTCATATGATCTACAATTGTAATGAAATTAGAAGTAGATATGATTGCGTGTATATAAATGACCACTGCAGTCGGCTGTGTGCTATCACTTTTTAACTGTTAATACTACTGCCATTGTTGTATGCTGATTGGGAAAGATCTAACACATTTTTCACCAAGTTTTTTTTTTATGGAACACTGGGAATCCCAGTGGACATTGGGTTTGGGTAGCTGGGCGAGTGATCTGATACTATATAACCAGTGGTTCTCAACCTGTGGACCCTCAGGACCCACAATTGTCCTTGGTCATTAAGGCACGACCCAAAAATAATTGAATTTCTGAAATATAATTTATTCCACAAAGCAACGTGTGCAATATTCTACAATGTATGCACTTTTTTTTAAATTCTTTATTTTGAAGTTTTCAAGACTAACATACGATCAATGCAAGCGGGGATAGCCTCGCAGGGCCAAGCAATGTCATCAAAACAACAGTATATACAAATAGAAAGAGAAGACAACGTATTACGGCAAAAAGGCAGCGTCAGCAAACATAAAACTCAGCAGTCGAAAAGTAAAAGTCATCAGGGGTCTGCAATGTCAGCAAAAAAGTGTCTATGCCCAGCCGGGGAATCAGCATAGTGGGGCAAAGGGGAGGGGGAGACAAAAATGGAAAGAGCCTTGATATTATCTGTAAAAATCAAGGGGGGAATAACATGGCAGACGGGGCGGTGTAGTCACCTCAGCCCATGTCCCGAAATTGGGGGGAGGGCACTGCAAATCTTGCCCAAGCCTTGTTTCCTTCTCAAGGTGCACATGAACTGTAGAGCAAATTTAGGGGAGACAAGGTCAGGGCGAGGTCCCCACTTGCCCCAACCCAGTCCCAAAGGAGATTCTCAGGCAGTGTCTCGCACAGACATATGCAGGGGGAAGCCTCCAGCGTCTTCATAGGGGGAAAAGCAATCCCACTGGACATTGGCCCGCCACTCCCACTGACACCGCGACGATCCCCGTACGATCTGCACGGCGTCGGCCCCCCTTCAGGAACCGGGCCACGTGGTCCCGACATCACCTCCATTGGCCAAGCCTTCAGGATGAGCTGTTCGCCCAGGCCTCTGCTCGCTGTCCGCGTCGACTCCTACACCATCGGAAAAGCAGGGTCCAGAGCCACAACACCCACTACCTCACACACTCGCAGGGCACTCGGTGACTGGCAGCTGCCGAGTACAGTCATCAGTCGAAACTATACCCCTTTGGTGAGCAGGCCACCCTCCTCCGCCGACAGCAGCCTTATGCAGGCATCAAGGCCGGAAATCATAGCATCTTCGGCTCCAGCGGGGGGAGGGATTCCGTCCCGCTGCACTCCCGCTTCTCCACCGCTCCGTCTTGCTACCTAATCTGCAAAAACAGCTGGGAGAAGTGGGCCCACCATCTCCACAGTCTCCATCTCGATCCCATCCGGGGATGAAGCACCCAGGGCCGCACGTGACAGAAGTAGCAGAAGCCGAGCAGTAGGCCGCAAAATTGCCGCCGGCATCATGGTCCCGCAGTGAAAGCTTCCAAAGGGCAAGTCTATGGTCCGGAGAGGGGTGCAGAGTGGGCTCCGGAGGTAACTGACCCAATGACCGACCGCTGAAGGACCTTGGTTATCATAAAATCAATGCGAAAAGTGAGCTAGGGTCCCCAAGGAGAGAAGGACGCGCTGAGGTCCATCATGTCCTCTCTCCTTCGCAGTCAGCCACGCCCCCATGTATGCACTTTTTAAACAATTTTGTAAACGAACAGGGATTCTTTCCAAAATGGATAGTACAATAATCACAGAATGTCAGGGTCGAGGGAACGGGAAGCAGGAACCAGGTGTAGAAGCTATGACGAGGTACAGAATAGGGAATATCCAGAAGAAGAGTCGAGACTTTCCAGGTTTGGTACACAACAAGGATATATTAGTATTCGTTTTAGCAGGTATACAACTCCTAAGAGAAGCGACGCTGTGGCAATGATAGTGTGTAAGGACTGGGTATATATATGCAGCTGGGGTAGTCACGCCCCTCTGAACGGTGATGATTCGTTTCCCTATTGGATCCCATCTGGGAGGTAGGCTCACCCTGGGGGCGAGCCCAGCCCCTGTCCATCAAGGGCTCAGCCACGCCCCCCAACCTGTTAAAGGGAGTCTCCAGATCCAGACTCTGGTCTGGACCACGCCCCCTCAAACCGCACGGTGAGGAGTCAGGCACCGTGGTGTTCTGGGGCTCCAAATCGGCGCCATGACAGGTCCCACCGGCCGCTCGGATCAGGCGTGGCCCGCCCAACGCCGGAGGAGACAACCCCCGTGATCGGGGCAGCGCCACTGCGATCACCGCAGGCGACGGTCCAGGCTGCGAGGCGGCACCAGGTGGGTCCCGGGGTCGCCGAGATCCCGCTTCGGGGCGTGATAGAACCCCCCCCGAAGGAGCGCCCCCCGGGAGCGACCAGGGCCCGGTCGGCGTGGGTGCAAGCGATGAAATGCCCGGAGGAGGGCAGGTGCATGCACGTGCTGAACCGGTTCCCAAGACCGCTCCTCAGGGCCATACCCTTTCCAATGCACATAATATTGGAGTCTGCCCCTATGCAGACGGGAGTCAAGAATCCGGCCAATCTCATATTCCAGGGAATCCGACACCACAGAGGGAGGAGGAGGAGCAGGGGAGCGGCCGACGAAAGGATCGGGATGATACGACTTAAAAAGGGAGACATGGAAGACGGGGTGTATCTTGTATGAGTCCGGCAGTTGAAGACGAAAGGCAACAGAGTTGATTTTCTTAAGGATTCGAAATGGACCCACGAACTTTGGACCCAGTTTTTTGGATGGACAGGGCAACCGAAGGTTTTTTGTGGAGAGGAGGACCATGTCCCCGATTTGATAATCCAGAGCAGGTCGTCGTCGTTTATCCGCAGCTTTTTTGTACGTCTCTTGAGCAGCTTGTAGGGTAGTTGCGGCTAGGCGGAATCCTTGCTTGAGGATAAGAAGGCGATTGGTTGCTTCAGGTACAGTGGTGGTTACAGGGATATTGGGAATAGCAGTGGGATGGAATCCGTAGTTTACATAGAACGGAGAGGAGTGTATGGAAGAGTGTTTACGAGAGTTGTATGAGAATTCTGCTGAGAGTAGGAGGTCGAGCCAGTCACCCTGGAGGAAGGAAGTGTAACAACGTAGGTGCTGTTCAAGAATTTGGTTGACCCGTTCCGTTTGTCCATTTGTCTGTGGATGAAAGGATGAAGAGAGGTTCCGCTGTATTCGTAATAAGGAGCAAAAGGCTTTCCAGAACTTAGATGTGAACTGAGTTCCCCTGTCTGTTGTTATAGTATCGGGAATTCCATGGAGACGGAAGATATGGGTAAAAAATAAGGAGGCTGTTTCTCCGGCAGTCGGTAATTTCTTACTAGGAATGAAGTGCGCCATTTTAGTCAATCTATCGACAACCACCATGATAGTGTTGAAACCTTTGGACGGAGGCAGGTCTACAATGAAGTCCATGGTTAGTTGCGTCCATGGTCTGTTTGGGACTGGTAGGGGGCAGAGTAAACCCGCAGTCTTGGTATGATTGACTTTTGTTCTGAGACATGTAGGGCATGATTGGACGTATTGTTTGACACTGAGTTCCACAGAGGGCCACCAAAACTGTCGAATAATAAGATCTAAGGTTGCTCGTATGCCTGGGTGTCCAGCCTGTGGAGAATCATGACATGTATGTAAGACGTCGAAGCGAGCTTCCTCTGGTACGAAGATACGATCCCTGGTAATATGAAGGCCTTCAGGATTTACTTCTAAAGAAGTGGTTGCGGTTAGAGTGCGAATTTTGTCATATACGGGGTGGATGATGCCGAGGAAACATTTTGAAGGTAGTATTGATGAGGGGATAGAAGGAATACTACATGAGTGATGGATGCGAGAAAGGGCGTCGGCCTTACCATTTTTCTGACCCGGTCTGTAGGTGACATGAAAAATAAAACGAGCAAAAAAGAGAGCCCAGCGGGCCTGTCTTGGTTTGAGGCGTTTGGCAGAACGCAGATACTCGAGGTTTTTATGGTCTGTATAGACAGTGATCGGGTGTGAGGCACCCTCCAGTAGGTGATGCCATTCTTCAAGCCCTCTTTTGATTGCTAACAACTCGCGGTCTCCTATGTCGTAGTTGATCTCAGCCGGACTGAGTTTCTTCGAACAATATGCTACTGGGTGAAGAAGACCATCGGCAGCACATTGAGAAAGGATCGCTCCAGTGGCTATTTCGGAGGCGTCCACCTCCAAGAAATAGGGTGTTTGAGGGTTAGGCATGGAGAGGATAGGAGTGGTAGAAAAATGGATACGAAGAGTGTTAAATGCCACTTGAGCCTCCGGAGTCCATTTGAAGGGTATTCCAGTCTTGGTAAGGATGGTTAATGGGTGTACTATCTTAGAGAAATTTTTTATAAATCTCCGGTAAAAATTGGCAAACCCCAGGAATCGTTGTACTGCCTTGCGGGTGTCAGGAATGGGCCAGGACAGGATGGCCTCTACTTTTTTAGGATCCATCTCGATCTGTCCTGGAGAAAGCACAAATCCGAGAAAATCCACCTTCGTTGTCTCAAATATGCATTTCTCGAGTTTGGCATATAGTTTGTTGTCACGGAGTCGTTGAAGAACGATACGCATATGGGATCGGTGGTCTTCGAGGGACGAAGAAAAAAACAAGGATGTCGTCGAGATAGGTGACAACGAAACAATCAAGGAGGTCTCTGAAAACATCATTTATGAAATGTTGGAAGGTGGCCGGTGCGTTACACAGTCCGTAGGGCATGACTGTGTATTCAAAGTGGCCGTAGCGTGATCGGAATGCGGTTTTCCACTCGTCGTCTTGTTTCATCCTGACGAGATTGTAGGCTCCACGTAAATCTAGTTTGGAATATATTTTGGCACCTTTCAGTCTCTCCAACAGTTCTGGTATGAGAGGTAAGGGGTATCGGTTTTTTACCGTTATCTTATTGAGGTCTCGGTAGTCCACGCATGGCCTTAACCCTCCATCCTTTTTATCTACAAAAAAGATGCCAGCTCCTGCCGGAGAGGTAGAGGGGCGAATGAATCCTTTTTCAAGGTTTTCTTTTATATATTCTTTTAACACAGTCAGCTCTGGTTCTGACAGGGGGTAGATACGGCCATAGGGAATGGCGGTCCCAGGAAGGAGATCTATAGGACAGTCATAGGGACGTCTTGGTGGTAGTGTCTCGGCTTTTTGTTTATCGAACACATCGTGGAACTCATGGTAGGCCTTGGGAAGGCAGACATTAGTCTGCACCATATCTTTGTCGAGTATGGACATTACAGTGTGTGTTTTCTGGAGACATGTTTGTTTACAACGAGGAGACAGAAACGACACAGATGCGGACGACCAGTGTATGTAAGGGTCGTGTTGTTTAAGCCATGGAAGGTCGAGTATGACCGGGTATAGAGGTGAAGAGACAATATCAAAGCATAATGTCTCAGAATGCTCAGAACCTATGGTGACTTGTAACGGTATGGTTTCGTGTGTTATGGGTCCACACTGCAAATGAGAGCCATCAACTAGCTGAACGCACACAGGAAAGGTTTTATTGTGAAGGGGAATAGACAAAAGTGAAGATATGTTTTCATCCAGAAAGCATCCACTAGCTCCTGAGTCCACCATGGCTTGTAGCGGGATCGTCTTCTGCTGCCACTGTAATAAGATGGGGAGCAGTAAGAGAGGGGAGGGATTCTTAGATGTATGTATGGCATGTATGACATGAGGAATGGGCTTACCCCTTCTTGAAACATTTCTGATAGGACAATTACGAACTTGATGGCTGGCTTCAGCACAATAGAGGCATAGGTGGAGTTGGCGACGGCGGTCTACTTCGGCTCTGGGTAGACGTCCGTTGACCAGGCCGATCTGCATGGGTTCAACCGAGGAACCTGGATTAGGCACCGGGACCAATGCTGTGGAAGCAGAAGGTTGTTCAGATTCCAAATTAGAGATGGGTCTAGGTATCCAAGGGATTGTAGCTCCTCTTTCCTGACGTCTCTCTCTCATTCTGCGATCCACCAGAATACAGAAATCAATTAGGGCCTCCATATTAGGTGGTATGCCGACTCTAGCCAACTCATCTTTGAGGTGGTCCGCCAATCCTAAGCGGAATTGATCTAATAGTGCCGTGTCATTCCATCCCGTCTGATGAGAAAAGTGGCGAAATTCCGTTATGTACTCTTCGACGGGCCTACGGCCTTGTTTAAAGGTTCTGATGACCGTTTGGGCTGTATCACGTTGGTGTGGATCTCTATACATTGATTCCAAAGCGCGGGAAAATGAAGCCCAGGTATCTAGAGAAGGATCATTCTGGCGAAGAAGTGTGTGTGCCCATCTTTTCGGTTCTCCACCGAGGAGTGAGATGACTGCTCTAACCCTTATGAATTCTGAGTTGTAGGTTCGAGGTTTGAGAGAGAAGAAGACATGGCAGTCTAAAACGAAAGTCTCGAATTTGGAACGTTCCCCAAAGAAGCGGTCAGGCAGGGGAACCTGAGGTTCTGGGGTGGCTTCAGCGATGGGTTGGGGTGCAACGAGTTCGTCACCAGGATCGTAAGGAGGTGGGGGACCCATTGCATGGAATTGGTCTCGCAGTTGCTGTTGCTCCGCATGTAATTCCTGAATGGTTCTGGTGAGACCGGTAACTTGAAGGGTTAGGGCTTGTACCGCCTCAGTAACTTCTGCGGGTTCCATGGTCTGGCCACAGCGTACTGTCAGGGTCGAGGGAACGGGAAGCAGGAACCAGGTGTAGAAGCTACGACGAGGTACAGAATAGGGAATATCCAGAAGAAGAGTCAAGACTTTCCAGGTTTGGTACACAACAAGGATATATTAGTATTCGTTTTAGCAGGTATACAACTCCTAAGAGAAGCGACGCTGTGGCAATGATAGTGTGTAAGGACTGGGTATATATAGGCAGCTGGGGTAGTCACGCCCCTCTGAACGGTGATGATTCGTTTCCCTATTGGATCCCATCTGGGAGGTAGGCTCACCCTGGGGGCGAGCCCAGCCCCTGTCCATCAAGGGCTCAGCCATGCCCCCCAACCTGTTAAAGGGAGTCTCCAGATCCAGACTCTGGTCTGGACCACGCCCCCTCAAACCGCACGGTGAGGAGTCAGGCACCGTGGTGTTCTGGGGCTCCAAATCGGCGCCATGACAGGTCCCACCGGCCGCTCGGATCAGGCGTGGCCCGCCCAACGCCGGAGGAGACAACCCCCGTGATCGGGGCAGCGCCACTGCGATCACCGCAGGCGAGGGTCCAGGCCGCGAGGCGGCACCAGGTGGGTCGCCGAGATCCCGCTTCGGGGCGTGATACAGAACCAGTGAAAACGAAAGTGCCAAGAGGCAAAAACCCAATAAAATAAACTGTAATTGAAACATATGAAATTAATTAGAATTTATGGGAAAACTGGGGATGATTCTTGCTCTTAATAAGTGTCGCAAAGTCTGGGGTGATGGTAGACAAAGCGACTCTAATTTAAATCACTACTGAATGAATAAAAAAATATTATAAAAAACTTAAACTCACCTGCTCTGCGCTCCCCTGCCATCCATCTCTGCCTCTGCATGCATTATTTCTTCACAGCAGTGGGAGTCTGCCCTCCTTGAGCCTACGCAATTTGCATAGCTGTACGATTTTCTAATCGCGTAAACTCAAGCTGGCCAAGAGATTGAGAAGACTGCAACACACATCTGGCGCTGCCTATTTCTTGAACCTACACTCTTCAGTGCCTCAGAGAGGCACTGAGAGCAATGGAATAGCTTGGACCAATTGGAAAGCACCATTGGTGAGGGAGGCAGAGGTAGGCGCACCACCTGGGACCCACTGCTGCAGGTAAGATGCATCAGTCGGTCCCAGGCATTAGAGAGGCCTGGGGGCACTTGCCCTGCGACCCAGTCCACCCCTAGTCGCGACCCACTTTTGGGTCACGACCCTCTACTTGAGATACACTGTACTAGAGTCATTTGATGATTGTGAAATATTGATACAAACATCTATTTTTAAAATATTATCTAAACAAAACATTGCCAGCTGAATAAATGTAACATAAATGTACTCCTACAAATAGAGAGAGAAATGCAGTTTATAGGAAGCAAGTACGTATTTCTAAGAAGTCTTATGTTTTATTAGGTTTTCTAATATTCATTAACATTCGGTCATAAGGAAAGGCACCATATAAGAGATATTTGAATGCTTTTATAACAGAAGCATACACAATATTAGTGAAGCTGATGATGACAAAGACAACTGAATAATAAAAAATAATGGTCATTATTCCTTGTTTTGCAAGCGCAAAGAAAGCAAGGAAAACTGATGATCCTTGTGAAAGTATGTAAATCTTTGACTCTAACATCAAATCCCTGTAGACCTGATTCCATGCAAATTTTCACAGGATGCATTTTGGGGAGTGATATACACATGAGATTCTCAATGCATATTCAGAACTTAGGTGATAATATATAACATATTTAATGCGTCTTAAAGCAAAAACATTATTATGTGGAATCATCCTATCACCTATATTCCCTGCTACATACTTAAAAAAACCAATAAAACAAAAAGCTCTTAATCATAACTTGTACCCCATTTTTTTTAAAAAAGAAGCTTCTATTTGTTAACTAAGAAAGGCCCAAGCGGGACCGTAATTGAAATAATAAAATATAATATAAACTGAAACCTTTATTGTAATACATAAAATCATAATATATTGGATATATCCTTAAAATAATAACAAATAACAGCATCATAATACCTTAAACTCGTCCACTTCAACCACCACTCTCGATAGAATGAGTAAATAGTCTAATCTACATAAAAAGCAATAGAAATAGGTAGTGGTTGTTACAAATTTACTTACGCCACTGGAGAAAATAAATAATAAAGTGAAAGAATAACACTGAAAAAAACCCAAGTGGCATGTGCAGAATAGTATAAACAATATACTATAAACAATATAGTCCAATATATGTACATCTACACATCTAAAAGCGAGGCATCCACATTTATCCACATAAATTTATCAAAGCCTGGACTCAGAACAAATGAGAATCCTTTCCTCAACAGACGTAAATGCCTAGTCTCAAGATTAAAATCTGATAAGTTAATAACCTGTTTGTTCTCATATGTCAGATCTATCTGTTGTATGTATCCTGACATTTTGTACCCAACATTGTCGAGGTCTGAGTTGTTCTTTTCGAAGGTTCTCTGGGGCCCAAGGGTCCTCTAAAGCAGTGTTTCTCAAGTAGTGACTCGTGACCAGGGGCAGACTGACCCATCGGGCACTCGGGCACTAGACTTGTGCACCGATTTTTTTTTCCGTTCGATTCGGTTTGATTCGTTCAGATGTTTAAAATTTCGATTCGGCTCGTTTTGGCCGATTTCTGTTTCGATTCGGTTCGGTTCGGCTCGTTTTTCGTATACATTTTTTTTTCGGAATATCGACCATTTTTCGTGTTTTCGGGTCACTCTGCTCGTTTTTTGTATCGACTTTTCGTGATTTCAGAAATTTTCGTTTTTTTCCGAACGTCTGTTCTCCTCATTTCAAAGTGTCTAACTCTATTCGTTTTGACATAAACTACTATGGTTTACTATTTTTATACTTTATATATTTTTTTATAATTAATTTTTGGTTTGTTTTTCGGATCCGATAATTCATTCTGTCGATACGATAATTCTGGCGATTCTATCGTGTTTCTACCTGAATTCTCTCGTGATTTAACCTGTTATTGACCTCTGCTTGTTTTCTGACTATTCTGCCTTCCGCTGCCCTAGACTATTTCCTTGTACTACGCTTCTGCACTGATACCGACCCGGGTATTCCATTTGACTATTCTATACTCTGTATTCCTGATTCTGGCTCATCTGACTACCCCCGTGTTGCTGACCTGGTTTTGTATTACGACATTGTCTTTGATTAACCCTTTCTGTCTAGCTAGTATACCTGGCCAATTCTAAGGACCAGACAGTTAGGGATTCTTCTACGGCTACCCTGTTGGTAGCTTTTGGGCTCTGTGGAGTGGGCTTTAAGGACTGCGTGGTGGGATCCGGGAACCGTGACACCCTGGGTGCTTCATCCCCGGATGGGATCGAGATGAGGGCTGTAGAGATGGTGGGCCCACTTCTCCCAGCTGTTTTTGCGGATAAGGTAACAGGACGGAGCGGTGGAGAAGCGGGAGTACAGCGAGACGGAATCCTCCCCCCCGCTGGAGCCAAAGACGCTGTGATTTCCGGCCTTGATGCCTGGATGAGGCTGCTGTCGGCGGAGGAGGATGGCCTGCTCACCAAAGGGGTATGGCGTCGACTGATGGCTGTACTCGGCAGCTGCCAGTCACCGAGTGCCCTGCGAGTGTGTGAGGTAGTGGGTGTTGTGGCTCTGGACCCTGCTGTTCCGATGGTGGAGGAGTCAATGCAGACGGCGAGGAGAGGCCTGGGCGAACAGCTCATCCTGGAGGCTCGGCCAATGGAGGTGATGTCGGGACCACGTGGCCCGCTCCTGCAGGGGGGCCGATGACTTACAGATCGGACGGGGATCGTCGCGTTGGCCGCGGAAGCAGCGGGCCACCAATGTCCAGTGGGATCGCTATGCCCCCCTATGAAGACGCCGGAGGCTTCCCCCAGCATATCTCCGTGCGAGACGCTGCCTGAGAAGCTCCTTCGGGACTGGGTTGGGGCAAGTGGGGACCTCGCCCTGACCTTGTCTCCCCTAAATTCGCTCTACAGTTCATGCGCACCTTGAGAAGAAAGCGAGGCTTGGGCGAGATTTGCAGTGCCTCCCTCATGTCCTGCTGGGAGTCTTTGTGCCCCCCCATTTTTGGACACGGGCTGAGGTGACTACACCACCCGTCTGCCATGTTATCCCCCCCCCCTGATTTTTGCAGAGTAATATGAAGGCTCTTTCCATTTTTGTCTCCCCCTCCCCTTTCCCCCACTATGCTGATTCCCCAGCTGGGGATAGAGACACTTTTTTGCTGACATTGGGGACCCCTGATGACTTTTACTTTTTGACCGCTGAGTTTTATGTTTGCTGACGCTGCATTTTTGCTGTAATACGTTATCTTCTGTTTCTCTTTGTATATACTGTTGTTTTAATGACATTGCTTGGCCCTGCGAGGCCAACCCCGCTTGCATTGATCGTATGTTACTCTTGAAAACTACATAATAAAGAATTTTTTTAAAAAAAAGTTTATACATTGTAGAATTTTGCACAAGTTGCTTTGTGGAATAAATTATAATGTTTCAGAAATTCAATTATTTTTGAATTAATGACCAAGGAGAATTTGGGTCCTGAGGGTCCACAGGTTGAGAACCACTGCGCTAAAGAAGACACATTCTTCTTTTTATTCTGTAAAGTACCCCTTGGTCTGGCCCAGGCTCTCATGCCCATGCTAGATGAGGGAAAATTACTGTCACTCTCATCCTGACTAGAGATATCAGATTGTGCGGTATTGGGTTTAGCTCATTGTTTCGTGAAAAGGGTTATCCTAATCGTTCTTTTAAAAGAACATATAGGAGAGCATTAGATAACGATAGACAAGAGTTACTGGTACCCAAGAACAGGTGTACATCTGAGCAAATAAGATGTATTGCTACTTTTAATAATGGCTGGGATGAGGTTAGAGAAATCTAACAAAAAGTACTGCTCACTAACTATTACATATCGATAACTCGTTTTCAGGAGTGCTGGCTGAAACTCCATCTTCTATAGCTAGGAGATCTCATAATCTTCGTGATAATTTGTTTCACAGTTATCTTTCACCTCCTCTGGGTAATATCACATGGCTAAACTGGCCTCCAGGGAAACATCAGTGTGGACGTTATAAGGCATGCCCTTATGTTAAAAATTCAAAATATGTTGCAAAGAACCATCACAAATAAAGTTTACCATGTTAAACAATTTGTGAATTGTTCCTCCACCATGGTCACATATTTGATTACATGTGCGTGTGGTAAACATATGTTGTGTGATGTAATCACTGAACACGAATATCACTTCAGATTTCTTCTTCTTATTGTGCAGCCATTGCAGTGTACAATTTCACGAAATAAAACAAATGCTAAATAACAAACATAAATTCATACAAAATACATCACTGCATATCCGGGAACGCAGTTGTTTGGAATGGAATTGCGGTCTTTGTGTAGTGCAATAATGGAGCAATAAGCCCCAAACTTGCCACCAAATTGCACTGAACTGTGAATTTCACAGTTCGCTGCAACTTCATGTCAGTTTGTCTGTTCACTAAATTGTTACTTCGCCAAATTCAGGTGAATTGACGGCGAAACACAGTGCAATTCCCCGGACTTCGGCATTACTATTTTGTATGTTTGTATTTCTGTAACCACTCAATGTTCTTGAACCCAGGACATACTTGAAAACGAGAGAAATCTCAATGTATTCTTCCTGGTAAAATCCTTTATAAATAAATTAATTAATTTACTCGACTCTATGGTTGCGTAGTTACATAGAATGAAAAAAGAAGTGCATCAATCGGGTTTAGACTTTCACACATTACCTACTGCTGTTGATCCAAAATAATGTTTAATCCATTCAGAGAACACGAAGAGTAGAGAAATGTCAGTGAAATACCCTGATTTTCGGTGGTTTCATTCAGCAGGTTTAATCAGGCAAATCCCATAGGTTTCAATGTAAAAAATATTACCCGTATTTATTAAATATTTACATAGGTTGGAAAAAGACATGCGTCCATAAGGTTCAGCCTTTCACACATTACCTACTGCTGTTGATGCAAAAAAAGGCAAAAAACGCAGTCTGAAGCCCTCGCCAAAATGCAACATACTGGGAAAAAATTAATTCTTGACCCCAGAATGGCAGTCAGATTTCTTCTTAGATCAAGCAGCTTTTACCCACATATTAAATATTATAACCTTTAATATTATGCTTTTTCAGGAAGTCACCCAGTCATTGTTTTAAAGTCAGTACAGTCTCTGACCCAACCACCTCAACAGGCAGAGAATTCCACAGCTTTATTGTTCTCGCTGTAAGATAACCCTTCCTATGCCTTAGGCCGAATTTCCTTTCATCCAGTCTAAACGGATGACCTTTTGTCCTATAGTATACTCCTATTAATGAATAGGTTTCCAGACAATAGTTTATAATGGTCCTGTATATATTTATATAAAGTTATCAGATCCTCTCTAAGGTTGCCGTTTCTCTAAACAGGTTTAAGCTTGTTAGCCTTTCCCGTTAACTTAAATCTTCTATTCCCCTTATTAATTACAGGGTTATTCAAAGAGATCCGAATTGTGGCCGAAAGGTAACCGAACACTGAAATTCAGCTACCGGTTACCTTTCCTGGCCATTCAGCTATTCAGAGAGCAGGCAGTTCGCCAAATGCTGGCGAATTGCCTGCACATACAGTGCCTGGTCGGTGCCTGTTCGAGGGCAGGGAAATCCCCATAGAGAAGCAATGCTTCGTCTATTCAGAGAACACCAAACAGCAGGGAAAAGTTGCCGAAATGCCCTGCTATTCGGTAGTCTCATTCAACAGATTTATTCAGACAAATCCCATAGGCTTCAATGTTCAAAATATTCCCGTTTTAATTCAATATTTAATAAACCGTTTAATATTATGTTCTGCAGTACAAAGTCTCTTTATTTATAGATTTTTTTAGCCATTTTTTTCGGATTTTCATTGCAAAACTTTTTTCCATTTTTTTTAAATCGTTTTTTTCTTTTTACTGTAACTGCCCTTTTTATTATCGTTCATTGGACCTTATATGTAAATTCCAGACATTTTCGATCAGTAGTTTTTTTGCAAACAGCATTTCAATTTTCAAACTTTCAAGCGTACTTGTTTTTTTGCCCCCCACCTCCTTCGTCTGCGTGTCAGGTTTTTCCGATGGCTGCTCTGCGCTGCGATCAGCGGCTAGTCGGGTTTCTCCGGTGTGTTCGACTGGGTTAATCCAGATGTTTTTGCGGGTTTCGGTGAGCGTTCACCGGGTTTTGCGGTGAGTGTTTGGTGGGTTTGCGGCGGCTATTCCCTGCACTACGACGGCCCTGTGGTGCTTGCTGAATACACCGCAGGGTCGCCAAAATATTATCGCCGAATCGCACCTAATTGAAGAGAACAAAACATCACTGAATGTGTAGTGACTTTTCGATTCTCTTTGAATAACCCTGTTAGTTACAGTTACAAGTATTTATAAAGCGTCAACCAATTCCTTAGCGCTGGACAATGGGAGAGACAAAATAACAAATATACATACACATTAAACACATGGAACAGAAGGAGGGAGGACCCTGCTTGAGAGCTTACAATCTAAGAAGAGAGGGGTGACCCATTAGGTGAGGGTGAATAGGGTAGGTGAAGTGGCGGGTTGCAGGAGGGCTGAATGGGAAGAGGAGGAAATGGCACCGTGGAGATTATGGTGTGAGCCTATAGGCTTCTCTAAAGTATTGCGTTTTCAGGGACTTTATGAAAGGACTGGACAAATGGGGAGAGTCGCGGGGGGAGGGAATTCCATAGAAAAGGGGCAGCTTGGGAGAAGTACTGAAGGAGAGAGTTGGGCGTGCGGGTATGAGGATCAAATTTCTTGCCATGTTTGCTGTAGCATACCCTCATCAATGGTGGCAATGGCATCAGTGATCCTCTGCTTTAGATGAATGTGTGGTGTGGGATCATATGCAATCGAATCATTGATCCGTTTTTCTTCGGCAAGACATCAATTACTGCAAATGTTTACTTTGACCTTTTGGCCGAATATGTCGCACCACAATGGTGCACCACCACATGGGGGACTGCATGTTCTTGGGTTCCTAAATTAAACATTTCCAGACCGGTGGATTGGAAGGGGTGGCCAAATTCCCTGGCCACCTTCGTTCACCAGATGTCCCTCCCCTCAACGTCTTTCTATGGGGTTATGTTAAAGATATCTTGTATTGAACAAAGGTATGGAACATCGCTAATCTAAAGCAGGGGATCCTGATGCCATTGCCACCATTGATGAGGGTATGCTACAGTGAACATGGCAAGAAATCGAGTACCGTCTTGATGTGCTTCGTGCAACTAATGGTGCCCATATAGAGGTGTATTAAATGAGACAAAAAAACCTTAAATATATACGTCTCATTTTGTAATAATTTTCACTTATCTGTCTTTTCATTTGCCTTTGTAATAAATTTTGGAAATTGTAAAGAGACTTTGGATGGACACCACAAAAGTTTGGATAAAAAAATATATTTTACAAGCTGTAAATGATTGAAATCTGAATGAACATTTTTTGTTTCAGCATTCTGACAGGACATGACGTATACACATAATAATTATATAATCTGAGTCTGCTGAAAATAAGGATATTTAATTTGTATGGGTTAACAATAAAAGATGATTTCAAATCGCATTTAAACATGATGAGTACAAAACGGTCAAAATGAGCTCAGCACACAGGGGTAATATGGTTCAACAGTGAAAGGGTTAATATTCATGGATATGTGAATATGACGGGCACTATGTAAAAACAAATTACGAAATAGTGATAAAAGTAAATCAATAAAATGTGATGCTGCCACTTAGGGACTAACAAGTGTCAAGCCTCCAACACTACTGGATAAAACACAAATATTAAAAGGAGGTCTCGTGGCGCAATTATGAAAAATAATAATTATATTAGTGAGAAAGATTTGAGAAAACAAAATACAAATATATTTAAATGCACAATCTGTCTTAGTGGATCCTTCCCCTACACAGCAGTGAGGATCTCAAAGATACAAAAAATAAACAGACCAATGGCACAGTATGTTTCATATATCAGGAAATCATTATTCTCAGGGTTATTCAGAGAGCGTGAAAAGCAGGAGAATGACTGGAGAATGAAAATTTCTTGGTCAAAATAGCCAAACCAGAAAAATTCTCCCTTTCATCTCACTTTCCAAATCGGCTATTTTGACCTAGAATTTTTCATTCTCCAGTCATTCTGCTTTTCACGCTCTCTGAATAACCCTGTCTGTGTATCAAACACTCACATTCCCAGAGCCAGCAAAGCTCTGGCTATAAGGGTGTTCGGTCAACTTAGGGTGACACCATACTTCTTTTACACAGATCACCTCAAAGACATAAGGGGTTATTAACTAAGCAATGAACTTGCCACCGAAGGGCACCGAACGGTGAATTTCTCCGTACGGTGAAATTTTGGGGCAGTTAGTCTATTCACTTAGCTGTCAATTCTCCAAATCCAGGCAAATTGACGGCGAAATACGGTGCAGTTCGCCGATCTTCGGCAGTCTTTGGCAACCGCGTAATTGTCCCATAGAGAAATAATGGTCTATCTATTCACAGAATGTCAAACTGCACCAAAGTCTCAGCAAAATGCTCTAATTTTTGGTGATTCAGTTCGACAGGTTTAACCAGGCGAATCCTATAGGTTTCATTGTAAAAAGTAATATCATTTTTAATATTTAAAAAAGTTTATTCTTTTCATTTTCAGCAAAAAGCCTTTTATCATATTATTTTTTAGAACACCATTTTGTATTTTTTGTATTTCTTAGACAAAATTTTTGTTTCTCAATTATTTTTAAAAAGGTGCTTTTTTTATTGTGTAACAGACCATTTTATTCTATTTTTTAGGACCTTTTTTGTTATTGAGACACATTTGAAAGCATTTTTATTTGTTTAAACACCTATTAGCAGAATAGGAGAGTTCCATTTTTTTATTGTATTTTTTCAGTTCAGTGGATCTTGCAAAGGTCAGTTTGCCGCTTTTCGGTGGCGGTCGCCAACTTTTACATGTGGCTCCATGTTTGCCGTACTACGGTGATCCTATGGTAAATAGTGAATTTGCCGCAGTTTCGGCAACATGGAATCGCCAAAGTGAAACGCACCAAAATTTCGCTGCTTTGTGAATAACCCCTGTATAGTTGGAGACATTTTTTTTTTTTTTTTTTTTTGGGGGGGAGTATTTTACCAGGAAGGATACATTGAGATTTCTCTTGTTTTCAAGTATGTCTCGGGTGGCGAGTATGTACTGTTGGGTGTCTTGCCCAAGGACACTTACTGGAGAGGTGCTTTTAGGTACGTACTTTTATTTTCACTTGCTGAAACTCATGAACCTATGGAGGAAGAGGCTCCTAAATAGGTGAGCACTTTTCTTCCAATTTCTTGGTTGTATTTTGCGTTGGAATATATTACACTATGGGAGTGCTGTTTCCAATTCTATATTTTTAGAGACGATCCGGGGAAAAGAAGGATTGTGTCATCCTAAGTTGATCGAACTCCCTTATAGCCAGAGCCGGTGTTTGTTGGATCTGGAGAATGTGAGTGTGTGATATACTGTATACATTTTTTAATAATATTTTTTTTATTAAGTATTTTACCAGGAAGGATACATCGATATTGTTCTTGTTTTCAAGTATGTCCTGGGTAGACAAGTTTGGGCCATTAGGTGTTTTGCCCAAGGACACTTACTGGAGAGGTGCTCTGGCCAGGATTCAAACCTGTGTCTCCACGGTTGTAGAACAGTGATGTTACCTCTACTCCATCCAGCTAGCACTTTTGCTGATATTTGAAACGTCACTGTACCATTGGTTTGTTTGTCTTTATGTTTGGTATTTTTGAGATCCTCGTTGCAGTTTAGATGGGAGGATCCACAAATAAGTATATATTTTTTCTCACATCTAGTACTTGCATGTGCACTAATACATTATTATTATTCTTTATTTATATAGCGCCCGCATATTCCGAAGCGCTGTACAATGGGCACAATATAGACACGGTTACAATACACTGAACAACAATTGACACACCAGTACAGGAGGAAATGAAGGCCCTATTCCCATGGGAGATTACAATCTAGAAAGGTTGGGGTGGAAACAGGAGGAGAGGACTGCAAGATGAGAGTGATGGACTTGTGAGAGTGATGGGCTGGTTGCATCACTGAGTCGAGTGGTAGGCTTCCCTATATAGGAATGTCTTAAGGGAGGGAAACTATGGGAAAGTCTGACCGTATGAGGTAGAGCGTTCCAGAGGATGGGGGCAGCTTGTGAGAAATCCTGCAGTCTGTCATGGGAAGAGGTAATGCAGGGAGAAGCTAGGCGCAGGTCACCATTTGATCTCAGGGAGCGGGCTGGGGTGTATTTGGAGATTAGTGAGGACAGGTAGTGGGGAGCTGAGTTAGTGAGAGCTTTATATTTATACATGTGTAGCGCTGTGCTTAATTTGTCTCTCTGGACTGAAACAATATTGCCACTAGGGGGAGCCAGAACGAACAGAGCAGCGTGTGGAGTGAGACGTATGAGAGACACGGTCCGGGATCAAAACTAGGTTGGAGCGTGTTTGATCGGCGTTATCCAGTGCTGGAGATCGGGGAAAGAATGTGCATCATCTTATACAACATTCCGCTGAGCAGTTTGGTGACAAGCGTGTTCCAGGAGGACCTCGAGTAAGGAGGCCGCGGACGGAACGGAGTGCAGGCGGGGGATCGATTCCTGGCTGTGGAGATTCAGCATCGCAGAGTGGATTGCGTTTGCACCGGGTTCCAATCGGCAGAGCGAGGGATTCTCTGGTCGAGTCATCAGTTCGGGACAAGTTGTTCGCCGGATGGGTGAGAGGCCTCAAGGCCCACAACTTCCATAACAGTGCGCACTTATCTGATTGCTTCAAATTACAGGACCCCAACGTTGACTAGTCGAAGATATTTTTTTGTTCATTTACTGTTCAGTGAGTCTAGTACCCGGGTACCCTAGGGCACCAATTAATGAGCCTTTTTGAGTGGAACTTAAACCCACGACCTGAGGGGTATTAACCGTTTCTTTTTCCCACCGCGTGTATCCGCATTTCATATCACGCAATTCATTTTGCCTGATTGACTTCATGCTTAAAGTATAAGTGTATTTCTTTGCCATTTATTGCTTCAGTAAAATATATCTTAGAAAATCCACAACGATGTGCTGGTGTACAATAAATTGTTAGTGCGGTGAGACTATCCTGGGTTTATTCAGTGGCTCCTCCAGGGGTGAGCGCTACACATGTATAGGTTTTCATAATCTCGCCACAAGAGACCTCCTTTTTATATTGGTGATTAATATACAGGGACAATGTCCTTGGCAATCAGTACTGGCCGCCCTTTCTGGGTGATTGCAGTCTGATTTGCATATGGAGCAGTTGTCCCTGTCCGGGGCGTACCTAGAACATTTGGCACCCAGGGCGGATCCTATATTTGGCACCCCCCAACTTTAAAATGTAAAAAAAAATAAAAAAATCACACGCACTTTTTTAATGTTTTCAAAAATATTTTTAGTTATAGCATTCTGGCAGGACATGATGTATACATATAATAATGATATATAAATCTGCCAATGGTGGATCATGCACCTCTGTGCTGTGCAAAAAGAGGCGAATGTAGATTTATTTTGAATAATTGTTATTTTTAAGTGATTTTGCAAACTCACAACATATCAATCCTCATGCTATGAACAAAAGTACAAATGTGGCTTGTTTTGTTGATGGGAGTTGTGTGTGTGTTGGGGTGGCTTGTATTGTGTGATAGGAGTTGTGTGTTGGTGGCTGGGTTGTGTGTGGGTGGCTGGTGTGGGATGGGGTTGTGGGTTGGTTGGTTTTGTGTGATGGAGTTGTATGGGTGGCTGGTTTTGTGTGTGGATGGCTGGTTTTGTGTGATGGGAGTTGTTTGTGGGGGTGGCTGGTTTTGTGTGGTGGGAGTTGTGTGTGTGTGGCTGGATTTGTGTGGTGGGAGTTGTGTGTGGGGTGGCTGGTTTTGTGTGATGGGAGTTGTGTGTATGTGCTGGGTGGCTGGTTTTGTGGATTGGGGTTGCTGAGCAGAGAATGGGTGTTTGTTTTGCAGGTATAAGATGCTGCTATGGTATTTTTTCTTTACTTTTCCAGTTCTTTATGACTCAATCTTCCCTGTCCCTGTTTACCCTGGGCTGCCTATTCACTGGTGATGCAGTGAATGCAGCCTGGCCCCCCACAATGCAGGACCTCACCAGAGCCAGGCAGCTCAATGACAAATTTCTGATCACTGCAGTGCTCGTTAAGGAAAGGTCCACTTTAAACAGCAGTAAACAGACAGGGCTTCATATTATGCTGATACCGCCCCCATCTTTACTTTCCGTTAACTGTCATCTTCTCTCTCTGCACACTAATCACATCCCCCTCCCCTCTCCTAGAGCTGCTGCGGGGCAGGGGAGGAGCTATGGAAGGAGGAGAAGGGGATTTTTATTCTATTCTATTTTATTCCTAATACAAATGCCCTGCTCCGCTGCTCGTTGTTTGAGAACACAGCTCAAAGCTGACACACAGTGACAGTGGCACTTCCTAGTACCCCCTAATGACACCCCAATAATCACTGGTACCTGGGGTGACCTGCCCCCCGCCACTCCTCTAAGTACACCGCTGCTCTGTGATATGCTCACCCACAAATTTTGGCGAACTGCCAGCTGTAACGTTGAGAGCTTCCAGCCCTACCTGTGTGCTTGAGGGCAGCATGTCTGATGCTGCTCGCTGACCAATGCCCGGTTTAAATGGAGACAGGCAGGGAGGTGGTTGCATGAGGCGCGGCTTGAGTGGGGGGCGTGGTCTGGTGAAGGTCTTTAAAAACCCTCAGTGTATTCTCAGCAGTTGCCAGATCGTGGTTATCCATACCTGAGCTCCTTGTACCTGACTGCTATATTGAATTAACCCGTTATTGACCTCTGCTTGTTTCTGACTATTCTGCCTTCTGTTGCCCTAGACCATTTTCTTGTACTACGCCACTGCTCTGATATCGACCCGGCTATTCCATTTGACCATTCTGAACTCTGTATTCCTGATTCTGGCTCGGCTGACTACTCCCCGTGTTGTTAACCCTTTCTGTCTAGCTAGTTTACCTGGCCAATTCTAAGGACCAGACAGTTAGAGATCTTTCACGGCTACTCTGTTGGTAGCTTCTGGGCTCTGTGGAGTGTTGGGCGTTAAGTACTGCGTGGTGGGATCTGGGAATCGTGACACCAGCAAGTACAGTGCTGTTCGAAGGCAGTGCAAATCCCCATAGTGAAATGCCCTGATGTTCAGTGGTTTCAATCAGCAGGCTTATTCAGGCGAACCCCATAGGTTTCAATGTTAAAAATAGAAACATAGAAACATAGAAACATAGAAAAATGTCGGCAGATAAGAACCTTTCGGCCCATCTAGTCTGCCCAATTACATGGATACTTTACCTGGATTTATCTTTTGTTTAGGATAGCCTTATGCCTATCCCATGCTTGCTTAAATTCAATTACTGTTTTGGCCTCTACCACTTCTACTGGAAGACTGTTCCATGTATCCACCACCCTCTCAGTAAAATAATGCTTCCTGATGTTACTTTTAAACCTTTGCCCCTCTAATCTAAGACTATGTCCTCTTGTTTTGCTATTTTGTTTCCTTTTAAATATACCCCCTTCCTCTACCTTGTGGATTCCCTTTACGTATTTAAATGTTTCTATCATATCTCCTCTGTCTCGTCTTTTTCCAAGCTGTACATGTTAAGATCATTAAGCCTTTCCTGGTAACTTTTCTCCTTCAAGCCGTACACCATTTTAGTAGCCCTTCTCTGAACTCTCTCTAAGAGGTCTATATCCTTCTGGAGATACGGTCTCCAGTACTGCACACAGTACTCCAAGTGAGGTCTCACCAGTGCTCTGTACAGTGGCATGAGCACTTCCCTTTTCCTACTGCTAATACCTCTCCCTACACAACCAAGCATTCTGCTAGCATTTCCTGCTGCTCTATTACATTGACTACTTACCCTTAGATCCTCTGAAATAATGACCCCTAAATCCCTTTCCTCAGATGTTGAGGTTAGGACTGTATCAAATATTCTATATTCAGCCCTTGGGTTTTTACGTCCCAGGTGCATTATCTTGCACTTATCCACATTAAAACTCAATTGCCACAACTCCGACCATTTTTTTAGTTTACCTAAATCATTTGTCATTTGGCTGATCCCTCCAGGAACGTCAACCCTGTTGCAAATCTTTGTGTCATCAGCAAAAAGACATACTTTTCCATTAATACCTTCTGCAATATCACTAATAAAAATATTAAAGAGAATGGGTCCAAGTACTGACCCCTGAGGTACCCCACTGGTAACAAGACCTTGTGCCGAATAAACTCCATTTACCACAACCCTCTGTTGTCTGTCACTCAGCCACTGCCTAATCCAGTCAACAATATTGGAATCTAAACTCAAAGATTGCAATTTATTGATAAGCCTTCTATGCGGAACAGTATCAAAAGCCTTACTGAAATCTAAATAAGCAATGTCTACTGCACCACCTGTGTCTATTATTTTTGTTACCCAATCAAAAAAATCAATAAGATTAGTTTGGCATGATCTCCCTGAGGTAAACCCATGTTGTTTCAGATCCTGTAATCTATGTGTTTTTAGATGTTCAACAATCCTTTCCTTTAACATGGTTTCCATTAATTTCCCCACTACTGACGTAAGACTAACTGGCCTATAGTTCCCCGATTCCTCCCTACTACCCTTCTTGTAAATGGGCACAACATTTGCTAATTTCCAGTCTTCTGGGACGACTCCCGTTAACAAGGATTGGTTAAATAAATCTGTTAACGGTTTTGCTATTACATCACTGAGCTCTTTTAATAATTTAGGGTGGATCCCATCAGGCCCCATTGACTTATTTGTCTTTACTTTAGACAGCTGCTGTAGACCTCCTCCTCTGTAAACTGATATGTAAATGTCTCTTTAGTGTTCTCTCCTAACTGAGGTCCCTTTCCTTCCTTTTCTTCTGCAAAGACTGAACAAAAATATTCATTGAGGCAGTCAGCGAGACTTTTATCCTCTTCTACATACCTTCCTTCCTTTGTTTTTAATCTAACTAATCCTTGTTTTACTTTTCTTTTCTCGTTTATGTATCTAAAAAATGTTTTGTCCCCCTTTTTTACTGACTGAGCTATTTTCTCTTCTGCGTGTGCTTTGGAAGCTCTTATAAATTGCTTTGCCTCTTTCTGCCTAATCTTATAGGTTTGCCTATCTTCTTCACTCTGAGTTGTTTTATAATTATTGAATGCTGTCTTTTTGTTCTTCACTATTTTGGCCACTTCTGCAGAGTACCACAGTGGTTTCTTCCCTTTTTTGTTTTTGCTAACAAGCCAAATGCAATTTCCTGTGGCCTTCAATAATGCTTCCTTTAAATAATCCCATTTCTCCTGGACTCCCTTTAAACTCCTCCAGTCCGATAATGACTCCTTCACACAAAATCTCATTTTAGAAAAATCTGTTTTTTTAAAGTCTAAAACTTTCGTTCTTGTGTGGTGCGGCTCCATCCCTGTTGTTATATTAAACCATACTGACTGGTGATCACTAGATCCCAAATTTTCACCTACAACAACGTCCGATACCAAACCTCCATTTGTGAGTATTAAATCCAATATGGCCTCTTTACGGGTCGGCTCCTCAACTACTTGTGTTAGAGATAATCCCAGTAGGGAGTTTAGAATATTTGTACTCCTGGTGCACCCAGCTGTTTTGGTTTTCCAGTTCACATCAGGAAGATTAAAGTCCCCCATGAATAAAAATATTCCCATTTTTATGCAATATCTAATAAACCATTTATTATTTTAATCTGCAGTAAAAAGTCTTTATGTATTGATTTTTTTTAGTACCCCTTAGTCATTTTTCTTAATTTTTTTATCAACATTTTTTCCCCCTTTTTTTTTTTCCATATAAAGTTTTTTATTGAGGTTCACACGTAAATAACAAATGCCAGAAATAAATCACAAATATTGAAAGCAGAAGGGATCACGCAGGATCCTACAATTAACAAGTCTAGCAACAACATAAGGTTTGCAATGTAACCAGTCAGTTTCATTCTAAACTAAAATACAGTAAAATTTATAACATTTTAAAGCATAACAAAATACACACAAATTATAAAAATACTCAAAAATAAAAGAAAAAGAAAAACAGGAGAAAAAATGAAGATGCTCAGTCAGGTCCAATAACGGCAACACTTATGTCATATCCCCATCAATTATATCAAGTCCCCAGAATCTACAAAGAATTCCCAACCTTCCCATATACCTAGAGAGTTAGCGGCCCTGTGGTACATTCCCTCATAGTGATAAACATTCTCCAGTGATAACATGACTTCTCTCATAGGGGGACTGACTTGAGAAAGCCAGTGACGAGCTATAGTAGATTTAGCTACGCTAAGTATAATCGATATGATGCCTCTATGTCATTGTTGTATAGTAATCGAAAGCATATGCAATAGGTATTGTTTAGGGCACAGGGGCATAGACAAACCGGTACAGTGAGAGATCAGTCTACAAACTTTCCCCCAGAAGGTAGCAAGAAGCGGACAGTGCCAAAAGATATGAAGAATAGATCCGACACTGGTGCCACAACGCCAACACATACCGGAATGTCCGGGTATATAAACCAAACGATTCGGGGTCAAATACCATCTATATAAAAGTTTAAGATGTGATTCCCGCAAATTAGTGCTCCTAGTGTATTTATATACCGTTTCAGTGGCATAGAACCAGTCCTCCTTAGAAGAATCGAACGACAAGTCTTTGTCCCACCTGATCATATAAGGCAGTTTCTTATTAGGGTTCGCATTTAACAAACTGTCATAACACAATGACAGAGGTTTTTTTATAACTTTTTACCTAAGCACAGTCTGTGGAAGGCCGTAATATCAGTCGCTGCAAAGGAGGAAATACCTCGTTGAGTCAGTGCATGTTTTACCCTAAGGTACGTGAAACAGTCGCTAGCGGGAAGGGCAAACTCACGCGTTAGGTCCGGGAAGGATTTGATTGAGGAGGCCGTAAAAAGCTGATTAATATGTATAAGACCTAATTGGAACCATCGGTCAAGATTCAGATCCTGAATAGTGCGGCATAGAAAGCGCAACGGAGCCAAGCTGAGCAGTGGGAAGGGTCGTAAAAGTTGTCTACCCCATAGATGCCATGACATAAGGGAAAGGGAAGTGGATGGTAAGATACCTTCCAATATGTGGTGTGGGAGCGTCGCAAACCACATCAGGTCATGGACTCGAAAAGGGGCAGTATAAGCATTCTCCATCCATAGCCATAAAGGGGTTTCACGCTGGGACATAGAGGACAGCAACTGAGCCAATAAAGCCGCCCTATAATACGCTGTAACATTTATAAAGCCTAGGCCCCCCCTGCGTCTAGTCGCGTTAATTGTGGAAGCTGAAATGCGCGGAGGCCTCCCCTTCCATATGTGTGCCTGCAGCATTTTTTGTATGCGAAGCAACATATGGGCCGGGATAAAAACTGGAATATTCCTGAAAAAATAGAGAATCTGGGGTAAAATACACATTTTCAAAGCCTCCATGCGCCCCATCCAAGAGACCTCCAGGCCATGCCAGGAGGTCAATTGGGAGGAGATAGAAGTCATTAGGGGGTTATAATTGAGTTTAAGGATAGAGCCCCTGGATTTGGTGAGAGAGATACCTAAATATTTCAAAGAGGTCTTTCTCCAGTCAAATGGGTACAAGGCAAGGAAGGTGGAAAGCGAAAAATCATCAACATGTAGAGGTAGTGCCTGCGTCTTGCACACATTGTTTTTATAGTAGGAGACTAGGCCATAGGAGGTAAGCTGGCGCATTAGAGATGGCAGAGCGGTTTCAGGGGAGGTAAGAAATATCAAAATATCATCAGCAAACATAGCTAATTTATGGACTCCATCTGGGGTGGAGATGCCAGGGATAGAAGGGTCTCGCCTAATCTGCGAGGCCAATGGCTCCAATGCCAAAACAAAGATGAGTGGGGAGAGGGGGCAACCCTGCCTGGTACCGTTGGTAATGGAGAATGAGGAGGAAAGAAACCCAGATGCCAGGACTTTTGCTGTCGGGAAGGAATATAGGCTCATGATACTATTAATAAATAGGGCAGGGAAACCAAAGGATTCTAATGCCTTACGCATATAGCCCCAATGCAGGCGGTCAAATGCCTTCTCGGCATCCAGTGCTAATAGGAGCCCAGGCGTATTGGTTCTATAGGCAATGTCAATAATATTATAAAAGCGGCGGGTATTGTCACATGTTTGTCTACCAGGTACAAACCCGGTCTGTTCCGCTGAAATCAGGAGGGGAAGCAGAGGTGCTATTCTAGACGCCAACAGTTTAGCGTACAGCTTAGCATCTACATTTAATAATGCGATAGGGCGGAAATTCGCACAGCTCGTCGGGGGGGGGGTTTCCCAGGTTTAGGTAACGTTATGATAGTAGCTTGAAGCATTTCTGAGGGTATTACACCTGTGGTTTTGATGTGATTGAAAAATCTCGTAAGGGTCGGTATTAGAATATCTGCGAAGGTCTGATAATATAAATTAGAGAAACCATCTGGCCCAGGGGCTTTATTCTTTGGAAGAGCCTTAACGGCCTTACGCACCTCCTCCTCCATGAACGGAACCAGCAAATCTTCCGCTTGTGAGCGGGTTAAGGAGGGGAGGTCTGCATCCTGAAGGAATCGAGTTATCTCATCTGGGTCTGGGTCGTGGGTCGTAGGATCCGACTTTAAATTATATAAAGAGGCGTAGAAGTCAGCAAATTCCTCCGTGATTTTTAGCGGGTTGTAAATCCTATCCCCTCCATTATCTAATAGGTAAGAAATTTTGGTTTGAAGTCTTTTAGATTTCAATTAAGATGCCAGTAACCGGCCAGCTTTGTTGGTTTGGGTATATTGAGTGTAATTTAAGCGTCGTATGGCCCGTTCAGAGGACTGTAACGTCAGGTGAATTAAATCCCGCCGAAGGGTCGTTAATAGAGACAAGAGGTCAGATGTAGGACTTGTTTTATGTTGGGATTCCAAGTCAGATATTTGCCGCTGTAACGAGATCGTCTGGGCATTTAATGCCTTTTTCCGTGTAGCCCCTCTCTGAATCAAATGGCCCCTCACCACTGCTTTATGCGCCAACCAAGCTGACGAAATGGCTACCTCTTCCATCACATTCAATGCAAAATATTCCCGTAACACCGCCAATGTATCAGAGACATCAGCGCCACTTACGATAAGTGAGTCATTTAGTCGCCAGGTCCCCAACCCCCTAGCAGGGTAGTCAGCCTCAAAATCCATCGTTATAGGAGCATGGTCAGACCAAGTTATAGAGCCGATACGGGCGGCCAGGAGGCGAGGGACTGTAGAGCCATGTATCAGACATAAGTCAATGCGACTGTAAGATGAGTGAACTCGTGAGAAAAAGGTGAAATCCCTGGTCGAAGGGTTGATAATTCTCCATGTATCATATAAGTCAGAGGAGCGTAAAAAATCATTTAATTGGCGGCTAGAGGGGGGCTGTTTACGAGTTCTGTGTAGTTCTCTGTAGCCGTGTCAGGCACACAGTTAAAATCTCCACACATGAAAAGGGATCCCTCCATCATATTCTTAATTTTACTATAAGCTTTTTTAAGAAAACATACCGGGTTGACATTAGGCAAATACACATTAGCAACAGTTATTGGGAGTTCATTCATAGTGCCCACCAAGATCAAAAGGCAACCTAATGGGTCTGCATATTGGTTCGAGCATTTAAAGACCCAGTCCTTATGAAAAAGAACCGAGACACCCCTAGACTTCGTCTGGGCAGTAGAATGATAAGAAACAGGGTACATAGCGGATTGTAAGTGTGGGGTGCGCAGAGCACTAAAATGCGTCTCCTGCACGCAGACTAACGCCGGTTTATGTTTATGTAAATCACGAAACAGAGCATGTCTTTAAAACAGGACATTCAGCCCCCTAACATTCATTGAGAAAATTCGGAACTGAGGCTTACTCATGATTAAGTAACCACAACGATATAATATGCATGGTAGAATTAGAAATAACAGAGAGGAGGCATGGGGAATAGGAAGGCCAGGACCATAAGAGCATATCAACAGACAAAATGAAGAAAAAAATAAAAAGACTAAAAAGGAAAAGAACACAAAACAAACATTGCTGCATCATAAAAATACAGCAAAAGTGAGTCATTCCAAGTGGCAAGAAAAAAAGCAAAAAATATCAGCTAAGGAGACTCAAATGGGGGACGAGGGGACGCTTGCTACTCAGAGCTCAAAGCAAGAACCAAGCGCTGAACCAAGAAGCACAGGGTCCCGAGGCGATCATGAAGAGGAACCACTCCCGCCATAGAGGTAACTGTCCAGAAATTCGAACAGTTTGAAAAGCGACACAGGAAAGGAGACACCCATCATTTAGGCCGGACTCTGTGCCATTCTGGGGAGACTTTGATCAATAATGAAGAAGGCTCGCGCGGAGGTGAGAAATCAGCCAGAATATTCCAATCTTTCAAAAATTGTAATCCAGTGGCGACATCGGGAATGACATGCAAGGTACCATCCTTCCATATCAAGAGCTTCGTAGGGAACCCCCATCTGTACGCCAATTTATGATTACGGAGAAGCTTGGTGAGAGAGGAAAACTCACGGCGTTTAGACTTGGTCGAAGCCGACAAGTCAGCAAAGAAAGAGATATCAGCATAAGGGGCAGATAAAGGCATGGACTTCCGTGACGCCGACATCAGAGCCTCTTTGATGTGAAAAAAGTGCACCCGGATAATAACATGACGGGCCACCGATGTAGGCAGGTTTTTCGCTCGTGGGAGGCGATGCGCTCGATCCAGAAGTAGGTCTTGTGGCGTAGCCTCAGGCAGCAAAGTTTGAAACAATTCCAGAAGGAATGGATGTAAGTCCGCTAGGGTGACCGCTTCTGCGATGCCCCTGATTCTAATATTATTACGCCGTGAAAGATCTTCAATGTCAGCCATTTTAAGTGCCAGAGAGTCATGGGCCGCTTGCAAAGCCTGATGTCGGTCTACCAGATCATTGTGGGCCAAGCATAAATCATCTGGCTTGGTTTCCAGCGCGTCGGTTCGCTCACCCAAATCCAGAACGTCCCGGCTCAGCTCCTGCAGCGCTCCTTTGATGTCTGCCTGTATGGTTGAACGCAGATCCTGCAACATGGCATGTAACCTGCTCTCTGAGGGTGGCAAGGAGTCAGAGAGGCCTAGCGATGCTGAGGGCGATGTGTCTGGGTCCTGGGCCAAAGCATGCTGCGGGGATCCGCCATCTTGAGCCTCCTTACTGCGGTCTTTCCGAGCCGATTTCGGGGGATCCAGCACTCGTTGTGCCTTGGGAGGTGCCATCTGGGGCGCAGAGTAAATTCCCCTATCTGTAGCTACAAAAAAAAAAAATTCACCTCGGGTACCCCTCAGAAGCCGCTGGATTGAAAAAAATTCAGCGCTGGCCGCATGAGCTACATAGCCATGCGATCACGCGCTGGTGCATGCTGGACGGGTGAGAGTCTGCTGGTAGGGAACCCGATGATGTCGGTCTCAGCCGCCAATCGACACTTCTATGTGTGTCTGCTGTAGGTGGGGATGGGGATTAGGCATTTTCCCGCCATTCAGAGGATATGGGGAGGGCCGCAGCTGAAGGCCGCTGCAGGAGGTGTCGGTTGTGCGTGCCTCCTGATGTCGAGGGGAGAGCGCCGTGCGGTGCAGGGGGGGTAAGCGGCAGGATTCCGCTCTGTGCCTTACCCTGAACGGCTGGTGGTGGTAAGCGTGCTGCAGCCCAGTTCGTGAGGACCAGCAGTCGTATCTCCGGAAGTGGAGGTCCGAGTGGTGATGGCGATAGCCAGCCCCTGCTCCGCTCGTGCTGCAGGCCCACGCGACTCCGGCGGCTCTCTCTCAACAACCGAGGGCCTCAAAACGTACCTGGCGCCTCCTCCGTGTTCGTGGGTGACAGAGGCAGGCAAGCGACTCCGCAGGTGTGGGGTAAATCGTAGGGAAACTGTTGTTAAGGGTAACTTTGCGGGAGCTACTCCTGGACGCGTCCGTCCTGCTCGGCGTCAAACCACGCCCCCTTCCCCCTTTTTTAAAAGCGTTTTTTCTTTTTTCTGTAACAGAACTTTTTATTATCAATCATAGGATCTTATATGTGAATTCCAGACATTTTCGTTCTGTAGTTTTTTTGAAAACAGCAGGCCACGGGTTTGCGGTGGCGGCATTCAGCGGCCGACTCCCTGCAATTTGGGGACCCGCGGTGAGTGGTGAATTCACTGCCGGGTGGGGAAATTTTATTCCCTGAAGTGCAGGGAACAACAGAATACCAAAATGTTGGCGTCATTTCGGTGCTCTGTGAGTAACCCCTTTAGTGGTGAGGTTTTTTGCTGCCCCGTGGAAAGTGCCAGCCTAGGCCTTGCCTACCCAGTACATACTTGAAAATTAGTGAAATCTCAATATATCCTTCCTGGTAAAATACTTTGCAAAAGTAACGAAAAAGAAAAAAAATTGTTTTTCCTTTTAGTGTCACCCTAGGGGGTGGTGCCACCCGGTGCGGGCTGCCCCCCGCCCCCCTAGGTACGCCCCTGGTCCCTGTAATGGCATCATTGAGCTAAAGCCTTTTGAGACCTGAGCGGGCCCCACCGTAGAACAGGCCACTAGTGCCGTCGTTCATCCTCAGGACCCTCACAAACCCCTTTTCTGCTCACTATAGGTTTACAGGGTAATCCAGACATGAACCCCTTGCTTGAGGTGCCAGAGGGGTGTCAGCTATACACTCCTGACAAGGCCTAACTAGGCCGAAATGATCGTCGGAGGTTGCTGCATCTCTCGTGCAGGGACGATGTCCTTGGCATTCAGTACTGGCCACCCTTTCTGGGTGATTGCAGTCTGATTTGCATATGGAGCAGTTGTCCCTGTAATGGCATCATCGAGCTAAAGCATTGTGAGACGTGAACGGGCTACACCGTAGAACAGGTCATTAGTGCCGTTGTACGTCCACAGGATCCTCACAAACCCCTTTTGTGTTTAATATACAGCTTAAGTTGGCCTTCATTCACTTGTTTAGTGAAGTGACGTTTGCATACAGTTTCTTGTTTTGAACATGCAATCAGAAAAATTCAAGCTTTGTTTGTAGACGTGATGAGTTTGTTTGTTGTGATTGGCCGATTATCTGTAGGTTTGCTGAATTTGTTTAAACAAATTCTCCCAGCACAATTAGGCCTGTAGTAAAATCTGTTTGACAGTATTTTGATAAAGATTCATAAAAAATTCATGCAAATTCTTCTGCAGAAAAAAAATGTGTCTGACAAATGGCGGTAATGGTTGGATAGAAAAGCTGTGTGCTGAACTAAGCATTGACAAGCTTCAACAGAGGAACATTCCAGAGCTATCTAGCCAGCTTTATCAAGTCCGTATCAACAAAAGCAAACTACAATTGTCTCTGCTTCCTGACACTTGGAAAACAGGGTTTAAATCTACAATGAAACAGAAGCACAAAAAGAACATCCTCCTCTAAAGCTCCAAAAAAAGATTTTTGTATAGTGCTGGGTGCCTTTAGAAAAATAATATCCTATGTTAACAGAATAATAAATGCTACAAGTCCCTGACATAAAAACTACTGAGATTCCTTGTATTCAAGTTTACAAGTACTAATCTGAATTATCTAAACATTTGCTAAAAGATTTCAAGCATGAATGATAGTGCTTAACCCCTTTACTGCTGAGTCATTTCACACCCCCCCCCCTCCGTGTGCTGAGCTCATTTTGACCGATTTGTGCTCATCATGTTTAAACGTGATTTCATGTCATGTTTTATTGTAGGACCCAGACAAATTACATATCCTTATTTTCGGCAGATTCATAATATATTATTATTATATGTATATGTCATGTGGCATCAGAATGCTATAACAAAAAATGTTCCATTCAGATTTCAATCTGTTACAGGTTGTAAAAAATTTATTTTATCATCCAAACTTTTGTGGTTAAATATTTTCTATGGGGTACTTGAGTTAAAAAATATTAGAAATGGGAACTGGTTACTGCATTTTTCTGATAAAATACACAATTTTAATTAAAACTAAAATAACACATTTTTTTTGCTTGTATTTTGCTGCATTGTGTTTTATGAATAATATGACTATGTATAAACCACTGAACTAGCTCACGGCATGGGAAATGAGAAGGTGTGTAATGGCAGTGGTATTACTCATTTTATAAGTGACAAATGGACAATGCCATTGCTTTGGTCGAAAAAACAAAAAATATTATAGTTTGTGTAGTTTTTTTTAATACATAACATTTTACATTGTCATGTTTTGTATCATTAGAAAAATGACACCTAACATGACATTTTGGGGTGTAAATAATGGAAATACAGGGGTCCAAAATACAGGGGTCTCCTCGCAGCGGTGCGGTGGCTTGTGTGTTAGATGGACCAATGTGTAATCAGGGCCGGATTTGCATCTCAGGAGCCTGTAGGCACAGAAATGTGAAGCTCCCCACCCCAAACAAAAGAAAACATGCTAAATTTTTTAATTTATATTCTGGGGCAAACTGAAAAAATGATTATTTTTTTAAAAAAAAAGCTGAAACCAGTTTCTCTCTGCGCTCACTTTAAAAGAAGGGACAGAATCAGTTGCCTTAGTTGAGTTAGTGCAGTGGCATTGTTTGTTGTATATGTAAAAGCATATATTGCCTCTGCCGTTGAACAGAGAATAAAAATAATTTTGCAATTACTTTTTTCATTTTTACACATTATATGGTCATGTTTGGTATCATTGTAAAGACCAGACTCTGCCCTTTCAATGACACCTTACTTAACCATGTGCGTTGCACAATTCAGAGATGCAGGTGCCAAAGTCCCCCTGTGTCTTCTCACTGCAGTGCCACGGTCTAGGTTGTCCATGAAACAATGTGTAGCATCATCAGCTCCACAGTTGCTGGCAGTGTGTGAATGAGACGGTGAGTTACCACAGCATCATTGTTCACTTTATAACTGTAAACTGAATAAGAGTGCTTTAGAAAAAAAAGAAAAATAATTTATTTGATATTTTATTTTTACATAAATCTAACCTTTACATAATCTGCCCTTTGCAATGATACCTCATATGTCCCTCTATCCCTTAGGGCTCCAGAGATATGGGGGTCTAAATGATATGTAAATGGTAAAAAAACAAAAATGTTTGTTTTTTTACAGAGAAAGGTGCCCCCTTGTGGCAGGCGCCTATAGGCACATGCCTAGTCTGCCTAATTATAAATCCAGCCCTGTGTGTAATGACACTTTGCGCAAACACCTCCTACGCAGGACATACTTGTAAACAAGAGAAATCTCAATGTATCCTTCCTGGTAAAATACTTTATAAATAAAATAAAAAAAATTGGTCCCAGCATGGGAAATGAGAAGGTGAGGTAGCGCAGCATTATTGTTTCAAATAAAAGATCCTAATGCTACTGCCTTAGAAAAAAGTAAATTTTGCAATTAATTTATATTTCTTTTTTATATTTTTACACATTATATAGTCATATTTGGTATTGTTGGAAAGGCCAGTGCCTGGCCTTTCCGACCACACCAATCAAGATATACAGTGGTCTAAATGTTTTTCGCTTGTATGGTAAATTAAGAAAATATTTTATTCTATATGTGTCACTGTGTGCATCTATTTTGTAATCTGTTGTGCTGTAAACGCCCCCCACCCCCCAGTATCTTTACATCACTTGCTCCTAACTGGGGCATTGTCCATAGAATGGACTGTATGGGTCTGTATTCATGGAAAAATGAGTCACATCATTGTATTGTGTAGGATGTATTCAAAGGACATCACCAGGGGGTAGATTCGAAGCATTTTAAGCCCTCTATTTTATCTCATTCACTTGCCATTTTATCTCAAGTAGTTTAAACAACATGATACAGCCCCTGCAGCCTTATCTAAATATTCCATCCTCCACACCATTGACTGTTAAATACTGTAGAAGCAATGCAACAGCTGTACAGTAAAACGTTTGCACAGATTTTGGAAAATGTTACAACATGGGAAACATGACCAAACTTTATTTTTCTTTTTACATACGATTAATTCAAACACAGAAAAAAACAGCAGCATGTGTTTTATAAAGTGGTTTTGGTTGTAATGCACAAGTAATCTAATTACAGCTTATGTTAGAAACTGAAGTAAGAAACTGCAAAACATCCACTTATATCAAATTACTACCTGGTAACCTACCCTAACTGTCATCCTACACATTGTTTTTTGGAACATTTTTGCTTTTCTTAAATACCCTTCTCCTAAAACACTCTGCGCGCTCCTATAGCTACTGTAGCAATAACCCTCACAATATCCATATCTCTCCCTCACTTCTCTCATTCTCTATGCTGAACTCCCATGAACTGGTTCATTTCCTCAGAAACCTCTGCCCATTGATTTCTCTTTGAAACAGCAGCTGGGGTTACTGGTCTCCAGCTTGTAAACCAGATCTGAACCTGTTACAGTGTCAATCCTTTCTCTTCAATCAAGCAGATCCGCAGCAGCTTTCCTTCTCTCACAACACCCTGCTCGAACTTGAGGGAGTGCTGTATAATTCTAAGTATCTCTCCCCAAACACTTAGTGCAGGGAAGTAGGAGTATGTTTTATTGGAAATGGAGACCAGTTATATGGGAAACAGGGAGGTAAAATTATATAATCAACGGAATACATTGTCTACATGAGGGGGATTTGAATTCTTTCAGGCGACTCAGAAATCTGATTAGTAGTACTACTAGACGAGATTAGCAAACAGACAACATCAGCTCAATCTAGGGTCAACAGTTGCACAAATAGCAAGAACATTAACCCCTGAACGCCGCAGGACGTACCATTACGTCCTGCATTAGGCGGGCTTTAACGCCGCAGGACGTAATGGTACGTCCCCGGCGTCTGCAGCCCCCCTCCGGCCATACTCACCTCCTCCGGCAGCTCCCCCACTGATCTGACTTCAGCGGAGTCGGATCGGAGGTTTTGGCTCCTCCTGGCGCACTGACGTCATCGCGCCAGGCGAGATGACGTCAGTTTCAGGCGCCCCCCGCCAGAGCAGGGGCAGCGCCTGAAGGGGAGGGGGGATCATTTGGATCCCTCTATCTCCCCATCGCTGGGGGCTAGCAGTGAATGTCAGGCATCCCTGAAAAGGGCACAGCCTGGCCTTTCCAGGGATGTATGGCATTAACCCCTTAGTGGTAGGCTGTGTTCCAGATCACAGCCTTTTTCCGGTGGGGGCCACCATCTTGGATGGCAGCCCCACCTCCGGGACTCCCCATGTCCACTGACGTCATCGGGCGTGGCACTATGATGTCAGTTAACCAGGGAACCCTAGCTGCCAAGGGATTTCCTAAGGAAATCCCATGGTGGAGATAGGGGCGTTCCTTGAACCCCTTTATCTCCTGATTGGTGGCAGCTAGGGGGTCATGCAGGGTATCGTTTGAAAGGTTTGATACCAAACATGACCATGTTACAAGTAAATTTAATGTGTAAAAAAATCAAAATTAAAAATAATAAAAAAATTAATAAAAACGTGTTTTATGCAGCACTATTGTTCACAATTCAATTATAATGTGAACAATGATGCTGCACTAATTTTTTTTGTGGGTTTACCTAAAATCACGTAATTTCTCCCCAAAAAAAAAAAAAATGGGTTCCCCGTTCAAATTTGTTTTACCAAGTCTACCCCATAGAATATAACCGCAAAGGCTCGGGTAATAAAATGCAAAAAAAAAAATACTTTACACACTGTGGATGATTGAAATTTTATTGAAAATTCACATTTTTTTACATTTTTTGTTATAGCATTCTGGCAGTGCATGACGTATACATATAATAATGATATATTATTAATATGCCGAAAAGAACGATATATAATTTGTCTGGGTGGGATAATAATACGTCACTTAAAACCGCGTTTAAAAATGGTCAAAATGAGCTCCGCAAACTTCTACTTCCCAAATTGCGCCGAAGTTGTAAAATTGCTCCAGTCCTTAAGGGGTTAAGTCTACATTACATTACTAACACAAACCAACTCCTAAAATACAGTTTCAAGATAGAAATACACCTGACCTGTTAACCTTTAGATGCCCACTTCTACCCATTGTGTGTTGGAGTCACACTCTTATTCCAAACTACACACCTTCTTATAAATCCCAGTCTCACCTAATGTCACTTTCACTGCTATTACTGCTTACTGCCCGTGACCTCAATCCTAATCTTGGCCCTTTACCAATCCCCCAATTTCAAGGTCTTGCTTACTTTCCTGCAGTAAAACCTCTAGACCTCATTCCTCAAATAATCTTATTTCTGTTAAACCACAATTATCATTCCCGTTCTCGTGCCCTCTCTGGAATGCTCCCTCAGTCTGCAATAAACTCACAACCATCCATGACAGGTTTCTTTTCAACTCTTTCAATCTTGTAGCAGTTACTGAAAGCTGGCTCTCTTCTTCTGACACTGCCTCCATTGATGCGCTCACACATGGCAGTCTCCACTTTAGTCACAATCCTAGGCCAGGTGAAAAGCATGGAGGTTGAGTTGGGATCCTGGTTCCTCCCTCCTGCACCTATCAGTATCTGCCTCCATTCACCGCTCTGACCTTCTCCCTTGAAGCTCACTGTAGATGCATATTCTCCCCCTTCTCTCTCAGGCTGGGGTCAGACAAGCGCAGTTATCACGTCCGTGTTGCCGCACATTTGTACGTCCGTGGCAGCATAGCATTCTGACCAATGGAGCCCCCCACACGAAGTACGTCCGTAGAGAAGTGCGGACGCATGACGGACGTGGCAAACGGACGCAGGTTAGGCAAGAACGTAATACAGCTAGAACGGACTGCGGAGTGCGCCACGTCCGCATAGCTTTGTGTGTGAGTGATGAAACAAAGTCAGACGGACTGCATTTATACGTCCAGCATTTTTGACGGAGAAAATGGTTTTTCATTTCCCATCTAAATCAGTCAAAAATAACGTGAGTCACAAAAACGGACTGTGTGGCCACTACTGCGTCTTCCGTCAGAACGTGCGTCCGTACTGCACGGACGCACAGTCCGTACAAAATGCGCTCGTCTGACCCTAGCCTCAGAGTTGCTGTTATCTCTTGTTCTTATAGACCATCGTCCCAACCTCGACAATTTTGCAGCCTGGTTATATCACTTTCTATCTCCTAACATACCAACGCTAATCCTGGGTGACCTCAATATTCCCATTGACAAGCTTTCTTCCCCTGCTACTGCTTCTCCTTTGATCTCTCACAGTCCTCCCTATCCCCTTCTCCCCATACAAGACACTCTATTGACTCTATTGACTTGGTGTTTTCTTACCTCTGCACCATTTTAGACTTCACCAATTTGCCATTCCCCATTTCTGACCATTATCTCCTCTCCTTTAATATCAACCTGTCAACTAAACAAACTTTCTCTCCTCCCTCGAAATCCCGCACCTGTAGGAATCTCCAGGCTTTGGATTCGCTACAGTTCTCCAATCTCATTTAAAATCCACTCGCCTGCACTACCAATATAACCTGTGCTGACCTTGCCATATCCCACTACAACAACACTCTGTCCTCTGCTCTGGACTCTTGCTCCTTCACAACTGCGGAAAATCCCACATCGTCAGTTTCAGCACTGATGCTGTAGGCAGAGGCACTACTTGCAGAGATGCTCCCACACTGCTGAGCTTTCCTGAAAGAAATCTCGCTCTGAAGCTGACTTTATCAACTATAAGTTCATTCTCTACTCTTATACAGCTGCCATTCACCTCGCCACACATACTTCTCTCTTAAATCCTCGCCACACATACTTCTCTTTTATATCTCGACCTTTAACACTCTCCTCTAACCGCCTGCGCAATCTCCCCCATCCGACCTCGGTGTTTCAGATCTTGCTACTTCATAAATAAAACACATACAATTTGGAACAACATCCCAGCACAACATTATAATAGTGCACTACTCCTCCCCAATCAACTCTACCTCGACTCAGCTTCTTCATCCCAGCCACAGAGGACGAAGTTCACTCTTTACTGTCCTCCTCATGCCTCACTACTAGGGATGAGCTGTTCGATCTGTTCGGAGTTCGCATCGAACATCGGCCGTTCGCGAACTCCGAACATTTCTGCGTGATCACCGCATGTTCGCCCACAATGCACCACAATGCACTTTTCCACTGGCCTGAAGCTTGTAATTGGCTACAGCCTTGCACCTGACCAGAGGTCAGGTGCAAGACTATGCCAATCACGGCTCAGAGTCCTGATTGGGAAAATTTTGCCCAATCATGGGCTCACAGAGCTAAGTCCCACAGCACACTATATAAGGCGTCCCTCACAGCCCCAGCACGTGTTTTTTGAGAGGAGATTGCTCTGTTAGTGTGTGTTCTCACTGCCAGCAGCTATTGTGGGGGTAACACTTCTACAAGATATCTGGGAATTGTTGTAATCTGTGTGTTCTCACTGCCAGCAGCTATTGTGGGGGTCACACTTCTACAAAATATCTGGGAATTGTTGTAATCTGTGTGTTCTCACTGCCAGCAGCTATTGTGGGGGTCTCCCTTCTACAAGATATCTGGGAATTGTTGTAATCTGTGTGTTCTCACTGCCAGCAGCTATTGTGGGGGTCTCAATTCTACAAAATATCTGGGAATTGTTGTAATCTGTGTGTTCTCACTGCTAGCAGCTATTGGGGGGTCTCACTTCTACAATATATCTGGGAATTGTAATCTGTGTCTTGTCACTGCCACCCATCAGGGGGTCTCACTGATTTATAGGAGGTTTCTGGAAATTGTAATCTGTGTCTTGTCACTGTTGCCAGCTATCAGGGTGTCTCACTGAGTTATACCAGTGTTCTGGAAATCTTTAATCTAGATAACACAGTTGAATCAGAGTTCTGCATATCTCCAATTTTTATAACAGAGTTGAATCAGAGTTCTGTATATCTTTAATCTATATATCACTCACCATGTCAGAAAGACCAAAAAGGACAGGCAGACGCTCCCAGACACAGATAAGAGGGCAAGCAGCCTCTGTGTCGGGAGGCTGTGCCTCCGGTCGTCGTGGATGTGGTGCATCCTCTGCAGGGGCACGCTTGTCCTTTCTAACTGGTGCTGGCCGTCTTAAGCAGCAGCAGCAACATACAGAGGATTTGGTGGATTGGCTAACCAGGCCATCCTCATCCTCCGAGTCTCTGCCAGCCAGGCTTCTAGTGCTTTACAGTCCACCTCAGCTGCCAAAGCATCTAATGCAGCCTCCATGTCCACAGCTACTCCTGCCGTAGCCTCACCAACATACACAGAGGAGTCAGCTGAATTGTTTGAATACAATGACAGTGACATGCTGCTTGAGGATGCGCAGCAACTACAGTGCTCTGATTCAATCTCTGAGGTTGAGGAAGGGAATATACTCAACCAAGATGAAGGGGGTGCCAGTGACACACAAATAACTGGCACTCATGTTCCCCCAGCAGCTGCAGCTTATTGCGAGGTTGACTCCAGTGATGAGGAGATAGGGGGTGATGACGATGATGAGGTCACTGACTCCACCTGGGTGCCTGATCGAACAGAGGAGTCAAGTTAGGTGGATGCACAACAAACACGAGGCACAATGTCCTCTATGACCAACCGTAGCCAGTCCAAGGCATCAGAAGTCACAGCTGCTCAGGTGCAGAGCGCTGTTGTCTCAAAGCACATGTACAGGAAGTCTGCTGTCTGGGAGTTCTTTAAGAAATGTGCAGCAGACCGCACCGTTGCTATTGTAATCTATGTCAGATGAGGATCAAGCGTGGGAAAGACATCCCACGCTTGGGTACCACATGCTTGAGGCGACATATGACCACCTGCCACGCATCCCGTTGGCACAACACTTTGCATAGGTCCTCCTCCTCCTCATCTGTCTCTACCCCCACTATATGTCCTGCCATGTCATTGCCTACAACCTCCACTGACAGGGATGATGCTACAGTAATGGGTGTACCAGGTCCTTCCTCATAATGTGACAGCATCCCATCAGCTGAAGATTTACGCAGTCAGATTACGTTGCCCCAGCTGCTGCAGCGTAAGAAAAAATATAGTCCCAAGCACAGCGTCTAAATGCCAGCTTAGCAAAATTACTCGCATTACAGCTGCTGCCTGTCAGGGTGGCACCTGGCATACGCCGTGGTGGGACCCAATTGCAGGAGTTTGAGCCCTTTAGGCAGGAGTATTCAGACTGTACCTTAGAATAGGCTGGCTGGTAACAGTCCATAGCGCAGTACAAGGGGGATGGCGAGATAGAGTGGTCTGGACGGTCCGAGGGTCAAATAGGCTGGCAGCAAGGAGGCAAGGTCGGTGGGTAAATCAGGGTCTGGTACACGTTTATCAATAGGAGTATAGAACAGGTCTGTATAGTAGACATGTGCATTCATTTTAGTACTAAAACGATTTAGTCCGAATTTTGGGATAATTTAGTTTTCATATGACTCAAGAGATACGAAATTGCTCAGTCCAAAAAACAAAAACTAAAGGAAAATGCATTACATTTTAGTTTCAGTCCTTTTTGTGATATTACATTATTGAGTGAAGGAGACCAGCAATGAAGAGCGAAACATTGCAAAGCTACAGAAAAGGTTTGTATGCGTAATCCTTCCCGACCCCTACCCGAAATCTGACAGTGATAGAGCTCCAGAATACTCACTCGCAGCACAGACAACCAGCACAGGAGAGGAAACCTTTACTTAACCCTTGCATGTCTATGAGGCAGACAAGATGATAAAAGCAGCTGGAGAAGGAAAACAATCAAATAAATCACACTGAAAGCTAATGACAGAGGAGGGCTGGATAGTAAAAAACCCTTTATAACAAGCAGCACTGGGAGAAGAGAGGGACTTTATAAAACGTGTGTTATCTCCCCTCCTGCTCTCAATAATAGGGGCTTAGGTCTGATACATTTTATATAATCCAGGAGCACTATCCCCCTTTCTTCATCTATAATACACATTTTATATAAAGTCCCTCTCCTCTCCCAGTGCTGCTTGTTATAAAGTTTTTTTTACGTCTGATACATTTAGTATCCAGCTCTCACAGTTATTCTGTCATTATGAGCCTTCAGGGTGATTTATTTGAATGTTTTCCCTGGATTTAAAGTGCTTTATTTTATTAAAAAAATAAATTTGCACCAGTCATCTCTTCTCTGAGCTTTCAGACCGATTTGTGTTAATATTTTCCCTCTACCCTGCTTTTTATATTCCTGTGTCTCCCCCACAGAGATACAAAGTTTAAGTAAAAGTTCCCTCTCCTGTGCTGGATAAGCATTGCATTCCGAAGTTCTGCACCCTCCACATGCCAATGCAGTAGGATGTTCTATACAGAGAGGGGCATTAATTAATGCAGGAGGATGTTCTATACATTATACAGAGAGGGGTATTAATTAATGCAGATGGATGTTATCTACATTATACAGAGAGGGGTATTAATTAATGCAGCAGGATGTTCTATACATTATACAGAAAGGAGCCTTTTTTTAGCCCTTTAAATCCAGTGGCTATGAGTGCTGAGATCGGCTGCTTGTTATATTATCTCTCAGTACAATGTATCAGGCTCAGCTTTTACAGTAGGATAAAGCAAGGAGTGTGTATAGATAAATATACACTACACAGTGTGGGCGCCTATTTATGGGTGATAATTTAAAGTGCTGGGTGTGGTGCTAATAAATAGTCAATGCTGCCTATAGTATGGTAAAAACACATAAAAAACAACCAAAATATGTGTCAGGATACAAGATAAAAAGCGGAAAACCATACGGCGCATATAGTGCAATTAATAGGTTAATAAATCAATGGATATGTAAAATCCATAAAAACAATGTAAAATACAAAAAATGTATATCATAAAGATAAAAATGTTATTTAGAATTATTAGTATAAAAGTCAATGAAAGTGCATAGAGTGAAGTCCAGGTCGAATGTGCAAAAAAGTGCTCAAGTATATAGTAATGGAATACTCAAAAAATGATGATGAAGAATAGTGTGTTGATCTTCTTTTAAGTGCTGGTGTTGAATCCTTTTATCCGTCAGTGATCCTCAAAAAAAGCACATCACAGGAAAAGATGATAGTGCAGATGGTCAGAATAAAATTGACTCAAATTATAATGGAGGTCTAAACCACTCACATTCATGGGAGTCTACAAGGTCCCGGCTCGAGGAGAAACAGGCTGCGGCCAAATATAGGGTGGCACTTCCCTTCTTTATGTCCGTACTGGAGACTAGATGAAATGGAGAGAATCGGGAGATGGCACTCCCATAGCGTAATACTGCATATGTATGCAAATGTGAAAAGGAAAAAATGAAACACACTCACCGATTTTGGAGCCTCGTAATGTCAGGCTCAATGTATGTAGCTCTGGGTCCTCTTGGGGTGGGAACCCAAACCCCTTTGTCGCAGCGGTGGTGGGTCCAAATTTCCAAGGAGAAAAAAAGGGTCGGAGAAAGGTAGCAAATGTTGGGAAATAAACAAAATTTAATGAATAAGTAAATAAAATCCAGGACAAGGTCTACCGAGACGCGTTTCGGCTTAAAAAAGCCTTCCTCAGTCGGTATAGAAGTAAATGTCCATAAAAAAATCAATATAAAATGCAAGGTAAAGGTGTCCTCTTTTATAGTGCATCAGAGTGATATCGCTTCCTACTTCCGATCAGTTGACTTCCGATCGTTCGGATTTACCCAGTAGTGCTTTGCGAATACGAAATGTCGGCGAAAACAATACGAACAACTGGCCGATCGCAATAGCTGTTAGAAATCGGTATTAGTCAAAAAAAGCATAAGAAACAACTGATCAGTAGGGATTTGGTTAACCCAAAATACGAAAAGATTAAACAATAATCGTTCATATGGTTAGTGATCGAAAAACCGGATGTAAACAAAGGGATTTGACCAATAACGGTTTTTCGGTTCTGATTACCTAATAATGCATGAATCATAATTTTCGTGCAAACAGATACGAAAAAATAACGATAGAAAATCAATCGTAATGTTTATAAATCCGAAATTGTGCAAGAAACGAATAATAAACGAGCATATAGCATACGATAAGAAAAAAATAGAATCGGGTGGAAATGGAAAATACCCAGTGGGGCCTTGCGGCCACTTTCAGTTTCGATTTAGGTCCATCAGAAACCGGAAGTAAACAAAAGGAATTTGTCTAATAGTAACTTTTCGTTTCTAATTTTGTGATAATGCACAGATCTTAATATTCGTACAAATGGATATACGATGGAAAAGCAGTAGAAAATTAATCGCAATGTTTATGAATCCGAAACGAATAATATTTCTTAGAAACGAGTAGTATATGATGGAGTAATAATCGGACGGAAATGGGAAAATTTATCCAATAGGGTCTTGCGGCCGTTTTTTAGTTACGATTTTCGTCCATATATATATTAATATAGATTAGAATCCGAACGATAAATGAACGAAAATATGATATGTGCGAATCACATGAGAAAAAGCAGGCAACATTTCTGCTGCATCAATTTAAAGGGTGGAAAAAAGGTGTAAGGGAGATTTCACCTAGTAAAAACTTTCAGCATGTGGAAAGGACCTACATACAGCCTATCAACCATTTAACCCCTAAAACCAATACAATAAGCAAAATATAAAAATGAGGTTAAAGTTAAATAAAATGGTTGGACTATATAAATTAAAGAATGCATAAAAATGGTCTATTTATCTGGTGGAGCCTTACTATAAATCAAGGCGGAAATAAGGAGACAATTATGGGGAACAAGATAAAAATGGAATAGTGAATGATAATACAGTCAATAAAAGTAGAAATCATAGGTTAAAAGAGAGAACTGTATAAAATTAATAGTCAGTTTAAAAGTCAGTTAAGAGTAATTAAAAGGTAGCCTAATAATAAAAAGGGTGGGGGGGGGTGAACGAGCTAAAAGGTGGAAAAGGGGCTAATCATTAAGGAAATGGCATAGCTCAAAATCAGCGTTGAGTCCGTGTGGTTGAAGCGTATTCATTAAAAAAATCCACTTCATTTCTTCTTTTCCTAGTCGTGTTTCCAGGCTTCCTCCTCTCCATAAAGGTTCTAGTTTTTGAACTGCCATAAATCGGAGTCCCTCTGGATTCTGACCGTGTTTTAATTTAAAATGTAATGATACGCTGTGTTTGTCAAACCCTTTTTTTATGTTTCTTATATGCTCTTGTATGCGTATGTTGAGAGGTCGTGTGGTACGTCCCACATATTTAAGTCCACAGGGGCAAGTTAAAACATATATAACGTTTTTTGAGAAACATGTCATTATTCCTTTGAGTTTGGTTACTGACTGTAACAGCGCTCAGACAAGGAAATAATATTGTTCTAACCTCTTATATATATAAAAATATTATTTACTAGTTTTACTGAAACTCTGAGTGCTGTGATGAGCAGCAGTCAGTTACTGTAACAGCTTTGCCTGACACATTGTGCTGAGAGAGCAACAAAAGAAACGGGTCTCAGGCAGCTAGATCCAAGAGTTTATTCATGGGAGTGATAACCCCAAGGAATCGTCGTGACGTTTCGGCCTCAGGCGGCCTTTTTCATACAAGTATGATTAAGGCCGCCTGAGGCCGAAACGTCACGACGATTCCTTGGGGTTATCACTCCCATGAATAAACTCTTGGAACTAGCTGCCTGAGACCCGTTTCTTTTGTTGTTCTGGATGAGGAGGGGGGCAGTCGGCGCCCCCACACACAGTGACTCGGCGCTAGATTTGGTGGGCTCCCGCTGCTTTCGAGATTGCGGCGCTTGTTTTGGATCACATTGTGCTGAGAGTGAGAGATACTGTAACAAGCAGCGATCTCAGCCCTCTGAGGAGCCACTAAAATAGTAATTGTATCCACTGGTTTTTGGATGAATGTAATTAGTTTTCATACTAAAGAACTGAAAACGAATTTCTTTAGCAACTAAATAAATTGCATTTTAGGACTAATCCATTAGTTCAAAATAGGCTTGTGCACCGATTTTTTTTTCGGTTCGATTCGGTTTGATTTTTCGGATTTTTAAACTTTTCGATTCGGCTCGTTTCGACCGATTTCGGTTTCGATTCGATTCGGTTCGACCTGTTTTTCGGGTACATTTTTTTTTCGGAATTTCGACCATTTTTCGTATTTTCGTGTCACTGTGCTCGGTTTTTGTATCGACTTTTCGTTTTTTCGACAAATTTTCGTTTTTCAGAAAATTTTCGTTTTTACAAAATTTTCGTTTTTACAAAATTTTCGTTTTTCGGAAAATTTTCGTTTTTCGGAATTGCACATTTTTCGGCATATCGACCATTTTTCGTATTTTTCGTGTCATTTTGCCCGTTTTTTTGTATCGTGACTTTTCGTTTTTTCGAAAAATTTTCGTTTTTCAGAAAATGTTCGTTTTTACAAAATTTTCGTTTTTCGGAAAATTTTCGTTTTTCGGAAAATTTTCGCTTTTCGGAACATCTGTTCTCCTCGTTTGCCACATTTCAAGCCCATTCGAAAAATCCGAAAATATTTCGTTTCGGCTCGGAAAACATTTCGGATCTGAACTTTTCGGATCTAAAATTTTTCGGAAATTCGGCCGCATCCGAAAACACGAATCGGGAAATTTCGGGAAAATTCCGAAATTCCGAAACCCGAAACGCACATCCCTAGTTCAAAATGAAATTTTGTGCTGTGCACATGTCTACTGTATAGTACAAAGGATTGACTTGTAATGAAAAGCCAAATTGCACAGGGGGAGGATTCCCTTTTATTGATAGACAGCGGTGTGGTGTGTGTTTGTGCTTAACTGTTTTACTTGGGATTAACCCATATAGGTGCTGGACAGGACTGAGGCAGCACTTTTCCTGTATGCACACATGCAGGGTAGGTACCTGCGCACATACAGGTACTGATCCCTTACACTGCCTTTCCAGCTGGTGGACTCTGTTCCTTCCAGTGGCAGATTCCAAAACGCCATTTCTTTTCACAGAAGGCCATTCCAGCACTATACCAGCACGTGGAACACTATGGAGTCATTATGGAGTCATTGGGAAAGGCAGTCAGCAGTAAGGTGCACATGACTTTAGACACGTGGTCCAGCAAGCATGGACAGGGCCGTTACATTTCCTTCACGGCACACTGGTAACTCTGATTGCAGCTGGGAAGGATCCAAGACGGGGCTCTGTGCTGGAGCTTGTTCATCTACCACGCCACCAGAAAGCTGCTTGTATGAGGTCTGTCTGCTCCACCACCTCTTCCTCCTCCTCCTTCTCTGTCTCTGGCGAAGTGCCAGTTAAACCGATGCGTGGCAGGGGCTACGCAATGGCTCAAGCAAAAAAAGCCATACTATGCTTAGCTGGTTTGTTTAGGGGACAGGAGCCACACCGGGCCAGAAATTCTGTCAGCTCTGCAGGGGCAGGTGCAGAGATGGTTAACACCATGCCAACTTGAGCTGGGAATGGTCGTCTGTGATAATGGCAGCAACCTTCTCTCCGCCCTACGCCAGGGTAAGTTGATGCATGTATCATGCCTAGCACACGTCCTAAATCTGGTGGTACAGCATTTCCTAACCAGGTACCCAGGGCTGGCAGAGCTTCTCAGCCAGGCCAGAAAAGTCTGCAGCCACTTCAGACGGTCATTCCCAGCAAGTGTTCGCCTGGCAGAAATTCAAAGAGAATTCCACCTTCCCACAAACCGTCTGATCTGTGACATGCCCACCAGGTGGAACTCGACATTAGCAATGCTGCAGCGTCTGCACAAGCAGCAGAGGACCATCAATGAGTACCTGTGTAAGTATGGCACAAGGACAGGTTCAGGTCAACTTGGTCCCCCCCTGCAGTGGCTGATGATCAAGGATGCATGCACTGTACTGTCACCATTTGAGGAGGCAACGAGGATGGTGAGCAGGGACAGTGCATGCATCAGTGACACAATTCCTTTAGTGTTCCTGCTGGAGCGCACTCTGCGGGGAATTATAGATGTGGCACTAGAGGCAGAGCAGCGGGAGGAAGAGAGGCCTTCCCTAGCTCTCAAGGCCCCAGTCTTTACGCAGACAGCATTCCTGCGGGTCCTCAGATCAGACACGAGGAGGATGAGGAGGAGGAGGAATATTTAAGTACACAAGCCAGAAACACACAGCAGCAAAAGTTTCATTCCAACACTGATCAGTCTGCTAGGAACATCTCTGCAATCACAAGCCAGGTATCCAGATCTCAACACGATGGCCACCATCACATTCTGCAATATTCTATCATCGCAATTGTATTTTGTGTCTGCATGTATTAATTTCTTGCTGATTATCCTCTAAATTGCATTTTTAGATAGACTATGTAGCTAGTTTTTCACTAGTGCCCCTCCCCCCATTAAAAACGCCTCTGACACCTAGATACAGTCAGATCCAGAAATATTGGGACATCAACACAATTCTAACATCTTTGGCTCTATACACCACCACAATGGAGTTGGAATGAAACAAACACAATGTGCTTTAACTACAGACTGTCAGCTTTAATTTTAGGGTATGTACATCCAACTCAGGTGAACGGTGTAGGACTTACAGCAGTTTGCAGATGTGCTTCCCACTTGTTAAGGGACCAAAGGTAATGGGACAGAATAATAATCATAAATCAAACTTTCCCTTCTTAATACTTGGTTGCAAATCCTTTGCAGTCAATCACAGCCTAAAGTCTGGAATGCATAGACATCACCAGACGCTGGGTTTCATCCCTGGTGATGCTCTGCCAGGCCTCTACTGCAACTGTCTTCAGTTCCTGCCTGTTCTTGGGGCATTTTTCCTTCAGTTTTGTCTTCAGCAAGTGAAATGCATGCTCAATGGGATTCAGGTCAGGTGATTGACTTGGCCATTGCATAACATTCCACTTCTGTCCCTTCAAAAATTCTTTGGTTGCTTTTGCAGTATGCTTTGGGTCATTGTCCATCTGCACTGTGAAGCGCCGTCCAATGAGTTCTGCAGCATTTGGCTGAATGTGAGCAGATAATATTGCCCGAAACACTTCAGAATTCATCCTGCTGCTTTTGTCAGCAGTCACATCATCAATAAATACAAGAGAACCAGTTCCATTGGCAGCCATACATGCCCACGCCATGACACTACCACCACCATGCTTCACTGATGAGGTGGTATGCTTAGGATCATGAGCAGTTCCTTTCCTTCTCCATACTCTTCTCTTCCCATCACTCTGGTACAAGTTGATCTTGGTCTCATCTGTCCATAGGATCTTGTTCCAGAACTGTGAAGGCTTTGTTAGGTGTTGTTTGGCAAACTATAATCTGGCCTTCCTGTTTAGGAGGCTCACCAATGGTTTACATCTTGTGGTGAACCCTCTGTATTCACTCTGGTGAAGTCTTCTCTTGATTGTTGACTTTGACACACATACACCTACCTCCTGGAGAGTGTTCTTGATCTGGCCAACTGTTGTGAAGGGTGTTTTCTTCACCAGGGAAAGAATTCTTCGGTCAACCACCACAGTTGTTTTCCGTGGTCTCCCGGGTCGTTTGGTGTTGCTGAGCTCACCGGTGCATTCCTTCTTTTTGAGAATGTTCCAAACAGTTGTTTTGGCCACGCCTAATGTTCTTGCTATCTCTCTGATGGGTTTGTTTTGTTTCTTCAACCTAATGATGGCTTGCTTCACTGATAGGGACAGCTCTTTGGATCTCATCTTGAGAGTTGACAGCAACAGATTCCAAATGCAAATAGCACACTTGAAATGAACTCTGGGCCTTTTATCTGCACATTATAATTGGGGTAATGAGGGAATATCACACACCTGCCCATGGAACAGCTGAGAAGCCAATTGTCCCATTACCTTTGGTCTCTTAACAAGTGGGAGGCACATCTGCAAACTGCTGTAAGTCCTACACCGTTCACCTGAGTTGGATGTACATACCCTCAAATTAAAGCTGACAGTCTGTAGTTAAAGCACATTGTGTTTGTTTCATTTCAACTCCATTGAGGTGGTGTATAGAGCCAAAGATGTTAGAATTGTGTCGATGTCCCAATATTTCTGGACCTGACTGTACTTACCTGAATTAATTTCCTTTTCACACAGAAACACACAACAGCAAAAGTTTCATTCCAACACTGATCCAGCCTGCAAGAGGTGCAGGAGTACCTCATCACTAGGGATGAGCCGAACACCCCCGAGTTCGGTTCGCATTCGAACTCGAACTTTTCAAAAGTTCAAATTCGAACTCGAACACAAACTCAATACAAGTCAATGGGACTCAAAGTTAGATTTTTAGAGTGTCCTCCAAGAGGGCATATATGCTAGATATTTGCCATAAAAGGTGTATGGGGGTCCGGGTAGTGCCCTGGGGGACAGCAAACAAGGACAAAACGTTAAAAAAAAAAGTTTTTAAAGGGACAGTGAGTTTTCTATGAAATAAGGGTTAAAAATAAAAACGAAAAATTCCTTCAAATATCGTGCCTAGGAGGTCCCCATAACCTGCCCGTGAAGTGGCGGATTTCTAGGATGTATAGAAACATTTAAAAACAATGTCTGGGTCCGGGTAGTGCCCTGGGTGACAGGAAACAAGGACAAAAAGTAAAAAAAAAAGTCATTTTTAACTCCTTCACTGCTGACGACGTGTGGGACACATCCTCAGTTACTCCCGCTGTATGCTGAGGAGGACGTGTCCCACACGTCATCAGCTTTGCGGGACCCCCGGCGGAGATACTCACCTCTCTGTCCGGGGTCCCGCAGGGTTCTGACTTCAGCGTCCTCAGACGCTGAAGTCAAGCTCCTCCCGACGTAAATGACGTCATCACGCCATGCGCAATGACGTCATTTCCACGCGACCCCCCGGCAATGCCGGGAGCTCGCCTGGAAGGGAGGGGTGGATCCCTCCCAATCGGGAGGTCCCACAAAAAAAAGCCAGGCACCCCTTAAAAGGGGAGAGTCTCCCCTTTTAAGCGGTGCCTGGCTTTAACCCCTTAGGCACCGGGTTGCACTTCGACGGCGAAGTGCGGCCTAGCTCCGGTGGGGGCCACCATCTTGGATGGCAGCTCCACCCCCGGGTCCCCTCTCACTGCCTGACGTCCTCACGCATAGCGTGATGACGTCAGATAGCCGGGGAACCCCTAGCTGCCTGGAATCCCCTGGTGGATATAGGGGGTTCATTTGAACCCTGATATCTCCGGAACCGTGGCAGCTAGGGGGTCATGGAGTGTGTCAATCGAAAGGCCTGAGCATGGCCTTTCGACTGATACCCAACATGACCAGGTATAAAGTAAAAAAATAAAAAAACATGTATTTGTTTGTGTGTGTTATTTTTATTAATGCAGCAATATTGTTCACATTTCAATTATAATGTGAACAATGATGCTGCACTAATGATTTTTTTCTATGGTGTGTGTTTGCCAAAAATCACATAATTCCCCTCAAAAAATTTAATAAGTCCCCATTTCTAATTTTTGTACAAGCGCACCCCATAGAAAATATAACCGCAAATGTTCATGTGATAAAAGGTGAAAAAAAAACACTTTACACGCTGCAGATGATTAAAAATTCAAGTTTTATTGCATTTTTTGTTATAATATACAGGCAGAACATGATGTAGACATATAGAAATTATATATTATGAATCTGCCGAGTCTGCCGGAAAGAACGATCTATAATATGTCTGGGTCGTATAATAAAATGTGGCTTCAAATCGCGTTTAAACATGAGCGAAAGCGGTAAAAATTAGCTCAGCACACAGCGGTGAAATGCCTCAGCAGTGAAAGGGTTAAAGGAACAGTGAGTTTTCCATAAAATAAGGGTTAAAAATAAAAACGAAAAATTCCTTCAAATATCGTGCCTAGGAGGTCCCCATAACCTGCCCGTAAAGTGGCGGATTTGTAGGATGTATGGAAACATCGCCATCACAGACCCACACACGACACCTAGCACTGCCAGTCTGCATACAATGTATCAAATTCATGAGACCGGACTAATTAGAAGCACATGTTATTTCCAAACACTAATTAAACACCTGTTGTTTACGCCATTTGAGAGCACAGGTCATTTAGAGGTGAGAATCTTTGCACCTAGACATTAGTTTTTAATTCAATATCTAATAAACCGTTGCTTATAATATTCTGCAGTAAAGAGTCTCTTTATTTCTAGATTTTTCAGTATTTTCTAAGCATTTTTTATACTTTTTTTTTAAAAAAAATTCGAAATCGAGCCGATCACGCCAAAAAGTTCGAACTCCGAACTGATCGAACCGAACAGCTCATCCCTACTCATCACCAAGCCTGAAATTCCTATAAAGAAGCAAAGCAACATGGGACATTGCTTTTGCATTGCTTGCCTATTTGACTCTAAGCTGCAATAGCCTCCTCTGCTAAACCTTCCTGTAAACGTCTGTATAACCTGTTGCCGAACCTCTGCCTGAAATCCTTGACTTTGTTTATTGCCTGCTCCTTCGGATACCTTGCTGTGGAAACCCTGCTTCATTTATTTAAAGGCTTCTTCTTTATTCCTATACTCTATTCTTGCTGTATTCTTTGCCTTCATTATTATTTATCCTTCTTCCTTGGTTCTGTCTCCTGTTATTATTCAGCATTGTTCTCTGTTCATCTCTTATCTCAGTTATTTGGTTATCCTCACTCCCTGGTCTTACTCATTTGTTCATCTGCATATCCAGGCTCTCTAGTTATAACTTTTGTTTATTCATTGTCCTCCTTATTTCTTGTATTTACTCCACTCCTTTATCCTTTTGTATTATTCTATGTCTAAATAAATTCCTCTTTAATTTTTGCATATACTTGCCTTCTCTCTTATTCATCTCACATTGGGCTCGACCCTCAACCCTGCCATCTGTATTGTGACACTTGGAGGGGCCTGAATACCGAGGCAAGTCTATGGCTCGCGTGCCGACGCAGTTGGCCCCGCTGCCAGCTGTGGCACACATGCCATTAGGTTTGCCATCTCTGCTCTAGGCCTTTATAGGCAGCCACCCTGGGACACACCTGTGAGCAGGGTGGGGTGCATACCCATGAGGATTGTCAGCCCTCTATATGTATAAAGCAACACCAGGGGGGTTGCACTCCCCTCAGCAACATCAGCAGGTGCATCTAGAACACCAAACATACAAAATACAAAACACCAAAAATAGAGCACATCTTAATGACCACATTTTTGGTGTTTTGTATTGTATGTCCTTGATGAACCCGCTGATGTTGCTGAGGTGAGTGCAACGGGACACCGATGGACGCATTACAAGCGCATATATATATATATATATATATATACTCTTGGATAGGACATTGAAAAGCAAATACGTGGACACGGATTCTGAGCTGGTAGAAACAATAGACTGCCCTCTGGGCAGGCTTAACAACTAGTAGAAAATAAAATAAATAAAATTAATATACGGAAGCTTATAATAACTACACAAGCATCAGTACTGGCTCCACATTATTTCATCAACAAATCTAGAACTTGGTAGAATCAAGGCTTGAAAGGCAAGAGAACAGTTCAGTTCAGATAATAAATAGTTGTCTGTGGGGACAAGTGCACTCCAATATGACACAATTCAGTTTTTTAGCCAGTAACTGGGTACTCATTGATCGAGGAGCTTGCCAGGCCTCCCAGTACATATACTTTCCACAACAGAAGGACCAGCCACTGCAAATAGGTGTTTGAATAGCAGATGTTTATTCAAGGTAACTGAAATTTATTGGCTGGTAAACTGTTTTGTGAAGCCCCAACGATGGCTGTTTACTGGCCAAAAGTTTGTAGTTTCCGTGAATAAACATCTGAAAATGCATCTCAGTGATCGCAAAGGAAAATGAACCAATAGCAACAAGATTAAGGCTGCGGTCAGACTATTGCATTAATTACGCACATACTGACCCGCCTCCCAACGTCCATCGCAGCGTTGTGATGTTTCGATGGGGCAGACCACACGGTTTAGCATGTGCACTAGTTGTGTGCGCTACACCGGACGTGCTGAAACTCTTCCATGTTGAAAAAGTAAGACGTGTGTTTGACAGTGCTATAAAGTGCCTCCATAGGAGAATTGAGCTTTGTAGCACTGAGCTCAGTACCTGTGCGCAGCCAGGTGGCCACACGGGCGTCTCAGCAAGTACGCTCGTGTGACACCGGCCTTAAAGAGATGAAATAGAATTGGTGGAGAGCACAAAGGGATCCCCTGAGTTTTATGGATTACCGTATTTTTCGCTCCATAAGACGCACCTGACCATAAGACGCACCTAGTTTTTAGAGGAGGAAAACAGGAAAATAAATATTCTGAAATCAAATAGTGTAATAATGGATATACTGCCCCAGCTCATGGATACTGCCCCCAGCTCATGGATACTGTCCCCCAGCTCATGGATACTGTCCCCCCCAGCTCATGGATACTGTCCCCCAGCTCATGGATATGCCCCCCAGTTTATGGATATGCCCCCCAGCTTATGGATATGCCCATAGATCGTGGTCACGTGGCTCCCCCAGGCGAGTGCCCAAGCTTCCGGCCGCCGGACGCACGCTCAGAGGGAGCCTAACGCGGCGGCGACAGGTGAGCGGAGGCATATCATGCATGGGGCATTCGCTCCATAAGACGCACCCACTATTCCCCCCACTTTTTGGGGGGAGAAAAGTGCGTCTTATGGAGCGAAAAATACGGTAATCATTTCATTGTACAGAGCTGTAATAAATATTAAAAAAAACCATAATGAAAATGGTTTCACAAGAAATCAAAAAGTGAATGCTATACATGTTTTAAATCTATAGACAGAAGGCACCTAGCCACTTAGCTATTTGTCAGATAAAGTCTAGATAAAGAATGTGCCATTTGGATATAACAATGGCCCTTTAATGATTGAAAAAGTCTAAAATGTGTTCACAAAAGAATGGCTGTTTGAGCAGCACCACTTTTTTGGCATGTGTAGTTACAATGACCAGTTTTTCTTTTGTTTTGATTTTCACACTGTTGTACTTTAACAACCAACAATGAGCCATATTCCAAAATTGGTGCAAACTTAACCAGCTCTGTTGTAAACTTACCAGAGCCTTTATAGTCTATGGAGTTACGTTTACAACAGCTCTGGTTAAGTTAGCACCAAGTTCGGAATATTGTCAACATGTTTACACTTCTTATTGTATTAGTTGCTGCTAATTAGCTCTAGTATGAACCATACCGTTATTGCACACCAGAGAGTTCATATTTTATTATAAAAATATTAATGTATTTATAAAGCTCTAACATTTTTGTAGAATAATTCATCTCGACATTATGGAGGTTCAAATTATATTGTAATAAATAATGTTAGCACATGTATTTAAGGAAGAGTAGATGTTGATGATTCAAAAGGTGAGTTTGCAACTAGGAAGATAAAATTAAAGTTATTTCAGACTAGGTTGCGTTTTAGCATTAATGAAAGGGGTAGGATGCGGTGTAATTTAGGAAGTGTTAGCACTGGGTAATTTATGTTTACCAAGGGGAAAAAGTAAATCGTAACGCGTCTGGAAAATGGAGTATAGATGTGAATGTGTTGAGTTGGTTAGGGTTACAGTTGTGTTCAAAATTATTCAACCCCCACTGAAATTGACTGTTTTGGCCAGTTTGACATTGATTTTGATCATTCAGTCATCTTGCTTACAATTAAATCAAAGAGGCACGTGTAGGTCAGACAAATATAACATAACATTTATAATGAAATAACCACAAATGTCTTTTCTGTGCTCATATCATTATCAGTTTTATTCAACCCCCAAGTGACATTCTATCTTAGTACTTAGTACAACATCCTTTTACAGTTATAACAGCTTTTAAACGTGAAGCATAGCTTGACACAAGTGTCTTGCAGCGATCTACGGGTATCTTCGCCCATTCGTCATGGGCAAAAGCCTCCAGTTCAGTCACATTCTTAGGCTTGCGCACTGCAACTGCTTTCTTTAAATCCCACCGGAGGTTCTCAATCGGATTTAAGTCAGGTGACTGCGATGGCCACTCCAAAATGTTCCAGCCTTCAATCTGCAACCATGCTCTAGTGGACTTGGAGGTATGCTTGGGATCATTGTCCTGTTGAAAGGTCCAACGTCTCCCAAGCCTCAGGTTTGTGACGGACTGCATCACATTGTCATCCAATATCTCCTGGTACTGAAGAGAATTCATGGTACCTTGCACACGCTGAAGCTTCCCTGTACCTGCAGAAGCAAAACAGCCCCAAAGCATGATTGACCCCCCGCCATGCTTCACAGTAGGCAAGGTGTTCTTTTCTTCATAGGCCTTGTTCTTCCTCCTCCAAACATAGCGTTGATCCATGGGCCCAAACAGTTTTAATTTTGTTTCATCAGTCCGCAGAACACTATCCCAAAACTTCTGTGGTTTGTCCACATGACTTTTGGCATACTGCAGTCGACTCTTCTTATTCTTTGGAGACAGCAAGGGGGTGCGCCTGGGAGTTCTGGCATGGAGGCCTTCATTACGCAGTGTGCGCCGTATTGTCTGAGCTGAAACTTCAGTACCCACATCTGACAAATCTTTTCTCAGTTCCTCAGCAGTCACACGGGGACTTTTCTCCACTCTACGCTTCAGGTAGCGCACAGCAGTCGAAGTCAGCATCTTCTTTCTGCCACGACCAGGTAGCGTTTCAACAGTGCCCTTTGCCTTGAATTTGCGAATGATGCTTCCTATGGTCTCTCTTGGTATGTTTAACATCTTTGCAATCTTCTTATAGCCATTGCCCTTCCAGTGAAGAGTAATCACCTCTTCTCTTGTCTTCCTGGACCATTCTCTTGACTTCACCATGTTTGTAACCACACCAGTAAATGTCTAGAAGGATCTGAGTATCACAGTCATTTTAAAGCTGCCTAATTGGTGCTTATTATGCTTTATTGCTGCTCCGTGACATCCACAGGTGTTTTCAATACCTGATTGAAAACACTTGAATGAACCTCTGTTCTTCAGAGTGGTAGTCTTTAAGGGGTTGAATAATTGTGTCAATGAAGAATTCACAAAAGAAACATTTACTACTGTATTACAAAACCAATTGATGTCATTTTAGTTGCATATGGTTCTTTAAAAAGTCCTTGTAGGATTTCATTCTGAATACAATTACAAATGTACACTAAATTCCCTAAAACCCTTTACAGCATTGGGGGTTGAATAATTTTGAACACAACTGTATGTAGAGATGTTGTAAAGAATATAGGGGGCATAAGGACGTTAAATGTGTACAGGCAGATTATGATCCTTGTATTTCTATCATCTGACCATAGGTTACTTCTCTGACTCTAGAGTCTGTTCCATGTCATTGATTATGCTCTTGGTGTAAGGGTATATAAACTACTACTACAGCTACTAAAGTTTCCCATGCCTATAGCCATATGATCCTTCCTTTGTTTTTGCAGCATTCTCCTGCTCTTTAGCTCCATTCACTAATTTTAAACTTGACTTTAGGAACACCTACATACATTAACTGCCAGGATACTCAAGCCAAATCTTTCTGTGTGATTCCTTGAGTCCATATCTGATTAGATCCTACAAATTGTCAGATCCATCACCCCTGTTCTAAATACTTAGAGGTCTTATTATTTTCTCTTCCTACTGCACACATAAGGGGGGGGGGGCTGCCCCTTTGTAGCCCTTTCAGTGACTGGTGGTTTGCATTAATGCATTTCTTCCTTGTATCCATTTTTCAGTCCTACAACGCCTGTGTGTTTTATAAAATAAATAAGGCATTCAATCTATTTTCCACTTACTTAAATATCTTATTATCTGCATCTTCAATACCATCCCTAATCGTGGAACACAGTTTAAATCAAACCGATCTTTTATGAACAGAGGGAAAAATCCCTGGGAATGTTTTTTTTTTTATTATTATATTCAAAAAAGCTAATATCAATTTTATGTAAAATAAAAAAAATGATAACATTGTGGTAAAATAGGTCTGGGTATTCTTAACGGAGAGGTAACCTAAAAGCGGGTGATAACTATAGAAATCACAAATCTTTGTATGCTGCAATAGAAAATGACAAACAAAATAAAAGGAATTACTTTCTAAATGCACCGATCATATAATAGAGAAAATGTACTGTATTCAAATCTCAACATGCTATTGAATTGTAAAATAACATGGTTTTGCCTTAGTGTTCCTGTGGTGTTAAGTCAGGTTGGGCATATGATTGCCTTTAGGTTTAGAGCAGTGGGGGAGGGTATGCTCCACATTCTTTCTGCTTGCCTCTCATTCATATCATTATCTGAATGCTTCCAAATGAAACAAATCTTTGTTAACTTATTTGAAGCCCTTTTAAAGAGCTATTTATCAAAGCAGAAAGAGCGGAATTTGAAATACCATCTGCTAGAGGTTTTACTTGCCACAGTCACATGTACCTTTATTAACATTCTCTAGTGTTTAGCACACAGAACTAAGCAGGAGAAAGTAAATGGGAATTCTTAATTATGTGCAAATAATACATATTTCGTGCATTGAATCCTCACCTGCAGAGCAGTTTAAAGCAGCATTTTATTCTGCATGAATATTTTTAAGGATATCTGAACAATGCCGTACAGCAGGAAATCTGATTTATATATTTTTTCTCAATACTTTTTTCTTGGCATTTTACATTTAAAGGACATAAAGTGGAAAAAACATTTAGAAATCTTTATTATACAGATATGCAACTAGATGAAACCTTAAAATATTTTTTTTCTGTATTTAAATTACATTCTAAGCACATTTTACTCCCGAAGCATAGAACCCAAAACTCAATATATTTTTTAAACAATCCGTAATATAAGCCTAAGGAATATGTTCACACTCTTATTCAAGTATATTAATTCTTAAATTCCAAAGCAGGGAGTACGCTCAACACACAAGGATCTTCAAGAAGTGCTGAACTTGCCACCGAATTGCACCAAACAGTGAATTTCACCGTATGGTGCAATTTCATGGCAATTTGTCTATTCATTAAACTGTCAATTCGCCAAATACAGGCAAATTAACAGTGAAATACTGTGCAGATCAGCGACCTTCTGTGGCAGATAAATTGTCTCAGAGAAATAATGGTTAATCTATTCAGAGAACACCAAATTGCATCGAAGTGTCCGTGAAATGCCCTGATTTTTGGTGATTCAGTTCGACGGTCAGACGAGCGCAATGTAAACGTCCATTTTTGCACACATAATAATGTCCGTCGCAGCATAGAATTATCGCCAATGGAGCCTCCCACACGAAGTGCGTCCGCATCGAACTCCGGGCGCACAACGCACGCGGCAAACGGATGCAAGTTAGGCAAGAATGTAAAACCGCTAGAACGGACGTGCAGAGTGCGCTGCGTCTGCAACGTCCACATAGCTTTGTGTGTGAGTGATGAATGAGGTCAGACAGACTGCATTTGTGCATCCAGCATTTTTGACGGACAAAATGGTTTTCATATTTAATTTATCCGTCACATATAATGTCAGTCACAAAACGGACTGTGTGGCCACTACTGCGTCTTCCGTCAGAAAGTGCGTCCGTACTACACGGGCGCACAGTCCGTACAAAATGCGCTCGTCTGACACCAGCCTAAAATTGTCAAATCCCCTAAGATTCAATGTAAAAAAAAAAAAAAAAAAAAAAATGGTTTCTATTTTTTTTTTTTTTAATTCAACAGTTTATTCTTTTCATTTCCAGCAAACCATCTTTTTATTTTTTGGAACATATTTTTGTATTTTTTAGGCAACATTTTTGATTCTTAATTTTAAACACCAATTAGAAGAATAGCAGAGGTCAGGGTTTTGTTTTTTGCGGTTTGAAGGCGCTCAGTTTGGCGCACTTCGGGGAGCCTGCAGTTAAGGCTAGGGTCAGACGAAAGCATTTTTCCCCGCGAACGTGAAAAAGTGCGTCCGAACGAATTGACGTATTTTTTCACGGAATGCGCAAAAACGGTCAGACGACGCGCATTTTCGGGCGTGATTTTGTACGGATCGTCAATAAAACTCTTTTTGCGTCTGGACGTTATGTAGGCTGGACATTAGCAGTGTCTGACATCTCCTAATCTCGCACACACGCTGCTATGCCGCAGCTGCGCACTCAGTACGTCAGTACTAGCGGTTCAGCGTTCTCAGAAAAATGCATTCAAATTCCACTTGCGTTGCACGGCCGGACTTTTGTGCGGCCGTACATCGTATATTGGCCGTCATTGCCCGTCATCTGCTGCTAGTGCGGCCATAATTATGTGCGCCAGAACGCACGTTAAAAGTGCGCTGGTCTTACCCCAGCCTAATAGTGAGTTCACAGCAGGGTCGGTGAAATGGAATAGACACAGCGCACTGAACCAGAAAGCTATTTCACTAAAATTTTGGTGCTTTCTGAATAACGCTTATAGATTCAATAATACATTGGAAAATTTAAATTCAGAGATCTGTGCAATTTCATACTTGAAATTGATCACACACTCTCTCCAAGGAGTGCCACACATAACCTTTTTGTATATGCAGAAAGAAATTGAATCAAAATAACAGTAATGTGTTTTTCATATAAACATATCAAAATCCACTATATTGTTTCACAATAAGGTGCATGCACACCAACGCAGATTTTACCACACACTGAACTGGACTATTTCACAAACTCGGCTGCATAACTAATCAACATGTGATGCTGACACAGAATGATAATATCATATGCTGTGCAGTTCATAAACAATATTGACCTTAAAGGAATAATAATATCATACAATTCACTGTTCTACTGTTTTCTAAGGCCGGGGTCAGACGAGCATCTTTGGAGAGTGGAAGGAACGTCCGTGAGAGTGGACGTTCCTTCCACTCGACGACCTGTCTGGCCACATCACTGAGCGCAGTTCGTTAGGTATAGATCCGTATCCCTGATTACTAGTCAATGCTTTTTGTCTCCTCACTCTGGCACGACATAGGAAATGCCACCCCTATAAAAATCCTGTTTAGAGCCATGGCCTAAATAGAACCCATGGATGGACCAGCCCTGTTCTTATCGCAAACTATCATTGGAAGCAGACAATGAACTAAAGTAGAACACTATTTCATTATATATATATTTTAAATGAGCTTGGAGAGCTGAGTGTTGCCCCATGCACCTCAATCAGGTTCCCAGTGTGCTGATCCAGCCTTCCAAAGTGGAATGTTTTCCTGTGCCTGGAAGGCTGTCATTAAAAGTGTACTGCTCAAGCCTTCCAGGGTTTTGGACAACAAAGCACAGAACTGTGCATTGATCATGTAGGCATCAGCCCACTGGCAGTCTACTTTAGGAAGAAGCAGGGTGTCAGAGTGGAAGACAGCAGAGGAAACCTATTGGGGTCAGGGGGTGTTAAAATCAACTAGACAAAGTTTTATGAGAGGAGGGCTGCCAGTAGAAAAATTGAGCCCTTTACGGAGCCATAGGCCAATTATGGTGTCTTTGGGGCCTGTCATGTGTCCAACAGATGCACGAGGACACAGAGTTAATGCACCTGCCAACACAGAGTGACCCGTCCTCATCATTGCACCCATTGACCAGAATGATGCCTGCATCAATTCCACAGATCCCTTTGGTCAGAACTATGCCAGCATCACCACAATTTCTCCATCTGCACCGGTACTCTGCTCCAGTCTGCCAGGCCTTCCTAGTATCTGCACCTGTACTCTGTTCCAGCCCTTCAGATACCATTTCCTGTATCAGCAGCTGTATCCTGCTACAGCCCACCTGGCATCTGTACCTGACATCTACACCTGTACCTAGCTCCAGCGTACCAGTTGATATATCTGCACCTGTACTCTGGACTGTATTATTGCCCTTGGTCCAAGATCAGTACCTGCCACCAGCTTCCCCCACCAAGGCTATTCCCCACAGTCCTTACACTGTAAATATTATACTACGTTGTCGGTCATTCATATATAATAGTATATTTCTACACACAAATGCGCATACATATAAAGATTTGCAGAATTAAATTTTTTTAAACATATATACGCATACACGTGTTCATACGCTCACACACACTCAGCCCTCGCAGAGAGCCATGAAATAGCTCCCTAGTGCTGTCTCTGTAAGAGAATAATTTAGCAGAGCTCTGCTCTGATAAACTGATTTGGGGCCTGTTCATCCTGAAGCTCTTCATGGAGGACAGCGTGAAGCTCTCATTCCATTAGAGGTAAAAAGTACCTGGCAGTGGAACCATACACAGGAGCTGGTGACAGACTGAGGACTGAGCCAGGCTGCTCCAGGGCCACCTTGCCCAAAAAGGTACCCGAATAAAATAAAGCCGGTGACCCCATGATACAAATACAAACCAGGACAACTTGCCACTCTTTGTCTATGTATCACCCTGGGGTTGCCAGCCCAGCCCTGTATGGGAGCTTGCTAGATATAAATACCAAAATTTTCTATATAGTGTTAATTTTCTATAGTTTTCTGCACATGCATGACTCTTGGTGCAATGATGCATTAGAAAGATTAAGCAAAAGCAGGGTCAAATCACACAAGGCTGAATATCATTGTGACCAAAAACACGAAGATATAAAAATTCCTTTCCAAATATCTGCTAATGTAAACATTTTTGTACAGTTTGACTCAAACTGTAGAGATGACATTATTTGAAAACGAAATCCAGGCTCCGGCATATTAGGCATGGCAAAGTTCCATAAAAGACAATTAAAAGCGTCACATGTTTTAAAGCAAGGATTTAAATTATATAATGGTGAGAAAAGTACCTATTAAAAAGCTAAAATAGAGTCAAAACAATGTAGTTCATGGCCTCGCTCCAGAAAGCAAGCCTGAGAATTTTCCATTCATCCTTACATAACAGCATTTTCCGACTATTCTCCAACCATTAACTGGATTTCTGCAAGTCATATTGGATAGAACGCACTTTAACTGTTCAAACTACATATTCTTCAGAATTTAAATTTTGTTTGTTCCTGTGTGTGGAAGTCTTATTTGTAAATTAAGCATAAGAATTATACATGAATGTAGACAACATCGTCTGCTGCTATGCATCATTTGTTGGGAAAATATTTATTTCAGAGGAGACACCAGAATTGACGAGCCTGCAGGTCAGGCGATTAGGCCTGGCTGGCAATCAGTGATTCTATTCATCACAAAAGGTGTCCAGCAGGGCTGAGGTCAGAGATCGGTGTAAGCCAGTCAAGTTCCTCCACACTAATCTCAATAAATCATTTCGGCTATGCCTTGTATTATACACAGGGACATTGTCATATTTGGGCAGGATAGGATCTTGCTCCAAAAGTTTGAAGAACTGAGTCACAGGATGCTATAAGCAAGATGTTTAAATGTTTTTGTGCCAGTGGAAGGACAAGAAAAATGGGTCATTAACAGGATTACTCATAAGGCTAATGTCAGACGAACGCAGTCAGAGCGCACTCTGGGTGCATGCACAACGGAGGCACGTACTGACGAAAGATACTGTAGACACCACACGGTCTGTTTTTGTTGACGGATGTAGAAAAAAAAAAAGGACATGGGAAACAAAATATGAAAAATTAAAAAATTTGAAAAGGATATGAAAAGCCATTTTGTGCGTCAAGGTGCTGGACGTCGCAAATGCGCTGCGTCTGACATCTCATACAGAACGCTACGTGGACGTGGCGCACTCTGCGCATCCGTCTAGCAGTTTTACGTTCTTGCCTAACTTGCATCCGTTTGCCACGTGCGTTGTGCGTGCACACGTATTTCATGTGTGGGTCTATTGATCAGGATTCTATGCTACCACGCATGTGATCACTGCGTTCGTCTGACGCAGGCCTAAATGTTGCACATAACTTTATAAGGTCAGGAATTTGTAAGATCAAGCGACTTCCACATATTTCGTAGATTTCAGTGCGCCCATACTGACATGACTCCTGGTATCCATCGCAGCGTTGTGGCGATTCGACAGGCCGGCCACATGCTAGAGCACGCGCACTGCACGTGCTACAGTGGCCGTGCTGTGGCCATGCTGAAAGCCTCCCTGTCGAAGCGCATTAGAGAAGATTGCAGGTGTTGAAAAAATGAAAAAAGCCAATTAGACTTAAAGAGTGGCATGAGAAGCTGTACTGTGCAGCTTCAACTGCCACTATATGGATTTCATTGAGAAACGCTGGGGTTTTTAGGAATTGCAACTTTGACAAACACCGGAGGTACCTGAATTGTTTTCACGTCTTAAGTACCTCATTGTGATCTCCAGAATAAGCATTTGAAAATGTTATGTTTAAAAATGAATTCAATAAAGCAATGACTGTTGACTAAATAGGATTAAGTTTATAGTCTAGTGCGCCTGGGAGGCAGCCATCTAACACTCAATTTTCTGAGCCCTAAAATCATAATAAAATCCCAAAATTCATCATAAACGATCAACATAAATTTGGAATCAGGCCTTCATCTATACTTAAGTCAAAGGCACCTAAACATTTTATTAAATTATATCACACTGCTTGCATTCTTTAAAATAAAAAAAAACGACTGCATTATCTTCCCTGGGAAGTAACAGATTTTCACTTAGGCTGTGTTGATGAAAAGTAGTTGGCAGAACTCAATTAATCCTCCTTTGTTGTTGAATCGGCAGAGTGTACTTTAAGCTTATAAATGCATTAAGAGCATTACCCATTATATCTTCTATGCCTAGATTAACCCTTCTTGTTCTGCCGGGTTTCCTTTGTGAATACCCAAAGTGGATCTGAAAGTCATTGCTAAGCATTATGGGTATTTCACAGAGAAAGGGGGTAATTGTACTTCGAAGCACAATGGGATCATACAATAAAGTCAAAAAGACCAAACTATTTCCTGCAAAGTTATGTGGTTTAGCTAACAGATAGTGTTTTGTTGTTCATCAGAAGACTCCACTGTTTCACAATTCACAGATTATATTCAAATATATCAGCCAGCTCTTACCTGGCAAACAAAGCACAAGGAGTCTTTAAGGAACGTCTAGGACCACGGGCTATACTTTGATGGAATTGGACAATCTGTGGCGAAATACACTGGTGGTGGGATACTTTAATGAAAACTGGGACAACAAATTATGCATTTAAGAGAAAAAAATATATATATTTCATCGTTTGGCCACATGCAATAGTTATGGTTCAAGTGGTCTTAAAAGTGCAACACAATTAAATGTCTAAAAAAAAAATACATTATCTGTACTGCCATCAGGAATAATTACCAAGCCTTCCTCCTGGTAGCAAACATTAAAGAGTGCTGGGTGGTGGATCAAAGCTTTAGCTCAGAAATGTGAGAAGTCACATGTACGTGAAAGTATTTCACAAAACAAAGACATGTTGCTGTTTAATATTTAAAAGAACCCTTAGATTTGAAGGCCTAAAAGAAAGTATATGTAAATAACACATTTCAATGAATTAAGGATGACTTTCAGCAATTAACATACCTGGAAGCTTTGAAAATGAGACCTTTGAAAATGTTAAGTTAAAAAGTCTGTCAGCTAGCGTCTGTAGTGACTTGCAGAAACTAACTGGTTTTCAACCATTAACTTGCCATGACTTGACCACAGCATAAAACTTAGACATTTATAAAAATTTGAAAAAGTTTAAAAACGGTCAAGATAAAAGAGGTCTAAATTTCATTATTTTGTTATACTCCAGAAGTTGGGACACTGTCCCTTTTCTTGTTTCAATTTAAATATTACGAATTCACATTTTTTCCTGCTATTAAAGCCATGCAACCAAAATAGTCAAAAGTGGCACAAACTGTTCTATTTAGGCTAGGTGCTGCCATAGGTACTCCAAATACTGGCCCAAACACTGAATATATTAATTTCATGTTTATGTGCATTTTGATTAAGACAAAATATTCACAACCTATCACGGCAACTATTGTCAATAAAACGTTACTTTGTACAGAATCAAAGTGTCCTCATTACAGAGTTCTAACAATATTTACTATAGTTTACAGACTCATTGCTGGCAGTTTTGCTTTTCAGCAACGTATACACCTGCACACATAATGGACTTTCTAAAAGGATATTGGTACAGAAAATGCCACCATCTCCAATCTGCCTTAGAATTCTATATGAATACACCTGCCAACTTATTCTTAAAGAGCCAGTTCTTCTGGTGCAGTGTATAAATAGATCAACCTTTTCATTCTCATAGAAAATGTCGGCAGATAAGAACCTTTCAGCCCATCTAGTCTGCCCAATTACATGGATACTTTACCTGGATTTATCTTTTGTTTAGGATAGCCTTATGCCTATCCCATGCTTGCTTACATTCAATTACTGTTTTGGCCTCTACCACTTCAACTGGAAGACTGTTCCATGTATCCACCACCCTCTCAGTAAAATAATGCTTTCTGATGTTACTTTTAAACCTTTGCCCCTCTAATCTAAGACTATGTCCTCTTGTTTTGCTACTTTGTTTCCTTTTAAATATACTCCCTTCCTCTACCTTGTGGATTCCCTTTACGTATTCTCATGGTAGAGATATGCACCTCTTAGATGACAAATGTATCATAAGAGAGCTGCAAAGCAATAGAACTCCCAACAATGAGTCCATATGTTAGAAATAGCTTAATGTAAATTAACTATTGCTTTAGATCCATATTTTCTTTGACATAAATATCGTTGATATGAAATTACAAGTATTCACCTGTTTAAGTTAATGTTTATACTGAGTGATGGAGCAGTAAAGGAGTGCCAAGGACAGCAACCATAAATCCACCGCTGAATATAATGCTGTTAAATTTATCAATGCTGTAGCACCTATATTTTAAAGCTAGTGGCATATGATGCCAATCACACATTCAACAGTGTAACACAAAGGTCACTTTAAAGCTGAACAGTTTAACTGCGATACTGCAGCACTGTCAGTGCAGGATAAATTCAGTACAGTTAAATCCCTCTTGAAAAATTTGGGGAAAAATAAAGTAAAAGACGAGTCACATACTGGTTTTCACAGGTCCTCCAGGAGTCTATAGCCACTACTAAAAGCAAGGGATCCTGTGCACTGCATAAAAGATGGCATGCCAAATTGAATGCCGTTTTTTTTCCTTCACAATCACAAAACAGATTACATTTACAAAAAAAATACCAAACTTTTGAGAACGAACACTTCTGATTGAAATGTTGCCTATTTTTTATTGTGAAGGTAAAAGCATGCACGATTCAGTATCAGTTGTGGCTTTCCGTTCTATTGCTGCATAGGCTGAATATATGCTGCACCTCCAAAATATTTAACCAAATAACACTTTTCCCCATTTGTAACATCCACATGTTACTGGCAGCTGAAAGGTAAGTTTTGGTATGGGGGGGGGAGGGGGGGTGGGTTCGTCTGGTTCTTGCCAGTCACAACCATCTGACATAAAGAACAAGGCATTTAAATTTAATTTGTTGCATTCAGACAAGTTGAACATGTAGATAGCAGCTGCACCATGACGTGGCATGAATAGCATGCACCTGCCCAAACGTTATTCCTTCAAGCTCTTTGAATGGGTAAACAAAAATCACGAACATCTTACATCCTATAGATTGAGAGCTTAATAAAATGATGCACTGATAAGCAAAGGTGTGTAGCAAACAGGAGCTCACGCCAGGACCAACAAAAGTGCGCAAATTATTTTGCCGTTGAAGTCACTTGAACATGGAAATAAAACAGAATTGAGATAAACGACTATCCTTGTATTCAGAACCACAGGGTTCTCTACAGATCAAAAATCAGAACATTGCAATAAAAAGCTACAGAAAAATCTTGACTAAAATGCCGTTTTAGGTCTAGTTTGCTACAGCTACAATAGATTTAGTCAACTGATATCTAATGGGTTTTAAAAAAGGTGTAATGAAGTATTTAAGCATTTCTATATTATTTCCTAACTCCTAAAGTAAGCCACTTAACCTGTTGTGATATTAATGTCTGAATGTGTAACAGTATTGTTATAGCACAAGTTAAATCTTATCAAAAAAACAAATCTGAAAGAATCCAAACTTCCTCTTTCACAAAAGCCTAGTAATTAGACATACGTTGAATATCAATGCAAGTGCAACTCTAAAAACGGTTGTAATGCCATTGCAAATGTTACACCTTTTACTTTAGTCACACACCTCCCTACCACTCAAAGAAATTGAATCTTAGTTGACAAATGACTCAAATTTTGTAGACAACCAAATTAAAAAACACTGAAGACCTTTAAAACTGAAATAAAGGGGGATTCAAAAAGTGAGGAAACCCGAACCAGAAACTAAAACCGCAGGACGCACATTGCCACTGAGATGCAGGTATGCGCACTGACATATGTAGTTGGTAATCCATTGTTTGAACTGCCTTTGCATCAGAATGGTTTGTCAGCGGGAGCCCACACCATTGGTGAAAATACAGGTTTTATTCTAGGAAGCCTTTGTAGGCCAGCCTCATTGTTTTAACACCTTTAGACGAAACCAGCATTTTGAAACAAAAGACCCATCGCAAATAATCAGTTTTCATATATGCATCATCTGTATAAGGCATTCTGCTAGTTTAAAGCACCGGTTTGATTTTCTGGTCCCTCAAAGCCTTTTAGGTTTTTACACATGAAAATCGACAACAGTAGCAGTGTGTCAAAGAAAGCATGGTGTGTAATAAAAACCATCTGATTGGCCGTTTAGCATAACAGCATTAAAGAATTAATTTTGCGAAAACTTGTTTTCTTCCTATAGTTATGCATCAGATCAAAGCAGGCTCCAGCAACTGGACTGGGTCTTAGAACTGTACTTTTGACAACGTGCAAAGTTGCTACAGTACTTTATAGAATAGTGTGCAAAAATAGAAAATCCCAAAGATTTAAGATTAAAATATATACCTTGGATGTACATCTGCAATAGAATCTATTATCCTGCACTTTTTATACACTGCAAAATAAGGGTGGCTAAAGGTAAATACCAGAGCCAAGTTCTTACACTGCAGAGAGAATAGGTAATGCAGCAATGACCTGCAAGAGCAAATATGTTTACATATGTAAAACAAATGAAATGTTTGTTTACACAATATATTTTCACAGGAGGTAAAAAGGGCCTGTGTGGCACAAGAGCTAAAGCAAACCTTTACAGAGAGTAAAGATTCACTACTGGCAAAAACAAACATGTACTTTGACCAGAGTTTTGTTATGCTGCACTTCCTAAACCACAACATTTTAGAACTACATGGTGCTTATGCAAAATTCTTTGCAAATCTTAAGGGTTATTTTCTTTTAACTCAAAAGATCTTAGCCTTTATACAATTTCCCTGTTTTAAAAGAATGCCGAGATAAACAGCAGTAGCAAGGTAAGGCCCACGGTGCATAGGTTCAATCACTGATAAACTGCTGCATGGAAAAACTTGGACTTCAGTCCATTATAACCGCTTTGGAATCACATGATCTATTCATAAAGGTAATGTGATTCAAGGGAAGCAAACTGAATGCAGACTGAAGTCCAGAATTGCAATGGTCTGTAAGCTCGTGATAAAAGTCCAGCATTTTCTAATTGAAAACACCATAGATGCAGCTTCGTCAAAAATCAAGAGCCACATAGTGTAAAGGTCACTAGTCTTAACGTGGCATGCACATGTCGGCTTGTGGTCAGATTGTCACCTACAGCATCCTAAAACCAAAGATCTTTCCAATTTTTTTTGGGAGGGGGGGGGGTGTGAAAGATTGTGTCAGTCTGTCTGTATTAAATCTTTTGATCACAACTGAGGATTGATTGCTGAAGCACTAGGAAATTTGTTCCTTGATTACATAAAATGGCACAGGATAGATTAATCCTAGTATGGTCACAATTGTTCAAAGCTTCCTCCTTTGGCCTATGTGTCAAAATGGTTACTGCTGTAAACCACCTCTATAGGGGTTATACAAAGTATAGCTTCACTAGAGCATAAACAGGTTTCTGCATTGCAGCTGGAATACCACCACATCTTACCATTTGCAAGATCTACAGTTCAGTTTTCCTAGCCAAACTAGGGGCTTTAATTTTTATGGGAGCATCAAGCCAGCCCTATTAAAGCAACCCTTAATACCAGATGTTCTTGACTGGCCACTTTAAAACTGAACCTGAATAAATGTAACATTGCTGCAACTATAGATCTTTGCAGCTGAACTTTATACATTGAATATATTTGTAAATAAATTACCAGTATTAAAAAGCAGACTCCATGAGGAAAGTGAATATGTTAGTGCTATGAATTTGGGACTATACAGTCAGTCTTGGCTTGCTGGGACGTTCACAGCCTTGGCAATTTACACCTGGCTTTACCCATAGGGCTAGCACATTTGAACTCTGTTTAGGTTTGTCCCCTCAGAGTCTAGTCCATCATACAGAAACCATTGGCTAGATACCAAACCTGGTGTAGACTTTCCTACTAAGTAATTTAGCCCCTGGAACGAAGTGCAAAGCTACCCGATACCAGCAGCTATGAGTATCAGCTCATGAAGTACATAGGACGCCAGAGCCTTGCGTGTCCTGGATGCAAGCTCTGCTTGAGATTCTTCAGCACTGCTGAAGAATGAGCGAGACTAGGAACCATTTGTTCCCAGTCTCATCCTGTGAAAGGAAGAGAGGCAGACTTTGTGCCTCTAATGTCACCTGTAGTCAGTGGAATATGGCGCTAGGAATTTAGTCCAAACTGCCATTTGAGCTAGGCTTCCATGTAGTATGCCTTTGTCTGCAAGACAAGCCAATGTCTAGATTTTCCACTGAATGTTATAGGCAAGAACATTAAATCTTTAGCATAGTCAGGGCCTCAGTGCACCTGAAACTGAGAGCTACTTTGGTCCAAGTGGCTACCACAAATAGGGGAACACCTAGCACATAAGATGCATTACAAGGTCCCCCCCTCCACACACTTAAAGCAGGGTGACAAATGCAGCAATTGAATATGCAGCTGTCAATTTACCACACAGGATTTGTGGTGTTTGAGTTTTACATGTGAGGCTGGTAATTTTGTAGATGGGCAACTTAAAACAGGTTTAGATATTGATGTGAAAATACACTAAGCAGTTGTGACAAGATCCAAAATAATGAAATTTTGCCAAGTCATTGCTAGAAATACTGCTTTCTGTACAAACAGAAAAACAAGTGAGGTCAACCATGAATCTTAACCTGCAGAAATAAAGTTAACACTATTACCTATTGTAAAACTGAGGGACATTGACACCAGAATTTAAAAATTAGAAATCAGGAGTTAGAATGCTTGATTTGCAATGTTGCATTGTTTTAGGTCAATTTGAACCACTAGAATGTCACCTCTACTCTAGCATAGTGATAGCATTAGTCACTAACGAGATATAGATCGACATAGTATATACCAGTTTGTCAATTTTTTTGCTCAACACTTGTTCACTAACCACATTTGCAGAAAAAGGTCTGCAAATATTGATGCTACAGTGACAAACTGGTGTTTCCCAAGGGATGTAGCAAAACAAGAGGACATGGTCTTAGATTAGAGGGGCAAAAGTTTAAAAGTATCAGGAAGCATTATTTTACTGAGGGTGGTGGATACATGGAACAACCTTCCAGTTGAAGTGGTAGAGGCCAAAACAGTGATTGAATTTAAGCAGGCATGGGATAGGCATAAGGCTATCCTAAACAAAAGATAAATCCAGGTAAAGTATCCATGTAATTGGGCAGACTAGATGGGCCGAAAGGTTTTTATCTGCCGACATTTTTCTATGTTTCTATGTTCAGTGGGAGAACCTTCAATTGCAACGACAAACTATGGACTAGGTGACTAAGGCTGTTACTCAAACCATTGTGAACTTTGGCACCCCCGATGTTTCTGCACTACATGCCCCATGATGTGTGTAAAAAACCCAATAAAAACACACCAAGGCCTCGTTCACACCTGGGCCTTACACAGGGTGTTCCTGCGCAATGTAAAATGCCCAAGCATGGAAATCCCACATTTCCTATGGGGCCTGTTCACACCTGGGTGCTTTACAGCACGCAGAAACGTGCTGTAAAACATCCTACACCCAAAGACATACAGGAGCTTCTTTGGGGCGTATTGCAGTGTGTTCACGCTGCAGTCTATGGCCGTGACCGTGCTGCAGTGCGTTAATGTTTGCACGATGCGTGTTAAAGAAAAAATGTGTATTGCGTGCGTCAAAAAACGTGCAGATATGAAACTAGCCTTAAGGCTGGGTTCACAAGCATCTGGGGTGCCAATGTTGACCATCACTGCCCTAGTCTACCTAGGCGTATAATGGCACGATATGCAGCTAGAACCCATTAAGAAATTTTAGACCAAACTAGAATAGTGCACATTGCAGCTCTTTATTGACATTGGCAAATTAAAATAGAATAAATTAACAAGTATTTTCTCAGAAAAAAAAAAAGTTTTGTACAAAAATACTGTCAAATTTCCTAAAAAGCTTTCAACACAGTAGTATTTCTCATGAACTAAAAGTAACTATTAGCACAGTGTCAAACATTTTGAAACCAGAAAGGAAAAGAATTGAAATGTTTTTCCACTGATTATATTCCAGCCACAGTAACTGTACATCAAGGGTGAAACTGGAATACTAAAAAATAAAGAAAAACCACAACAGTGGGACTTCTCCTAATCCAGCAAGGCTTGGCCCATAATTGTATAATTAAGATTCCAGTTTTATACAGAATGGGGAGGAGAACGAAAAAGAACCAATGCATAGATTAACCTAAGTAACATGGTTATATTGCCGCAGTAGCATCTGCGATCAAGATCCATGCGACTACAAGTTCTCAGTTGGATACAAGACAAGAAAAAAAAAAAGTTGATTTCTTTTTAAGAGGACATCTTAAAACTGGTATGAGCTTCATTGCAGTAAAAAGCAAAGAAAATAAAAAGCTCATATGCCCTACATCTGGAAGAAAAGTGGCACAATTACCAGGTTGGCCAGAAGTGTAAAACGCAGGAATCATGGGGAACAAAAATATATATTCTGTACAGATTAATAGTGGACTCTGGAAGAAAGATTTGTTGTCCATAGGAGGAATGTTCAACGTCTTATTTTATCCACCAAGTGGCAAGCCTAACAGCTCACTCTATTTGGTTGTTGTTTGCAAACAAAGTCCGTCATAAAATCAAATTCATTCTGTCCTAGCCAAAGCTCAGGTAATTCCTTGATCCGATCCAATCCCATTTCCATCACCAAGGACATTAGAACTTCCTCGTCTATGAAGTCCGTGTCTATGACACTAGGAGGCAGCATCGCTGCAGATACATGGCTGACCGAAGGAGACATGCCACTGCTGTGTTTCGGATTGCAGTCTCTGAAATGCTGGTTTGCCCCATTTATCTGATGATTTGCAGGATGCAAGTCCGGCATGTAGGGATTGTGCTGGTATGGATGATGCGTGAAATATTGGTTGTTCAGCTTTTGAAGCTGCATGCTGGCCGTTAGCTGAGCTGCTTGACTTGTCACAGGGGGTCCCATAAACTGGGCATTGTTAAACCTTGCTGCTTGAACCATGCCATTATTCGGATGTCCACCATTTACATTCCCGGCCACCATGGCATGCCTGATGCCATTGTTTGAGTTTATGTTTCCTGCTGCGTAGTGCAGGTGCTCACCCATTAAACTGTTAAATGAGTGTTGCTGCTGCTGATGGTGGTGAGGATTCTGGAACTGACCCATTCCCATACGATGAGCTGGATGGTGGTGAAGACCATTTGATCCATCTGGAAATCGTCCATGATTCATAGCCATCAAATGTTCTGCCATCGCACACCTGAGAAAAACAAGAGAAACATACATAAATATTAGGAAGCAAAGTATAAAGGTTTATTGGGCATTATGAATGGCCTTGCACCTAGCCATATGGCTACAATGAATCAAGGACATGCTCTAGACAAACGAGAGATATACAGGCAGATCAGTATGCACTACTTTCCTATTCGTGCTTGCATGATCGTGTATTGCGCTAGCTGTAGGCACCATGGCGAGCCTTACCTACACCCATTTCCTGCATTGTTTAGATCTACACGTAGACCATTAGAGCCAGAGTAAAAGGGCATTAAATATGGATGTCAACCTACAAAAACAAACAGAGTGTACAGCCTTTAAGAGGACGCCAGGTCTTAAAACAAAAGCTGTAATAAAAGAATACATTGGCATTCAATTACATTTCAGTTCACCGCTGGTTGAGTGAATTCTAAGAAAATTGGGGAAAATTACAATCAACACATCCAGGCTTTACGCTTTAGATAATCCGTAACTAGGATTAAAAAAGTTTCATCGTTGAGGTAGAATATGGAGCCTTATATATATCTAAAGACATTAGCTAGAGCCCTTCATGCTTGCAAAGAAAAAAAAAAAAAAAGGGGCCAGGAATAAGCACACTCAGCAGAAGTCACCGTTCCCACCGCTAGCGAATAAAACAAGAGCACAAAACCTTAATGCAGTAATCAACACTATAGAGCAGCTAATATTCAACTTAGTACAGCAGGGGGAAGGAGGAAGGGGGAGGATATTAAGCAGCCATGGCCTCATGCAACAATGAAAACAAAGCTATGCCATCATTTTTGAGACCTCCATATGCTATAGGCTGCAGCATGGGTGTTTATAAGAGGGGAGGGGGGGGGGTTCTCATACATCGGCTTAAAATAGGGCATTGTAACTGTACCCCTTTATACCTCCAATGTGTCGGCTACAGAATAAAGATGGGATTGGAAACCATAGGTTGCTGTCTGTCAGACCTTCAGCGCATTCAAACGCTAATCATTACAAGGGGCCATCACTGTTGCAACACTTGCCATTTTCATTTAACGATCACAAGTACTGGGTGGTTTTCCAGACCATTAACAGACAGTTTGCAGCACTGATGCAATCCCCTCTCCCCACAAGGACTCTGCACTGTACACATTACATAAAAAAAACTGCATAGTTTGATAACTTGCTGATCCAGCATCATCCAAACTGAAGAGGACTTCAAAAAAAAAATATTAGGTGTATAAAAATAAACAACCACCACAGCTCGACATCTGCAGACAAATATTAGGTTTTATAAAAAAATACAAAAACAAAATGATAGACTATTAGTAAACAAACAGACTCCATCGCTTTCCCATCTCACAGGCTTTAGAAGCAAAGAGTAAATAAAAGGAAAAGCCAAACAATAAACACAGCTGAGAAGAAGATCATTAAATAAAACACTTACTCCTTGTGGTTGATCAAAAATTACACGATGATACAAAGGATCAGGAAGCGGATGTCAACATATAGGAAGGTTTCTCCCCCTCTTCGTATTGGAACGGGTGACCCTGTAATGTGATCTTGCTGCGGAGAGCTCGGATCCTTCACTCCCGAGCAAGAGGCATCAGTACTTGCCAACAATGAACTGGGTTTCTTCTTCCCAGCTTGTTAATATAGGATTGCAGAAGGGAGGAGCGATAGGGGAGAGAGAGCCTGAGAGAGGGAGGGTGACAGAGGGAGATGGAGAGGAGAGAGGGAGGAGGGAGAGAGGGAGCCCAGCAGGCAGGAACAAGTAAAACCTGGATTAAGGATAAAGAGCCGGAGCTGGAGGAGATCCAATCATTCTGATGCTGCTGATTCTCTTTCTCCTTGCGACACGTGTGTTCGATCTCTCTCGGCTTCCCCCCCACCCCACCATGGGGTGCAATGTCACACAAGTGCCGCTAGGGGTCTTTGTCTGCTTACTGTAACTGCTTGGTGGAGGAGGGGAAGTGACACAGACCCACACAGCACTCTATATAAATTGATAGTGCTATTAGGCAATGGAGAATGAAAGACAAAAGGTTTATTTATTTTTCACAGAGGGAAAATCAATCTGTGTTATAAATCAAACATTTAGGCATTTCTGTGATCTTGGCTGTGGGCTTGTGAAGGATGATATGATTATATATATATATATATGTATATATATATATATGTATTAAATGGGTGTTGCTTTCTCATTATGACCCTCTCTTACAGTTTAGAATGAATCAACACAATCTATTGTTGCCAGTGATGCTGAAATGACTTATTTCCCAATATGACATGAGGAGATCACAAGCCTTTCTGTTCAGAGCTGCTTCTAAGATTTCATTATACAGCAATGCTGGGGTCATTTATCTGACACTGTTTACTTGCCTTGGTGACTGTGTTTTAAATAAAGGAAGCGGAGGTTATATCAATTCTGGATAAAGAAGCATTCTAAGAAATGTTAATATTTAACAGCATGAACATCACAGTCTCTTGTTACTGAGTGGATAATGAATCCCTGGATATGAACAATTTATACTATGTAACACCATTGTTCTGGAGGCTTGACCTAAATACATATATAAACCTGACTCATCACCTGTTGAATTTTAGAACATTTATGATCACTGTGTCTTTTTTTATTATCTTTCAAATGTCTTCCCTTCAGATGTTATGTTCAAGACACTTTAGGGTTATTATGCACCAAGAATAGTTATAAGAAAGTCAAAGGAAGCTTGTGAGGCTCTTCGTTTGCGTGGTCAATGAGTGGTCGGTGATGATGTCATTTAGATCTTTCATTACAGAGCACAGTAGAAAGCAGCGTTGAGTACACACAAAGGTGGGGATGATGTCATGTTTCTAGTGCATTTGCAGTCACTCAGCAATGCTAGAAGAATGATTTTATAAAAACAGAATCATAGATTGTGGGTGGAAGTTTGTTGCTCGAAGCAGGTCTCCCATCGAACCTCTTTGTGGAATGTTAATAACAATTGTTATTTTCCTTGATTTAAAAATAGCCTCACGATATAAACCAAGTATATATAGCTAGAAAATTCAACATGTAACCTTTCTGCTTTAATCAAGTGCTAGGCATCATCCCAGATATTTAGCATCCAGACACCATAACAGAATGCACAGTGGTGGCTGTAGAGTCTGTGAGGCCTAAGGCAATCGTCAACTGTGAGGCCCTATTATTGTACAAAAATGCAGAATTTTGCTCCCTAAAACTATAATTAATCAAGGCTCAGATGGCTGCTCTAGCACATTGGTGTACGGTAATGTAGAGGCTTAAATGTGTGTTGTAATCCATAATACTATGAATGTGTGTATCTTGAAAAGCCACACAAATACCATCATAAGAGGCCCATATTTGAGCGAGGCCTTAGGCGACCGCCTATATGGCCTAATTATAGAGCCGCCTCTGAGAATGCATTAGCATTGTCACATACCAGTTTGTATTATACTTTTTTATATAGACTAAAGGCACCCACCCAAAACTCCAATCAATCTCAATATGCTCAATTGCACAAACAATATACCCACCAACACAGGGGTGTATTTTTTCATACGCTTCCCGAACCCGCTGCAGCAGATTGGGGGAGCTTAATTTTTTTTTCTCATAATGTCCTCTTTCTTTAAGAGGTCTGATTTGTTTGAGATGTGCAGGTATAAACAGAGCTGCAAAGCAATAAAACCCAAAGCAAGGAGTCTCTATATCATGTGGTGCAAATACGATGCTGTTCTCTTGTACAAATTGTATTTTTATTGCCATAATAGTCCTGTTTCAAAATCATTTCTACGTTCATATTTATTTGATATTGGTTTGAGGTGAGGGGGCGCAGAATTTGCAGTGCCAAGGGCAGCACTAAGTCTATGTACCAACGTGCATCAAACATATGCCTTCCAGTAGTCTAAACCCTAAATCTTCCATATCATACATTGCAGTGAATGCCACCCAGTGGTATTAACTTCTACAATATTGGCTGAAGAATATAACCTCACCGCAGGAATATTATTTTCACTTCAGCCACCTCCATGTCACCCTCATCACAATAAGTGTCCATCATTCATTCCATAGTATCCATTTCCTAATTACATACCATGTGGTACAGTCATGTTTACATGGAACTAATATTACAATTATGCATGATCCTCTTTGTTTTCAACGCTCATTCGCTCTTTTATATTTTTTGGAGGACCTCCTTTTTAAAACACAACAGAGAAAATCATAAAAATCAGCTTTAAAACACACCCAGCAGTAGAGAAACATTGCCAGTTATTTTTGCCCATGAAGTATCTTCAGATTATAGCACTTGTGTATGTCTAGATGGCTGACTGCCAAGTAGATTGTCTGCTATTGTACTCTTGCTCCCCTGTGTGTCATCTTATCCTTGTTTTGGGCCTTTAACACTCTCGGCTGCTTCAGTCATTCCACCTCTACACTTATTTGCAATAACTCCCAATATTAGGCAGGGATACGTGTTCTTTATTATTAGATATTTTACACAGGTTCATTCTTCGAGGTATTTAAAAGCTGACTGTTGGTTTTAATTTTCTAATAATGGTCACCTTTTATGTATCAAGTCAAAATGTCAGCATCTACCTCGTCCTCCGCTCAATGGCATCATTGTTCATTTAGACAAAGAGAGCAATGACTCACAAGATCACTGTATTCCTTCTGCTTAGGAGATGTATGAAAGGTCATATTTGTGTTCTATCTAATAACCCCATGATCTTCACACAAATCTCCTGATTCATTACAGGGCAAAACAGCCAAGAAAATAGTAAGGACATAAAACATGTTTTACATGTTGGTCAGCTTGTAGGTAATGTACTGTATATTGAAATGTTGCTGAGTTTGTAAAAAACTTGTTAACATGCTGCCAAGATTGACTGTGATCAGTACTGAAGTTGCTGGAAAGATAGAATAGCTTTAAGGTTGGTACGTATAGGAGGTATGTGGGGTGAAGGCATTAAAGGGCTAGTTTAGGGTAAAAATGGGAGGTGTTAACCTTGACTCACTCTGCACCCCCCTTCTATTTTGACCCTTTAGATAGTTTTGAAACTTATATTGTATCCAGGGATGGATTGCCTCCGTACTGGTGTGGACATGACATGCTGACAACTTCCTCTAAGATACAGTAGTCATGTGACCGAAGAGAGAAACTGTATGCTCGATTGATCATCTAGACCAGTGGTTCCCATTCACGGTTCTCAAGTACCCCCAACAGGCCAGGTTTTCCAGATATGTGAAGCACAGCACAGGTGATATGATTTGCTGCTCAGTGATTGCAGGATTCAGTCTGCATTTCCCCAAGGTAAACCTTAAAACCTGGTCTGTTGGGGGTACTTGAGGAACGCGGTTGGGAACCACTGATCTAGGCAATCAATGGCTCTCAATGCCATTGGAAGGAGCTGGGTCTTGAATTGTTTCTCGATTCTGGGTCTTGATCCATCAAACTCCGATCAGCACCTGCTCATCTGATCTTCTGGGCTGAACCAAGCTCTTGCACTGAATCAGCCCTCATAGACCCCTCCCCCTTCAGTTTGGAGGGTGGAGAGAGATGAGGCACCATGACCACTTGAGTGACCTTTTAAGGTTATCAATATCTGTCTTTGAATGGTAATCACTATAGTCCACACTGTACCTATGAATCAAGTACATTCTAGCTCAAAGTCCCTGTCAACCCCAACAATATATCAAAAGCCTTTGTGCCCTATTCCATGCTTCCCACTAAAATGGGGACACTAAACAGGTAAAACCTGTGCCTGTTTCTGCGCCACAGTGTGTTTCATCTCATGGATTCCATAAGACTCAATGGAGGGTTTCGCTTCTGGGCAGCGAGCCCTGCACAATCTCGATCTTGCAAGATCGTGGAGGAAGACTGGGAACTATTTGTTCCCAGCTTCACTCTCTTCGCGTCCAGAAGAAGCGTCGGATCGGGCCACCCTTCTCGCTGTGGGATGAGAGCCGAGTATCATATTTATTGGGGGGGGGGGGTAAGTTAGGGGGTGCTAAATGATTTTGCAAATGCAAAATCATTTAGCACCAGCTTTGAGGTGTAGCTAAAATTTTGCCTTGTGCATCCCGACGGTAATTAGCGCTAGCACTTTGTAATAGCCTACTTATCTTAATGCTAATTAATGATTGCACTCCCCATGTATTAAGTATAGGATGCACAAAGTACAGTAAACTTGACGAAGCAAGTGCAAAAGACTATGTGATCTTGATTTCTTACGGGTTTAGCGTCAGGAAGGTAATATGGAGGGTATTTGTTAAAGTCACTTATTCACGCGGTGATGCTTACACATCCGAACGTTAATCTTAGCGTTCACTAGGGAATAGTGCCCTTTACCTCTCTCACTGCCAGATCCTACCGGATATCTTGGATTTGTAGATTTTTTTTCACGCAGCTGGGCAGTACATGAAAAATGCAATCCTGCAATAGTTAGTTTGCAGATGCTGCAGGTGCCAAATCAGAGGAATCTCTGCCTTGTTTAGGAGAATTATTATTACTATTATTGTCATCATTTATATAGCGCAACAGTTTCCGCAGCGCTTTACAATAACGAAAGGGAATGAAATACATATAAACGGATTTAGGATGAAAACAAGAGGTGTAGAGGGCCCGGCTCATAGGAGCTTACAGTCTAGAGGGATTGGGGTGTGTGTGAATGATGTCCCTCCTGAAGCCTATGAATTATACATGTTGCAGTGCAGGGCAGCACATATCACACTCTACATGAAATAGCATTAATTATCCAGGAAACATGGCTGATCTGGCAATCCTTCTGATGTTCCTCTAATTTTTTTTAAAAAAAATTATGCACTAGTGAAACCTGGATTATCGCACAGATATAAAAGTGTCCGTAGCACTGGAATTATCCTAATTAATAACACTATATTGGCATCAGAATATATTTTGTTATAAATTACTTTATTGTAGTAATGTCTTAGATTAGGGCTGAAACAACTAATTGATAATGAAAACAGTCGTCAATTATTTTTATTATTGATTAATCAGTTGGTCAATTAATTGGTCTGTGTACAGCACACACTGTTTAGAGTCAGACTGAGTTAAACGTTACTAACCTCAGATGCTGCTTTGTATCAGATTGTGAAGATGTGCCGCTGCTTTACTCAGTATGATTTAGTTCTTCTAGGTTCTTATGACAGTCATAACCAGCTTCTTTTTATTTAGTTTATAACAGTAGCAGAACTATAGCACAGACCCTGGGGTACTGCCACTGTATGCAGGAGCTGTACCACTGATGTTTTATTCTTACTTTGAGCTAGAGTCCTGTGCCACCAGCCCACCTTCCCTGTCTACCTCTGTCAGGTTCGTGTTTATGGAGCTCAGGATGCGGGACAAGCCGTTTTTGGGGTTGAGTCTGGATGTGATAAGGTGTATGGTAAATAACGTAAAGGTTTTAGTACCTGGCTGGGTTTGGTTGAAGAGAGACGTCGTTGATGCAGGCTGAGGTTCGGTACACGGTGAAAGCAGGCGGAGAGTCGTCGTTGATACAAGCGGAGGTTCGGTACACGGTGAAAGCAGGCAGAGAGTTGTCGTTGATACAAGCTGGGGTTCGGTACACGGTGAAAGCAGGCAAAGCGTCGTCGTTGATACAAGCCGGGGTTCGGTACACGGGGAAAGCAGGCAGAGCGTCGTCGTTGATACAAGCCGGGGTTCGGTACACAGTGAAAGCAGGCAGAGCGTCGTCGTTGATACAGCCGGGGTTCGGTACACAGTGAAAGCAGGCAGAGCGTCGTCGTTGATACAAGCCGCGGTTCGGTACACGGTGAAAACAGGTAGAGATATCTTTAGACAGGTGTGCTCAGGTAAGGGAGGTTTAAAGGGGAGGAACAGGACAACCAAGCAATGAGTCTTGGAGAGGTTGGTGTTTAAATAGGGCGCCTGTGGGAATTGGGCCAATCAGGAGAGAGGTGTACCTGGTTGCCTGGGGATACTGGGTTTTGATTGGTTGGGGACGCCATCTTGGAAAGCCACGTGGGACGCCGAGACGCGAGGAGACTGGTGCCGGAGAGCAAGCGCTGGGGAAGGACTCGGTGGCGCCGCGGGGGTGCGCAGCCGATCGAGGGGTCCCTGGTATGGAGCGCCGATGCTGGGGCCATGGTGTTGCAGGGACAGCCCTCACTACCAGCAAGGAAGCCGCCGGGGGTCTGGAACCGCGGTGCAGGGCGGAGGTCCGGTGACCGGCAGTGGGTGAGTCAGTGGGTCCGGCGGGACCTGACAACCTCTCTCCGATCTGGAGCTGACATCCCTCCCTATGGACTGGTCCCTCCCCCCAAACTCCCTCCCACAATCGGTCTGGTCTCTTGTCAAAACTCACTCCCTTCCACCTCCGGTCGTTCCCCCGCTCAGTTTGTTCATGAAATTATTGTAAAGGGTACACTCTCCACACCCAGACCACTTTAGCTTATTAAAGTGGTCAGGTTGCATTAAGTGCCCCCCCTTCTCACCACACTTTGCGTGCTGACATCATATCTATCCAGTAGCTCGTTCAGTGAATAAGCAGACATGTTTGATTTGCGCACACAGCATCAATCATCATTCTGACCAGGTCCTCACATAACTTGTGTGCGAGAAGTATGCCTGTTACGTGAGATACGCAATTTGTGTAGTACGCACGAAAATCACGTACACTGTGCAAATTGCGTAAAAATAATGTGTAGTAGGGAGCGGTTGATTTTTTTCATGTGGTAAACAAAAAACAATTAAGTTTTTATCTAATGAATCGATTAATTGAAAAAATAACAGGCCAACTAATCGATTATGAAAATAATCGTATTTGCAAACCAATTTTACATTGACTTGTGTAGACTGATATTTTAAAGGTGAAAGCACTGCAAATTCTGTAGTGTTGCACTGCATGTAAACTCTAGCATTGCTCTCAAGCAGACCAAGAAACCTGAGATTTTGTTGCCATTTTAGGGCCCTTTTTCATTCCTCGCGCATCGGTTTTGCGCGCACGCAAATGCGCATTTGCGCGAGGACAAAACCATTTGCGCAGAACGTCGTATTTCAATGTTCGCGCAAACGATGCACGTTATAGTTTGACGCGGATGGACTTGCGTGAGCGTGATGAACTGTGCGCGTCCTATACTTAAGATTGTGAGCGCAAATGCGTTAAGAGGATGGTATTTCAATAGATGCGCAACTTCCTACGAACGACGTTTGCGCGCATAATTTTAACATCTTTGAAAACCTGGTGTTGACTGCAAATCTGAACGTTCTGGCCGAAACAAAATACACCAGCACGAAAAAAAAAATACAGCACAGTATAGTTACACATTCTACACATACCCAAAACTAAAAATTGTGAATTCGTGCATATTTTATTTATTGCTGCAGCATGTATACTCAGATTTATTTTGACAGGCGCAAAAACATTAGTGAGTCAATTAAGGTGAATTGATGTCAATTTTTTTTTTGAGAAAGGATTTTACCAGGAAGGATACATTGAGATTTCTCTCATTTTCAGGTATGTCCTAGGTGGCGAGTATGTACCGTTAGGTGTCTTGCCCAAGGACACTTACTGGAGAGGTGCTCACTGGGATTGAACCCATGACTCCATGAACCCATGCAAAGCAGTGATGTTACCTCTACTCCACCCAGCCGGAATTAAGGTTCTTAGGGCTGAATTAAGACTGAATCCCGTGAACAAAACAGTACGCGCACTGATTTACATGCGCAACGTTACTGCGCGCGTATTACACTTCGTTTTCGCGCGTTTTTTTTTACTAACGTTATTTTTTGACGGATGAGAAAATGCGTTCAGATCCGAATATCACATTCATTTTCGCGCGATAACGCTGGAGAATGCGCGCAAAAAAATTGCGCTGCGCGAGCGCATTTGCGCAGAGAATATAATATGGCCCTTAGTACGGTAATAATTAAAAAAAAAGAACCTGTTGCATTCTGTATAAAAACAATATAGCTAGACAAACAATAAAGAATACAAAAATGTGTGACTTTGTGTATGTTTGATTTCGCCAAAACAGTACGTCTTATTGCAATCCTCTTTACAGTATCTGAAAAAGAAAAATTAAACATGAAATTACAATTGTGGTGTATATACAGTGTTTAGCTGGGTGGGATGGGATTTAATCTGTGTTTGCTTCTTGCTAAATTTGAGCTTGGCTTCTCTGCAGTGTTTCTGGTATGAGGCGTCTGTGCTCTGTAAACAAAATTCAGAGTCACAAGTCACCATGATCCACCTCTTACATACTCATTTACTGCCCTTCATCCGGGAGGTGGGGGTTACACACCAGCCCATCCTCCAAAGCCACAAACAATGCTTGACATATGGAGTCTGATTTATGGCTCATGGTCTAGTTGGCTAACTAACAGGGACATACACTGTCCCATGATATTAAACAGACCTTCTGACTCACTCCTATTTTTTGATAGTTAATTACAAACCAAATATCTAATCATACATTCACAAATGCAGAAAGGGTTTCTATGCAGGAAATTTAACCCCTTACAAAGAAAAAATAAATCTTTTAACATGTCAATAAAGTCGAAAGTATTCATATTTATATAGTACTAACAAATATTGTTGCTCTTACTATTTACAACCAGCATATATTATGTAAATATATGTATTTATCATAAATTCAAATAACGTTTTAAATATATATACATATGCACATTTTTAAATTCACGCAAATAAAAGTGTATAAATACACCACATGAAGAACTGTATGTGTTTGACTAAACCATGGAATAAATAAAAGGTGTGGCATTTAAATCAAAAGGAGCTGGATTTTCCCTGTTTGCCCCAGGAGACAATCACAAAAGGAGGGCTCATTTACGTCTTCTTTGTCTAACTTTAAGCAGAATGTTCTGCTGGGATTGCACTTGAATGCACACATCACTGATAATATATACATGAGATGTATGCAGACTTTAACCGGAACCATTCTTCTAATACCAATTCACAAGCTCCAAGGTGTTAGAACCCTGACCTGATTTCAGATAAGACTGCAAACATAAATATATGTCGTGCTATATCCATAGGCTGAGTGGAAAAACTGAGGAATTAAAGGAGGATCCCTATTCCACAGCTCTAAACTGCCTAATCAAACATAACAATGCTTATTACAAACTATTCATTATGTTTGCAAATTAGCTCCAGGCTTAAAAGGCCTTTTGGATTGCAAAGGATTATATGCTTTTATTTGTACTGTCTGGGCAAGGGAACAATCAAAGGAGACAGGACTATAGAGTGATTAATAAGATTACTGTTGGTTATTTTGAATGAAAAAGAACAATTTAATACCATTGGCCCAATCGTGGGCTCTATTACAAAGTTGGCGTTAAAACACGGGTGCAAAGGAGGAAAAACTGCGCCTGCAGTTTTCCCCCTTGCGCCCACGTTTTAACGCCACATCACAATGACGGCCTGGAGCAATTAGGCGTAAGAGCCTTGAGGGCCCTGGGAAGCTGCTGGCTCGGAAAGGGTTAACCCCGCGGCGGGAACCAAACAAAGGATCTGGCCGCGGGGGGATCAGGGGGAGGGGTCGGCAGGTAGGGCATTTAAGCTGGACCGAGGGGGCCAGAGCTTTCACTTTGTGGCCAGGAGCAGGAGAAGAAGCCCACCCATCCACCCTTCACATACGCTGGGGGTTTAGGCTGTTGGTGCTCGGGGTGGGATCCATCCCCTCGTCACAGCGGGGGGGGGGTGAGGCAGTGCTGGGGGTAAAGGGGCGTGGTTAACATTTCAAGAGTTAAGATTGGGGGTTATGATTAATATTGTCTGATTAAAGATATGTTTACAGATAATGGGATGGTTATGTTTACAGATATGGGTGTAATACAATTGTTACAGCACTGTTATTGTTTACATGGGATTATGCTGTGGCCTGTAATAAATATCCACTTTTAGAATGAATTTAAATGTGTGGGTGTGAATTAATGTGCCGAGCGACAAGCAGCAATGGGCACCTCATGCAGGTGCAAAATATCCTGCCTGCATTGTTTGCAGGTGTTAAAATGCTGGATGCTCAGCGCAGCCACGAGCATCCACTCGCTGGAGTCCATAGGACTCCATTGAGTTCTCACCTGCTGGTCACATGACCAGCCGGATCTTGCCTGGCGAGATCCGGCCGGTCGGCGCAGGGAGAGACTTGGGGCGGTCCTCGCCGTGGGACAGAAGGTGAGTATAGGATGCTTTTTTAATTTTTTTAGTCTGGTGTTAACGGATTCTGCAGAAGCGGAATCCGTTAACACCAGGTTCTGGCTCTGGTTAACTTTTCGCTGACCAGAGCCAGACATCAATCAGCGCTGGGATTTTGTAATCCAGCGCTGATTAACGCTTTGCGCTCCCCATGTTAAGTATAGGGAGCGCAAAGAACAGTAAGCTCGTGCAGAGGAGTGCAAGGTACCAAACAAAAATGGGTTTTTTAACCCGTTTGCGTTTGGATTGCAATATGTGGTAAATACCACGGCAAATGTTAATGCGCAAGTGAGCATTAACGTTTGCGTTAACATTGTAATAGGGCCCCATGTGTATATATACTGTATATATTGTAGAGGTCGGCAGGGCTGGGTCCTGGATGGACAATATGTTTCACCCCTATTTGGGTTGTGGTCCCTTTAAGGGCAACCACAGGGTTAATCTTCCTGTCCAGGAAGAGGTTTAAAGCCAGCAACTCCCAGATAGGATTGTGGGAGTTTAGGAAAAAGGAAAGTAATCAGTGGAAGGTGTGTGTGTGTTTTCCAAAAGCAGGAGACGTGTTGTGCCTTGCTGGAGAGGCTTCTACATAATGGGGAAAGGATTCCCCAGGTTTGGGACTGTTTAAAGCGTTGGTGAGCCACCATTATTTTTCTGTTTATTTGTGCTGAAGATCAGGACTTTGCTTTAATTTCGCTGAACCCAAGCGTGTACTTATTATGTTGCCTTTTTCACTGCCCTGAAAGGGTGAATAAAACTGTTTTTGTTTGTGAAAGACATTGTGCACGTGCTCTGTGGGCCCCCAAACGTCACAATATATATGTTACATGTAAAGCCAGGAGTGCGGTTAATCCTAGGATTACCCAGGTAATCCTGACATTACCCAGGTGTCATTAGCAAAAGTCCAAAGTGAAATGAAATTTTGGACTTTACCCGGGTAATCTGCAAAGTATCCAGAGGCCTCTGGGTACTCCGGTTTTCTGCTATTTTAACCGGGTAATTCGCACATAACCCTAGTGTTGCTGGATAAAGTGTGATGTGCAACGAAACATCGGACTTTATCCGGGTAATCTGCAAAATATCCAAACGCTTCTGGGTACTCCGCTTTTCTTGGGTTTTCAGCAGGTTACAGTTGACTGAATTCCGAGGATTACCCGGGTAAAGCTGCAAATTGTTACCTGACTGATAACAAAATTGTGTTTTGTGTTATTTTTAATGAAATTGTAGCCACAGTCACAAACCCCACTAAATAACTGTCATGTAACTCTGTGCGTTAATTGTTTGAAAATTTATTTATGAAGATAAAGATTATATAAAAAGAGTAACCTAATGGTTATTAGGTTTTATAAAGCACATATGACACATAATAAAGATCATGTAACTCTTTCACATTCATATAAGAAACATATCCTGTTACTCTGTATATTTATTATATCCGCAATACATTTTAATGTTTGTCTTTTGCCATTTTCGTTGATAATATCCATAGATAATAGCAAAATTCACTTTTACCCACGCAGGGTCGGATGCTCTGCAGATTACCCAGGTGAAGCTGTGGATAGTCCTCAGATTACCCAGGTGAAGCTTCAGACTTGCACATTATCCGGGTAAAGTGTGAATTTTTCAGCTCTTCCACACCATTACCCAAGGGCAGTTGGTTAGTCCTAAGATTACCCAGGTAAAGTCTGAAATTTTCATTTTTTTTGCAGCTTTACCCAGCAGTTTTGGGTGATGTCAGGATTACCCGGGTGATCCTAGGATTAACCGCACTCCTGGCTTTACCCGTAATATATATATATATATATATATATATATATATATATATATATACTGTACAAAATCACCCGCACTCCAGGCTTTTTCACGTTTCTTCACTTTATTAGACCAAGATAAAAGTCATGTCAACGTTTCGGTCCCTCTCTGGGACCTTCATCAGGACAAAAAAACATACAATGCCCCCCCATTGCAAACACAAAGCTTACATAGGGAGAAAAATCATTAAAATCACAAACACCTTGGATACTCACCCTCCCGATGTGTACGGTGTCCGGCGTGCTGTGGGGTGCTCTGCGCATGCGCCATACTGCGGCCCATCCCAATGATGTCATCCTGGTCGTCCTGGTAACCAAAAATGCTTAAACTTCATATATGTCAACCCACATCTAGCGCCCACGCCAATCGGATCACTCATCACATCAGCTGGATGAGAAAACCAAGGATTGCCGCATTGATCAGCGGCCCACACATATTAAAAACAAAGGTGCCACCTGTATTTAGAGAAGATGTTACAATATTGTTTATCATTTCAGCGATTGTATTATGCATATCAAAACCATCATTCATAAATGCTGAATCAAGGCTTTTTATTACAACCTACTTCACTCTTGCCTCCCCATCCCTATACAAACACCGAGTACATGTTGCGTTCATTAAGTCCCCTTGGGTGTACTGTATCTAACCAATGTATCCACTGGGCTTCCTTTTTAAGCAACATAAGTGCCCTATCTCCCCCCTCCTAGGTGCGGGGACGTGATCTATGGCTGTGAAGCGTAGTGAGGCAACCGAGTGACCTAATTCCAAAAAATGTCTCGCCACTGGTTTGTCCGAGTGGCCGTCCCGATACGCTACCCTTGTATTCGACCTATGGTTTCTGATTCTATCACATAGTGGGGTTGTTGTCTTACCCACGTACGCTAGCCCGCATGGGCACAGTATCCTATACACCACGTACTCAGTTTTACACGTTATTGTGTGTCGGATGTGAAACCGTTTGACCGTGTGTGGATGGCTAAACTCCTTCCCCGGTACCATGTGACTGCAGGTCACACATGCCAAACATCGTTTACATCCCACATTACGGTGTCGTGCCAATTCCTGTGACTTCTCTAAAATGGGATCCGTATGGACCAATAGGTCTCTTAGGCTCCTATTACGTTTGTAACAGAACATGGGTGGACTCCTAAACTTCATTGGCAGAGTTCGATCATTCTCCAAAATGCACCAATTTTTCTTAACTGCAGCTGTTAATTTTTCTGTGGCCATAGTGTAGGTAATGGGAAACCTCAATCTATCTTGTTTTGCCTTCTCTACCGGAGGTAGAGAAGCCTTTTCTAGAGCTAGTTCTAGTGTCTGTCTCGGATATCCTCGTTGTTCAAACTTCCCATGCATTAAACTTAACTGTTCCTGTCTTGTGGATGAATCACTATTATTTCTAATGGTCCTCAAGAACTGGGCATGTGGTAGAGCCCTCTTGCAGTGCTCGGGATGTGCACTGGAACCTAATAGGAGGGTATTCCGGTCTGTGGGTTTGGAGTAGAGGGAATAGTGAAGTTGATGGTCCTTTACAAACACTTTAATGTCCAAAAAATGGATGGACTCACTGCTCACCTCACTTGTAACCTTAATGGGACTGTTTAGTCCATTGATATACCCTTCAACCTGTCTAGCTTCATCCACCGTGCCCCTCCACAAAACAAATATATCATCAATAAAGCGGACGTACAATAAAAAAATTTCAGAAAAATAATCCAATATGTAACTCCGCTCAAACGCATACATAAATGCGTTGGCATACATGGGTGCCATCGAGGCACCCATGGATGTCCCCGTGCGTTGTATGAACCACCGGTCTTCAAATCTGAAATAATTGTTTTGTAATGCTAGAGCTAATAGCTCTAACACAAACTCAATTTTAGGGCCTGTGTACATTGTGGACAACTCCCGCATAGCCTCTATACCAGCTTGATGAGGAATAACTGTGTATAGGCTTTTAACATCCATAGTTAAAAATACCAGATTATCATCAATGCATGTAATGCCCTTCAATCTATGCAAGAAATCTGTCGTATCCTTAACACATGTGGCAATAGCCAAAACTGGTTTCTATATATATACACGGGTAGTAATCCAGCACTCACGGGTTCTCAGTTTCATGCCTGGTGCAACGCTAAGTTTTATGTAAAGTCCAAAATACTGGCGGCACTCTGGGTCTTTCCAAAAATAGCAAAACTTTATTGTTTAAAAAGTCAACGTTTCAGCCCGCTCATCGCGAGCTTGTCCTGAAGAAAGCTCGCGATGAGCGGGCTGAAACGTTGACTTTTTAAAAAATAAAATTTTGCTATTTTTGGAAAAGACCCAGAGTGCCGCCAGTATTTTGGACTTTTTATATATATATACATATATAAATAGTCAAAATCCAGTACTCTCAAGTCCAAATTCACACGCCCGGTGCAGCACCAACCACAGTATAAAACAAATAAACGGCAGCACTCTGGGTCTTCTCCACAGATATAGATTTATTGTATATAAAAGCCAACATTTCAGCTTGCTCCCTGCAAGCTTTACTCAGGACAATATACAATAAATTATATACAATAAATCTATATCTGTGGAGAAGACCCAGAGTGCCGCCGTTTATTTGTTATATACAGTATACAATACATATATATGCTGCAGGTAATAAATCAAAGAAGAATACTAGGTGGCATGCCTTGGCTAGGTAACTTGTTTAACCAGAAACCTCTGAATGTTAGATACTATAGGGTCAATTCTTCACTGAGCTCTCCCTCTGCATGAATTAGTAATATTTGGCCAGGAAAATATGGCTGATCTGGCAACCTTAGCACTGCAGTTAAAATGCTCTCCCATCCCTCAGCCGCAAGTTTGGGCTTGTTTCTGGACAACCATGCCAAGGAACTGCACATATTGGCACCATCATCTCTACCCCAGCCGTTGCGGCCACCGACTACTTGTGCCAGTCAGCCCCACGGACTCTATGTTCTGAAGGAATCCCTGGTCGCCACAACCATTATTCTGCCTTCCAATGGTGCAATGACTATCTGTCCCGTCATCCACCGGTGTGACGGTGTATCTCCCAACCCGCGAGCGAGCTTTCGCCGTCTGGGGGTCGGCTCTTAAGGAGGGAGTAGTGTCTGGATCGCCACGCTCTGGCCCCTGTCACTCATGCTAACCCTGCACCATGAACAATGCACCTTCCTGAAACCTTCTGAATACACCAGCATCCTAGCCCTAGAACCTCACCTGACCTCACCTTCCCCTGATTATCCCAGTATATCAGGAAGCTACGCCCTCCAGTATTCACTTCCACATTGAAGTTCCTGACTGTGATACCTGCTTGCCAAAGCTCCCTGATACTTCTTGACAATCTCCTGACTTCTCTGCCAAAGACTCCAAGGACCCTCTGTTATAATCTGGACTTTCATTGCTTCTAATACCGGTACCCTCCCCATCCTGCTCCCCTTCTGCCACCCATCTAGGACCCCCCCCGTGTACCAGACCCCTTGCTGAACCCTGACCACTCTATTGTCTGTTCCTTGCCTGATTCTATGTTATCGTGTTTATTTATAATAAACACCCTTTTGCTACCTTGAACCTGCCTCTATCACTGTATACTGGGCTCACAACCCCACCCTGCTATACCAACCGCAGTCTACACGTGACAGAATGTGGAAGTCGAAACCCTGTGAGCCCGCAGTGCTCCATACTATGGTGGAGAACTTAAAAGATGCCTTTCTAAAGATCCAGCAGTATCTGGACTCCCTGCTTGATTTATATGCAGCAAAACCCAAGGGGCACCTCATCTAAGGTGCGTGTTCCTGCTACAGAGGGAGCCAGAGGACCGCTGACCGCAGAAGAAAAGGCAAGGAGGAGGGCGCTAGACCTCTGCTTCTACTGTGGGGGTCCCTTGCATCAAAAATTGGTGTGCCCACCTAAGCCAGGTACAAAAAGCTTTTCTAAACCCGTTCCTGCAAAGCCTGTTCATGCCAAGCCTGTTTGTACCAAGCCTGCACCTGTCAAGTCTACAAGGTTGATGGTGAAACCAGTACACACCCAGCCAAAAATAGCTGCACCAACTGTCAAGCCCACAAAGTCTTCGTTGGCGAAGCCGGTGCCTGCCCTGCAAAAAATGACTTCATCAACTGTCAAGCAAAAAAAGCATGCACCGAAAGAAAAACCACTATCCCAGCCTGCTCCCAGAAGAACTCTGGTAATTAGACCTCAACAAAAGTGTGCTCCTGCTCCCAGAAGACCTGAGCCACGAGCAACCAGACTCTCTGCACCCAGAGTCCAGGTTACTCAAGAAGCTTCTTCTGAGGGGTCAGACCAGGAGACCCCTATGGAGTGTGCCGAACCGGAGTCTGACCCTGAAATGCCCATGGAGCAGGAATCCATAGACGCTGAGCCAGCCATGCCAATGGAGATCGAGCCCAGCCAACACATCATGGCTGGTGTTACCAGAGATCCAGAACCCAGCCCGCTACCTCCATGCTGCACATATGCCTCAAACGGAACTGTTGTTTGCAGGGAGGACCTGGAGATCTTCGAACTGGCCCTGAGACTTCGGGAAGCCGCTCCTCATGGGCACACGGTGCCACCTTCACCATGTCCTTCTGATGACTCGAAGACAGAAGAGAAAGCCGCTGATGCTGGTCTGGACCTTTCCAGACAGACTGCCCGCCGCACCCAGGGACCCCCAGGTCAGCATGAAGGGTATGTTGGTGTTGCGGGATCTGTTTGTCGCCCGGCTGGAATGACTCACCGTACCACTGTACCCCGCTATTTCCTGGAGACGGACTACAATCCCTTCAGTGGCTCCTCTGGTGAATCAGACATTGAAGGGGAACCAAGTGAGCATTGCCCCTCCATAAGTCCAGCCACCTATCTGTGCCACTCAGTGGCCAACTACAGAACTCCAGCTACCAAAACTATCTCGAGTGCACCATGCCAGAGATCTGCCTTCATTGGTGCCCTCTTCTCCATGACACCCGCAGTTGTTCGGTTGCCTGTGAAATCGAAACCTCAGGAGCTGGAGGCTCACCCATGCCTCATTGAATTGGAGGTTGAGCAACAGCCCGAGGCTGCTGCCATGCATCCCGCAGGATCTCGAGAGGCTGCTGCCATGCATCCCGCAGGATCTCGAGAGGCCGCTGCCCTGCATCCCGCAGGATCTCGGAGGCCGCTGCCCTGCATCCCGCAGGATCTCGCGAGGCCGTTGCCCTGCATCCCGCAGGATCTCGCGAGGTTGCTGCCCTGCATCCCGCAGAATCTCGAGAGGTTGCTGCCCTGCATCCAGCAGGATCTCGCGAGGTCGCTGCCCTGCATCCAGCAGGATCTCGCGAGGTCGCTGCCCTGCATCCAGCAGGATCTCGCGAGGTCGCTGCCCTGCATCCAGCAGGATCTCGCGAGGTCACTGCCCTGCATCCAGCAGGATCTCGCGAACTGTCACTGCCATGGGGCTGTCGCCATAAGGGCAAGCAGCTCACTGCCCAGCAAGAGCTGTGCAGTACCCAGGTCGCTCAAGTGCCGTGCAGTACCCAGGTCGCTCAAGAGCCGTGCCTCACCAAGGTTGCCACCGTTGAGCCATGCAGTACCAAGGTCCTCGCCAAGGGCGCTGCCCCTCCGTGCCTCGCGAAGGGCGCTGCCCCTCCGTGCCTCACCAAGGGCGCTGCCCCTCCATGCCTCACCAAGGGCGCTGCCACTCCGTGCCTCGCCAAGGTTGTCGCCATTGAGCCGCGCAGTACCAAGGTTGTCGCCGTTGAGTCGTGCAGTACCAAGGTTGTCACCAAGGGCGCTGCCCCACCGCCCCTCGCCAAGGGCGCTGCCCCACTGTGCCCATCTGTCTCCACTACCCATTGTTGGCAGTTTCCAGCTATAGCCGCGCCAAGGGGGGTTTGCCAAGGTCGACTCTCCCATCCCTCAGCCGCAAGTTTGGGCTTGTTTCTGGACAACCATGCCAAGGAACTGCATATATTGGCACCATCATCTCTACCCCAGCCGTTGCGGCCACCGACTACCTGTGCCAGTCAGCCCCACAGACTCTATGTTCCGAAGGAATCCCTGATCGCCACGACCATTATTCTGCCTTCCAATGGTGCAATGACTATCTGTCCCGTCATCCACCGGTGTGACGGTGTATCTCCCAACCCGCGAGCGAGCTTTCGCTGTCTGGGGGTCGGCTCTTAAGGGGGGAGTAGTGTCAGGATCGCCACGCTCTGGCCCCTGTCACTCATGCTAACCCTACACCATGAACAATGCACCTTCCTGAAACCTTCTGAATACACCAGCATCCTAGCCCTAGAACCTCACCTGACCTCACCTTCCCCTGATTATCCCAGTAAATCAGGAAGCTACGCCCTCCAGTATTCACTTCCACATTGAAGTTCCTGACTGCGATACCTGGTTGCCAAAGCTCCCTGATACTTCTTGACAATCTCCGGACTTCTCTGCCAAAGACTCCAAGGACCCTCTGTTATAATCTGGACTTTCATTGCTTCTAATACCGGTACGCCCCCATCTAGGACCCCTCCCCCCCGTGTACCAGACCCCTTGCTGAACCCTGACCATTCTATTGTCTGTTCCTTGCCTGATTCTATGTTATCGTGTTTATTTATAATAAACACCCTTTTGCTACCTTGAACCTGCCTCTATCACTGTATACTGGGCTCACAACCCCACCCTGCTATACCAACCGTAGTCTACACGTGACAATACCGTAGTTCCATCCCTCCTCCTGTTTTAACCTTTGAGTATCCATTTTAATTACGTGTTTTTTCACAACTTTTTTATCCAACAGTTTCGGATTTGTACGTACTTCAAGGAAACCCATTCATTTGCCTCACATAAGCATGAAGATAATATGTGTCCTGGAAAACCTGCTGTCCTTATTGATTTATTATACTTTATTTACATAGCGCCAGCATATTCCGCAGCGCTGAACAAGGGGCGCAATGTAGACAAGGTTACAATACACTGAGACTGAAGGGCATTTTGATAAACCAGTACAGGAGGAAACGAGGAGGGCCTTATTCCCATGGGACCTTGCAATCTAGAAGGGTTGGGGGTGGAAACAGGATGAGGGGACTGAAAGGTGAGAGTGATGCACTGTTTGGGGCAGCAGAGGCGTGCAGGGGGCGGGGCTGGTGCGGCAGTGGCCCCGGGCATCCGGGCCGGCCTGCTCTACAGAGCGCTCTAGGTCCGGCGCCGGGAGTAAGTCCCCGCCTCATACTTACATTTCCTGCATTCCCCTGGTGCCGCGGTCGTCTCCTCCATCTTTTTTTTTTTCATTTTGAAAATGCACCGCCCACCGTGGGAGGGGTTGGGTGGTCCGTTGGTCACATGTCATCCTCCTCCCATGAGCCGCTGTCAAACACGCAAGCGCAACGGGCTCGTGTGACAACGTTCATGTGGTGGTTGGTGCCCTAGCGACCGTGTGTGCGGCTCCCTACTAGTCCCGAGGCGAGCAGCTATTCCAACGAGAGGTGCTGTGCTGACGGTGCTGCGAGTGACACTCTTCATCCATTCCACTCTCCGACCGGACCGGTGTCACCATCATTCACCAATCTAAAAGCAGCAAAAGCATCTGACAGTGACTGTGATAGTGTGAGTGAGGCGTGCAGGGAGGCTCATTGCAGATCATCAGCAGGCAGTGTGCCTGCCAGGCCAGCCCGCCTGCGAGCGACTCCACTCGAGTGTGACAGGACAGTGACTCCGTCCATTTCCAATTCCAATCCTGAGCAATCATTAAGGTTAGCATTAAAATTATATTGCTGAAAAGTATAAAAAAAGTCCCCCTTTCCTCTCCAATATACCAGTGTCTTGTGCCATACCAGTGTGCCACCATACATTACCAGTCTGCCATGCATTATACCAGTGTGCCAGCCTTTCCAGTCTGCCATGCATAATACCAGTGTGTGCCATACCAGTGTCTTGTGCCATACCAGTCTACCATGTATTATATACCAGTGTGCCACCATACATTACCAGTCTGCCCAGGGCCGCTGCTAGACTATTTTGCGCCCTAGGCAAGACCAGCTACTTGCACCCCCCCCAAAAAAATTAAAGCAACACAACATGAAACTATAATAAATTAACTGTATTAAAACAAATCTAAATATAGCTTTAACCTCTTGGGGACCACGGACATACATAGTACGTCCGTGGAAAAAATCCTCTTAATGACCACAGATGTACATAGTGCCAATCGCGGAGTTAATATGTCTGCCGGCATACTTTAGTGTCTGAAGCATGTGGGCAGACTAATTGCCGGCACCTGCTGCATATTTAAAATAATACATGTATACCCAGACACCAGATACTTGTATAAACAGACATCAGACCCCATATACGTGTATACCCAGACATCAGACCCCAGATACTGAAATGGGATCATAATAAATTAAATGGACATTTATACAAAATAAATGGAATGTGTGACATAATCAAGTAAATGTGGGACATAGTAAATGGAACGTTGGGCATAATAAACGTTATGGGGGAATAATGAAATGGGTAACTGAGACATAATAAATAGGGATGAGCCGAACACTCCCCGAGTTCGGTTCGAGCCCGAACCCGAACTTCCCATTTGTTCGGTTCGAGCCCGAACCCGAACTTCCCATTTGTTCGGGACCGAACCCGAACCCCCATGCAAGTCAATGGGGCTGAAAATTCGGTTTTTTGGAGTGCCCTCCAAGAGGGCATATATGCTACATATTTGCCATAAAATATGTATGGGGGTCCGGGTAGTGCCCTGGGGGGCAGGAAACAAGGACAAAAAGTTCTAAAAAAAACGTTTTTAAAGGGACAGTGAGTTTTCCATGAAATAAGGGTTAAAAATAAAAACGAAAAATTCCTTCAAATATCGTGCCTAGGAGGTCCCCATAACCTGCCCGTGAAGTGGCGGATTTCTAGGATGTATAGAAACACTTAAAAACAAATAAATGACGTTTCATATGACGGTAAATGCTTTTCCTTTTAATCTATCCATAAACAACTGCGGCAGCCTGTATGAAAAGACATTTTAGGACGCGCAGAAAAATTTTAGTGTTTTTTTTGGGCTAAATTATTGTGAAACTTATGCAGGCTTTGGATGAAAGCAACAATAGGTGCTTTAAAATTGGGCTTTTAGCGTCGGCAACAGTGCCGTCACACCGTAACCCCTCTGAGGATATGAATCTGATACAGGCGTCAATGGCAGTGCACCCAGATATTGTGCCTATAGTGCCAGGCATGCAAGTACTATCATACAGTAACCCCTCTGTAGTATTGTGGAAGAGTGCAGGGGTGGACCATGTGGTCCTATATTGAAAAGTTTTTTTTTTTTTTTTTAATGGGCGTCAGTGCAGCCAGATATTGTGCCTTTCATGGCAGCAAGTGCCTTCACACCGTAACCCTTTTGTGGTATTGTGGAAGAGTTCAGTGCTGGAGGTTTTGTGAATGCAGAAGAGATCCCCGATCTATTCCGTTACGTCAGCATCAGGGGATTGATAGCTGCTGATCCAGGACTGATTCATTTTTATAAATGTCAGCCGGTCTACAGAGTCAGTGGACAGACGCACTCTTTTGTCTGTGACAACCTCCAGCGGCACTAAACGTCCTTTCGGAAAGCACGCTAGATGAAGGGCAACCTAGTAGCTGCATAGCATATTGGCTAAGTTCTGGCCAGTGATCCAATCTCAACACCAGGTAAGCCAGTGGATCATCTGCTGGAAAGGTATCCAGGTCTGCCCTTGCCCCTAGGTAATCCTGCACCATATGGTGAAGACGCTGGCAATGGGTGCCTACATTTGACGTCCCTGGGCGTCGAGGACTAAAAAAATTTAAAAATGCATCAGTCAAGCGGCCCTGGCCTTTACCGCTATTCCTCTGATCACCTGCAGCCTCAGAAGCACGTGTGTCAGCACTTGGTAATCTAACAGTGCCTGGAAAGGTGTTACACAAGTGTCGCTTTAGAGCGTCCTCAAGTTTTGTCATCCTGTGCTCCCTCTGTGCGGGCAGGATGAGCTCTACAACTTTCCCCTTGTATCGTGGATCAAGAAGGGTTGCCAACCAGTAATGATCCCTCTCCTTGATAGCATGAATCTTGGGGTCCTTTAGCAGGCTTTGCATCATTAGGGAGCCCTGCAGCGTCGGTTGGAGGTGGCATTAGTTGACGAGTCTTCCTGGTCAATGAGGATGACCGTATCGTGCACTTCCTCCTCCCAGCCACGCACAAGCCCTTCTGTTTCTGGGCACACAAAACCCTGCCTTGAGGAATCCCCACCTTCAATGCCCCCACTACTTAAATCATCATCATAATCATCAATCATCATCTCTGATCTGAGTAGGACCCGCTGGAATGCTGTCTGCGGAAAGACTGGGGCCTTGAGAGCTAGGGAAGGCCTCCTCTTCCTCCCGCTGCTCTGCCTCTAGAGCCACATCTATAATTCCCCGCAGAGTGTGCTCCAGCAGGAACACTAAAGGAATTGTGTCACTGATGCATGCACTGTCCCTGCTCACCATCCTCGTTGCCTCCTCAAATGGTGACAGTACAGTGCATGCATCCTTGATCATCAGCCACTGTGGGGGGGGAAACCAAGTTGACCTGAACCTGTCCTTGTGCCATACTCACACAGGTACTCGTTGATGGCCCTCTGCTGCTTGTGCAGAAGCTGCAGCATTGCTAATGTCGAATTCCACCTGGTGGGCATGTCACAGATCAGACGGTTTGTGGGAAGGTGGAATTCTCTTTGAATTTCTGACAGGCGAATGCTTGCTGGGAATGACCGTCTGAAGTGGCTGCAGACTTTTCTGGCCTGGATGAGAAGCTCTGGCAGCCCTGGGTACTTGGTTAGGAAATGCTGTACCACCAGATTTAGGACGTGTGCTAGGCATGGTACATGCGTCAATTTACCCTTGCGTAGGGCGGAAAGAAGGTTGCTGCCATTATCGCAGACGATCATTCCCAGCTCAAGCTGGCGTGGTGTTAACCATCTCTGCACCTGCCCCTGCAGAGCTGACAAAATATCTGACCCGGTGTGGCTCCTGTCCCCTAATCAAACCAGCTCAAGCACAGTATGGCATCTTTTTGCTTGAGCCATTGCATAGACCCTGTCAGGCGTCGGTTTAACTGCCACTTCGCCAGAGACAGAGTAGGAGGAGGAGGAGGAGGAAGAGGTGGTGGTGGTGGAGCAGACAGACCTCATACAAGCAGCTTTCTGGAGGCGTGGTGGATGAACAAGCTCCAGCACAGAGCCCCGTCTTGGATCCCTCCCAGCTGCAATCAGAGTTACCCAGTGTGCCGTGAAGGAAATGTAACGACCCTGTCCTTACTTGCTGGACCACGTGTCTAAAGTGACATGCACCTTGCTGCTGACTGCCTTTCCCAATGACTGGATAACATTGTGTTCCACGTGCTGGTATAGTCCTGGAATGGCCTTGCGTGAAAAGTAATGGCGTTTTGGAACCTGCCACTGTGGTACAGCGCATTCAGCAAATTCACGGAAGGGAGCAGAGTCCACCAGCTGGAAAGGCAGCAGCTGCAATGCGAGTAATTTTGCTAAGCTGGCATTTAGACGCTGTGCTTGGGGATGGTTGGGACTATATTTTTTCTTTCGCTGCGGCAACGTAATCTGACTGCGTAAATCTTCAGCTACTGGGATGATGTCACATTGTAAGGAAGGACCTGCTGGTACATCCATTACTGTAGCATCATCCCTGTCGGTGGAGGTTGTAGGCAATTGCATGGCAGGACATACAGTGTGGGTAGAGACAGATGAGGAGGAGGAGGAGGAGGAGGACCTATACAAAGTTTTGCCCCAACGGGATGTGTGGCACTTGTTCATATGTCGCCTCAAGCACGTGGTACCCAAGTGTCCGGTGTTTATCCCACGATTCAGCCTCCTCTGACATAGATTACAAATAGCAACGGTGGGGTCTGCTGCACAGTTCTTAAAGAACTCCCAGACAGCAGAGTTCCTGCATGTGTTCTTTGAGACAACAGCGCTCTGCACCAGAGCAGCTCTGACATGTGATGCCTTGGACTGGCTAGTGCTACGGTTGGTCGCAGAGGATGTTGTGCCGCGTGTTTGCTGTGCCTCCTCCTCCTCCCCCTCCTCCTCACTTGATTCCTCAGTTCGATCTGGCACCCAGGTGGAGTCAGTGACCTCATCGTCATCTTCACCCCCTATCTCCTCGTCACTGGAGCCAACTTGGCAGTATGCTGCAGCAGCTGGGGCAACATGAGTGCCAGTTATTTGTGTGTCATCACTGGCACCCCCTTCCTCTAGGTTGATTATACTCCCTTGCTCAACCTCAGAGATTGAATCAGAGCACTGTACTTGCTGCGCATCCTCAAGCAGCATGTCACTCTCATTGTAGTCAAACAATTCAGCTGACTCCTCCGTGTGTGATAGCGATGCTATGGCAGGAGTAGCTGTGGACATGGAGGCTGCATTAGATGCTTTGGCAGCTGAGGTGGACTGTAAAGCACTAGAAGCCTGGCTGGCAGAGGACTCGGAGGATGAGGATGGCCTGGTTAGCCAATCCACCAAGTCCTCTGTATGTTGCTGCTGCTTAAGACGGCCAGCACCAGTTAGAAAGGACAAGCGTGCCCCTGCAGAGGATGCACCACGTCCACCACGACCAGAGACACAGCCTCCCGAGTTCCCGACACAGGGGCTGCTTGCCCTCTTATCTGTGGCTGGGAGCGTCTGCCTGTCCTTTTTGTTCTTTCAGACTTGGTGAGTGATATATAGATTAATATATACAGAACTCTGATTCAACTCTGGTATAAAGATTTAAATAACTCTGGTAGAACTCAGTGAGACACACTGATAGCTGGCAGCCAGTGACAAGAGACAGATCACCTCAATTCACAAATGTTTTAAATAAATTAGTGAGCCCCAAAATACAGCGTGGTACTGTTTGTATGACGAGACACAGATCACCTTAATTCACAAGTGTTTTAAAGAAATTAGTGAGCCCCAAAAATAATTGCTGGCTGTGTGACGAGACCCAGAAGATCACCTCAATTCACAAATGTTTTAAATAAAGTTGTAAACCCCAAAAAAACTTTCTGGCACAGTGACAAGACACACATCACCTAAATTCCCTGATATTTGGTCGAAATGAGACCCCCCCCAGACCCCCCCCCAGTAGCGTGGCAGACCGGCAGTAACAACACACACAACTATCTTCTTTGAAATCTCCTCTGAAATGCGTGCAGAAAGCGCTGCGTTGAAACTTTATATAGTGTGCTGCGGGACTTAGCTCTGTGAGCCCATGATTGGGCAAAATTTGCCCAATCAGGACTCTGAGCGGTGATTGGCATAGTGTTCAACCAGTCTTGCACCAGACCTGTGGTCAGGTGCAAGGCTGTAGCCAATTACGAGCTTCAGGCAGTGGGAAAATGCATTGTGGTCGAACATGCGGCGAACACCCAGAAATTTTCACACGATTCAGCCAATCAGAATTAAGAACCACAATTATCTCACGTTAAGTTTTTGCGCCTGCCAAAGTCAATCTGAGTATATATGCTGCAGCAATAATAAAAACACGCACAACTTCTCAATTTTATTGATTGGGTATGCGTAGAATGTGTAACTATACTTTGGTGTATTTTTTTTTTTGGGCTGGTGTATTTGGGTTTGGCCAGGACGTTCAGATTTGCCATTACCACCAGCTTTCAGGAGTCGTTAAAATTATGCGCGTAAACACTGTGCGTTAAATTTTGCGCATAGATTGTAATACCATCCGCGTGCCAGCGCACAAACGCATTTACGCTCACAATGTTAAGTATCGGACATGCGCAGTACAGTACGCTCGCGCAGCGTTCACGCAGGTTCACCCGCGGAAGACAATTACGTGCGTTTATTGCACTGACATTGTAATACGACGTTCAGCGCAAAGGGTTTTGCCCCTCGGGTTAATGCGTTTTTGCCTGCGTGCAAACATTTGCATGAAGATTGTAATAGGGCCCAGAGTGTCCCTTTAGAAGAGATAGATGCCTTGATTTTGGCTGGTGGGCGTAATACACTAATGACAATTGTAGCAAACTAAAAACATTGATCCTCTGACACACAAGCAAAAACACATATATGACAGACACAGACATACACTTACGCACAGACATAGATTGACACACATGGCATAGACTGACGCACAGACAAAGGGCCAAATTACAATCCTAGCATTAAAACGCGGGCGCAAGGGAGGAAAAACTGCGCCTGCAGTTTTCCCCCTTGCACTCGCATTTTAACGTTGGATTACAATGCAGGCGCAAAAAATGGTGCCTGCATTGTTACCGCGCGGTAACCCTCACGATGCTCGCGGCAGTGCTGAGTGCAGCCGCGAGCATCCACTCGATGGAGTCCATAGGACTTCATTGAGTTCCCCTCTGCCGGTCACATGACCAGACAGATCTCGCCTCGCGAGATCCGGCCGGTTGGCGTAGTGATACGCAGGGAGAGACTGGGGGGCCTTTTTCCCCCAGTCTTTCCCTGCTCCCGCCGGACAGAGGAGGCAGTTGGAGCCACGGTCCTCGCCGTGGACAGAGGGTATGTATGCGATTCATTTTTTTATTTATTAGGCTGGTGTTAACGGATTCTGCAGAAGCGGAATCCGTTAACAGCAAGTCCTGGTTGTTGTTAACCTTTTGTTAACCACAGCCAGACGTTAATCAGCGCTAGTAGATTGTAATACTAATGCTGATTAACACTTTGCATTCCCCATTTTAAGTATAGGGAGCACTGTGTGTGTGTAAATTGTGACAAATAATTGCAAGTTTTAAATGCTGATTAGCATTTTCACAATGCTACAATGATTAAAAAAAATTATTTTTTACAGCCTACTTCACTTGCCTCAAAATAGCGATGAAAATGCAAAAGCATCCTTTCTTCTAAAGGGAGTAATTCAACAGAACCTGGTTCTCTTTTCTGTTAATTTTAGCACCCTTGGATCCCAGTGTTTTATTTATTTTTTAGAGTAATGATATATATCTACTCTGTGCATCTTCCTCTAAATTTATTTTGTGTTTCAATTTGCAGGACACAGACGCTGACATGGTCCAAACTGTAAATCTAGGGATAATAATCAAATCTGCATCTGAACTGTCTTAAGTAAATAATCAATTTGTGGATTACTACTCATATTTTCTTAGATGAGCTTTCGGAGTTTAGTGGATTTCCTATGTTGCAATTCTAAAGAAATCAAATTACTAGATAGATAATTTCCTTCTGTCACTTCCATTAGGTACAAGACTTTTACACTGATGCCCTGGCCAATATGATACAATTTCACATTTCTCTAGGGACAGTTAAAAAAAATGTACACTCCTGGATTGGATTGGAATTGCTGCTGTCCTAAAGGATTATATTTTATAATTCCATGTTTAAAGTATAGTATGTAGACCATATAATGAGTCTCTGAGAATTAGGCCTTTGACACTAGTTTTGTTCAGGACACACATTTAGGCTTTCTCATTATCTAATACATACCTATTCATTTTACGTGTATAGTCAGTATGACAAACTGCAAAATCTGCAAAAGCTATTTTTGTAACTAGAAATGGAACGCCAGGTTCTGTAAAATAAATATCCTCCTAATTTATCTTATCTTATCGGATTTACTCCATACGTATAATATTTTACCCTCATCAGCCTATTTATTCCAATCGATAAAGTAGTATTTTAAAATAGCCAAATGTTTAGCTGACAATGATGTAGAATAGTAAGGTATGTTACAGCTTTCTTTGCACAAAACTTAAATTATCATCACAGTCTTTTCTTTAATTTGTCTCTCTAGCATCAAGACTGCTTATCAGATTATGGGTTAAATTCACTAAGCACTAAATTGACACCGTCAAGCCTAAGGCTAGGGTCAGACTAACGCACTTTTCGCGTTGTCCGTGAAAAAGTGCGTTCGAACGAATGGACGTATTTTTTCACGGATTACGCGATAGCGGTCATACGATGCGCATTTTAGGCGTGATTTTGTACGGATCATCAATAAAACACTTTTTGCGTCTGGACGTGATGTTGGCCGGACATTAGCAGCGTCTGACATCTCCTATTCACGCACACACGCCGCTGGCGGACGCAGCGCACTCTGTACGTCAGTACTAGCGGTTTGACGTTCTCGAAAAAATGTGCTCGTTTGCCACTTGCGTTGCGCAGCCGCAGTTTTGCACTTTTGTGCGGCCGTTCTTCGTATGCTACCCGGCATTGGACGTCATTTGCTGCTAGCACGGCCGTGATTTAGTGCTGCTAAACGCACGTTGATACTGCGTTAGTCTGACCTTAGCCTTACTGGACAAAACTGGTGAACTGTACCTGCCTTGTATCAGCTTGAATAAGTATATATTTAAATGTGAGCTAATGCTTTAATTTAGCTGAAGTTTCTTGTGTGATTAGCCAGTGTAGACAAAAACAGTTTATGTGTTGCACTTAGTGCCTACTTGGTTCTTAGTGGCACTGTCAAGAAATAGACAAACCAGTAAAGGCCCCTAGACTGATACGAGAGGAACACACCGAGGGTGCAGAGAGAAACTACGACAGGGCACCAAATCATATCAACTGCTGGGATTTAAATGTCCACAGCGGCTATAAATGGTTGGCGAGCTGGAAGTCGCCGAGGAGGGGCCATCGACAATCTCTGGTGTGCCTCTCAATCAGCCAAGGCTGCACGTGCGCCACGGCCAGCTAGGATGCCCAAAGGAAATCAAGAAATAGTCCTCGTGCTTGTAGTGGGAGATTCTTCAGTCCTCAAAATATCCTAAAAAAGGCTATAAGAAACATACATTGCGCAGTATGTACTGTTCTTCTGGATATTTAAATCGAGTGGTAGAAATAAACTCACTCATTAATCCCTTCCCTGCTGAGCCATTTCACTCCTGTGTGTTGAGCTAATTTTTACCGCTTTTGCGCATCATGTTTAAATGCGTTTAGAAGCCACGTTTTATTATATGACCCAGAAATATTATAATTTTTTTTCCGGCAGACTCAGCAGATTCATAATATATCATTTTTATATGTATATGTCATGTCCCGCCTGTATATTATAACAAAAAATGCAATAAAATTAGAATTTTTAATCATCTACAGCGTGTAAAGTGTAAAATCATTAGTGCAGCATCATTGTTCACATTTTAATTGAAATGTGAACAATATTGCTGCATTAATAAAAACAACACACAAAAAAAACATGTTTTTTTTTACTTTGAACATGATCATGTTGGGTATCATTGGAATGGCCATGTTCAGACCTTTCGAATGACATCCTCCATGACCACGGTTCTGGAGATGTGGGGGTTCAAAGCAACCCCTAACTCCACCGGGCAGCTAGGAGTTCCCCAGCTAACTGACATCATCACACTATGCGTGATGATGTAAGGCAGTGCGGGGGGATCCGGAGGTGGAGCCGCCATCCAAGATGACTGCCCCCACCGAAGCTAGGCTTCGATTCGGCGCTGAATCGCGACCCGGTGTCCGAGGGGTTAAAGCCAGGCACCGCTTAAAAGGGGAGACTCTACCCTCTTAAGCGGTGCCTGGCTTGTGGTGCTGCTCCTTCCCGATCTGGAGGGAGAGGGATCCGAACGGATCTCCCCCTCCCTTTCAGGCGATCTCCCGGCATTGCCGGGGGTCGCCTGGAAATGACGTTGTTGTGCATGACGCGATGACGTCATTGACGTCGGGAGGCACTTAACTTCAGCGTCTGAGGATGCTGAAGCCATAACGCCACGGGACCCCGGACAGAGAGGTGAGTATCTCCGTGGGGGCACCCACTTGCGGAGGACATGTGGGGAACATCCCCCGCATATAGCGGGAATCAATTAGGACGTTCCCCACATGTCCTCTGCAGTGAAAGGGTTAAAGAGCCTTAGTAAAGTCGGCTCTGGGCTGTACGTACAATCATTTGTTGGGTTGATGAACCTCACCGCCTCCAGGCCTTCACTTCCAGCAGGATTAGGCAGGATCCATCCAAACTCCAAACTGCAAACCTGACTCCTGCAGTATAACCGCAATCAGGACACCAGAGTAAAGGAACAAGCAGCCACACCAATCCTGGGTATAAGAGTCACCTCCAGGCCTTTACTTCCAGTGGGATTAGGCAGGATCCATCCAAACTGACAGCCCTGAGACTGCATTTGTGCGCGTCCTTTTTTCACGCGCAATTGATCGGCGGAAGAAAAAAGCTGCAAGGATTGTAATTCCAGTGGCGATTTGCACGCGCAAAAGTTTAATGCTTGGCGCAAAATTTTTCGCTTTGCTCGAAGCTTTTTGCACGAAGATTGGAAAATAGCCCTTAGTGTCCACTTGTTTAAAAAAAGTCCTTGTTTTAAGATTGTCTTCTTTTATGAAGATTTCTAAATCTAACAAGTTAGCACTTTCATTACTGACTTCGTGAGTAAGTATTATACCCCATGTATTACGATTAAGATCATTCAGAAAAGCGGTAACACTCTCTCGACTACCCCTCCATAGAATAAAAATGTCGTCTATATAACGACGGTAGAGGACCAGGATTAATTGAATCCTTCAAGTAAGTTTTTTGTTTAATCACTACTGGCTGCAACATGGGTTACTGTATTTTGTGATCCCTATACTTAACATAGGGAGCGCAAAGTGTTAATTAGCTAACACTTAATGTTAATTACTAATGCTAATTACCGTCCGGCTGCAGTTAACCCGAAAGCTAACAACAGCCTGGACTTGGTGCTAACGGATTCCGCTGCTGCAGAATCTGTCAGCACCAGCCGGAACCCCCCAAAAAATCAGCTACTCAATTCATATCCCACGGCAAGGACCGCGGCTCCAACCGGCTCCTCAGTCCGCCTGGAGTAGGGAGAGCTGGGGGAAAAAGTCCCCAAGTCTCCCCCTGCAGATCACTACGCTGACATGACGGATCTCGTGAGACGAGATCCGACAGGTCATGTGACCAGTGCCTTCTGCCTCAATGAAGTCCTATGGACTCCATGGAGAGGATGCGCGCGACGGCACTTAGCGCTGCCGCTCGCATCCCGGGGCTCAGCGCCCGATAACAATGAAGGCTGCTTTTTTAGCGCCTGCATTATAATATCGCGCTAAAACGGGGAGGCAAAAGAAAAACCTGCAGGCGCAGGTTTTTCTCCCTAGCGTTCCATGTTTTAGCTTGATTGTAATGTGGCCCCGGGAGTTTTATTGCTGGGGTGCTCTGTGATATGCTCATACACACGGTAAATTACTGTGAGTTTTACTGCTGTGGAGCTCTTTGATACAATAATATACGGTGTGTATGAGCATATCAAAGAGCTCCACAGCAATACAACTCACAGTAATGTACAGTGTGTATGGGCGTGAGTTTTATTGCTGTGGAGCTTTTTTTTTTATTTACAGGTGTAACGGGTGTGTACTGTATAAATATATGTGTGTGTGTCTTTAAGGAACATTATATGTGTATTACACTAATTCCTTACAAAAATAGATATGTTCCGGTCCCAGGGGCATTAGGTTCTTTAAAGGGTTGTTGTGAGTAGTTTTTATATTTGGTTTGAGCAGCCGTTTTTATGAGGGGGTTAATATGGTAATGAGGGATGACATCACTCCCTGTTAGATCTAGGCAGTTCCCTTCCTTCCCGGGCTTATCAGAGCACGTGAAGCTTGAGAAGCTGAGGTAAGAGGTCTGACAGGCTCTCTGCTTAAAGCAGGAAGAGCTAGAAAACCCTAGAAAACCCTAGAAAATCCTATAGAATCCTCTTATCAAAGATGTATATAGTATAGCTGGATTAGAATCCATGTTAAACAGGTATTTTGTCTTCTTTTTTTACTTTCGTTTTTGAGCTGCAGCAGTTAGGCCCATGTCCCTGTTATAGTGTTCTATAACTATCCTTTTGTATTATATGCTCCACTAAACTTAAGGCTGTTTATTTTATTAGATGTCCTGAATAAAAGTGTGTATAGGTAGAATGTGCAGGTTTTTCATGTATATTGTGATCAGGGGGGTTCTGTACATAGCGTAATGTTATATTTTGTTGTACAGGTGGAACGTCTCCTGATATATATATTCATTCCTGTATACATGTATATTATTTTATTCAGGTATGTTCCAGTTTATTATTATTTTTATGTCTTATTGTGTATTTGTCTTGTCATTTGTAAATAATTTTGTTAATTCATGTATATGGTTATTCATATAATGTTGTAGATGCTTATCAGAGCACGTGAAGCTTGAGAAGCTGAGGTGGAACGTCTCCTGATATATATATTCATTCCTGTATACATGTATATTATTTTATTCAGAGGAGAAGCGGCGCCAGAGGCAGAGGAGTCGCCTGAAGTAAAATCCGTTCCCCAAAAAAGTCACATGTTGCCGGTCTCGTCCTTGCTGCACCACACCAACATACAACACAACGCAGAGTCCATCATTACGAACGGGCGGTGGGGGTGTAGGCCGGTTACACAGGGTTATTCAAAAAGAGTCGATGTGGCCCCCGAATTGTAACCGAACAGTGCCATTTCGGGGCCATTCGACTATTCAGAGAGCAGTGAAAAACAGTAGCAGTAGCGCAGGTTGAATTCACAAAATTAAGGGGATCGTAGACAGCTGCTGCAAGTCCCAGTATATGATTACTTGATTATACCATAAAACAAAGGAAAAGAAAAGTCATCGCGCATGCAGATCCCAGCGTGTTGGTGAGTGCTTCTCAAATATTTTTCACATGGACCGGTCCTGAAATACAAGAAATAAATCGACAGAGTAGTCTATCCTGTATAATGGACCCTCCAGTATCCCAGCCAAGAGGGGGTGATCACCTTATGAATATCAATAGAATTGAGACAAGGTGGATCTTTGATGTGGGTTGTTTAGCACCAGAGGGGTTAAACATTGATTTTTAAAGTGAATGGTCTGCTGTGAATAGGGATAAGCAGTTCGGATCGGTTCGGATCAGTACAGAGTTCGATTCGAACATGGGCTGTTCGTCGAACTCCGAACATTTCCGCGTGTTCGCCGCATGTTCGCCCACAATGCACCACAATGGACCACAATGCACTTTTCCACTGGCCTGAAGCTTGTAATAGGCTACAGCCTTGCACCTGACCACAGGTCAGGTGAAAGACAGGTGCAAGACTATGCCAATCACGCAGGAACTGAAGACAGTTGCAATAGAGGCCTGGCAGAGCATCACCAGGGATGAAACCCAGCGTCTGCTGATATCTATGCGTTCCAGACTTCAGGCTGTGATTGACTGCAAAGGATTTGCAACCAAGTATTAAGAAGGGAAAGTTTGATTTAGGATTATTATTCTGTCCCATTACCTTTGGTCCCTTAACAAGTGAGAGGCACATCTGCAAACTGCTGTAAGTCCTACACCGTTCACCTGAGATGGATGTACATACCCTCAAATTAAAGCTGCCTGCCTGCAGTTAAAGCACATTGTGTTTGTTTCATTCCAACTCCATTGTGGTGGTGTATAGAGCCAAAGATGTTAGAATTGTGTCGCTGTCCCAATAGTTCTGGACCTGACTGTATACGGCTTCCTTGCCTGCAGCCCCAGCGTGTGTGTTTGCATGAGTGAATCAGAGAGGAGATTGTTCTGTCAGGGTGTATCAGTGACGTTGGAAAGAAGGAAGGTCGGTATGGGCGCTCCTGTCTAGGTGTAGGTGCTTATTATAGTTTGCTGCCGTCTAGGAAAAGGGCACAGACTCTCGAATTGAGTGTGCAAATATCAATGGAGAAAAAAGGGGGGTTCCTAGTGGCGCAACAGTTATGTACAACACATCACAGTGCCGTACTTATGAGCCAATGGATACGTGTAAATCCTTACAGTTCATATAATTGCAACTTAACTGGTGCAAAATTAAATAAGGTGCTGATGTCACAATTAGTGATATAAAGTGCAACAGTTTATGCAATATAAAGTGCAACAATCAATGCGATATTAAAGTGCGACAAGGTATGCGTTATTAAAGTGCAACACTGACAGCCTAGGTGCATGAAGAGAGCTAGCACAGCATGCTGATGGATGCTAGAAAGAGGATAATGCCGATATCCGCATCGGCGCTTGTGGTGACCAGTGCAGTCTGAGTATAAATACTCGACGTCTGTTGGTGAATATGCAAAAATGACCTTACACTGATTTCCCGTGTATATTGGAGATCTATTGTCCTTAATGTCTTTGTTCTCCAGAGGTCCTAAGGTGGCAGAATATACACTAAAACATGTTCTGCTTTATGCTTGATGTAGCAGCTCCTCCTATAGCGTTGATTAACTCCGCTCAAACGGGAGATAAAGAACGGGGGAAGAGAAAGGAAATAACAATAGTACAGCAACGTTTTGGTATGGGTGAAATTACTGGTGCTCAAAAATTGCGCACTTACAGGAGCCAGAGCCGCTTAAATCCGGGCTCTGGAGTGAAACGCCTGGTGTCAACTATAGGGTGATCACTGCCCTTCTTTAATAAGACGCCTTCACCTCAGGTAGAGGGACATAAAAAAGAGGAAAAGGGTGCTCTCATGGCACAGCATCAGTGATTACTGACTCAATATAGTAAGAAGGAGGTTGGTTACACTCACCGATTTGGGAGCCTTATCATTCCAGGCTCAACCGTTGTGCATTTGGTACTGCTTGATGGTGCGTACCTGGACCCCTCTTAGCTGGTTCTTTAGGTGCAGGTTGCGGTGTCCGTGGTGGATCCTGGAGGACCGGCCTATTCAGGTTGGTTTGAATTACCAGTGATTCAGTGATCCAAATACTCCTATGTACTTAAAATAGGGGTTTATTCAATAAAATACATGGATTACAAACAATATATATGGTCGAGGGGGGGGGGGGGTTGGTGATATCTCGAGACGCGTTTCGGCGCTGTCTGCGCCTTCCTCAGTCGATGTAGTGAATGAAAATGGGGAATCTGAAGCTTTCCAGGGGTCTCCTTTTTATTTAAAGTTCATTTCCTGTGTTTTTCCCATTAAGAATGTCCAACTTCCGGGTTTGTGTGATATCGCGGTCACATGGTGTGAATCGCGTCATCAGTCTGCGTCGCGGCCATTTTGGATCTGCGTTCCACCGTTTGTTTGCGTTCCATTCGGTGGATCGCAGCGCTGGCCATAATAACAGAGGGATGCGGAGTCAGGAACTTTGCGCTGGTTTAAAGTTCAACTAAAATTGGACCTTGCACATACTTAATCAGTCTCTGTCAATGAGATCACGCTGTATGGGGACCAAATATGCATATGTTACGTACAGTGTGGACTGCGGGTCCTGGTTTCCATAATTTATACAGGCTAGTGATATACATAAGACAAATGGAGATGCATACATAAAAATTGTATACCTCCTATGGGACCAGCGGTCATAGAGAATTCCCAGTGACTAGATAAGGTTGCATTTACTTGGTTACATATATCTATCAAATAATTAAAATACGTGCATAATACATGTACAGTGCAAAATTTAAATATTAATTAAAACAGTATGAAAGTCATTATTGAGAGAAGGAACGAGATCCTGATAGAATTAAATGACAACATCACCAAGACCCACGAGAAACTCTTGAGAATATCTTCAGAACAAGAGATGAATTCCTATACAGGGCGACTTGAGAAAGATCTAGACAAACTCAACGAAGATGTCAAAGAAAGAAAAAAGAAAAAAAAAGTACTTGAAAAGGGGTTAAAATACGCACCTACAGCCCATATGGATCTGTTCAATGTGTATATCGACCTCCAAAAGTTCAAAAAGAACCTCTGTCTTAAAAAGTATTTCATGAAAAACCCTATAGAAAGAGAGAATCCGGTTCACTTCTATGAACACACCACACTTAGAGACAAATCTACTTTTTTCCCCAAATCCCTTATTTCACAGGAAATAAGCACCTTCGAACAAATGGTGATGACAGACCTGGGAAAAGTCAAAACATCCACCAAATCAGACAACCTCACGAAGAACGAAAAGAAAGCTCTTAAAGAACTAGTTTCTAATAAACAAATCGAGATCAAACCTGCCGACAAAGGTGGAGGCACGGTAATTATGTCCGCGGACTACTATAGAGAAGAGGCAGAGAGAATCCTGGGAGACGTAACAACATATAAGAAACTTAATAAAAATCCAACAAAGGACATTCAAACAAAATTTGATGAGTACCTGGAACGCGGACACGTTTTGGGCATTCTCAACAATCATGAATACAAATATCTTAAAGTAGAACACCCCAGGACCCCTGTCTTTTATTTTTTACCAAAAATTCATAAAGATCCAATTAATCCTCCGGGAAGACCAATCATTTCAGGTGTAGGCTCAGTATCAAGTCGAGTATCGGAGTACTTAGATCACCAGTTACAACCATATGTTGTCAACACCGTAGCACACCTGAAAGATACCACAGAAATTCTGCAGATTCTAAAAGAAGTCAAATGGGAAGAAGGATTATTGTTAGTTACCAGTGATGTACAATCGCTGTACACTATTATTCCACATAATGAAGGAATTAAGGCTGTTGAAAATCCCCTAATAAGAGCAGGCACTTTGCAGCCAGATCAAGTTGATTTTATCTTAGAAGGCATCCGACTGATTTTAGAAAATAATTACTTTTATTTTAAGGATGACTTTTATTTACAGCTCAATGGCACGGCGATGGGGACACGTTTTGCCCCATCCTATGCCAATCTTTTTACGTCCTCCTGGGAAGATACTTTTTTATCACTATATCGCGACCATCTTGTCATCTATAAAAGATATATAGATGACATTTTCTTCATCTGGAGAGGGGATGTAAAGACCCTAAGAGTTTTTCTGGCAAACCTAGATCAAAACAACAGAGGGATAAAACTTACCACGACTTGGAGTCACGAATGCATCAATTTTTTAGACCTAACCATTTTTATTCATGAGAACGAAATTCAGACAAAAACATACTTCAAGACAGTAGATGTCAATAGTTTTATAGAAAGAACAAGCTGCCACTTACCCCAGTGGCTTGACAATGTCCCAAAAGGACAATTCCTTAGGATAAGAAGGAACTGTACGAATCTGAATACGTATGACACACAATCAGAGAAACTTAAAAACAATTTTATAGAAAAAGGATATAATTCGGCTGATTTAGAAAAAGTAAGGTCAGAGATTAGAAACCGAGAACGTGCAGGAATATTGAAAAAGAACGTTAGAACATCGAATATCAATCAGAACGTACCCTTCATATTCTCTTATAACGCACAGAATAGAACCATCAGAAGAACAATAAGAAAATACTGGCCAATACTGAAAAGAGACCCGATGCTGAAGGATATATTACCCGAAAATCCTAGACTAATTTGTCGAGGCGTAAATAACCTGAAAATGAAGTTAACACACAGACACACACAGAATACACTTGCACGACCGAACCATTTTAATATTCAGAAGGGATTCCACCAGTGCGGAAATTGTCTAAACTGCCGCAACACCAGAAGTAAAAAACAGATTATCGCACAAGTAAATGGAACCACAGGACCAATCGCGATCAAAGAAGTCATCACTTGCTTCACGAAAAACGTCATCTATTTATTGATCTGCCCATGCGGTCTGAAGTATGTAGGCAGGACCACGAGACCGCTCAATGTCCGAATTCAAGAACATATTAGAAATATTAGAAATGGCTATGAAAAACACAGTGTCCCACTGCATTTCAAACTAAAGCACGCCCAAAACCCAGAAGGACTCACTTTTATTGGTATAAAGAAGATTGAGACACCATGGAGAGGCGGTAATCTCGATAAATTAATTGGACAGATAGAAATTAGTTGGATTTTTAGACTAGACACGATGCAACCACGAGGACTTAATGCAGATTTCGAACTCTGCCACTTTTTGAACTGTTAGTTTATGGTCCGTTTTATCCTCTTTTAAACCACTCTATACCCAGTTCCAAGATCATTCTTAATATCTCATATATTTTACCCTTCCATAACTTTTAATCAGTAACCTCTAATGGAGGAATATTTCAATCTAGTTCCCCATCTTTTATGGTCCACCATACATCCATACGTTATTAATGAATATATCCTTTTATCCCCTCTTTCTTTTTCATTTATCTATTGGGATTCCTCACCAATTAATCCCTAAACTAATAACCTCCAGGTCCCAACAAATCGACACTTGGCCATTAATAGTGATATCCCGGAAACAAATCCCCATTTCCTTTAGCGCCCTTAATGCATCTTTATTGGGGCTAACAGAAGCGAGCCTGATCCTTGAGTTGGATACTATGCAACCCCAAGATCTCACATGATCTTGACCCCTTGAATCAATTTAATATCCTTTAGACCAAAGTCTCATGCGCCATTATTCCCAATCATTTGCTATGCATTTCGTCATTTACTAACCTGGCTATGCAGACGCTGACCCCAACTGCACTTTATTAATTTATTATTTTTAATTTTTTAATATTTAAATTTTGCACTGTACATGTATTATGCACGTATTTTAATTATTTGATAGATATATGTAACCAAGTAAATGCAACCTTATCTAGTCACTGGGAATTCTCTATGACCGCTGGTCCCATAGGAGGTATACAATTTTTATGTATGCATCTCCATTTGTCTTATGTATATCACTAGCCTGTATAAATTATGGAAACCAGGACCCGCAGTCCACACTGTACGTAACATATGCATATTTGGTCCCCATACAGCGTGATCTCATTGACAGAGACTGATTAAGTATGTGCAAGGTCCAATTTTAGTTGAACTTTAAACCAGCGCAAAGTTCCTGACTCCGCATCCCTCTGTTATTATGGCCAGCGCTGCGATCCACCGAATGGAACGCAAACAAACGGTGGAACGCAGATCCAAAATGGCCGCGACGCAGACTGATGACGCGATTCACACCATGTGACCGCGATATCACACAAACCCGGAAGTTGGACATTCTTAATGGGAAAAACACAGGAAATGAACTTTAAATAAAAAGGAGACCCCTGGAAAGCTTCAGATTCCCCATTTTCATTCACTACATCGACTGAGGAAGGCGCAGACAGCGCCGAAACGCGTCTCGAGATATCACCAACCCCCCCCCCCTCGACCATATATATTGTTTGTAATCCATGTATTTTATTGAATAAACCCCTATTTTAAGTACATAGGAGTATTTGGATCACTGAATCACTGGTAATTCAAACCAACCTGAATAGGCCGGTCCTCCAGGATCCACCACGGACACCGCAACCTGCACCTAAAGAACCAGCTAAGAGGGGTCCAGGTACGCACCATCAAGCAGTACCAAATGCACAACGGTTGAGCCTGGAATGATAAGGCTCCCAAATCGGTGAGTGTAACCAACCTCCTTCTTACTATATTGAGTCAGTAATCACTGATGCTGTGCCATGAGAGCACCCTTTTCCTCTTTTTTATGTCCTCTACCTGAGGTGAAGGCGTCTTATTAAAGAAGGGCAGTGATCACCCTATAGTTGACACCAGGCGTTTCACTCCAGAGCCCGGATTTAAGCGGCTCTGGCTCCTGTAAGTGCGCAATTTTTGAGCACCAGTAATTTCACCCATACCAAAACGTTGCTGTACTATTGTTATTTCCTTTCTCTTCCCCCCGTTCTTTATCTCCCGTTTGAGCGGAGTTAATCAACGCTATAGGAGGAGCTGCTACATCAAGCATAAAGCAGAACATGTTTTAGTGTATATTCTGCCACCTTAGGACCTCTGGAGAACAAAGACATTAAGGACAATAGATCTCCAATATACACGGGAAATCAGTGTAAGGTCATTTTTGCATATTCACCAACAGACGTCGAGTATTTATACTCAGACTGCACTGGTCACCACAAGCGCCGATGCGGATATCGGCATTATCCTCTTTCTAGCATCCATCAGCATGCTGTGCTAGCTCTCTTCATGCACCTAGGCTGTCAGTGTTGCACTTTAATAACGCATACCTTGTCGCACTTTAATATCGCATTGATTGTTGCACTTTATATTGCATAAACTGTTGCACTTTATATCACTAATTGTGACATCAGCACCTTATTTAATTTTGCACCAGTTAAGTTGCAATTATATGAACTGTAAGGATTTACACGTATCCATTGGCTCATAAGTACGGCACTGTGATGTGTTGTACATAACTGTTGCGCCACTAGGAACCCCCCCTTTTTTCTGTATCAGTGACGTTGTAGGAGATTTCTGGGAATTAGAATCTGTCTTGGCACTGCCAGGCTATCAGGGACAATGTGTTGCAGTGAGTTGTAGGAGATTTCTGGGAATTAGAATATGTGTTGGCACTGCCAGTGTAAGGAAAATCGCTGACGGCGTAATAAGAAGCAGTAGTACTGAGATTCACCTCCTACCATGCAGCGCGCAGGTGTTGTTTAATTCCACTGATCACCCTGCATAAAACCAGGCCACACCTGAAGCCCAATGCTTGCTCATTGACTTGGAACCTCCAAGCTGCTAGGAGCTGAACTTGTGCATTCCCTACTTACCTGGATTTTGGATCCCATTTCTACCTGCTGGATCTCCTCTTTCTACTTACTGGATTTATTGTTTCTCCCTGGATTTCCCCTATCACCTCCCCTGGATTACAAGGATTTATTTCATTTCCTACCTGGACACCTATGCAGAGTGCACTCTGAGGACTAAGTTATACATTATTATTTAAAGACTTCTTCCTTCTTATTGTTTATCTCTGCATATCTATATATATTCAGTATATTTCTGTATTCCTTAAACCCTTATGATTTATATATGTTCTTCTCCATATAATTTATACCTTATTTCTTTATACTGATACCTGCAATCTGTATATTTGTCAGTTTCTCTCTCCTTATCCATATCTCTCCCTCTCTCTGTATGGTGTGTGTGTGTGTGTATATATATATATATATATATATAATTACTTTTCTGCTCTGGATCTTTATCATTATTATTTTATACTCTTATCCCAGTTTAGTGTCCTCATCTACTCCTGTATATCTTCAGTGTGTCTATCGTTATTATTTATTCATCTTTCGCCTTCTCTAGTATAAACCCCTTTTACATTCTGTTATTCCCTCTTGTGTCCTTTACAATAAACCCTTCATATATATCTCGACCTTGCAAGCCTCCTGATTTAATGCATAGTGGCTCGAATCTACCAGCCTGGCTGTCAGGACACAGGTTCCAGGGCATCAGTGAGTTGTAGGAGATTTCTGGGAATTTGAATCTGTCTTGGCACAGCCTGTTATCAGTGAGTTATACCACAGGTCAGCAAAATATTGAACCGCAGGGTCCACCACTGCACTCTTCCACAATACCACAGAGGGGTTACGGTGTGAAGGCACTTGCTGCCACCAAAGGCACAATATTTGGGTGCACTGCCACTGACGCCTATACCAGATTCATATCATTTTAACATTGGACCGCAGAGTCCAACCCTGCACTCTTCCACAATACCACAGAGGGTTTACGGTGTGACGGCACTGTTGCCGACACTAAAGGTCCAATTTTAAAGCACCTATTGTTACTTGCATTCAAAGCCTCCATAAATTTCACCATAATTTAGCCCAAAAAAATCACTAAACTTGTTCTGTGTGTCATACAGGCTGCCGCCCCAAGCAGTTGTTTATGAATAGATTAAAGGAAAACCATTAACCGTCATTTGAAATGTCATTTTTTTTGTTTTTAAATGTTTCTATACAACCTACAAATCCGCCACTTCACGGGCAGGTTATGGGGGCCTCCTAGGCACGATATTTGAAGGAATTTTTCGTTTTTATTCTTAACCTTTATTTCATGGAAAACTCACTGTTCCTTTTAAAAACGTTGTTTTTAAACTTTTTGTCCTTGTTTCCTGTCCCCCAGGGCACTACCCGGACCCCCCATAAACCTTCTACGGCAAATATCTAGCATATATGCCCTCTTGGAGGGCACTCTCAAAATCAAAAGTTCGGGTCCCATTAATTGCATTGAATTTGGATCGTGTTCGCGTCCGAACTCGAACTTTGAAATTGTTTGAGTTCGAATGCGAACCGAACACGGGGGTGTTCGGCTCATCCCTAGCTGTGAATACACTCCCTTTTCAGATTTTTATGTTTTTAATGTTTTTCATATGTTTTTTATCTTTTTACATTTTTTATGCGTTCATAAGTTTGTTCTTATTGAACATTGTTTCATTTTGCCGATATTATAATGATATGAATGTTTAGGGTAGCTTTTGCACCCATTTATATGTGATTGCCCTCCAATTAAAATGGCCCTGAGGATCAAGTGAGGGCGGATGTTGTTATATGGCAAACAGGAACCGGAAGTGCATCACAGCTAGCAGCCACACGTGACCAATTAAGGAAGAATGCTGTCAGGTGCATGGAAACAAGGTGTGGACACTAATTAACGGTGTGCTATCTATATAAACTCTGTGATAAAGCATGTATGTAAGCACTTTGAAAAAGACTACGGTGTTGTGCAATTTTTATTCATTAAATCTGGCCAGTTTATGGTCTTTTATACATATGTTCACTGAGCCTTCTTCCACAAGGATCTAACTCCTTTGAATAAGGTGTCCACTGCGGATGGAATAAGGGGAGATCAAACGTGGGAGTGGTGAAACCAGAAACTGTTTACACGTATGTGTTCATGCTGTTATAGTTCAGAGCCGCTGCTCTTGAAAAAGTGAGCAATTTTCTTGGCTGGGATACTGGAGGGTCCATTATACAGGATATACTACACTATGTGCGTTTTATTTCTTGTATTTCAGGACTGGTCCATGTGAGAAATATTTGAGAAGCACTTACCAACGTGCTGGGATCTGCATGCGTGAGGACTTGTCTTTTCCTCTATTCAGAGAGAAGGCAATTCGTCAAATTGTGATGAATTGTCTCCACATATGGTGCCTGTTCGAGGGCAGTGAACTCCCCCATAGAGAAGCAATGCTTCGTCTATTCAGAGCACAAACCAGCAGTGAAAAGTTGCCGAAGTGCCCTGCCATTCGGTGGTTTCATTCGACAGGTTTGTTCAGGAGAATCCTATAGGTTTCAATGTTAAAAATATTCCCATTTTAATTCCATATCTAATAAACCGTTTATTTTATTCTGCTGTAAAGTCTCTTTATTTTTAGATTTTTTTTATTTTTTTATTTTTTCTTAGGATCTTTTAGGTATTTTTTTGGCAAACTTTTTTCAGATTTTTTTTAAATGGTTTTTTTATTTTTTCTGTAACAGCCCTTTTTATTATCATTCATTGGATCTTTATATGTAAATTTCAGACATTTTTGTTTAGTAGATTTTTTTTGCAAACAGCGTTTCACTTTTCAAGCGTTCTGTTTGTTTTTTTTTTTTTTTTTTCTTTCACCTCCTTCATCTGCATGTCTGGTTTTTCCGGCGGGTGGTCTGCGCTGTGATCGGCTAATTTTTTTTTTTGGCGTGGTTAATCCAGCTGAGTATTCGGCGGGTTTGCGTCAGTGTGTTCTGAGGGTTTGCTGCGGGTTTTCCCTGCACTACAGGCGCCCTGTGGAGCTTGCTGAATACACCGCTGGGTCGGCGAAATAGAATCGCCCCGAAGTACAGGGAAAGAAAAGTCACCGAACGTGCGGTGACTTTTCAATTCTCTTTGAATAACCCTGATATTCTCCTCCTCTGGTCCCAGAAGAAATCATGAAAAAGTTCTCTGTACTGTGCACACTTTGTTAATGTTTTTTTTTTTTGAATTTAAAATGTTTTTATTTGTTTTCAGTTCAACGTACATAGCATTGCATGAATGGAATGTCAACTTTGGCATAACAGAGTATGTTATGAACATCAAAACTTAGATACTTAATCAATAACAGTAATATAATAATAAACACAAATAAAAATAAAACAATGAGAAAAACAATAAGAATATAACTAGAAAAGAAAAGAGAGAAGAGAAAGAGGGAAGAGGAAAAAAAAAAAAAAAAAAATTTGGGGGAGGGGGGCAAAAAAAAAAAACACAAGGAAAAGTCCAGTATCTTCTCATTAACGACGGTTAAGTAAAAATTATGGCACGCTTTAGGGAGAAACAATCAACTCGCTTTTTGTTGTGAAACGTCCAGGTCTTTCATAAATGTTTACCGAACGTGTGCCTGCAATCTAGTTAGTACAGGATAATTTATATGCATCCCAGATGAACCAAAAGTTTTTCTTAATTGGGTTCGACCCTGCCACTGCCCTGGACAGACTATCTAGTAAGTGAAAATCATCGAGACGTGATGTAATAGCTGAGATAGGAGGAATCTCCTCTGATTTCCATTTCGCCGCTACCAAGAGGGAGGCTATCGATAGTATGTGAGCCAACATCTGTTTCTGATGCCTGGATAATGTTGTGGGAAACATTTGTATGAGCAATATCTCTGGAAGGGGATCTATTGTACTACCTACAATCCTCGAGCTCAGGAGTGCCACTTCCCTCCACCATACCTCTATCTTGGGGCATGTCCACCAGATGTGGAAGTACGAACCTCTCTCTCTTCCACATCTCCAGCACGTTGGCTGTATATCCTTTGATATACGGCTTTCTCTATCTGGCGTCAAGTACCATCTATATAACAGTTTCTTTCTGGCCTCCTCCAGTGTTGCACAACGAAACTTCCCCGTATCCTCCTCAAAACTTTTTGCCCACACCTCCTCCCGAAAACCTCTTCCCACATCCCCCTCCCACGCTACCTGGAACCTCCACCTTTTAAGCGGGGGGTTCTGGATTAGGTTGTCGTAACATAGAGAAATCATTGATTGCCTGTCCGTTGTCTGTGTACATTTGTCCTCAAATGTGGATAAAAGTGGTGTGGACAATGTGATCTTGCCCCCCAGGCCCCATGTCGTAAGGTAGGATTGCAGTCTTTTATATGAGAACCAAAGGGTAGAGGGGAGGGAGAACCTAGATGTCAATTGGGGGAAGCTGAGCAGACCTTCTTGTGAGAACAGTTGATAAACCCTGGTCACATTACACGCTATCCAGGGGGTTGTGTTACTTTGTTAATGTTTAATGGAGATATATATAATTAATCAATCATAGCAGTGACAGTGTTATTACATTACTTATTACATACATTATTATGTATTTAATACACTACTATTGTCATTACATTCAGTGTGTGTTTAACTGAGTACTGATTTCCAAGCAACAGTATTTAAAAGTAGTAATGGAGGGGGTGAGTTACCCCACCGGGTGATGCCACTGGCTAGAGGGTCATGCCTTTCCAATGATACCAATCATGACCAGGTTGTGTTTAAAAATAAAAAAATCGATAAAATAAAAAATGTCTTTTTTATTTCATTATAATGCAGCACTATTGTACACTTTTTCAATAATAAAGTGAACAATGATGCTGCACTAGCTCACCTCATTTTCCATGATGCCAGCAAGTTTGAAGGTGATGACACAATGCGTTATTATGCATCGGTTCATCTAAGGCTAATGTCAAACGAAAGCATTTTTACACGCGAATGTAAAAAAGTGCGTCCGAATGCATTGATGTATTTTTTTCACAGAATATGCAAAAACGGTCATACGATGCGTATTTTCGTGCGTGATGTTTTACGAATCCAAACCAGGAAACTTTTTGCGTCTGGACGTTATGTTGGCCGGACACGAGCAGGGTCTGACGTCTCCAAATCACACACACACACCGCTAGCGGGCGCAGCGCACTCTGTACGTCCGTACTAGAGGTTCTGCGTTCTCGAAAAAATGTGTTCATTTTCCACTTGCGTTGCGCGGCCGGACTTTCGTGCGACCGTACTTCATATATTGGCTGTCATTGCCCGTCATTTGCTGCTAGTGCGGCCGTAATTAAGTGCGCTAGAACGCACGTTAAAAGTGCGCTGGTCTGACCCCAGCCTTAAACCTAAACTGACACGCTGCAGCGACAGGCATGTACCGAACATCGGGACTACCAAGAGGTTCCCGGTGGGCTGATGGCTCAGTGGGCTGGTGTAACCAAGATCCTGTGTAGCTGTACCCACCACATACCCATCCCATCCCATGCTGCACGCTGCCGTTCCCATGGATTTACTCCAGGAGAAGCTTGGCAGCCTGAGTTTATTTATAATAATTTCTTAGCTGGGCAGACTTTTTTTTACCTGGGGGGGGGGAATATGGTCGTATCTTTCAATATTCAGATCTGGAGCTTCTATGGTGATTAATTTATTCGGTTTACCTCTCTAGACATAGATTAAAAATCTATTAATACAGCATCGTTTCTTACAGAACCTTCTGTGCTCTGAATACTGACTGTCTGGAATAGCTGAGACCCCCTGTGTGTTAGATATTTCTTCCATTCGTACCATTGCATGATAATGCTACATTTTATATGTTTTTTAAATACTTAATTTCTTTGGCTTGCTTACATTGTGTCAGTATGAACAAAAAAACCCTTGTTGAGGCATTGATCGCTCTACAATGTTCTGTGTATGATGTGAAAGTAACACAATGGAGGAATATTCACTAAACTCAATCTTTAGCTCCAGGCCCATAGAGATCTTAATCCACCCCTGCGCGTTTCCATAATTGGAGTGGGCCGGTCTGGATGAACTCCAGGGCTGATTTTTTTTTTTGTCCCTGTCCAGCCCTGGGCAAAGGGGCCCTTTGCAACCTTATGTCTCTGATGTTTACACTGCACAAGTTCATGTGAGAAGTCATTGGAAAGGTCAGAGTCTGGACTTTCTAACAATACCAAATATGACAATGTAATGTGTAAAAATAGAAAAAAAGAAATAATATTAAATTCAAAATTTACTTATTTTTTTTCACAATTCCACGTCGGTGGCATTTTGTGCTTTTTTTTTTTAGAAAGCAAACAATGTCACTGGACTAACTCACCTTCTCATTCCCTCGCCGGGTCCAAATGTGGAGATGATGGAGCAAAGAGTTATTACACATTAGTTCTTCTAAAACACAAGCTGCATCACCGCTGCCATTCTTCCATTTTTCTCTCAGAAGACCTACGATCAAGAATTGTTGACTTGCATGAAGCTGGAAAGGGTTACAAAAGTATCTCCAAAAGCCTTGATGTTCATGTGTCCACGGTAAGACAGACTGTCTACAAATGGAGAAAGTTCAGCACTGTTGCTACTCTCCCTAGGCATGGTCGTCCTGTAAAGATGACTGCAAGAGCACAGCGCAGAATGCTTAATGAGGTAAAGAAGAATCCTAGAGTGTCAGCTAAAGACTTACAGAAATCTCTGGCACATGCTAACATTTTTGTTGACACATCTACAATAAGGAAAACATTAAACAAGAATGGAGTACATGGGAGGACACCACGGAGGAAGCCATTGCTGTCCAAAAAGAATATTGCAGCACGTTTGAAGTTTGCAAAAGAGCACGTGGATGTTCCACAGCACTACTGGCAAAATATTCTGTGGACAGATGAAACCAAAATTTAGTTGTTTGGAAAAAACACACAACACTATGTGTGGAGAAAAAAAGGCACAGCACACCAACATCAAAACCTCATCCCCACTGTAAAACATGGCGGAGGGAGCATCATGGTTTGGGGCTGCTTTGCTGCCTCAGGGCCTGGACGGATTGTTGTCATTGATGGAAAAATGTATTCCAGAGTTTATCAAGACATTTTGCAGGAAAACGTAAGACCATCTGTCCGCCAACTGAAACTCCGCAGACGATGGGTGATGCAACAGGACAATGACCCAAAGCATACAAGTAATTCAACAAAAGAATGGCTTCAACAAAACAAAATACGCCTTCTGGAGTGGCCCAGTCAGAGTCCTGACCTCAACCCGATTGAAATGCTGTGGCATGACCTTAAGAGAGTGATTCACAGCAGACATCCCAAGAATATTGCTACACTGAAACAGTTTTGTGAAGAGGAGAGGTCCAAAATTACTCCAGATCATTGTGCAGGTCTGATCTGCAACTACAGGAAACGTTTGGTTGAGGATATTGCTGCCAAAGGAGAGTCAACCAGTTATTAAGTCCAAAGGTTCACATACTTTTTCCACCCTGCACTGTGAATGTTTACATGTTCTGTTCAATAAAAACATGAAAACATATAATGTTTGTGTTGTATTATTTTAAGCAGACTGTGTTTTTCAAATTGTTGTGACTTAGATGAAGATCAGAGCACATTTTATGACCAATTCATGGAAAACTCCACATAATCCCAAAGGGTTCACATACTTTTTCTTGCCACTGTAATTAAAGTGGGCCAGTCTGAAGACCAGGGCTGATTTTTTTTTGTCCAGTGGTGAAATCCGTTTGCGCATCAGAGCTTGCGTGAGCTTACTGTACTTTGCACATACTATACTTAACATAGGGGAGAGCAGTCATTAGTGTTTCGATAAGTGAGGTATTACAAAGTGCAGATGCAAATTACCATTGAGATGCAGAGAGCCAAACGTTATCACCTCCTAAAAGTTGCTGTTAAATGATTCTGCAATTGCAGAATCATTTAACACCCCTAAAAACCACCCATTAAATTCCATACTCACTTTTTATTCTGTAGTAGATCAGTGTTATACTTATCTACCAATAGAGGGCATATAGTTTGAGTTAGCTGTTTTCTGCTAATGTAAATAGTGTTTCCGGGTCAGAGGTTGTTGTTGTCAGTTTCCTGAGTTGGAGTGCTGTGGCTGTACCAGCGAATAAAGAGAATAAGTAATTCATCCACAACCTATCACATATACCAATGTGAGAAGGGTGGCCCGATTCACCACTTCTTCTGGCCGGGAGCAGAGTAAAGACTGGGAACAAATAGTTCCTAGTCTCCTTCCGCGATCACTCCGCGGCGCTGCGTGATCTCAGAAGATCGAGATCATGGCGGGCTCGAGGAACCAGCACCTTACTTGCAATACCACTATACAAAAAGAAAGTGGCTCGATCCTCATTTTCCTACAGAGAGTCCAACGCAATTATGGAATAACCTCCCAGACACCATCAAATCTTCCCCCAGTCTAAAGTCCCTTAAGAGCTCCCTATTAACATACCTCAATACGGAATGCACCTGTAAACACGTAACATAGTGACTATATTTCCTACATATTTATTTTCTGTTAATCTGGATAATTGTTTTGTGTTAATATCTTGCATTTTACTACTTTGTATTTCTGTAACAACTCAATGTTCTTGAACCCAGGATATACAGTACTTGAAAACGAGAGAAATCTCAATGTATCCTTCCTGGTAAAATCCTTTATAAATAAATAAATCCCTTCAGGTGAATGGTGCCACCATTACTTCTACCTCTCAGGCTTGTTGCCTCGAGGTACTTTTCAACTCTGATCTCTCCTTCACTCCTCTCACAGTCACTAACCAAATCTTGCTACTTCCACCTAAAAAACATTGCACATATCCATCCCTGTCTTAATTATGACTATGCTAAAATGCTTATCCAAGATCTTATTATGTCCCACCTTGACTATTGTAACCTCCTTCTCTCTGGCCTTAAGAGGTACTAGATTCTCCCACTGCAGTCTTTTAGGAATGACTGTGCTAGGCTCATCCACCTAACCTCACGCATCTCTCGCACCTCGCTCCTTTGTCATTCTCTACACTAGCTCGCTGTTTCCTTTAGAATCCAAAATACTGGTGCTCACATACAAAGCTCTAAATAACTGCACCCCTACCTACATCTCCTCACTTCTTAGCAGGTATATCCCGTCCCGGCCACTTTCCTCTGCCAATGATCTCAGCTCTACGTACCCGCACCCCCAACTCTCACCTTTAGGACTTCTCTCGAGCTGCCCCTTTCTATGGAAATCCCCCGCAACATTAGACCTTCCCCGTCTTTCCAGTCCTTCAAGAAGTCTCTTAAACACATTACTTTAGAGAAGCCTATCGGCTCACTCCATGATTCCCCAACTGTACATTTCTTGCATCACCTTTCCACCAAACCCACTGCACCCTGCTACTTCAGGTCCTCCTATTTTCCCCCTATCTAATGTGCCACCCCTCACCTCTTAGATTGTAAGCTCTCAAGTCGGTTCCTCTCTCCTACTGTTCTGTGTTTAACTTGTATGCATATTTGTTATTCTGTCTCACCCATTGTGCAGCACCATGGAACTTGTTAGCGCTTTATAAGTACCTGTACCTGTAACTAATGCTTGCCTCGGAATACCACGCTAACATGGGGACGCTACAGGAAAATCTGCAGGCGCAGATTTTCCCATTAGTGTCCCCATGTTGGCATTAACTATGGAATAAGGCCTATTATTGGCTAAGTAACTTATTATATTGATAAGTGCCCCTAACCTCAATTAGACTCCCACAACTAACAGTGAAAACGGCAGGGAGATGGATGCTATATCACCGACATCTTGCTGTGAGAGGTCAAACCCCAAACATGCAAAGAGAATTGAGCTAATCAGTACACCCAGCTGTTACACAGACCTCAGGGTAGGGAGATAAAACTGAGATTAAAGTTAGATTAAATATATTGAGTTTTGTGAGCCAAAGCAACAAGATACAGATAAACTTCATTAAAAAGACATACACAGTCAGACGTTTACAGTTAAAATATAATGAAAGCACTTTATACAAAGTGCTCTGCCAGACGTCTCACGATCTTACAATCTAAACGGAATAAAATCAGTTAGGTTTATCATGATAGAGTGACATAAACCAGAGTTTCTCAGGTATTACATGGTGCAAAATGAGGACGTCTGACTTTTTTTTGAGCCACTGATCCTACCATAATTATAGTGTACCTGCTATACTTGCTACCATCATGGTGATTGCCATGCCAATGATGTGTCAATGCTATCTGATGTCCAATCAGAGCTGCTAATGTATACCTTACGGGTGAGATCAGTAGAACTGGATGTTTGGACAGAGACAATAGTCGTACTCAATAGCTGAATATGACAGGAGCCCTTTAAAGAACATTGTTACATAATGTTATTGACAGACATGTTATTGCAAGCGAAAAGGCTACTTTTCAAAATATTTAGTCCACTGACACCAAGCTCACTTCCGCTTGTACTAAGAAATCCCTGTTACATAGAAACATAGAAAAATGTCGGCAGATAAGAACCTTTCGGCCCATCTAGTCTGCCCAATTACATGGATAATTTACCTGGATTTATCTTTTGTTTAGGATAGCCTTATGCCTATCCCATGCTTGCTTAAATTCAATTACTGTTTTGGCCTCTACCACTTCAACTGGAAGACTGTTCCATGTATCCACCACCCTCTCAGTGAAATAATGCTTTCTGATGTTACTTTTAAACCTTTGCCCCTCTAATCTAAGACTATGTCCTCTTGTTTTGCTACTTTGTTTCCGTTTAAATATACTCCCTTCCTCTACCTTGTGGATTCCCTTTACGTATTTAAATGTTTCTATCATATCTCCTCTGTCTCGTCTTTTTTCCAAGCTGTACATGTTAAGATCATTAAGCCTTTCCTGGTAACTTTTCTCCTTCAAGCCGTACACCATTTCAGTAGCCCTTCTCTGAACTCTAAGATGTCTATATCCTTCTGGAGATACGGTCTCCAGTACTGCACACAGTACTCCAAGTGAGGTCTCACCAGTGCTCTGTACAGTGGCATGAGCACTTCCCTTTTCCTACTGCTAATACCTCTCCCTACACAACCAAGCATTCTGCTAGCATTTCCTGCTGCTCTATTACATTGACTACTTACCCTTAGATCCTCTGAAATAATAACCCCTAAATCCCTTTCCTCAGATGTTGAGGTTAGGACTGTATCAAATATTCTATATTCAGCCCTTGGGCTTTTACGTCCCAGGTGCATTATCTTGCACTTATCCACATTAAAACTCAATTGCCACAGCTCCGACCATTTTTTTTAGTTTACCTAAATCATTTGTCATTTGGCTGATCCCTCCAGGAACGTCAACCCTGTTGCAAATCTTGTGTCATCAGCAAAAAGACATACTTTTCCATTAATACCTTCTGCAATATCACTAATAAAAATATTAAAGAGAATGGGTCCAAGTACTGACCCCTGAGGTACCCCACTGGTAACAAGACCTTGCGCCGAACAAACTCCATTTACCACAACCCTCTGTTGCCTGTCACTCAGCCACTGCCTAATCCAATCAACAATAATGGAATCCAAGCTCAAAGATTGCAATTTATTGATAAGCCTTCTATGCGGAACAGTATCAAAAGCCTTACTGAAATCTAAATAAGCAATGTCTACTGCACCACCTGTGTCTATTATTTTTGTTACCCAATCAAAAAAATCAATAAGATTAGTTTGGCATGATCTCCCTGAGGTAAACCCATGTTGTTTCTGATCCTGTAATCTATGTGTTTTTAGATGTTCAACAATCCTTTCCTTTAACATGGTTTCCATTAATTTCCCCACTACTGACGTAAGACTAACTGGCCTATAGTTCCCCGATTCCTCCCTACTACCCTTCTTGTAAAATGGGCACAACATTTGCTAATTTCCAGTCTTCTGGGACGACTCCCGTTAACAGATTTATTTAACCAATCCTTGCTAACGGTTTTGCTATTACATCACTGAGCTCTTTTAATAATTTAGGGTGGATCCCATCAGGCCCCATTGACTTCTTTGTCTTTACTTTAGACAGCTGCTGTAGAACCTCCTCCTCTGTAAACTGATATGTAAATGTCTCGTTAGTGTTTCCTCCTAACTGAGGTCCCTTTCCTTCCTTTTCTTCTGCAAAGACTGAACAAAAATATTCATTGAGGCAGTCAGCGAGACTTTTATCCTCTTCTACATACCTTCCTTCCTTAGATTAAAAACAAACTAATCCTTGTTTTACTTTTCTCGTTTATGTATCTAAAAAATGTTTTGTCCCCCTTTTTTACTGACTGAGCTATTTTCTCTTCTGCGTGTGCTTTGGAAGCTCTTATAAATTGCTTTGCCTCTTTCTGCCTAATCTTATAGGTTTGCCTGAGTTTTTTTATAATTATTGAATGCTGTCTTTTTGTTCTTCACTATTTTGGCCACTTCTGCAGAGTACCACAGTGGTTTCTTCCCTTTTTTGTTTTTGCTAACAAGCCGAATGCATTGCCTGTGGCCTTCAATAATGCTTCCTTTAAATAATCCCATTTCTACTGGACTCCCTTTAAAATCCTCCAGTCTGATAATGATCCTTCACACAAAATCTCATTTTAGAAAAATCTGTTTTTTTTAAAGTCTAAAACTTTTGTTTTTGTGTGGTGCGGCTCCATCCCTGTTCTTATATTAAACCATACTGACTGGTGATCACTAGATCCCAAATTTTCACCTACAACAACGTCCGATACCAAACCTCCATTTGTGAGTATTAAATCCAATATGGCCTCTTTACGGGTCGGCTCCTCAACTACTTGTGTTAGAGATAATCCCAGTAGGGAGTTTAGAATATTTGTACTCCTGGTGTACCCAGCTGTTTTGGTTTTCCAGTTCACATCAGGAAGATTTAAGTCCCCCATGATAATAACTTCCCCTTCATTGCCATTTTGGCTATTTCCTCAAACAGCAGACTATCTAGCTCTTCTACTTGTCCAGGGGGTCTATAGATCACACCTACACGAGCTATTGTATGATTGCCAAGTGTTAGCGTAACCCAAACTGACTCTATGTTCACCTCGCTCACTTTTATTTGTTTCGTTTTTATGTTGTTTTTCACATACAGGGCCACTCCTCCACTTTTCCTACCTTCTCTGTCTTTTCTATATAAAGAGTACCCAGGTATTGTTATGTCCCAGTTATTTTTCTCACTGAACCATGTCTCAGTAACCGTCACTAAATCTACTTTTTCAGCTGCCATCATTGCCTCCAGTTCATTGATTTTATTGACTAAACTGCGAGCATTTATAGACACGACTCTGAGCTTGTCATTTTTTCCCCCGCATGTTGCTTGCACCCTCCGCTTTAGTTTTGGGGGGACAATCAGGTAGATTGTTTTTTACCCTTTTGTCCCCCCTCCTAGTTTAAATATTTCTTTGTGAAACCTTTGAACTTCTCACTGAGAACATATGTTCCCCTATGAGTAAGATGCAAACCATCTTTTTTATACAGTTCCTTTCTGCTCCAATTAGAGCTATCATGGGACACAAAGCCAAATCCTTGCTCCCGACACCATTCCCGAAGCCACAAATTAAATTCCCTATTGTGCATCTGCCTATCCTGAATGTTATGCACAGGCAAAACTTCAGAGAATGACACAGTGGACGCAATCTGCTGTATTTCACCTCCAAGAACACAAAAATCTTCCTTAATCTCAGAAACCTCATTGCTAGCCAAGTCATTTGTCCCTAGATGGACTAGAACGTCCACTTCCCCTTGCTGCTTTACTTGTTTGACAATATTGAGAATACGTCTCTTGTCTCTACGAGCAGTAGCCCCAGGAAGACATCTCACCAAACCACTACTCTCCAGCTCAACACCTCTTATGATAGAATCACCCAGCAACAATTGCCTTCTATCATGTCCCACCTTTTCCTTTTTGTTCTTGGTTGCAGTCCTGCATACCTTAGGCATAGGGGATGGTGGTTCCTCAACTACGGTGTCTGAGCCTACTTCCGTCTCACCGCTACACTCTGAAAGTGCCTCAAAAGAAAGCTTTGGTAGGTCTGAGTGCTTAGGGGGTTTGGTTGTGATGCGATGGTCACGTCATCATAATGGCATGTCAACCTGGCACGTATGCGAGCCAGGCTGGCCGGTTGCCCGGCTGAGCCGCTAACCATGATTGTTCATACACGAGCGCTGCATTAGCAATTGTGTGAGGACATTAAAAGTCCTCATTTTGAAAATGCCCTGATTTTCGGTGTTTCAAATTGACAGGTTTAAACAGGTGGTTGCATAGGTTTCAATGTAAAAAAGTAATTTATTTATTTTAAAGACCATTAATTCTGTTTATTTTTTTCAAAAAAACTTTATTTTTTAAAGACATTATAGTATTTTTCAGACAACATTTTTTTTATTTTATTAAAAGAAGTTTTCGTTTTATAACAGACCTTATTATTTTTAAGGACTTTTTTTATTATTTGGACAAATTTTTGTTGCTTTAAACTCAATTTAGCGGAATAGGAATTATTTCCTTTTTTTTTTTTTTACAGGTCAATTGAATTCACCAATGGCTTTTCGCCGATGTCAGATAATTACTTCAGCGACTCCACTTTCAGAAAAATACGGTGATCATTTCCTAAATAGTGAATTCACCATATTTTCAGCGAAATGGAGTTGCCGAAGTACGCCAGAATACGGAGAAACAGAAAGCATTATTTCAGCACTTTTGGTGCTTTGTGAACAGACCATTAATTTCTCCTGACCCCTCAGCCATCCCGTTATTTTTGGAAAACATATTTTATTAACTTTCAACACAAAAAAAGGAACATAATTGGAGGTATTCGACTGACGCAAAATAAAAGTGCAATAATATGGTGAAATTTTTCCAAAGCGACAAACAGGGTATGACAAACTGGAGGTGGGAGGACAGAAAGAAAAAAAAAAGGGGGGAAGGGTGAAGAAAGTCAACCCATATATACACGTCGCAGCAGTAAAGTAAGGACACCCGGCACCCACAACAAACAGGAGTCCAACCAACCCATCAGACTTCATAGTCCATCCAGGGCTCCCAAAATTTATGAAAGCCGTCTGGAGTATGCAGTGCCTTAGCAGTGAGCTCACCCATAAGCATAGTATCCTTGATATTGCACACCACCTTACAGTATTAAGGGCCATGTCACTATGTGCGCCAGCACTTATGTGCCTCCCGGGGTCCGTTGCGGCATTGTGACGCTTTGAGGGGGGCTGGCCACACGCTGCAGTGCATGCACCAATTGCGTGTGCTACAGCAGGCGTGCTGCATCCATTCAGAAAGCCTCCCCGTCGAAGCGGATGATCGAGCCTTGCAGCGCTGAGCACACTAACAGCGCTCAGCGAGGTCGCCAGAAGGGCGTCAGAGTGGAAGGAATGTCCACTCTCATGGACGTTCCTTCCACTCTTAAAATCGCTCATCTGACACCAGCCTAAAGCGAGGGGGTTCAGACTCCCTCCATACAGTTGCAATAGAGAAGGCACCTGTGTCACGGTTCCCGGATCCCACCACGCAGTACTTAACCCCCAACACTCCACAAAACCCAGAAGCTACCAACAGTGTAGCTGTGAATGATCCCTATCTGTCTGGTCCTTAGAATTGGCCAGGTAAACTAGCTAGACAGAAAAGGGTTAACAATACGGAGAGGAGTCAGCCGAGCCAGAATCAGGAATACAGAGTTCAGAATGGTCAAATGGAATAGCCGGGTCGGTATCAAAGCAGTAGCGTAGTACAAGAAAATAGTCTAGGGCAACAGAAGGCAGAATGGTCAGAACACAAGCAGAGGTCAATAACAGGTTAAATCAATATAGCAGTCAGGTACAAGGAGCTCAGGTATGGATAACCACGATCTGGCAACTTCTGAAACTATACTGAGGGTTTTTAAAGACCTTCACCAGACCACGCCCCCCACTCAAGCCACACCTCATGCAATCACCTCCCTGCCTGTCTCCATTTAAACCGGGCAGTGGTCAGCGAGCAGCATCAGACTTGCTGTCCTCAAGCACACAGGTAGGGCTGGAAGCCCCCAACGTTACAGTACCCCCCTCTCCACGGGAGGCCACCGGACGACCAACAGGACGAGCGGCAATATGACCACCAGGGCGATCGGGGTGCGAGGCATGGAACGCCCTGACCAACCTAGAGGCAGACATGTCGGAAGCTGGAATCCAGGACCGGTCTTCCGGGCCATAGCCCACCCAATCGACCAAGTACTGCAGAACACCCCTGCACAGCCTAGAATCCAAAACCCTCCTAACCTCATACTCTGATTCACCATCAACCTGAACAGGTGGAGGAGGAGGAACGACCCGCGTGTACCTGTTACACAACAAAGGTTTCAGTAGGGAGGTGTGAAAGACGTTGTGCAAGCGAAGATGTTTAGGAAGGGCAAGAGCATAAGCCACAGGGTTAACGCGGCGAATGATCTTATATGGACCAATAAACCGAGGTGCCATTTTCATAGAAGGCACCCGTAACTTCACGTTCCTAGTAGACAACCAAACTCTATCCCCCACATTATAGGAGGGAGCTTGTAACCTATGCCTGTCAGCCTTGCGTTTCTGGACAGCAACATTGCGCTCCATATTTACGCGAATCTGTCTCCAAATCTCTTGTAGTTGAGTGAGATGGTCATCGAGGGCCGGGATGGCCTGTTCATTAAACTGAAGCGGTAGAGCCGGAGGGAAAAAACCATAGATAGCAGAAAAGGAGAGTGGCCAGTGGTCTCATTAGCGGCGTTATTACGTGCATACTCAGCCCAGGGCAACAACTCCGACCAATTGTCTTGTGTTGTGTGGTAAAGCAACGTATGTACTGCTCGAGACCCTGATTTGCCCTCTCTGCTGCCCCATTGGTTTGTGGATGGTATGCTGAAGAGAAGGCCAATCGCACCCCCATCTCCGCACAGAAAACCCTCCAGAAACGAGAGACGAACTGAGCTCCTCTGTCAGAGACTATTTCAGACGGAACCCCATGTATTCGTACAATCTCTCTAGCAAAGACAACCGCCAGTTCTTTGGCTGTAGGAAGCTTAGGTAAAGGGACAAAATGAGCCATTTTGGAGAAGCGGTCTACAACTGTCAGAACCACAGTATGACCTTTGGACTTCGGCAAGTCCACAATAAAATCCATAGATAGATGAGACCAAGGCCTCTTAGGCGTGGGTAAAGGCTGCAATAGACCGACAGGCAAGGTTTTACTGGTTTTGCTTCTGGCACAGACTTGACAAGCCAAAACAAACAGGCGTACGTCCTGTCGCATGGTGGGCCACCAGAACTGTCTGGAAATACTGGTAAGAGTCTTAGTAATACCAGGATGACCTGCTGGTTTAGAATCATGAAACATTATGAGTAATTCTTGTCTTTCCTTTTCAGGTACAAACAACATATCTGGAGGCTTGTCAGGTGGAGCCCCCACTTGAGCTGCCTGGAGGCGTTCCAGGAAAGGCGAGGAGACAGACAAGACTGTGGAAGCCACAATACGTTCAGGAGGAACTATAGGATTGTGGTCTTGTGTATTAGATTCATATGGGTCATATTGACGAGATAAGGCATCAGCCTTTACATTGCGGTCACCTGGTCTGTAAGTCAATACAAAATTAAACCGAGACAGTAGCAATGACCACTTGGCCTGTCTCGAGTTCAAACGTTTAGCATCCCCGATGTACGTAAGGTTCTTATGATCAGTGATTATCAACAAAGGATCAAGAGTACCTTCCAACAAATGTCTCCACTCTGACAGGGCAGACACAATAGCAAGCAATTCTCTGTTGCCAATATCATAATTGCGTTCTGCTGGTGATAATTTTCTTGAAAAGAACTCACAAGGATGTAGTGGTTTCCCTGGAGATTCTCTTTGAGACAGGACAGCCCCAATGCCTATCTCAGAAGCATCAACCTCAAGAATAAACGGAATCCTGGGATCAGGATGCCGTAACACGGGAGCGGAAGTGAAAGCCTGTTTGAGGGCTTCGAATGCTTGTTTAGATTGAGAAGACCAGATCTGGTACTTCAGACCTTTACGTGTCATATTAATGATAGGAGAGGCTATAGCGGAATAATTCTTGATAAATCTCCTATAATAGTTAGAAAACCCCAGAAACCTCTGTATGGCTTTGAGACCTTGAGGAAGAGGCCATTCTGAGATGGCCGTGAGTTTAGAAGGATCCATCTCAAAACCCTCTGGAGTGATAATGTACCCAAGGAATTTCACAGTAGTAATGTCGAATAAACACTTCTCTAGTTTGCAATAAAGACCATTGTCCAGTAATTTAGCTAATACCTGTCTGTCATGTGCATGGTGGGTTTTCAGATCGGGAGAGTAAATCAATATATCGTCTAGGTATACTATAACAAAGGTTTGCAAGAAATCTCTGAGCACATCATTAATAAAATCCTGGAATACCGCTGGAGCATTACAAAGACCGAAAGGCATGACCAAGTATTCATAATGCCCACTCCTGGTGTTAAATGCTGTTTTCCACTCATGCCCCTCTTTTATGCGTATCAAATTGTAAGCTCCTCTTAAATCAAGTTTAGTGTATACTGCTGAACCTCTTAACCTGTCGAACAGTTCCGATATGAGAGGGATAGGGTACACGTTCTTAATGGTGATCTTGTTAAGCCCCCTATAATCAATACACGGGCGTAAATCTCCTTTTTTCGACACAAAAAAGAATCCAGCCTCTGCTGGAGAAGAGGAACGTCGGATAAAACCTCTCTCCAAATTCTCCTTGATATACTCCTCCATAATTTGGTTCTCCTTTATGGAAAGAGGATATACTTTGCCTCGAGGAGGCATGGTACCCGGATGAATATCAATAGCACAATCATATGCTCTATGTGGAGGTAGTTCGTCTGCCTCTCTTTTATCAAATACAGCCCCGAGGTCTGCATATTGTTCAGGAACTTCAGTAGACAATGGAGAGGCTGTGGGTGTGTTCAGGGCACCGACATGCTGAATGGGTATTAAACAAGTCCCAAAACATGCAGAACTCCAAGACAGTATCTCTCCTTTAACCCAATCAATAACAGGATTGTGTTCCACCAACCAGGGGAAACCAAGTACAACAGGATTGGAAGGTGAGTGGATAACTTGGAATATGATCTTTTCTTTATGCAAGAGACCAGTAGTAAGAACTACTGTAATCGTATCGTGAGTAATCCTAGGGCAGGATAACGGCCTGCCATCTATGGCTTCAGCGGCTAAGGGTGTCTCTCTTACAACCAGAGGTAGAGAAATGGAAGAAGCGTAGTTAACATCAATAAAGTTACCAGCAGCCCCAGAATCCACAAAAGCGGTGTTATGTGTGGTCTTGGTCTCCCAAGCCAAGGATACTGGTAACATAAATTTAGTGTCTTTGATAGGAGACATGCATGTCACACCCAAGGCCTGTCTCCTCAGCTGCCTTAGGTGCGGTAGTTTTTCCGGCTTATCATGCAGCTTAGGGCGAGTAGGACATTGAAATCGTACATGTCCCTCCAAACCACAATACAGGCACAATCCCTCACGAAAACGCCTTGTTCTCTCCTCCTCTGTAAGCCTAGTACGGCCTAGTTGCATAGGCTCTGAGGGAGGAGATAACTCTCTGGGTGGTGCTTGAAAGACAGGGGCCAACCTCGGTAACGGTCTCTGGGTCTCTCTCTTGGAGTCCTTCTATCCCTTATCTGATTATCCAGATCTATACAGTAATCAATGAGTTCACACAATACCTCAGGTAGTTTACGTGGAGCTAATTCATGCATCAACGACTCTGATAACCCCTCCATAAAAGCCAGAACCAGTGTCTCATTTGTCCAGTTCACATCAGAAATTAAGGTTTTAAATTCTATGGCATAATCAGACACAGTCCTGTTCCCTTGACGTATGCGGAACAAGGATTTGCCGGCTATCGTGGCCTTTCTGGTAGGATTAAATGTACGTTGTAACTCGGCTATGATTTCTTTAGAATCCCGTACAATAGGTCTTTCTGCCTCCCATAAAGGAGTCGCCCATGTCAACGCTCTGCCAGACAGATGGTTAATAATAAACCCCACTTTGGCAATGTCAGAGAAAAACATTTGTGGATTTAATTTAAAATGAATATCCACATGGACCAAAAATCCCCGGCACTCAGAGGGAGTACCGTCAAACCTCATAGGAGCGGTCATGTGTACCTAGGATGTCTGAACGACAGGGGGCACAGGTATAGCAGGCGGGGGTGCAACCCCAACTGGTTCCAGGTGTGCAGTACGATTCAGGATAGTTTGTAAGGCAATGGCAAACTGATCCATCCTATGATCCTGCTCATCCTGTCTGGATACAAAAGGTAGCCAAGTGCTGTGTTAAATCTGCGGGATCCATATTGGCCAGATCGTAATGTCACGGTTCCCGGATCCCACCACGCAGTACTTAACCCCCAACACTCCACAAAACCCAGAAGCTACCAACAGTGTAGCTGTGAATGATCCCTATCTGTCTGGTCCTTAGTATTGGCCAGGTAAACTAGCTAGACAGAAAAGGGTTAACAATACGGAGAGGAGTCAGCCGAGCCAGAATCAGGAATACAGAGTTCAGAATGGTCAAATGGAATAGCCGGGTCGGTATCAGAGCAGTAGCGTAGTACAAGAAAATAGTCTAGGGCAACAGAAGGCAGAATGGTCAGAACACAAGCAGAGGTCAATAACAGGTTAAATCAATATAGCAGTCAGGTACAAGGAGCTCAGGTATGGATAACCACGATCTGGCAACTTCTGAAACTATACTGAGGGTTTTTAAAGACCTTCACCAGACCACGCCCCCCACTCAAGCCACACCTCATGCAATCACCTCCCTGCCTGTCTCCATTTAAACCGGGCAGTGGTCAGCGAGCAGCATCAGACTTGCTGTCCTCAAGCACACAGGTAGGGCTGGAAGCCCCCAACGTTACAACCTGGTCAGAAAGAGTTTGGACCAGGGCTCGGGTCCTGCGGGAAGGAGCGGGAATGGAGTTCCCGCATTTCTCCCACAGCGGGAACTTTGCGGGAATGCAGGTTCCCGCTGTGGGCAGCCGAGGTTGCATTAACAGCATTCCGCTAGCAGCCACTTGACTGGCCGCGTTCCCCCGAGTGCTGCATGGTCCCTTGCGTGGCCTCCATCAGCCCTCTGAAGGCTGTGTGACACGGCCTACAGCTGAGATCTCGCGAGTCCGACTCACAGCTTTCAGAAGCTGACGGCCGCGTGCAGGAGCACACTGGAGCTGTGAGGAAGACAGAGAGGACAGGGACAGAAGACAGTGGAGAGGCAAGCCAGGGTAAAGTCAGACCCCCAGGGCCCAGCCAAACCCCCAGGCCCAGCTAAACCCCCAAGGTCCAGCCAGACCCCCAGGGCCCAGCCAGACCCTCAGGGCCCAGCCAGACCCTCAGGGCCCAGCCAGACCCCCAGGGCGCAGCCAGACCTCCAAGGTCCATCCAGACCCCCAGGGCCCAGCCAGACCCCAAGGCCTAGCCAGACCCCCAGGGCCCAGCCAGACCTCCAAGGTCCATCCAGACCCCCAATGTCTGGCCAGACCCCCAGGGCCCAGCCAGACCCCCAAGGTCCGGCCAGATCCCCAGGGCCCAGCCAGACCCCAAGGCCCAGCCAGACCCCCAAGGTATAGCCAGACCCCCAGGGCCCAGCCAGACCTCCAAGGTCCATCCAGACCCCCAATGTCTGGCCAGACCCCCAGGGCCCAGCCAGACCCCCAAGGTCCGGCCAGATCCCCAGGGCCCAGCCAGACCCCAAGGCCCAGCCAGACCCCCAAGGTATAGCCAGACCCCCAGGGCCCAGCCAGGCCCCCAAGTTCCAGCCAGGCCCCCAGGGCCCAGCCAGATCCCAAGGTCCAGCCAGACCCCCAAGGCCCAGCCAGGGTCCAGCCAGACCCCCAGGGCCCAGCCAGACCACCAGGGTCCAGCCAGAGACCAGCCAGACCTCCAGGGACTAGCCAGACCCCAAGGCCCAGTCAGACCCCAGGCCCAGCCAGGGCCCAGGGACTAGCCAGACCCCAAGGCCCTGCCAGACCCCAGGCCCAGCCAGACTGCTGGGAAATGTTTAACCAACAGCGAGTGGGAAATGTTTTACGCCCCCATATACACCGCACATTACTGTGAGTTTTATTGCTGTGGAGCTGTGTTATGTCCTTTTTTGTTTTGGAAGGGGGCGAAAAGCTGTTAGAGGTTGAGGAAGTTTACGGGGAGGGGCCCATCGTGAGGTTCAGTAAGGGGCCCCATCATTTCTGATGGCTGCCTTGCGTCTGTTAGGATTTCTATTTTATGAAGAGCTGGCATTTCTTGTCAACAAGGGGGATTTTCACCGGTGTTTGCAACATTCCCAGACATTGTTGCTTTCTAAATAACCCCCAGAGTGTTTGTATAATTTTTAATCTGAGAATTTATAGATGTGAATGTAATTAAAGTAATATAACCACCAGCAATTTCTTAATATGCCTACGAAAGAATGTATCAAACATGAATACAGTAACCTGACAATACTTGTAAAACAATAAATTTGGATTTCAAGGGCAAATCGAGTATTTGTATTTTGATCTTTCTTAGCTTATGTGAAGTTTCAGTTCAGGGAAGTTAACAGCTCACAGTTCAATAAATAAATACCGTGCTCCCCAGATCATTGCAATTTGCCTATCCCACCTCCAAATTTGATTATACATTTCCAAGCTACATTTGACCTTCATATGACCTTTCACATTCTCCCTATGTATGTACTACATTAAATTCCTCCATGTAACTCAATACCTTGGAACACTCTCATTGCAGTCATCTCACACTTTAGGATGTAAAAAATACCTAAATGTGATCTAAGTAATATAAGAGATTCACTTTCCACTTCCACGAGACGTATGAAATGTAAGATTAAATTATAATTAATCCTGCTATTAACCACGCTTCCAGTTTTCCCATATATTTAAAGACACAGTTCTGATGACAAATCTATTACCTCAAGCACTTAAGGGCACATTATTTGCTCTCACTGCATAAATAATGGAAATCATCTCCTGTCAGTCATGATTGAATATATAGCTTGTACCAAAGGATCAGTTCTCCTCCATGCACCGGACACTATCAACTGTGTTTTATTGCGTTTGACCAGATTCATAATTATAGTTATGTCCTTTAATGAAGAAATGCCACATATAGGGAATAACAAGCATTTGCTCAAATATTTGCTTGCAAAATATTACTCTAGGAATTTTATATTGCTATATTCAAAATTTTTCTTGTCTACTTAACGTTTTTTAAAATCACAATGAGCGGATGTGGTGTTTCACTGTAATTGTTAGCTGGTTGCCAATTATAAAGACCCTAACTGCTTGCCTAATGTAAGTTTGACCCTTTTGAAAAATGTAAATATTAATTTCCAAACACTTTATACGCATATTACCTCATTAATTAATAAATGGCAGTTTTGCATCTAAGCATTATACAACTCAAGGGGCCTCAAAATCTGAAAAATGATCCGAATATATTCATGACAACATTGGCTACTATTTATTGTGTATTGTAATTATTTAATTCTAAGCATGGTACAGAAAGTTACCTGTGTCTCATGTTTATTTTTAACCAGCTTGCTATAATTAACAAGGTACAAGTGACTGTTCATTAACACTTACAGGGTTATTCAAAGAGAATCGAAACGTCACTGCACGTTCGGTGACTTTTCGTTCTCCTCAATTCGGTGCGATTTGGCAATCCCATTTCGGTGACCCTGCGGTGTATTCAGCAAGCACCACGGGGCCGTCGTAGTGCAGGGAAAAGCTGCCGTAAACCCACCGAACATACCCGGTGAACGCACACCGAAACCCACAAAAACATCTGGATTAACCCCGCCGAACACGCCGGAGAAACCCGAGCAGCCACCGATCATAGCGCAGAGCAGCTGCTGGAAAAAGCCGACACCGCAGACGATTGGAGTGAAAAAAAAACAGTACGCTTGAGGCTAGGGTCAGACTGAGGCAGTGCGAACGCGCGTTCTGGCGCACTTAATCATGGCCGCACTAGCAGCAAATGCCGGGCAATGACAGCCAATATACGAAGTACGGTCGCACAAAAGTCCGGCTGCGCAACGCAAGTGGAAAATGAACGCATTTTTTCGAGAACGTTAAACCACTAGTACTGACGTACAGAGTGCGCTGCGTCCGCTAGCGGCGTCTGTGCGTGATTAGGAGACGTCAGACGCTGCTAATGTCCGGCCAACATAACGTCCAGACACAAAAAGTGTTTTATTGATGACCCGTACAAAATCACGGATGAAACTGCGCATAGTATGACCGCTATTGCGTATTCCGTGAAAAAATACGTCCATTCTTCGAACGCACATTTTCACGGACAACGTGAAAAATGCGTTAGTCTGACCCTAGCCTGAATGTTTAAAAAGTGAAACGCTGTTTGCAAAGAAACTACAGAACGAAAATGTCTGAAATTTGCATATAACGTCCAATGAATGATAATAAAAAGGGCTGTTACAGAAAAAGAAAAAACTATTTAAAAAAAAAAGGAAAAATACCAAAAAATGCCTGAAAGATCTTAAAAAATCTATACATAAAGAGACATTTTACTGCATAATATTATAATCAACGGTTTATTAGATATTGTATTAAAATGGAAACATTTTTAACATTGAAGCCTATGGGATTTGCCTGAATAAATCTGCCGCATGAAACCACCGAACAGCAGGGCAATTCGGCAATTTTTCCCTGCTGGTTTTTGTTCTCTGAATAGACGAAGCATTGCTTCTCTATGGGGAATTCACTGCCCTCAAACAGGCAACGAACAGGCACCGTATGTGCAGGCAATTCACCAACATTTGGTGAAATGCCTGCTCTCTGGATAGCCGAATGGCCAGGAAGGGTGACCGTACGGTGAATTTCACTGTTTGGTTACCTTTCGGCCACAATTCGGATCTCTTTGAATAACCCTGACATTCTTTGGTAACCAGATATTCAGCATCCATTGGGAACTAACTACCAAAGGCTAAAAACTGGTTTGCAGTAATGCAGAACATTTGTACTAAAATGTGTTACTTAAGAATTAAAGGGATATTTTATTAAAAATAGCACCCCCTTTTTTCCCTTAACCCCTTGGCTCCGGAAGATGTGTGGGGGGACATCATAGGGATTTTTTGCAGCATGCGGAGAACATCCCCCACATGTCATGGTGGCCCCACAACCTTCGGGGAGACCTGCTAGGGTCTGGGAGGAATCCCAGGCTGGTCTGACTTCCTGGAAATCAGGCCATGCCTTGGGAACTTCCCACACCCACCCATTGATGTCAATGTGCATGGCCACTCTGACATCATAAGGGAACCTCCCCAGCAGGGCTGGGAAATGACTTTGGACCCCATATCCAATGAGCAAAAAAAGATACTAGGCCATGCTTGGTATCATTGGAGAGACCAAAGCATGGCCTTTCCAATGATATCAAACATTACCCAGTTTGCAGAAAATAAGACTAAATACACACCAAACAATTACTGTATAATGCAGCACTATTGTTAATTTTTCAATTATAAAGTGAACAGTGATGCTGCGCTAACTCACCTTCTCATTTCCCACGATGCCAAGCAAGTTTGGAGGTGATGGCATAATACGTTATTACGCATTGGTCCATCAAAAACCTAAGGCTAGCGTCAGATGAACGCAGTCATCACGTCCGTGTCGCCGCACAGTTTAACGTCCTTCATAGCATTGATTTGTGATCAATAGAGCTCAACACATGAAGTACGTGCGCACCGAAGTGCGCACGTACCATGCAGGTGGCAACGGACGCCATTTAGGCCTCAATGTAAAAGCGCTACGACGGACGCCCAGAGTGCGCCGCGTCCACGTAGTGGCTGTTGTGCGTGATGGCGCGACATCAGACACAGAGCATTTGCGACGTCCATCACGTTGACGCTAAGAAGTTTTTTTGCTCTGGCTGACTGTACCTGTCTTTTAATTTTAATTAATTTTGTTTCCCATATTTCCCTTTTTTTCTACATCCGTCAAAATAAAACAGACCGTGTGGTGTCTACAGTATCTTCCGTCATTACGTACGTCCATTATGCACGCACACCGGATGCGCTCAGACTGCGTTCGTCTGACATTAGCCTAAACTGGCGCACTGCTGCGAGGGGTGAATGGGGTCCTTTGGAACGCTGCTCTGATTTTTAAACCGTACAAAGTCGTGTGAGGTGTCATTGGAAAGGACAAAGTCTGGCCTTTCCAACAACAGTAGATATGACCATGTAACATTTAAAAATAGAAGAAAAATAAAAAAATATTAAATGCTAAATTTACTTTTTTCTCATTTCTAAGGCGGTGGCATTATGTGCTGTTACTTATAAAACAAATAATACCGCTGCCCTATCTCACCTTCTCAATTCTCACCTGGGACCAAATGTGGAGGTGTTGGCGCAAAGCGTTATTACACATTGGTCCATATAAAACACAAGCCGTTTCACCATTGCAAAGACATCGGAGGTCCTTTGGACTCCTGTATTTCCATTCTTTACACTCCAAAAAATCATGATAGGTGTCATTGGACAGGTCAGAGTTTGCCTTTCTAATTTTAACAAACATGAAAAGACACACAAACATACATAAAAAAATTTCAATTAATTTCTTTATTTTTTTGCTTCAAAGCAATGGCATTGTCCATTTGGCATGTCTGAAATGAGCAACACCACTGCCATTACTCACCTTCTCATTTCCCATGCTGTGAGCAAGTTTAGGGCTATATTACATTCTTCCAGCAAAAAGCCTTAAAGCGTTAAACGTTTGCGTCCGCAAATCACCGCTGGAATTACAATCCTCCCGGCTTTTTTCTTCCGCCGATCAATTGCACGCACAAACAGGACACGCACAAATGCAGGTGCAGTACAGTCTTGCGCAAAAATCTTTGCGCGCGCAGTTTTTTTGCACCCATTCATCCAATCAAAATGAAGAAACACACCTATCAAACGCAACTAAATTGTGTCTACCAGAGGCATCGGAGACGGGTTCTGCGTCTATGATGCAAAATGAGCACATATGCTACAGTAATAATACACACACACCTGCCATCATCCATTATATTGTTGCTGCATTCCTTTTTATGGGCTGTTTTTTTTTTCTTGGGTTAGCCACGTTGTTCAGATATGACAGTAGCACCAGCTTTTAGGAGTTGCTAAAATTATGCACATTATGCAAGGCTATGCTGTAATTACCGCAAAATAGATTGTAATACCATACTCGTACCAGCACACATTCGCATTTGCGGTCACAATGTTAAGTATAGGACACGCGCAGTACAGTAAGCTCATGCAGGGTTCGCGCAGGTTCACCCGCGGTAGACGATTGCGCACGGTTGTTGCGCTGACTATGTAATACGGGATACGGCGCAAATGGTTTTACCCCACGCGTGGTTTTTTTTTTGCGCCGGTGCAAACGTTTGCGTGAAGATTGTAATTTAGCCCTTAGTGTTTTATGCAGAGTTATGTTATTATTAAGCGACAATGCACCAAAATACAAGTGAAAGATGTAACTTTCAGTTTTAATTAAAATTGCGTGTTTTCTCCGAAAAATGCAGTAACAGATTTACATTTCTAATTTTTTTTAACAAGAGTACCCTTTCCACCTCCTTAACGCTAGTGCTCACATAAGTGAGAGTTAGCGCTAGGTTAATTGAGGTGATAGTGTTACGGCCAGTCATCTCCTGATCGCTAACAGGTTAAAAAATCTTTAGTGCAACGGTTTTAGCGCTTTTTAGCACGAGCTTACTGTACTTTGCTCTCCGTATTAGGGATGAGCTGTTCGGTTCGATCTGTTCGGAGTTCGCATCGAGCATCGGCCGTTCGGCTGTTCGCGAACTCCGAACATTTCTGCGTGTTCGGTTCGAGTTCACCCACAATGCACCACAATGCACTTTTCCACTGGCCTGAAGCTTGTAATTGGCTACAGCCTTGCACCTGACCACAGGTCAGGTGCAAGACAGGTGCAAGACTATGCCAATCACGGCACAGAGTCCTGATTGGGTAAATTTTGCTCAATCATGGGCTCAGAGAGCTAAGTCCCGCAGCACACTATATAAAGTGTCCCTCGCAGCCCCAGCACGTGTTTTTTGAGAGGAGATTGTTCTGTTAGTGTGTGTTCTCACTGCCAGCAGCTATTAGGGGGGTCTCACTTCTACAAGATATCTGGGAATTGTTGTAATCTGTGTGTTCTCACTGCCAGAATCTATTGGGGGTCTCACTTCTACAAGATATCTGGGAATTGTTGTAATCTGTGTGTTCTCACTGCCAGCAGCTATTGGGGGGGGTCTCGCTTCTAGCAGATATCTGGGAATTGTAATCTGTGTCTTGTCACTGCCACCCATCAGGGGGTCTCACTGATTTATAGGAGGTTCCTGGGAATTGTAATCTGTGTCTTGTCACTGCCACCCATCAGGGGGTCTCACTGATTTATAGGAGGTTCCTGAGAATTGTAATTTGTGTCTTGTCACTGCCACCCATCAGGGGGTCTCACTACGTAAAGGGAATCCACAAGGTAGAGGAAGGGAGTATATTTAAAAGGAAACAAAGTAGCAAAACAAGAGGACATAGTCTTAGATTAGAGGGGCAAAGGTTTAAAAGTAACATCAGGAAGCATTATTTTACTGAGAGGGTGGTGGATACATGGTACAGCCTTCCAGTTGAAATGGTAGAGGCCAAAACAGTAATTGAATTTAAGCAGGCATGGGATAGGCATAAGGCTATCCTAAACAAAAGATAAATCCAGGTAAAGTATCCATGTAATTGGGCAGACTAGATGGGCCGAAAGGTTCTTATCTGCCGACATTTTTCTATGTTTCTATGTTCCTATTTATAGGAGGTTTCTGGGAATTGTAATCTGTGTCTTCTCACTGCCAGCTATCAGGGGGTCCCACATACTTCTATCAGATTTCTGCAAATTTTAATCTGTGTCTTGTCACTGCCACCCATCAGGGGGTCTCACAGATTTATAGGAGGTTCCTGGGAATTGTAATTTGTGTCTTGTCACTGCCACCCATCAGGGGGTCTCACAGATTTATACCAGAGTTCTGGAAATCTTTAATCTAGACAACACAGTTGAATCAGAGTTCTGCATATCTCCAATTTTTATAACAGAGTTGAATCAAAGTTCTGTATATCTTTAATCTATATATCACTCACCATGTCAGAAAGACCAAAAAGGACAGGCAGACGCTCCCAGACACAGATAAGAGGGCAAGCAGCCTCTGTGTCGGAAGACTGTGCCCCTGGTTGTCGTGGACGTGGTGCATCCTCTGCAGGGGCACACTTGTCCTTGTTTCAAACTGGTGCTGGCCATCTTAAGCAGCAGCAACATACAGAGGATTTGCAGGATTGGCTAACCAGGCCATCCGAGTCCTCCAAGTCCTCTGCCAGCCAGGCTTGTAGTGGTTTACAGTCCACCTCAGCTTCCAAAACATCTAATTCAGCCTCCATGTCCACAGCTACTCCTGCCAAAGCCTCACTATCATACACGGAGGAGTCAGCTGAATTGTTTGACTACAGTGACAGTGTCAGTGACATGCTGCTTGAGGATGCGCAGCAAACTCCAGTGCTCTTATTCAAACTCTGAGGTTGAGGAAGGGAGTAAAATCAGCCTAGAGGGAGGGGGTACCAGTGACACACAAAGAATAGGCACTCATGTTCCCCCAGCAGCTGCAGCAAATTGCGAGGTTGTCTCCAGTGACGAGGAGATAGGGAGTGATGATGATGATGAGGTCACTGACTCCACCTGGGTGCCTGATCGAACAGAGGAGTCAAGAGAGGAGGAGGAGGAACAACAAAAACGAGGCAGAACGTCCTCTATGACCAACCATAGCCAGTCCAAGGCATCAGAAGTCACAGCTGCTCAGGTGCAGAGTGCTGTTGTATCAAAGCACACGTACAGGAAGTCTGCTGTCTGGGAGTTCTTTAAGAAATGTGCAGCAGACCGCACCGTTGCTATTTGTAATCTATGTCAGATGAGGATCAAGCATGGGAAAGACATCCCACGCTTGGGTACCACGTGCTTAAGGCGACATATGACCACCTGCCACGCATCCTGTTGGCACAACACTTTGCATAGGTCCTCCTCATCTGTCTCTACCCACACTATATGTCCTGCCATGTCATTGCCTACAACCTCCACTGACATGGATGATGCTACAGTAATGGGTGTACCAGGTCCTTCCTCAGAATGTGACAGCATCCCGTCAGCTGAAGATTTACGCAGTCAGATTACGTTGCCCCAGCTGCTGCAGCGTAAGAAAAAATATAGTCCCAACCATCCCCAAGCACAGCGTCTAAATGCCAGTTTAGCAAAATTACTCGCATTACAGCTGCTGCCTTTCCAGCTGGTGGACTCTGCTTCCTTCCGTGAATTTGCTCAATGTGCTGTACCATAGTGGCAGGTTCCAAAACGCCATTTCTTTTCACAGAAGGCTATTCCAGCACTATACCAGCACGTGGAACACAATGTTATGGAGTCATTGGGAAAGGCAGTCAGCAGCAAGGTGCACATGACTTTAGACAAGTGGTCCAGCAAGCATGGACAGGGCCTACATTTCCTTCACGGCACACTGAGTAACTCTGATTGCAGCTGGGAGGGATCCAGGACGGGGCTTTGTGCTGGAGCTTGTTCATCCACCACACCTCCAGAAAGCTGCTTGTATGAGGTCTGTCTGCTCCACCACCTCTTCCTCCTCCTCCTCCTTCTCTGTCTCTGGCGAAGTGGCAGTTAAACCAATGAGTGGCAGGGTCTACGCAATGGCTCAAGCAAAAAGATGCCATACTGTGCTTGAGCTGGTTTGTTTAGGGGACAGGAGCCACACCAGGCCAGAAATTCTGTCAGCTCTGCAGGGGCAGGTGCAGAGATAGTTAACACCATGCCAGCTTCAGCTGGGAATGGTCGTCTGTGATAATGGCAGCAACCTTCTCTCCACCCTACGCCAGGGTAAGATGACGCATGTACCATGCCAAGCACACGTCCTAAATCTGGTGGTACAGTGTTTCCTAACCAGGTACCCAGGGCTGGCAGAGCCAGCAAGTGTTCGCCTGGCAGAAATTCAAAGAGAATTCCACCTTCCCACAAACCGTCTGATCTGTGACATGCCCACCAGGTGGAACTCCACATTAGCAATGCTGCAGCGTCTGCACAAGCTGCAGAGGGCCATCAATGAGTACCTGTGTGAGTATGGCACAAGGACAGGTTCAGGTCAACTTGTTTTTTCCCCCCTGCAGTGGCCGATGATCAAGGATGCATGCACTGTACTGTCGCCATTTGAGGAGGCAACGAGGATGGTGAGCAGGGACAGTGCATGCATCAGTGACACAATTCCTTTAGTTTTCCTGCTGGAGCGCACTCTGCGGGGAATTATAGATGTGGCACTAGAGGCAGAGCAGCGGGAGGAAGAGGCCTTTCCTAGCTCTGAAAGCCCCAGTCTTTACGCAGACAGCATTCCTGCCGGTCCTCAGATCAGACAGGAGGAGGATGAGGAGGAGGAGGAATATTTAAGTAGTGGTGGCATTGAAGGTGGGGATTCCTCAAGGGAGTGTTTTGTGTGCCCAGAAACCCAAGGACTAGTACGTGGCTGGGAGGAGGAAGTGCACGATGGGGTCATCCTTATTGACCAGGAAGACTCGGAAGCTAATGCCACCTCCAACCTACGCTGCATGGGCTCCCTTATCCTGCAAAGCCTGCTAAAGGACCCCAGAATTCGTGCTATCAAGGAGAGGGATCATTACTGGTTGGCAAGCCTTCTTGATGCACGATACAAGGGTAAAGTTGCAGAGCTCATCCTGCCCGCGCAGAGGGAGGAAAGATTGAAACAACTTGAGGACGCTCTAAAGCGACACTTGTGTAACACCTTTCCAGGCACTGGTAGGTTACCAAGTGATGACACATGTGCTTCTGAGGCTGTGGATGATCAGAGGAAGAGCGGTGAAGGCCGGGGCCACTTGACTGATGCCTTTTTAAATTTTTTTAGTCCACGTTGCCCAGGGACGTCAAATGTAGGCACCCATTGCCAGCGTCTTCACCGTATGGTGCAGGACTACCTAGGGGCAAGGGCAGACTTGGATACCTTTACAGCAGATGATCCACTGGCTTACTGGGTGTTGAGATTGGATCAGTGGCCAGAATTTAGCCAATATGCTATGCAGCTACTAGGTTGCCCTTCATCCAGCGTGCTTTCTGAAAGGAGGTTCAGTGCCGCTGGAGGTTTTGTCACAGACAAAAGAGTGCGTCTGTCCACCGACTCTGTAGACCGGCTGACATTTATAAAAATGAATCAGTCCTGGATCAGCTGCTATCAATCCCCTGATGCTGACGTAACTGAATAGATTGGGGATCTCTTCTGCATTCCCAAAACCTCCACCACTGCACTCTTCCACAATACCCAAAAGGGGTTACGGTGTGAAGGCACTTGCTGCCACCAAAGGCACAATATTTTGGTGCACTGACGCCTGTACCAGATTCATATCATTTTAATATTGGACCGCAGAGTTCAACCCTGCACTCTTCCACAATACCACAGAGGAGTTACGGTGTGACGGCACTTGCTGCCACCAAAGGCACAATATTTGGGTGCACTGCCACTGACGACTATACCAGATTCATATCATTTTAATATTGGACCGCAGGGTCCAACGCTGCACTCTTCCACAATACCACAGAGGAGTTACGGTGTGACGCTAAAGACCCAATTTTAAAGCACCTAATGTTACTTTCATTCAAAGGCTACATAAGTTTCACCATAATTTAGCCAAAAAATCACTAAACTTGTTCCGCGGGTCCTAAAATGTCTCTTCTTTTCATACAGGCTGCCACCCCAAGCAGTTGTTTATGAATAGATTAAAGGAAAACCATTTACCGTCATTTGAAATGTCATTTTTTTGTTGTTAAATGTTTCTATACGTACTACAAATCCGCCACTTCACGGGCAGGTTATGGGGGCCTCCTAGGCACAATATTTGAAGGAATTTTTCGTTTTTATTCTTAACCTTTATTTCATGGAAAACTCACTGTTTCTTTAAAAACTTTTCTTTTTTTTACTTTTTGTCCTTGTTTCCTGTCCCACAGGGCACTACCCGGACCCCCATACACCTTTTATGGCAAATATCTAGCATATATGCCCTCTTGGAGGGCACTCTAAACATCAAAAGTTTGGGTCCCATTGACTTTGGATCGTGTTCGCGTCCGAACTCGAACTTTTAAAATTGTTCGAGTTCGAATGCGAACCGAACACTGGTGTGTTCGGCTCATCCCTAGCTGTGAATACACTCCCTTTTCATATTTTTATGTTTTTAATGTTTTTCATATGTTTTTTATCTTTTTACATTTTTTATGCGTTCATAAGTTTGTTCTTATTGAACATTGTTTCATTTTGCCGATATTATAATGATATAAATGTTTTATCAGATTAGGGTAGCTTTTGCACCCATTTATATGTGATTTCCCTCAATTAAAATGGCCCTGAGGATCAAGTGATGGCGGATGTTGTTATATGGCAAACAGGTACCGGAAGTGCATCACAGCTAGCAGCCACACGTGACCAATTAAGACAGAATGCTGTCAGGTGCGTGGAAACAAGGTGTGGACACTAATTAACGGTGTGCTATCTATATAAACTCTGTGATAAAGCATGTATGTAAGCACGTTGAAAAAGACTACGGTCGAAACGCGTTGTGCAATTTTTATTCATTAAATCTGGCCAGTTTATGGTCTTTCATACATATGTTCACTGAGCCTTCTTCCACAAGGATCTAACTTCCTCCTTTGAATAAGGTGTCCACTGCGGATGGAATAAGGGGAGATCAAACGTGGGAGTGGTGAAACCAGAAACTGTTTACACGTATGTGTTCATGCTGTTATAGTTCAGAGCCGGCTGCTAATTGGCTCTTGAAAAAGTGAGCAATTTTCTTGGCTGGGATACTGGAGGGTCCATTATACAGGATATACTACGCTATGTGCGTTTTATTTCTTGTATTTCAGGACCGGTCCATGTGAGAAATATTTGAGAAGCACTTACCAACGTGCTGGGATTTGTTTCCTGTCCCCCAGGGCACTACCCGGACCCCCATACACCTTTTATGACAAATATCTTGCATGTATGCCCTCTTGGAGGACACTCTAAAATTCGAACTTTGGAGTCCCATTGACTTGCATTGAGTTCGGTTCGTGTTCGAGTTCGAATGCGAACCGAACACGGGGGTGTTCGGCTCATCCCTACTCCCTATGCTTAACATGGCTGCAGCTCTTGCAATATGTCCGATGCGCACAGGGACAGTGTATCCTTGTGACTATTATTGCGGGAGATGTTGGTTGTAGGGTTGCCACATTGGCCATATTTTGCAGGACGCGCATTACTATTTCATGCAGGGGTTGCATTGGGAAAAGTGATGCCCTGCAACTTGTGTAATTCATACGCTGCAGAAAGGCAGTTAAGGCAGGTCACCTGGGATTCGCTTTTTATTTCCTACGTGTAGCATATTTACTGTATTTATTTTATTTATTTATAAAGTATTTTACCAGGAAGGATACATTGAGATTTCTCTTGATTTTGAAATTTATACAGTCATTACAAAATTACAATGTAATAAATGCGAGATACTAAAAACAAAACACGATATACAGATTAACACAGAAAGTAAATATGTAGGAAATATATTCAATATGTTACATGTTTACAGGTGCATTCTGTATCGAGGTATGTGAATAGAGAGCTCTTAAGTGACTTTAGACTGTGGGAAGATTTGATGGCGTCTGGGAGGTTATTCCATATTTGCGGTGCTCTGTAGGAAAATGAAAATCGAGACACTTTCTTTTTTTATTGTGGCACTGAAAGAAAGGTGCAGGTCATGGATCGAAGGTTGTAGGATGGATTTGCTAGGGGAAGCAGTCTATTCGGGTAGGGTGGTAACTTCCCAGAGAAGCTCTTAAACACCAGGGACAGTATTACAATGTTGGTGCTAAGTTAACCAGAGCAGTTGTAAACTTAAAACCTCCATAGACTACGGGCCATATTACATAGTTGGTGCTAACTTAACCAGAGCAGTTGTAAACTTAAAACCATATTACATAGTTGGTGCTAACTTAACCAGAGCTGTTGTAAACCTAAAACCTCCATAGGCCATAATGGCTCTGGGAAGTTTACAACAGCTCTGGTTAAGTTAGCACCAACTATGTAATATGGCCCTATAATGGCTCTGGGAAGTTTACAACAGCTCTGATTAAGTTAGCACCAACTATGTAATCTGGCCACAGGTTGGAAAGGTGAAGGGTGCGTCTAGATTCCAGCGATGGCCAGCATATCAGTTTTTATAATGTCACAATGGTGGGTCACGTGGTTACATTGTAGCACAAAGCGGCAGAATGAGTTATACACTGTAGTAAGTTTATGAAGGTGCGTTTGCGGGGCAGCTGCATACACTACATCTCCGTATACAATGACTGACATAAGTATTTGTTGTACTATTTGCTTTCTTACCTCGAGGCTCAGGCAGGATTTGTTTCTGTACAGGGTACCTAGTTTGGGGTAAAGTTTAGATGAGACTTTTTCGACTCTACATGCGGCAGGGTGGCATTTTTCATGCACTGCCCATCAGCATGAATAAACTATGTGTCCTGGAAAACCTGGCCGATGTGGCAACCCTATTTGGTTGAGAGTCAAAGAGCCACACAACACGTGTAAAGGAGAACAGATCTGCCTTAACGTGAGCAAACACATTATGAGTCTGCTAATACAAACTAGCCAGACTTGGAATTGACACATAAATTGGGGTCATTGTAGTTAGAGATGAATGAGCACATTTTCTGGTGCCCACATCTCTTATGAATGTACAACGGGAATGTAACCCAATCTTTTGGCAGCAACCTAGTGGATTAAAAGAATGGAAGGCCAGTTTTTGGTGCTAAAAGAGTTTAGGGTGTCCACAGGAATATTTTATGTGCTGCAGCCACTGCGTGGCTCCATATACCTATCTTGATGTTTTTTTTGGGGGGGGTCAATACAACTGATAGAATTGACTGATGCATGATTGACAACACTCATGAACTCTTTTTTGGCAACCACAATATCATACACTATATTGCCAAAAATATTCGCTCACCCATCCAAATAATCAGAATCAAGTGTTCCAATCACTTCCATGGCCACAGGTATATAAAATCAAGCACCTAGGCATGCAGACTGTTTTTACAAACATTTGTGAAAGAATGGGTCGCTCTCAGGAGCTCAGTGAATTCCAGCGTGGAACTGTGATAGGATGCCACCTGTCGGATATAATCTCTGCACGTGAATACAACACGTTTTATATTGGATTTATCAGCCAAGCCTCCAATATGTCTATATTGGACTTACTGGACCTACTTCGGCAGTTGCCTCCAATATATCAGGGATTATTATTTCATAAGAAACTTATACGAGACACAAATATCAATCGTTTGTATTTCCTATAAATTCTCCTGAATTCTTTTAATTGTCTGTGTTTTGCTTTGAAAAATACAATAATCAATAATCGGATAAAAATATATATATATTTATTACGTATACAAAAAAGTTTCAAATCTCATATCATGAACAAAAATTTATAAACCACAATCCATCAGCATATAAAAACTAGCTTCACAATATATGTATCTCCGGTTAGTAACTGCATATATGATTAATATCATTTACCTTATCAGTTAGTAACTAATACACAAATGGTTAATAAACATTTCTGCTTAATACAACATGCATTTCCCAGCAAACAATGTTTAACCAGCCAGCTCTTATAGATATATATATATCTCTATGCTACATGGATCAACAAAAGATGAGCTAATTTAATGATAAGTAATAAAAACTTATTTAGTGAATCCTCCCCTAATCTCGAGAATTAAACTTCTAATATTTTGCTTTTTATTTTGTAGTTATATAATTCTTTGCTTATTAATTATAATCACAGTAATTTCCAAATTCAATATATATATTGGTATTAATCCTACAACATTTCTTTTAGGAATAAATCCTTATATCCACTTCTTCATATTTCTATCTGCAGAATAGAAAATACTTAGAATTTGGATCTACCCAAGTATCTGAGAAATCTCAGTCTACGTTGCAAGAATATCTACAAATATATATAATTACATTAATTCCTTAATTTCATATATTACCTGTCCAATTTGGATTTTGATAAGTCTTGGAATTTTCTATGTGATGCTTTGTTTTGGAATATGTGAAGATTATCGATATCAGATAATCAATGCATGTGAGTTAGAGATTTGGTGAGAGTCAGAAATTTGGTGAGAATCTTGATTGCCTCATGTCTTGGGATCTGCCTGCATCGTGGTGTGAGTCTGAGTGTTGGAATCTCCGACTCTCAGAGTGTCATGTGTACTGGACGTCGGAATGCATTGCGGTGTGAGTCTCTGAATGCTGGAATCTCTGACCTTTGCAACCAACACTGCCACTTATTATAGCCAATTTGACGTCACTGGCAATATTATTGATACATCAAATCTAATATTTACTATCCTCTAGAGGGCAGTATTGCACTTCTTAATTAATTCCACCATTTCTTTTTAATATTCCTATCTCGGGTCAAAAGGTCAATCTGACGTAACAAAGAACCTCTCTCTCAGTCACTAGACACGATGTCTCCATCTGATTTATATCCCTACTCCCTTTTGAAATTACTTACTATCAGCTAAATTCTTTTCTGGTTAACTCAACAGAATCTATTCTTTAGTAAGTTTTATTATTTACCAATTATATACTTTCTACAATATTTATTGGAGTATATATTTCCTACTGTAAATATAATAAAATATACCTTGATTATAAACATATATTTTGTAAATATAAATCTATATTAGAGATATTAACTCTTATTCCTATACCCAAAAGACAAAATATCTTTTGTTTTAAAACTTAAGACAGACCAATAAATTTAATTATGACACGTCTTAGCACTTAACTCTAGCCTTATCACACACAAACATTCTAGGTTCCTTCATGTCTGGCACTTCTTAAAAAAAAATGTAAAAGACTTCACCCAGGAATGAACTCTGTAAAAAAAATCTCGTTCATTTCTAAACCTAGAGAAAATTTTAAAGAAAAGAAACTGTCTTTAAAAACAAAATGGCTACAGGCATCCATTTTAAAATTCCTTTGTGTAAAATACCTGACACACCTGTGCAACAAATCCAGTCGTGAAATTTCCTCGCTCCTAAATATTCCACAGTCAACTGTCAGCTGTATTATAAGAACGTGTGTTTGGGAAGAAGTGTTTGGGAATGACAACAACTCAGCCATGAAGTTGGTAGGCCACGTAAACTGATGGAGCGGGGTCAGTGGAAGCTGAGGCGCATAGTGCGAAGAGGTCGCCAACTTTCTGCAGAGTCAGTCGCTACAGACCTCCAAACTTCATGTGGTCTTCAGATTAGCTCAAGAACAGTGCGCAGAGAGCTTCATGGAATGGGTTTCCATGGCCGAGCAGCTGCATCCAAGCCATACATCACCAAGTGCAATGCAAAGCATCGGATGCAGTGGTGTCAAGAACGCCGCCACTGGACTCTAGAGCAGTGGAGACTCGTTCTCTGGAGTGATGAATCGCACTTCTCCATCTGGCAATCTGATGGACGAGTCTGGGTTTGCCGGTTGCCAGGAGAACGGTACTTGTCTGACTGCATTGTGCCAAGTGTAAAGTTTGGAAGAGGATTATGGTGTGGGGTTGTTTTTCAGGAACTGGGCTTGGCCCCTTGGTTACAGTGAAAGGAACTCTGAATGCTTCAGCATACCAAGACATTTTGGACAATACCATGATCCCAACTTTGTGGGTACAGTTTGGAGCTGGCCCCTTCCTCTTCCAACATGACTGTGCACCAGTGCACAAAGCAAGGTCCATAAAGACATGGATGACCCAGTCTGGTGTGGATGAACTTGACTGGCCTGCACAGAGTCCTGACCTCAACCCGATAGAACACCTTTGGGATAAATTAGAGCAGAGACTGAGAGCCAGGCCTTCTCGTCCAACTTCAGTGTGTGACCTCACAAATGCGCTTCTGGAAGAATGGTCAAAAATTCCCATAAACACACTCCTAAACCTTGTGGACAGCCTTCCCAGAAGAGTTGAAGCTGTTATAGCTGCAAAGGGTGGACCAACGTCATACTGAACCCTATGGATTAGGCAGGTGAGCAAATACTTTTGGCAATATAGTGTAGTTGTGGGCTGCCCATGGTTTAGGGAGTGCACTCCATTACATTTACTACTTACAAAATGTAAATTATCACAAATTATTTATTTTCTTGTTCTTTATCATGAACCAAATAAGAAAAACTCAAGGAGTGGATGCGGCCCTAAAAAGTTGAAAGCAGAGGCAGTTCACAAACAGGGTTATTCAAAGAGAGACGATCTGGCCCCGAAATGTAACCGGACACTGAAATTCAGTGTACGGCTACATTTCCTGGCCATTCAGCTATTCAGAGAGCACGCAGTTCGCCAAATGTTGGCGAATTGCCTGCACGTACAGTGCCTGTTCGAGGGCAGTGAATTCCCCCATAGAGAAGCAATGCTTCGTCTATTCAGAGAACACAAAACATCAGGGAAAAGTTGCCGAAATGCCCTGCTGTTCGGTGGTCTCATTCAGCAGGTTTATTCAGGAGAATCCCATAGGCTTCAATGTTAAAAATATTCCCGTTTCAATTCAATATCTAATAAACCGTTTATTATATTCTGCAGTAAAAGTCTCTTTATTTATAGATTTTTTTAGAATCTTTTAGGCATTTTTTGGGATTTTTTTGGCAAACTTTTTTGTTTTGTTTTTTACATTGATTTTTTTTCTGTAACAGATCTTTTCATTATCATTCATTGGATCTTATATGTAAAATCCAGACATTTTCGTTCAGTAGTTTTTTCCAAACAGCATTTAAATTTTCAAACTTTCAAGCGTACTGCTTTTTATTCTCACCTCGTTCGTCTGCGTGTCTTTTTCCGGCGCCTGTTCTGTGCTGTGATCGGCAGCTAGTTTGGTTTCTCCGGCGTGTTCAGCGTGGTTAATCCATCTGTTTCGGTGGGTTTCGGTGAGTGTTCGGTGGGTTTGCGGTGAGTGTTCCCTGTTTTTTGCGGCAAATTTTCCCTGCACTACGGGGAGCTCTGTGGTGCTTGCTGAATACACTGCAGGGTCGGCGAACTAGGATCGCCGAATTGCCCCGAAGTGCGGGGAACTAAAAGTCACCGAATGTGCGGTGACTTTTCGATTCTCTTTGAATAAGCCTGTAAGTGGGGACACCCTACATAATAGAAAATACATTTGTAATAATGCAAACAAAGGACACTACATTTTCTTTTTTTCATTTTAGGTTTATTTTAATGAGTTTTGTCTTTGAAGCACTAAAAAATATATAAACTTCGTAATGTCTTGTTAAAGGATCTGTGGGTTACCTAACTGGCTTGACTACAAGATTACTGGCTGATCTATTCAGGTCCGAGATGAAAATTCTTCGTTTAGTAATCACCTAATTCTTCCTTAGGTCACCTATCATTTGTATTCTATTTGTTAGGTAACCTTAACAAATAACTAAACAATGACTGCAAATAGAATGAATGTATGTAAGCCTACTGTTTACATTATGTTTGTGTTATAAAATATAGTCTCCATATTACAATAGATTTAATGCCACCAACAATGAGCCCTATTCCAAGGTTGTTGTAAACTTAACAGTTGTAAAGTTAACAACTCCATAAACTATGGGCTCTGTTCCACAGTTGTTGCTATGGTAGCATCTCGATATGTAAGTGTTATCACTAGGATTAGTAAATTTAATGTCTGGCTTCAATATTCCATAGTTGACGCTAAACCGGTGTCAAATCAGTTTGCGCCTTGCAGCTTGCTCGAGCTTACTGTACTTTGCGTCTCATACCCTTAACATGGGGAGCGCAATAATGTTTTTAATGGCTTGAGACGGGAAGGATTTCAAGGTGCAGGTGCAAGTTAACGTTGGGACGCGAATTGACAAATTTTAACAACTCCTGAAAGCTTGTGTTAAACTATTATGCAAATACAAAATCATTTAACATGCTTTAAACCCCCCTAAAAATTCAGTATCCACCTCTCATCCTGCAGCGACTAGGGCAGTGCGACCCGCTGCTTATTCGTGTCGTGAGCAGAGTGAGACTGGGAACTAATAATTTCTAGTCTCCCTCCGCGATCACTCCGTGGCTCTGCGTGATCTCACGAGAGTGAGTTCGTGAAGAGCTCGCAGTCAGAACACGCACAGTTCCATCGAATACTATGTACTCCACGATGCCGATACTCTCGGCAGCGCAAAGTGTCACTGCTTGTATTCAGCACCTTTGCGTTGCAGTGCTAGGTTAGCACCTACCCCAGAATATGATGTTAAAGTGGAGACAGTAAGGGGAAATCTGCAGGTGCAGATTTCCCTGCTTACCGTCTCCATTTTAGCATCAGGTATGTTATTGGGCCCTATAATGACTCTGGTAAGTTTACAACAGCGCTGGTTACATTAACACCAACATAGGAGTAAGGCCCAATGTAAGATGATGAGATTAAGTACATTTCAGAGACAACAAAAGGGCATGGGGTGATATGTGTTGTTGGCTGTATTTAAAAAAAAATTTCAGTCACATATTTCCACTTGCTTGTCATATTGCTGTATATAAAAAGATATAAATAGACCTATTGGAACACAACCATATTGAAAAATCTTCTTGAAACAATTCACAGAAAAAGAAACACTGCCTTGTAGCATCTATGAGCTATACATAACATGAAATAAGAAATATAATACAAACGTTTCATTATATTGCTGCCGCAGTGGGTTAGTAATGTGCAAAATGCTCACTTGCAGAACAACTGGCCCCTTTATTGTTCAAAACCCCAGGATCACATTAGACAGCATGCCTCTGCTGACTGAAGTACAATGGATTTAAAACTACACTCCCTTTTTTAAAAGACAGTTTTGTGTCATTTTAAGTTCATGTTGTTGTATAAAAGCAATCCCTTGTACAAGATCAGAAGTAATACTTTCGAGAAGAAGAAAAAACCATGGATCATGCACGCATCTAGTTGTATTCTAACAATAAAGCTCTATTATATGGTCGACTGGATGTTACCATTAGTTTATCATCTTCCGTGGATTTTTTGGTCTCTAACATTGATTTGAATTCCAGCTGTAATTCCAAACAGGTCAATTGAATTTAATTTGAAGCTTTTATTTCAGATGTTGTAGCTGAACTGCTTTTTCACATCCCTAAATGTATAATATTTGAAATGTGTAGCTTCTTTTGAAAACATTACAAAATATTAAATGATGGAGCATGATTTAGTTGAGAAAGGTAGAATGTATCCCACGAAGTGTGTGCTTTCGCACAAAGTGTTTTTTTTTACCTTTAACCCTTTCGCTGCTGAGGCATTTCCCGCCTCTGTGCTGAGGTCATTTTTACCGGTTTTGCTCATCATGTTTAAACGTGTTTTGAAGCCTTATTTTAGTATATGACCCAGACATATTATATATCGTTCTTTCCGTCAGACTCGCCAGATTCATAATATGTCATTATTATATGTATACGTCATGACCTGTCTGTATATTATAACAAAAAATGCAATAAAATATGAATTTTCAATAATTTACAACGTGTAAAGTGTATTTTTTTCACATTTTAACATGCGAGCAATTGCGGTTATATTTTGTATGGGGTGCGCTTGTTAAAAAAATTAGAGATGGGGTCTCGTTACATTTTTTTTTTTGGAAAATTATGCGATTTTTAACAAACGCACCGCATACAAAAATCGTTAGTGCAGCATCATTGTTCACATTATAATTGAAATAAGAACAATATTGCTGCATTAACAAACCAAAAAAAAGAAAAAAAAACTTGTTTGTTTTTTTTTTATAATTTTTTTTAAAATATTTTTTATTTTTAAATTTATTTTTTTTAAAAAACTTTTTCACAGTCGTGTTTGGTATCCTTGGAACGACCATGCTCTGGCCGATCCAACAGTACCAAACATTAACCCCTAGCTGCCACGGATTGGGAGATAGGGGGTTCATTGGAACCCCCTATCTCCACCATTGGTGGCAGCTAGGGGTTAACTCCAGGACTGGCGTCATCGTGCTATGCACGATGACGCCAGTCCTCAGGGGGAGTTCCCGGAGGCTTGGCCGACATCCAAGATGTCGGCCAGCTCCGGGAAAGGATCACGAACCGGCGCTTTTCAGTGCCGATTCGTGATCCGGCTCCCCAGGGGTTAATGACAGCCACCGTTTGGAAGGGCAGGCTGTGCCCTTCCAAACGGTGCCTGGCATTAAGCTCAGGACCCTCACGATCGGGAGGGAGAGAGGTCCGAAGGACCTCCCCCCTCCCTTTCAGGCGCCTCCTCTGCACACGCGGGGGGGCGCCTGAAATAGATGTCATCGCGCCACGGCGATGACATCTATTGTGCCCGCGGCGGTCCCGGAGTGACGGGCTGACATCCAAGATGTCAGCCTGCACCGGGGGGCACAGCGATCGGCCGGAATCCGGCCGATCGCAGGCTGCTTCGGGAGGACATGCTCAGCGCGTCCTCCGCAGCCAACCCTTCCTGCGGCAGGACGCGCTGAGCGCGTCCTCCGCAGCGAAGTGGTTAAAACTACTATGGTCCTGTACTCATATAAGCATTAATTATTATTATCATCATTTAAATAGCGGCAACAGTGTTTTACAATAATCAGTGTGAACAAGACAAAATTAAAACAACCATAGGAACAGAAATAAGAGGTATAGAGGACCCTCCATTGTTTGTACATAAGGGAGAAGCAAAGAAACAAGCAGAGCGCAAAAATACAAGATTTTATCATCAGTAATTACTCACACAAATCTGAGCCATATACACACGCTCTATGGTAGCCTTGGCCTCTAGTTGTTTTGGAACCACATCTTCCATGAGACTTACAGGGTTATTCAAAGAGATCCGAATTGCTTGAGAAAGGTAACCGAATGCTGAAAATCAGCGTTCGGTTACCTTTCTTGGCCATTCGACTATCCAGAGAGCAGGCAATTCGCCAAATCCTGACGAATTGCCTGAACATACGGTGCCTGTTCGGTGCCTGTTCGAGGGCAGTGAAATCCCCATGAAAAAGCACTGCTTTGGCTATTCAGAGAACACAAACCAGCAGTGAAAGGTTCCCGAAATGCCCTGCCATTCGGTGGTTTAATTCGGTAAATTTATTCAGGAGAATCCCATAGACTTCAATGTTAAAAATATTCCCGTTTTAATTCAATATCTAATAAACCGTTCATTATAAAATTCTACAGTAAAGAGTCTCTTTATTTATTGATTTTTTAGGATATTTTAAGCATTTTTCTGAATTTTTTTTAAAAGTCCGATTTTTTTTTTTATTTATTTTTTTTTCTTTAAAGTTTTCTTTTTTCTGTAACAGCCCTCTTTATTATCATTCCCTGGCCCTCATATGTAAATTTCAGACATTTTCGCTCAGTAGTTTCTTTGCAGAGTTTCACTTTCACACATTCATACAAACTGTTTTGCTAATTTATTCACTGCCTCTTCTGCTGTGTCGGAGGCTGCAATCGGCTCCTGTTCGGGTCTTTCTGTGGTTTTCTGCAGGTTAATCCAGATGTTTTTGAGGGTTTTCGGCGTGCATTCGCTGTGTTTTGCGGTTCGTTTTCGTCGGGTTTGCGTCAGCTTTTCCCTGCAATTCGGCGACCCTGTGGTGCTTGCAGAATACACCGCAGGGTCACCGAAATGGGATCGGCAAAAGGAAACGAATTGAAGAGAACGAAAAGTCACCGAACGTGCGGTGACATTTTGAATCTCTTTGAATAACCCTGTTAGTCAACCTAATAAGTGGCTGAGCATTATGGGATATGTAGATCCAAAACCTCTGGAGGCACCAGGTTGCTGACCCTGGCTGGTCCACGTTGATTGTTCCTCTATTGTCTTTTAACAGGTTCCACCACACATTTAATCACAGGATACTTGCCTTCATGCAGCTCTTCTCTAAAAAAAAAAAAAAGAAGAAATTGCAGAGGCACATCTGAAGGGTTATTCAGAAAGCACTGAAATATTAGTGAAATTTGGGTGGTTTCTCATTCGTCGCACTTCAGTGATTCCAGTTTGCGGATCCTGAGGTGAATTCACTATTCACCACAGAGACAAAATTCTGCTATTTTTTAAATGGCATTTAAAACAATTAAAATGTGTGGAAATAATAAAAAGGTTCCTATAAAATATAATAAAAGGTCTGTTGCAGAATAAAAGAGAACTCCATTAAAAAAATGGGAATCAAAAATTTAATCTAAAAAATCCATAAAAATACATAATGAATGCTAAAAATAAATAGGTGTTTTGCTGAAACTGAAAAGAATAAATGGTTGAATTAAAAAAATTATAAAAACGCTAACATTTATTATCATTGAATCCTATCGGATTCCCTTGCCAAGCTGAATCACCAAAAATCTGAGCATTTCACTAACACTTTGGTGCAATTCAGCTTTCATTGCATAGATTAACTTCTCTATGGGACAATTTCCTGCTGCCGAATTCAGCGATCTGTAAATGATGATGATACTACTACTAATAATAATACAATTAAACAAATGACTATATATGTATATTTCAAGTGATGGCCAAATATTTATAATGTGCTTACAGCTGATATTAGGGATGTGCGTTTTGGGTTTCGGAATTTTCACGAAATTTCCCGATTCGTGTTTTCGGATGCGGCCGAATTTCCGAAAATTTTTAGATCCGAAAACGGCAGATCCGAAAAGTTTTCCGAGCCGAAACAAAATATTTTCGGAATTTTTGAATGGACTTGAAATGTGTCAAATCGAAATTTATTGCTTTGAAACGAGGAGAACAGACGTTCCCGAAAAAACGAAATTTTCGAACTTACGAAAAGTCGATACAAAAAACAAGCAAAGTGACACAAAAATACGAAAAACGGTCGAAAATTCCGAAACCATGTACAATTCCGAAAAACGAAAATGTCTGAAATTACGAATAGTCGATACTAAAAAGTGATACGAAAATACGAAAAATGGTCGATATTCGGAAAAATGTACACGAAAACGAATCGAGCCGAACCAAATCGAAACATAAATTGGTCGAAACGAGCCGAATCGAAAAGTTTAAAAATCCGAAAAATCGAACTGAATCAAACCGAAAAAATCGGTGCACAAGCCTAGCTGATGTGTGTATTTTGGTCGAAAAATAATCTCTTTGCATTTTGTTTTTTCCTGCTTGGTTTTTCACTTCGAATTGGCATTGAATGATTTACCAGAGCAGTCTCTGAATCCCTTTTCTCCTCTTCCCTTTCATTAAGTCTTCACTGTTTAAAATGTCTGGACCAATCAATGTCTGAGCTGCTGAAACTGAGAAGAGGCAAAGAAGTGGAAAAAAGATCCCTAAAATAATAGCAACAGGCTAAGAAGAATGTGAAAAGCTCACAGTAACAGCAGGAGGCCTTTGCAATTACTTGTTCAATTTAAAGGTCTTAAAACCACATTTTACCACTGTGCTTTTGCTATAATAACAATAGCTGGTTGTGTTTCCCCATCACTTCAATTATTCTCTCATATTCAAACAATAAATCTTCATTCTCTTCTGTACTGGAAATGCTGTACAAATTACACTTAATTGTTTTATTGTTCAGTCTCTGGTTTCTGTTGGATGTCATTACTGTATAGCCTATTGGATAAAGCTGATAAATGTTTCAGGTCTCTGAGGACGCGTGGATGTTTTCTACACGTTTTTTTTCTCCTTTAAAAGGTTATTTCTGTAATATACAGTACACATACAGTCATTTGATATTTATCTGTTTGTTTTTACTTTGGCGTATAAAAACATATAAATTTGCAGATTATGTCACTCCATAAATATATTGTATTCTATAAAAAGTCACGTGGTTATTGTGAAGCAACATACTTGCCAGGGATATATACCCAAATGTGTTGTAATCTAATTTTGGAGTTTATGAATTCTTTGAGTAAGTATTTTACCAGGAAGAATACAATGCGATTTCTCTTGTTTTCACGTATGTCCTGGGTGGCGAGTATGTACCATTGGGTGTCTTGCCCATGGACACTTACTGTATAGGTGCTCTGGCCGGGATTTGAACCTGTGTCTCCACGGTTATAGAGAAGTGATGTTACCTCTACTCCATCCACCCGGTACAATTGTTAAGGTTATATTGCAAATTATAACATTCCAGAAATATTCTTTTTGATTTGGGCACTGCTTACTAACTCTATATACAGTATGAATTGAAATAATTATGTATAGTCTAGATATTGTAATCTCAAGAAACCTTACAATTGCTATTTATCTATCTGGTTTTATCTTGCTGCCTGTCTAGTTCTTAACCTTTATTAAACTTTATAATATTATTCAATTCATTAATTTGTCTATCTACTTTTATGTTGATTATAAGTGCAACATGTTTTGGATATTGGCATTGAGGAGAACTAAATACCCATGCATGACACATTGTTGGATATCCATTATTGTCGAATACCATTTAAGACCTCCATGAGTGCCAGATTTACTGCCAGTGCATTATATTCACCGTCACTGGTATTTACTATAGAGCAGGGGTCAGCAACTATGGCCCTCCAGTTGTTTTGGAACTACATCTCCTGTGATGCTCAGAGTCTTATTGGAAATGAAGTTCAAAAACATTTGGAAGGCCAAGGACGCTGAGCCTGACCACTATCATAAAGAAACAGGTGACTTTCGTTTTCAAAGTATTTTCCAATAAAAATAAGGCTAAATTGATATTAGTGATAAATTAATAGTGATATTTTCGACATACAGCAAAGCACTTTGAACCCACACATGGCTAGAAAGTACTATATAATCACATGACTATCTATTCATTTAATAAACTTAATTATACCGGCTGGGTGGAGTAGAGGTAACATCACTGCTCTGCATGGAGAGAGCCTGTGGAGATATGGGTTCAATCCCGACGAGCAACCTCTCCAGTAAGTGTCCTTGGCAAGACACCTAACGGTACATACTCGCCACCCAGGACATACTTGAAAGCGAGAGAAATCTCAATGTATCCTTCCTGGTAAAATCCTTTCTCAAATTTGTTTTAATTTATAGTGAGACTATTTAATGTTAAAATAGCTTTTATACAAATTTATGTTTTTATGTTATGTTCGGCATTCTCCTATATGCCAGATGATTGGGTCGTTAATTCAGTGACTGTTGTGTGCCATGTTTAGGATGGGGGTGTAATAGGATATCTATTTGGTGGCATCTAATTTCATCCGGTTTGAAAGAACCAAATTGCCCTGAATCTTTTAGTCTCCTATAGCTACTTGTATCTGGAGTGAAAAAAACATGCCATATATCTTTCCAAATATATGAATGTATCCAATGATTAATACCACATGTGAAAAACATGTAAATTGCCAAGCATTTGTGTTCATTAACAATTTACAAAAGATTTAGAGTGATTCAATTAAGAAAATGTATTATTGAACTGTTTGTGGAAAGTGTCATCTGCTTGAAAAATAGATTTTCACATAGATGCTAATTATATTCTTTTTAATAAATGCATTTTATGGTGACATGCAATATAATACATTAGAGAACAAAATTAGAAATCAAGGGGCTTCCCGCATCCATCTATCAGTTACAGGATTTTTGTAGCATGCAATCTGCCAATGGCATTTGGTTGAATCACATAATGTTTTGATGTTCATTCAATGGAAAGACATGGTGGCAGCAGAAAATACATTACAGGGTGGATAGACCTTGTTTGTGAGTAACAATATTGATCTTTTTTGAGGCATAAATGAATTGATTACATGTTACAGTAACGGACAAACAGTATTTGGCTCTAGAGCAGATTATATCATAACTGTTTTAACAAATACAAGTTACACAGACATGACTCTCAAGGGCACATCACATTAAACAAAAAAGCTGACACAGAAATACACAAACTCAGTTGTATTATGGCTGACAGAGCTGGAAAGCCTAGTTTTGACACAAACAGAATTCATGTAGTATACAAAATAAAAAAAATTAACCAATGCAACCATTGCTGAGCTTTCTGGATAATATTAACATTTACAGTATAGATGATTTCATTTTCAAAATGCAATTAAATCATATGAAAATTATCAAATAGCCACAATGGAACTACAGTGTACAATTTACACAAAATAGATACAAGTTCTCAGTGATTCAAATGTACAATACCTTTAATAATGCATTACAATAAAAGATTAACAAACTGCATTCATGAAGCATTTTAGCACAATCTGGAATGAGCGACACGAATACTGTCATAAGTTATTGTGAATTAACCGTTCATGTTTCTAAGTACAATAATGAGATTTGGAACAACAAATCAAAACAGACGCATAAGCCAGTAAAAGTTATTTAATGACTTACAGGGTTATCCAAAGAGATCTGAATTGCTTGAGAAAGGTAACCGAACGCTGAAAATCAGCGTTCGGTTACCTTTCCTGGCCATTCGGCTATCCAGAGAGCAGGCAATCCGCCAAATCCTGGCGAATTGCCTGAACATACGGTGCCTGTTCGAGGGCAGTGAAATACCCATGAAAATGCACTGCTTCGGCTATTCAGAGAACACAAACCAGGAGTGAAAGGTTCCCCTAATGCCCTGCCATTCGGTGGTTTAATTCGGCAAGTTTATTCAGGAGAATCCCATAGGCTTCAATGTTAAAAATATTCCCGTTTTAATTCAATATCTAATAAACCGTTCATTATAAAATTCTGCAGTAAAAAGTCTCTTTATTTATAGATTTTTTTAGGATATTTTAAGCATTTTTCTGATTTTTTTTTTTCTGTAACAGCCCTTTTTAGTATCATTCCCTGGACCTCATATGCAAATTTCAGACATTTTCGCTCAGTAGTTTCTTTGCAAACAGCGTTTAATTTTCACAGATTCACACAAACTATTTTGCTAATTTATTCACCTCCCTCGTCTGCGGTCTCAGCTGCTTCGGCTGTGTTCGGCTCCTGCTCGGGCTTGGTTTTCGGCAGGTTAATCCAGATGTTTTTGTGGCTTTTCTGCGTGCATTCGGTGGGTTTTGTGGTTAGTTTTCGTCGGGTTTGCGGCAGCCTTTCCCTGCAATTCGGGGACCCTGTGGTGTTTGCTGAATACACTGCAGGGTCACCGAAATGGGATCGGCAAAAGGAACCGAATTGAAGAGATGAAAAGACCCCGAACGTGCGGTGACTTTTCGAATCTCTTTGACTAACCCTGTATAATGCATTAACAAAAATTTAAGCATCATGTTTCATTTCCAAAAATGAGATTAAAATTGTATTGTTTAAAAGATTTTCAGATACACTTATATAATGAAGAATCTTTAGGTACGGTATACTTATTACCATCAATATAGGGAATTTAGGACTAGGTATAAAGAGAATTTATGGGTTAGATGACAAAAGCCTTGAGGTGGTTTGAACAGTAACTGGCCTGGTTGAGTATTATATGGGCAACAGTCTCCAGCCATATTAAACTATATTCTAGCCCTATGTCCTCTAATTTAAGAGTAATAAAACTAACCAGACTTCTTATAACTCTAACTTAAATTACCTCTAAACCTACAATATACAATGTTTTTCAGCTCCAACACCCCAGCCCTTCTAGATTGTAAATTCCAACAGGAATAGGGCATTTGTTTCCTCCTGTACTGGTTTGTCAAAATGTTGTTCAATGTATTGTAACCCTGTCTATACTGTACCCATTGTAGAGCGCTGCAGATTATGCTGACATCTTATAAATAAAGAATAATAATGGTAAATATAAGTTGCCCATGTCACTGAAGTTCATTAGGATACTAAAATGGCAATTATTTATTTTTTATAGATTTAATATAGTACTAAAATATTGTACAACAGCATTTTAATTTTTACAGTAAGTCTATTTAAAATTTTTTTATTTTATAAAAAGAAGCCATAACTTGCTAGGGATAAGCAATGCTATGTCTGAATGATTGACCCACAACCCTTATATAGTTACCCCACAAATACTCTTGCATCCTGTCAAGTCACCCCTGGCTGCTAGCTTTAATAGTGGTTAAAAATCATAGAACATTGATTTCCAAAATATCTGGGGTGCCAAGTTGAGCCATCACTGACAGAAGGTAATATCAATGTTACTTGTAATATACAGACTCAAATGGCCACTCACACAATGGAGTTAGCGATGGCACTCATCATCCCAAAAAGGGATTCGATCTAGGAAGACGTTTAAGGTCTCAGATGTACATCATGGTCCCAGTTCCTCAAAAAAGAAATAGAGAAAATAAAATCCTAATAGTAGAGCGGTCAAATATATTCTTGCTTAAAGTAAATTTAATGGACTTTCGTTGAGTAAAAAAAAAGTAGTCCACAAGTATAAGTGCATCTGGTAAAATACAGCTTGCAGCTCAGGAACTCCAACAGGTAAAATCCCACCTTCATGCATTTTGTCTGAATTAACCATCATCCTCTAGCAGTAAAGTCCACCCCCTTGTTGGGCCCTATTACAATCTTTGCGTTAAACCACTCGTGAAACGTGTGAATTTGTGCGCCCAGCGTCAAACGTTAAGGCACGTAAATCAACGCTGGATTTACAATCCTCGTGCATTTTTTCATCCGTCGAGCAATAAAGCGTGTTAAACGGACGCGCAAAAATGCACGCGCAGTAACGTTGCGCACAGAAATCAGTGTGCGGACTGTTTTTTTCACGCGACTCAGCCAATCAGAATTAAGAACCACAATTATCTCACGTTAAGTTTTTTGCGCCTGTCAAAGTCAATCTGCGCATATATGCTGCATCAATAAAAAATGCACACACAACTTCTCAAATTTATTGGTTTGGTATGAGTATAATGTGTAACTTTTTTTGGGCTGGTGTATTTGGTTTCAGCCAGGTTGATAGAATTTGCCATTAACACCAGCTTTTAGGAGTTGCTAAAATTATGTGCGCAACGTCTATGCATTAAATCCTGCACGTAGATTGTAATACCAACCGCATACCAGCGCACAAACGCATTTGCGCTCACAATGTTAAGTATAGGACGTACAGTAAGCTCGCGCAGGTTCAGCCGTGGTAGACGTATACGCGTGTTTGTTGCGCTTACATTGTAATCCAATGTTCAGCGCAAAGGGATTTACCCCTCGCGTTAATGGTTTTTTGCGCCGGCGCAAACGTTTGCGCGAAGATTGTAATAGGGCACGTTGTGTTTATATCACTGACAGAGGTCCTGAGAGACCCTGTGCTGCTTTTTATGGTTACAGTGATAATGCCCTATATTCATACATTTTGCACATTAATTCAATCATATTTAAATAAAATTTAAGAGCAAAAATTTTTCACCTGCCATTTGTTTAAAAAGCTCCATCACAATAAAATTTAATTTTGCTGTTATTCCTTTTAAACTTATTATATAAATTCCAAAATTTTTAAGATGCACTAGTTTGTCTTAGTCCTGTCAAACACAGGCTTTAATTAAATAGAAATAAGAACAATCCGAAATGGCAGATGTCTCTCACTACACACTTTATAAAATGTTTGCAAACATAAGATAAACAATGAAAATATATCTATAAAGACAATTGAAAACTTTTCTTTCGGTTGACTTTTGTACTTTAAAACATTTCATGTTATCTCTATCCCAGAAAGAGAAACTACAGCTAACTGTAAAAAAAAACAAAAAAGCAGATATAATGGAGCGGTGTTTGAAGATAAACAAACTGCAGAATGGCTAGATAATTAGTTTCGCATGACACACTGTCAGCATAAATGCCAGTGAACTGTGTACTGATGTTTATTCAGTTTTACTAAGTGTAGCTGTGACTTGATCAATATAGGTAAATGCATTGTGAAGTTGACAATGGGAGAAGACTCCATAAAGATCAAAGTACAAGCACAATACCACACAAAAACAAAAGCAGGGGAGAGGTTCTGATGTTCCTTTCAAGGAAGTGATTTTTATTCTTTGGTATAAAATCATCACCTGGACTCAACAGGAAATTGTTCCTTAAGCATAATGGTAAGGGAATTTAAAACACAATACATCAGAATTAGGCCACAAATTAAATGCAGTATAGATAAATATGTTCTTTTAATTGTTGACGTGTGAATTCCTTTAGCATTTTTTTTAAAAGAAAAAATAATTTATAAATATGTATATTATAGGACAGGCTCACAATGTGTATATGGGTGATGAGTGGTATGGTGAAAATTGAGTCAACGATTTTTAAATAATGCTTAAAATGCTTAAAACCTGAAAGACCTCCTCACATCCGAGTATCTTTTGAAATTTAGGCACTTTCCATCCATCGGAGTGGTGTACCATATACTGCGCTTGTGTGTATCTGTTACCGGTCTCAAACATAGGAGAATGAGAGGCTGCAACTTGACAAAATTTATTTTACTGGTCTCAAATGTAGGAGAATGAGGGTCCGCAACTGTAGAATAATGAGAGCAACAGCAATTATAATGCTGCCTTGTTCTGGCCCTTTCTATTCTTTATTGTACTTTTTAGAAAGAGTGGCACTTAATTACATTTATAACATTACCACATTTTCTGAGGTTTACAAATAAATTGTTATTAATATGCTATTGCATAATTTCAGATGCTCAAATTGCATATTCATTACAATACACGTGTGTGTGTGTGTATATATTACCTTAAACACGTGATCTGTATTTCTCTTACACCATATTACACAAGTTTAACACACTCATAATGCATAACTACCCTTAGAAATGACAAAACAGACCTGACTGGTTAGTTTGCATTACCTCATGAAGATAAATATCTTTAACCCTGTAGTGTCAAACGGCTGATAACTGCCATTTTACATGTCTGAACACCTCATGGTAAAATGCCTCAATCCATAACATGTAAGAAGGATTAACGTTTACATCCATATAAAGTTCACATGAGGCAAGTGTAATTATAGTACATCTTGGGCTCTATTAACTTCTTTGCGCAAACGTTAACGCGTGCGCAAAAACGCATTAAAGCGAGGGGAAAAATCCTTTGCGCAGAACGTCGTATTACAATGTCCGCGCAAAAAATGGGCGTTAACGTCTACTACGGATGATCCTGCGCGAACCCTGCACGTGCGTAATGTACGTTTCGCGTCCTATACTTAACATTGTGAGAGCAAATGCGTTTGTGCGCTGGTACGCGGATGGTATTACAATCTATGCGCAAATTTTAACGGACAACGTTTGCGCGCATAATTTTAACATCTTTTAAAAGCTGGTGTTAATGGCAAATCTGAACGTCCTGGCCGAAACCAAATACACCAGCCCGAAAAAAAAAATACAATACACCACAGTATAGTTACACATTCTACGCATACCCAAACAATAAAATTGAGAAGTTGTGCGTGTTTTTATTATTGCTGCAGCATATATACTCAGATTGATTTTGACAGGCGAAAAAACTGAACGGTAGACAATTGTGGTTCTTAATTCTGATTGGCTGAATCGCGTGAAAAAACAGTCTGCACACCGATTTTCTACGCGCAACGTTAATACGCGCGCGTTTTTGCGTGTCTTTTTTACGCGTGTTATTTTTTGACGGATGAAAAAATGCGCACGGATTGTAATACCCCGTTATTTTTCGCGCGTTAACGTTTAACGCTTCGCGCAAACAAATAGCGCGTGTGCTTTTGCGCGATGAATTTAATAGAGCCCAAGGACTTTTCCAGTCATTTTAAACTCTTTACTTTTACAGCTCACATTATCACGTATAAACCTATCATGCAATGCTCAATCTATGCTTTTAACAGAACATACAACACTATCGGACTCTTAGGAGTTAACTGCATGTCATTTCAGTTCAAACTAAACAGTTTCACATACCTGTAGAATGATGAGAGCAACAGCAATTATAATACTGCCTTGTTCTGCCTCTTTATTGCACTTTTTAGAAGGAGTGACACTTCACCTCTCATTACAATGTCCTGCGCCACCTCAAATCAAATCAAATCAAAATAAGCTTTATTGGCAGGACCAAATACATTTTAGCATTGCCAAAGCATATGGGGAGGAGGGGGGGGGGGTAGTGGGACATATATATGGGGGGAATGGGCAAGTCCATGGACATTATCAGGGTTAAGGGATAATGTGAAGGGGGATGGGGGTGAGTCCGTGTTGGGGATTTATAAGTCCAGGATCTCTCATGTTCCTCTCAGTCTGTGACATTCTGCGACGTATTGGGCAGATATTTTCACCGCCGGCTCCTCTTCTCCCAGTATGATGTGGAGTTTCCTCGTCTCTTCTATAGAGGTGAAGTCCGGGATGAGAGTGGAGAGTCTCTGGAAGTGAGTTTCCCTCAGTGCTGAGTACTTGGGGCACTGTAGGAGGAAGTGGACCTCATCTTCCAGGGCCTCCTGGTCACAATGCTGGCACAGTCTATTCTCCCTGGGCTTGTAGGTCTGTCTATGCCGCCCTGATTCAATTTCCAGGCTGTGGGCGCTCAGTCTGTACCGGCTCAGGATCTGTCTGTCCTTGGGGTCTTGTAGTACCTTCAGGTATGGGGCCAGTTTGTATTCCCTCTGTAAGGATTGGTAAATGGTGAGTTTCTTGGAGTTTGCTATATCATGTCTCCATTCTCTGATATAGATTTCCCTGGAATCGTTAATTAGGGCCTTTATTTGATATTTTGTCAGGTTGCCTTCATGGGGGCTTTGGATGATCAGGGTGGATATGAGTTGTTGCAGCCCACATTGTTTTGGATGGTCCTTGTTGGCCAGTAGGGCTTTATGGTGGTATGAGTTGAGGCTGCTGATGTTTAGGTGGTCCCAGTATGATAGCGCCCTCTTCTGTACTGCAAGAAGTAAGGGGAGTCTGCCCAGCTCGGCCCGGCAAGCATTGTTAGAGGTGCTCCGATGGACTTGGAGGAGGTGCTTGCAGAATTCCAGATGGAATATTTCTGTTGGGCTGGTGTCCCATTTGGGTTGGTCAGGGTAGGTGATGGGGCCCCATACTTCACTGCCATAAAGGAGGATTGGAGTGATGACGCTATCAAAGATTTTAAGCCAGACTCTTACAGGCGGTTTTAGTTTGTAGAGGTTTCTCCTGATGGCATAGAAGGTTCTATGCGCCTTGTCTCTTAGGGCCTCTATGGCTGGTTTGAAACTTCCCGATCGGTTTGTTTCTAGGCCGAGGTATGTGTAGCTGTTGGCTTCATCAAGAGTGCAGTCATTAAGTGTGAAAGAGGAACTCTTGTTTTTTGCGTTCTTCCTTTGGAAAAACCTACAGGCTGCTTCCAGAAGAGTTACCATTGAACTCCAAGAAACTTTACAAAAACTTTACAAAACTTTACAAAACAAAAAAAAAGTGTTGTGTATCAGGGTAATTCAAAGAGAATCTAAAAGTCACCGCACGTTCGGTGACTTTTCGTTCTCTTCAATTCGGTTCGTTTTGCCGATCCCATTTCGACGACCCTGTGGTGTATTCAGCAAGCACCACAGGGTCCCCGAATTGCAGGTTAAAAGCCACCGCAAACCAGACGAAAACTCACCGCAAAAACTTGGCGAATGCATGCCGAAACCCGCAAAAACATCTGAAATAACCCCCTGAAAAACCCAAGCAGGAGCCGATCACACACAGCGCAGCTGTCGGAAAAAGCCGACACCGCAGACGAATGCAGTGAATAAATTAGCAAAATAGTTTGCTTGAATGTTTGAAAAGTGAAACGCTGTTTGCAAAGATACTAATGAGCGAAAATTTCTGAAATTTACATATGAGGTCCAATGAATGATAATAAAAAGGGCTGTTACAGAAAAAATAAGTAAAGTTAAAAAAATAAATTAATAAAAATCGGAAATTTTTTAAAAAAAGAAATCCAGAAAAATGCTTAGTATATCCTAAAAAAATCTATAAATAGACTCTTTACTGCAGAATATTATAATCAACGGCACGACTGAGTGCGTTATCGGAGAGGGACAGACAAGCTGGACCGCACGCTCTAGAACAGCTGCATGGAGTCAGTAATTTTCTCCTTTACAGGTCCAGTCGTGGGGTTTTGAGACTATAAATAAGGGATATGACCCATAAGAATTTTGACCACTGATGAAGCCTAATGACTAAGGCGAAATGCGTTTTGTTAATATATTGTTTATTTTATTACTTTGTTAATGTGTTTTAATAAATGGCAAGCTTTTTTTCCCATAAGAGAGTTGGCATTTTTGTATTCAAAGAAGATTGGGCTTTCTGGGGGTTGACATTTGAAAACATCCTCTGAGCTTGCATGAAGGTGGAGCCCCTGTATGGCTCTCACATTGTGAGTGTATCTACCCATTTAATTTGGATACAAATAATATTTGCAGAATTGACCTTTCTATTATATTGCCTGCTTTTTAAGTGGAATAAGTCGATGTTTGTATGAGCATATTGAACGGGTAACAGCGGGATTGTATTGAAGCTGTGGCGGAGGGTAGCTTTTGATAACTCACCTGGGAGTACTCCTGAGAGCCTGGGGGAGGCTCTATTTTTGTGACTGAGACATTTCAAAAAATATTTTTTTGTGTTGATACTGGCAGAACGCACCATGTTTTAACCATTCTGTTTCTTTAAGATATGATTCACCTACCACCTACCATTGCCACTTCACTACTGTTTTATCCCATACCACAGCTCTAAAATGAGACTTACCCAAAGATTTTGCTAAATGTTGCATCATGGGAAAAATCCACAAAATGAAAACTGGAGATAAAAAACTAAATTTATTTTCCTTTTTTGCAATTAATTCAAGCAAATAAAAAACCCCAGCAGCATGTGTTTTATATTGCGTTTTTTTGTAATGCACAAGTTTATTCTTATTATTGTCATCATTTATATAGCACCAACAGTTTCCGCAGCGCTTTACAATAACCAAAGAGAACGAAATACATATAAACGGACATAAGATGGAAACAAGAGGTGTAGAGGGCCCTGCTCATAATAGCTCAGTCTAGTTACACTTACAATTTATGTTAATGATAATGTTCCTTTTAGCAAACCACAAATATCGGTATATTTATATACAGTATACAGTTGTGTTCAAAATTATTCAACCCCCACTGAAATTGAGTGTTTTGGCCAGTTTGACATTGATTTTGATCATTCAGTCATCTTGCTTACAATTAAATCAAAGAGGCACATGTAGGTCAGACAAATATAACCTAACATTTAACCACAAATGTCCACAAATAACCACAAATGTTTTTTCTGTGCTCACATCATTATCAGTTTTATTCAACCCCCAAGTGACATTCAATCTTAGTACTTAGTACAACATCCTTTTACAGTTATAACAGCTTTTAAACGTGAAGCATAGCTTGACACAAGTGTCTTGCAGCGATCTACGGGTATCTTCACCCATTCGTCATGGGCAAAAGCCTCCAGTTCAGTCACATTCTTAGGCTTGCGCACTGCAACTGCTTTCTTTAAGTCCCACCAGAGGTTCTCAATCGGATTTAAGTCAGGTGACTGTGATGGCCACTCCAAAATGTTCCAGCCTTTAATCTGCAACCATGCTCTAGTGGACTTGGAGGTATGCTTGGGATCATTGTCCTGTTGAAAGGTCCAACGTCTCCCAAGCCTCAGGTTTGTGACGGACTGCATCACATTGTCATCCAATGTCTCCTGGTACTGAAGAGAATTCATGGTACCTTGCACACGCTGAAGCTTCCCTGTACCTGCAGAAGCAAAACAGCCCCAAAGCATGATTGACCCCCCGCCATGCTTCACAGTAGGCAAGGTGTTCTTTTCTTCATAGGCCTTGTTCTTCCTCCTCCAAACATAGCGTTGATCCATGGGCCCAAACAGTTCTAATTTTGTTTCATCGGTCCACAGAACACTATCCCAAAACTTCTGTGGTTTGTCCACATGACTTTTGGCATACTGCAGTCGACTCTTCTTATTCTTTGGAGACAGCAAGGGGGTGCGCCTGGGAGTTCTGGCATGGAGGCCTTCATTACGCGGTGTGCGCCGTATTGTCTGAGCTGAAACTTCAGTACCCACATCTGACAAATCTTTTCTCAGTTCCTCAGCAGTCACACGGGGACTTTTCTCCACTCTACGCTTCAGGTAGCGCACAGCAGTCGAAGTCAGCATCTTCTTTCTGCCATGACCAGGTAGCGTTTCAACAGTGCCCTTTGCCTTGAATTTGCGAATGATACTTCCTATGGTCTCTCTTGGTATGTTTAACATCTTTGCAATCTTCTTATAGCCATTGCCCTTCCTGTGAAGAGTAATCACCTCTTCTCTTGTCTTCCTGGACCATTCTCTTGACTTCACCATGTTTGTAACCACACCAGTAAATGTCTAGAAGGAGCTGAGTATCACAGTCATTTTAAAGCTGCCTAATTGGTGCTTATTATGCTTTACTGCTGCTCCGTGACATCCACAGGTGTTTTCAATACCTGATTGAAAACACTTGAATGAACCTCTGTTCTTCAGAGTGGTAGTCTTTAAGGGGTTGAATAATTGTGTCAATGAAGAATTCACAAAAGAAACATTTACTACTGTATTACAAAACCAATTGATGTCATTTTAGTTGCATATGGTTCTTTAAAAAGTACTTGTAGGATTTCATTCTGAATACAATTACAAATGTACACTAAATTCCCTAAAACCCTTTACAGCATTGGGGGTTGAATAATTTTGAACACAACTGTATATATATATATATATATATATATATTTTATGTGAAATTAATATAACACTGTTGTATTAAATAAGGAGCAGTTGATTGATTTTTATTTTGATTAGATAATGATGTAGTGTCAGAATACATTTGGAAGTTTTAGACTGCCTAAGAAGAACGATCGGGAATAACTAATAAATATGCGTATGTGTGCATGTATACAGTATATGTATGTCATAAAACCAAGCTGACACTTAATAATGTCAATAAAATAAATATTTAAAAGAAATGCATAAAAATAACACAAGCATTAATATTTTGGCTCCAAATGAACCTTAATTAACCCCATCACTACCAAGCTATTTTTGTTTAAATTTTTTTATCACATTTATTTGAAACATGGGATGTGAAGTTAACAATTAAATATCAGGTAAAATAAAGGTTTCCCACAAAAATCGATATTCTGAGAGTTCAAAAAATTAAATAATGTTAATTTGCTCATTTTTCGTTTTTCATGTATTTGTTTATCCTTTACAGAAATATTGTTGAAATGTAAGTTTCTGAGCTCTAGATGTTGTCCTTTATCTTACACAATTTCATATGGGGACTAACATTATTATTATCATGCAGGCAGAACGGACCTTTGTGTTAGATACAGTAACTGTAATAAAAATAAATAATAAAAATGGTGATATTTCCTGTTTATGGGGATATGTATTGATCATAATGAGATTATTACTAATGCAGTTTCCACCCCCCCAATAGAATACAAAAATATCTGTATGTGACATAATGCCTGTATATGGAGATTACAGTAACACCTTGCATTTGTACTGTATAGTAATTTTCAATTATGATAAGCCCCTGAATCTTATTCCTGTACAGCAGTGAGTGGCCCCAGAGCTTTCCATGTATACTGCCTCCTCCTTGGCATCTGTAATGCAGCAGTGATCTATTTGAAACTTTTGTTACTGGGAGGTTTAGGGCTGCTATTTACAAATAGAGTTATGTCTCTCCAGGGTGCTTGGAGAGCCATATAACAAAGGATTTCATTTCTCCACAGGAAGAAAACTAAACTTGCTTTAAAAGGTGTGAAAATGGTCTTTTGATATACTAATGAGTACTTTTCAAAGCATTACAATGAAAAATCGAGATAACTCAATTTTGGGTGTGAAAGGTTTAGGCACATTGTGATAAACGCTCATATGGAGTCCAAATTTTAATACTCATTTAAATAATTAACAAAAATAATATATTTTTTGTTCTGAAGACTCTAGCATGTGTCTGTTGTTTTGGGTTATTGTCACGTTCGCTGTCCCGCTCACCCCTCACAACCGTGGTGGGAATCCTATGGGACAGACTTCTAGACCCTCCAATCCTTGAATGGTCAGGACCGCTAACCCTATCACTCGCAGACAGACCAACAACGAGTACAACCTAGTAACAATAGGTTTTGAGTCCAAGTTTCTACTGAGCCACAAAGGGTTAACTTTACCGACAAATGGCAAACAAGTAGTCCGAGAAGGGCTTAAGCAGTGTATTCATTCACCAGGGGATAACCTCAGCGTGGTCATATAAACGTTCCGAGTTGGCAACAGAGAGGGTTTTCATATAGGCTGGTTTGGTAACACACAAGGTTCTCATACACTCTGAGTTGGCAACAGGACAGATCAAGGGATTAACTGACTCGGCGTTATGCAGGATTGGTATACAGTCTGAGTCAGCGTTATGCAAGATTAATATACACTCTGAGTCAGCGTGGGGTAAGATCAGCATGCACTCTGAGTCTGCTCTGGGCATAACATACATACAGGCTTGGTCAGAAAGAGAATGGTCAGGAAGGTAGTCCGAGTCAGAAACAATCAGGGTCCTCATATAATCCGGTTCAGTAACAGAGCAAAGAATCAGAAGGATCAGTGAATCGAAATACGAATACACCAGGCAATGCGGGAACCAACTCCACGTCAGGGCTATGAGCCGACTCGCACGCCCTGCATTTAAGGACGGCGACTCCGCGTCATCATGCCGTGCCCCATTCCTCCAGGCGCACGAACGGCCAGGACTTCTGGCACCCGGCCAGCCAGCGATGCCGTCGAGTGCCCAGACCCCCCCTGAAGGTCTGCATGTGCCGAGGATGTGTCAGTTATACACTGAATTTTTGTTTGGACCTGTACACGCAAGCATGACGTCATGTATTTCTATTTTGGGGAAGCAGTGACCAAATGGTACAATAATCCTATATATTTGTAGATATACAGTAGATATAGATATAGATACACACAACCTTGCAACTGTGATTGGATCTTCTCTTTAATGCTACAAATGGCAAGATTAATTTTTCAGGCAGGTGATGTCCTCAGTTGTAATTGTCCAGTGTACCTCAATCTTATTAGCATTGTTCTTGCTAAATCTGTATTTGAAACAGGGCTTTTTGTACATTTTTACTGTAACGAGCAGCAACCTCACATGGGTTGCTGGGTTTTTAGTGTTCTGTGTTTGACCCCTCGTGTTACAGGGGCACCCAGCGTGAGCCATGGTGGGCCCTTTTTGTGGGATAGTTAGCCCTTTAGGCAGGATTCCAGCTAGCTGCATATTAACAGAATCAGACCACATGATAAAGAGAACAGAAGAGCAGGAAGTGCAGGAGTTAAGGAAGAAAACAATAACAGACTGGCACCCAGCAGCACACTAAAGGGAACCCAGATCTGGATATGGTCCTTAGAATGGCCATCTAATCTAAAGGAAGGGAGCCTCAGTGCTGGGTGATGCACAGAACCAGAAAGAAGACACTAGGGACAAATCCAGAGATGTATTATGAGCAATAGCGAAAGTCAGCAACCAGAGCAGGTATTCATACAGAAGCCAGAGATCAGAAACCAGAGAGGGATATCAGACAAGCCAGGAGTCTGTACACAGAAGATCACAAAGTATAGAGGATAATACAATAGGATAATCAGATATACCAGGCCAGAGTCATACACAAGATATTACAGAGCATAAAATATTACCAACAGAACCTCAGGGAGCAATGGCCCATGCAAGAGCCCTGAGCATGGGGAAAGACTGAATATATATAGGAGACAGGACAGAGCATTCAGACAATGTAATCACAGGCCAGACCGGCTACAGGGGAAATCCAGGCATGGAGGGAGAGGAATGGATAGCACAGTCAAGGTAAGAGCTGGCCCAGATCGCTCTCTCACCACCAGGGGGCAGGGCTGGAAACGTGTGGAAACGTGACACCTTGCTGGCATAGCACACTCATTTCAGGAATGGGTTAAGAAGAATTTTTTCATTAGATATTTTCTCTGTATTGAGTTCAAGTCAGGGTAAGGTTATACGGGTTTAAAAATGGCTATAGAGACATTCGGGGGCGACGCCTTGAACATTAAACCTTAGGCACACCGTCCACCTCATTTGCTATAAATTCTTGCCTCATTTGAAACACAATATTGTATCACAAACGAGGCAGCTGTAATTGGCTATCTTCATAATACAATTCATTGCAAACTATGTCCCGAAAAGGCAAAACTATTGGGTACCCTGATTCAACCCGATGAGCTTGCAGGGGCCCTTAAGAAAGCCAGGCGCATAAAATTCCTGGCTCGGATGGCCTCCCTATTGAGTATTTCAAGAGCCAATATCTCAACATCTGCTGTCTACCTCTAATTTGTTAGTAGCATGCACTCCATTACAACTGACATGGGGCTATATTCATAGTTGGCGCTCCCGGTAGCGCCTCGATATGTAAGCGATACCACCAGGATAATTGTGTTTACCATATGCCACCCATATTACATTCCTGATGCTACCCCCGTTAGTAATCCGTTTGCGCATAGTTTGCTGCACTAGCTTCTGCGAAGTTACTGAACTTTGCACATCCTATACCTAACATGGGGAGCGCAAACATCCATTAGTGTTTCGAAAAGTAAGATATTCCATAATGCTAGCGCTAATTACCACAGGTATACAGACAGCCATATTTTACCACCTCCTAAAAGCCATCTCTATATGATTTTGCATTTTCAGAATCATGTAACACACCCTAAACCCCCCCAATAAATCTGATACTTACCTCTCATCCTGCAGCGAGAATGGTGGCCAGATCCACCGCTTCTTGTCGCACGGAGCAGAGTGAGACTGGGAACAAATAGTCCCCAGTCTGCCTCCGTAATCACTCCATAGTGCTGCGCGATCTTGTGAAAATGAGATTGCGCAGGGCTCTCAATCCCGGAAGCGTAACTTTCCATGGAGTCCTATGGACTCGAGGAGATGACACTCGTGGTGGCGCAGAAGCAATACCGCGAGTATCCCAGCGGTTAGTGTTGCCTTCCAGGACAAGGTGCTGAGGTGGCGCCTGCCTCGAAATATCGCAATATCATAGGGATACTACTGGTAAATCTGCAGGTGCAAATTTTCCCCATTAGCGTCTCCATGATAGTGTGAATTAGAGCATATAACCCTACTTTGGCGGCAACTATCTTGCCGATTTCAAAACCAGATAAAGATTCTTTGAATACATCCAGTTACCATTTTTAGCAACCCAACTGCAACAATATCTCCTTTGCCTGGTGGATCCAAACCAGGTGAGTTGTATACAGGGAAGGGAGGCTCGTGTTGCTACGTCACGAGTCATTAATCCTATCTTTATGGCGGGCAAGAATTGTTCCCAACTCTGCTATTATCTACCGACACTTAACAAGCACTTGATAGAGTCCTTTGGCCATTTGTTCGTCATATGCTTGTAGTGTTCTGTTTGAGTGTTGATTTTCTGCACTCGATTTCTGCCTTATATACATCACCCACTGCCAGAGTCCAGGTCAATGGAGCAGTCATGGACAGTGTCCCTATTTTGAATGGGCCATGTAAGGGATGTTTTCTGTTGCCTCCAGGGGCAGATTTATAATTAAGCAGAGTAGGCTTGTGCCTACAGGCGTATGCCACAAGGTGCGCCTTCCCCTGTAAAAAAAAATATATAAAAATTTCAACTTCCAATCATTTGGACCACTGTATCTCTAGAGCCGTACAGGCTAGAGGGACATAAAACATATCATTGAAAAGGTCAGATTATGGCTGTTACATTGATACCAAACATGATCAGGTTTATGTAAAAATATAATAACAAATAAAATACTTTTTCTCTTTTATTCTCAACAGCACTATTGTTCACTTTACAATTATAAAGTGAACAATGAAGCTGCACTAACTCACTTTCTATTTTCCCAAACTGCCAGCAAGTTTGTAGGTGATGGCACAAAGTATTGTTTCATTGACAACCTAGACCGCAACAATGCAGTGAGTAGAGACAGGGGGACTTTGGAAATCTGTATCTCCGTTCTTTATACTCCACAACTTCAATTTAGGGGTCATTGGATGGGTCAGAGTTTGACTTTTCTAATGATATCAAAGATGACTATGTAGAATGTTAAAAAAAACAAACAGCCAAACGAAAAATGAATACAAATACAACCCTCTTTTTTGTTTCAAAGCAAATCAAGTTTTGATATCCTCTTGAAAAATTGCAGAAAATAAAGCAGCATCAAAAAATGAAGTGATAAAAAAAAAGTAATGTCTTGAAAAAGACACTAAGCTGTAGCTGTTTTTGATGCCCAGAAATTTGTTTGCTCTGAAATGGAGCATCATTTTCCATAACTAGGGTTACAAATAAGCGTTAGGCTTAGAAATTAGAGTTAGGGTCAGGTTACTATTTGTGCTTGTTTTAGGGTTAACCCAAGCTCTAACACTCTGCTTCATTTTTACTTCATTTTAAGGTAACAGATTCTGCCCCTTCTTTTGATGGGAGCGTAGAGAGTAGAAACATAGAAAAATGTAGGCAGATAAGAACCTTTCGGCCCATCTAGTCTGCCCAATTACATGGATACTTTACCTGGATTTATCTTTTGTTTAGGATAGCCTTATGCCTATCCCATGCTTGCTTAAATTCAATTACTGTTAAGGGCTCTATTACATTTTTCGCGCAAACGTTAACACGTGCGCAAAAACGCATTAACACGAGGGGCAAAACCCTTCGCGCAGACCGTCGTATTACAATGTCCGTGTAAAAAATGCACGTTAACGTCTAACGCGGGTGGACCTGCACGAACCCTTTGTGAGCGTAATGTACTTTGCGCGTCCTATACTTAACATTGTGAGTGCAAATGCGTTTGTGCGCTGGTGCGCGCAAGGTATTTCAATCTTAGCGCAAAATTTAATAGACGTTTGTGCGCATAATTTTAACGCCTTTGAAAAGCTGGTGGTAATGGCAAATCTGAACGTCCTGGCCGAAACCAAATACACCAGCCCAAAAAAAAAAAATACAGCAACGTATAGTTACACATTCTACGTATAACCCATAAACAATATGCATAAACAATAAAACAATAAAATTGATAAGTTGTGCGTGCTTTTATTATTGCTGCAGCATATATACTCAGATTGATTTTGACAGGCGCAAAAACTTAACGGGAGACAATTATGGTTCTTAATTCAGATTTGCTGAATCGCGTGAAAAAACAGTCCGCCCATCGATTTCTGCACGCAGCGTTAATGCGCGCGCGTTTTTGCACGTCTTTATTACGTGCGGTATTTTTTGACGGATGAAAAAATGCACTCGGATTGTAATACCAGCGTTAATTTACGCGTGTTAACGTTTAACGCTGCGCGCCAAAAAAATAGCGCTGCACGAGCGTTTTTCGCAAAGAATGTAATAGAGTCCTAACTGTTTTTTGCTTTTTCTTAAATTGATCTTTTTTAGTGTATCTCAAAACAAAAATTAAAAAGTCATTTTAGCACTTGGGGGGGGGCTGACGAGGGGCTGGGGTAGGGGCGCTCCAGATCTCTGTGCCTACAGGCTCCAGAGATTTAAATCCAGCCCTGGTTGCCCCTGCTTTTCATGCTGACACTTGAGCCCCTTTTGTCTTCTATTTGTAATAATCGGGCTGTTTGGTGGGTGTTCGGGACAGGAGCATCACCATAAGGTCTCAGCTTATGCCAACGACCAAGGGCTCTATTCCAAGGCTGGTGTTAAGTTAACCAAAAGTGTTGTAAACTTACCAGAGCCATTGCAGTCTATGGAGTTGTTAAGTTTACAACAGTTCTGGTTAAGTTTACACCGATCTTGGAAAAAGGCCTCACATGTTTTTCTTGACAAACTCTACTGAGTCTTTGCTGCAGGGAGTGCGAGAACTCACACAATATTGTGAGTTGGCTGGTTTCACAATCAACAAGGATAAATCCGAGATCTTGAACTTCTCATTGATGTCTCAACAGGTGGCAGAGATTCAGTGGAGTTATCGCTTTAGATGGTGTACTAGGGAAATTCAATACCTCGGAGTCGGGTTGCAAGATGATGCTACCAAAATAACTGTGCTTAACTATGATCCTCTAGTCCAGGATATACAATGGATCTGGCTGGCTTGTTGCCTAAATATATCACTTGACTGGAAAGAGCAGGGATTCTAAAAATGATTGTGCTTCCACAGATTTTGTATCTGTTTCAGACTATCCCTCTGCTTCTTCCCATGGGCCTTTTCAATATCCTGAGTAAGGCCTTTGTTTGATCAGGCCTGCTGCATCAACTAAAGTTTTCGATTTATGTGTAAACCCACTACATAAGGCATAAGGTGGTCTGGCTCTTCCAGATCACATAGCTTCACACTTGACCAGAATATCTACTGGATGACAGTTCAGTCCAATAGACGTTGGTTAGACTTGGATTACAAAATGGCAAGGAAACCTACTTGTGCTTTGCCTTTGTTCTTTCTGTACCAACTTCAGTCTGTCCCTAAATCCATTCCAACACCGGTCTGCACCCTGGACTTGGCGTTACTGCTGGGAGATGTATGACTAAACGTTCTGGGTGGTCTGACACGTCATTATATTCCTCAACCCTTTCTTATGTCTAAGTCACTCCATGTCTATAAAGTTACAGGGTGTTTGTGTTATGTGTGAATATTATTACTATCTTTATTGTCTGTGTTTATATATTTTACGTTATTATTTCTGATGTCACTGCCGTAGATTCCACTGCCCCTGTATAGAATATGCTTTAGATCTGTTAAAGGTTTGAATGGTCATTGTTTGTCATACAGGTTTGCTGCACTAGTTATTGTTTGTATTGTCTGTTTGTTATTAAATCAATGTTTTAATCCCTCCCTGAGCTATCAATCAGAGCCTGTAAAATCTGAATCCCCTGTTCATCCCCTCAATCTGCTATTGTTCTATTGTTCTCTGGAAATGTATATATTTAGCTCATATGTTTCATTAAAGATTCTGTTCCTGTCTGTTTTACCCCATGCTCTTCATGAAGTGCTGCTTCATTTCTGGCTAATGTTATCACCTCTTTCAGGACAGGTACTGTCCTTAAGATTCAGCTAAGGACTGCAGAAGGCATGAAAGACTTCTAGTGGGAGAATGGGAGTGCGACAAAGGAGCAGCATTAACAGATGTGACCCAGTTGGGGTACAGAGATCTGTTACAGTCTCAACCCCTTACTTCCTTTGAAAAGATTTGATCTAGAACTACTCCACTGACAAAAAGTATTTCCATACTGTACCATTTGTTGCAATCGACCAACACCGATTTACCTGTTTTCCTTGAATGTTGGGATAGGCAGGTGGGGAGGTGATACTGGAGTCACAGTGGCCTAAGGCTAGTGTCAGATGAATGCAGTCTGAGTGCACTCTGCTTGCGTGCACGCACAACGGATGGACGTACTGGCGGAAGATACTGTAGACGCCACACGATCTGTTTATCTTGACGAACGTAGAAAAAAAAGGGAAATTAATATGAAAAATAATAAAAATGTGAAAAGGATATGAAAAGCCATTTTGTGCGTCAAGGTGCTGGACGTCGAAAATGCGCTGCGTCTGACATCTCCACATCACTCACACAGAACGCTATGCGGACGTGGCGCACTCTGCGGGTCCGTGGTAGCAGTTTTACGTTCTTGCCTAACTTGCGTCCGTTTGCCACGTGCGTTGTGCGTGCGCATTTCAGTGCGCATGTACTTTGTGCGTGGGTCTCTATTGATCATGATTCTATGCTGCGACGGACTTTAAAATGGGTGGCGACACGGACGTGATCACTGCTTTCGTTTGACGCCTGCCTAAGATGTTTTATCACATACACCATGGGACATCTATTTCTAAGCTTTGCGAAAACATCTTACAAACTATCTGCAATGTGGTACACTACCCCGATTTGGTTGACTCGCTTCTGTGTTTCAGTACCGGATACAGGCTGGCGCTGCAGCACGGAAAGAGGTTTGTTCTTCCAACTTTGGGACTTCTTCTGTTTGTGTCCTTATTGTTGTTCGCAATTTAATCTTACACCTAATGGACACCCGCTTAGACCTGGACCCCAAACCTTTCCTTCTGTGCCACATCAATGTGTCTGCTGGGGCACTTAAAAAAAAAATCTATTGCTTTATGTATCTTGCTCATAGCCAGGGCTCTCATTACTTTATATTGGAAGAAACCCTCCGTACTCTCTCAACGGGACTGATTCGTCGATGTTCCTTTTATCATCTTCTTTTACAAGATGGTTAGAAGCCGGTGGCATGGATGGGGAGGAGTAGGTTAGTGTTCCCCTTTGCCTCCTCTGAGATTTTGGGTGCATTGATGGCAGTTTCCAATCGACCTTGGAGTCTTCAGGGCTAGGAGGGATGATTTGGCTGGGCTGGCGGGCTGGCTGGCTGGCAGCAGATTTCGAAGTGCCTTTGTTTTTCTTCCCATCCCCCATCCTCCTGCCCCCTTCTCGTTCCCTACCCCCCCTGTTTTTTTTTTTCTTTTCTCTCTATCTCTATTTTTCTTTCACTGTTTTTTTCTCACATTATAAATACTGGAATATTTCTCCTCACATCCATCAGTACAACATTTATTATAGCTCTCTATCACAAATTTGTGCCTGACACGCTATCTGTGCTGGCATTTGGAACTTCTGGATTGCATTGTACGAGACTAATGTTCACAGTGTTCAAATGGTTATCTTTACAACCTGTACGACAGTGGACGTTCTGCTGTTGTATAACACAATGTTGCTTGTATTGCAATGTATGTACTTTTTATGGTGTCATATTAAAATACCGATATAAATCATGTATTGACAATAAAAAAAGTATGCTATGAACTGGGGCAGTAACCAGGCGTGCCTTAGTTTATTTCAATATATATGCAGATGTCTGCATATAATATAATCACAAGAGGGTGTCCGGTGCACCCAGGCTCACATTAAAGTGGGACAATTTGGTCCTGTTTGTTGCCCATTTAAATCCCAATCCCAATTTTTGGATGATCCATACAATGCTCACAACAAAGTGCTTATGATTTAATCATTAATGTTTTGTATATAATGTGGTTGGGATTATGCTAAAGTTATAGCTAAATCCAAAATTAATGGGTTATTCAAAGAGGTCCGAATTGCTGGAGAAAGGTAACCGAATGCTGAAATTCAGCTTTCGGTTACCTTTCTTGGCCATTCAGAGAGCAGGCAATTCGTCACATATTGCCTGCACATACGGTGCCTGTTCGGTGCCTGTTCGAGGGCAGTGAAATCCCCATAAAGAAGCAATGCTTCGGCTATTTATTCAGAGAACAAAAACCAGCAGTGAAAGGTTCCCGAAATGCCCTGTCATTTGGTGGTTTAATTCGGCAGGTTTATTCAGGCGAATCCCATAGGCTTCAATGTTAAAAATATTCCCGTTTTAATTCAATATCTAATAAACCGTTGATTATAATATTCTGCAGCAAAGAGTCTCTTTATTTATAGATTTTAAGAATTTTTCGGGATTTTTTTTTTTTTAAATTCCGAATTTAATTTTTTTTTTTTACTTTACTTATTTTTGCTGTAACAGCCCTTTTTTATTATCATTCATTGGACCTCATATGTAAATTTCAGACATTTTCACTCAGTAGTTTCTTTGCAAACAGCGTTTCACTTTTCAAACATTCAAGCCAACTGTTTTTTTAATTTATTCACTGCATTTGTCTGCGGTGTCGGCTTTTTCCGGCGGCTGCACTGCGTGTGATCGGCTCCTGCTCGGGTTTTTCTGGCGTTTTCGGTGGGTTAATCTAGATGTTTTTGCGGGTTTTGGTGTGCGTTCGCACTCGTTTTGCGGTGAGTTTTCGGCGGGTTTGTGGCGACCTTTCCCTGCAATTCGGGGACCATGTGGTGTTTGCTGAATACACCGCAGGGTCGCCGAAATGGGATCGCCAAATCAAACCGAATTGAAGAGAACGAAAAGTCACCGAACGTGCGGTGACTTTTCGACTCTTTGAATTACCCTGATAGAACCTGTTGTTGTTAGCATTTTGTGGTGTAAATATAGATTTAAAGCTCAATGCTATTTTGTTCCTACATAGCAACACTTTAATACTGATACCAAATTAATAATGGTGACTGAAATGAAAATATGATACACAAAATCACATTGAATATTTGCGTTCATAAAAGGTATTACCAAACAAATCATCTGTTTTTCCTTCCTATAACTGAACTTCCTAACATTTATAATATTGGTGTCACTTTAATGTTAAAAACAAATTAAAAGTGATGACTATTGAGATGCATAATAGGTAAATTACAAAATCAGCCAAAATACTGCTAAAATACTGGCTAAAGGAAAGGTATGGAGTTTGCCCATCAGACTGACACAGGCGGTGATGAGATGTTTCCTCTGAGTGGTGAGTGCATCTTATCTTTTACAGATTGATCACTGGGGCGAATGATTTCTGCTTGAGTTGCTTCTATAGTGGGGGCGTAGGATTTATACATATGCGCCTCTTCTTGTCAGTTTAACCAATTAAGAAAAATTCACTGCATAATACCATAAGTTATAGTTTTATTACTATGTATGCTTTTGTAATTGTTTTTTCTTATTGCTGTTTATTTATGCAAACCTTACAAAATAATACACTTGTATTCTCAATAATGTTACAAAATAAGGTCCAAATAAAAATAATCTTCTATTCTAAATTACATTGCATTGGAAATGAAGACATCAAGGAAATGTTTCTTATAACAAAAAATGTCAGAAAACTGAATGGCCTATCAGTCACTTTACCTTGTTTATTAAATTTTTTTTTTTAATTTTCTGTCACTACAATGGATTTGAAGTCTACTTTACAACCCCAAACTAATGTAATTATATTGTTGCTGTTGGCAGTTACCGATTAGACCAAAGGCTATTATTATACTTGTCAAACCTGACCTGAACAAGAATAATTTGGATCTAGAACATGTGACATTTGCTTTTGAATATACCTATTAAACAAATGTCTTTATATTTAAATCATTAAATAAGAAAGAATGAATATGAATAAAAAAAAACTGCACGGACTATAATAGCAAAGTACCATCGTCACAGTAATTTGTTAGTTAATAAAAATAAGGATGTAAGGTAATTTGACACTGGACTGAAGTTTCCTAAGTAAATGTGGATTGTTTCACAAGTCAGTGTCCTAGATTCATGAAGCACCAAAATTGTAATGATGATAGAGATGCAAGTTCCTGCGAGTAAATCATTGCTCAACAAACAGGAAATTGACTGCAAAGTGGAGCCACGATCTCTTTATCATTTTAAATATAGGAACTTTCACTTACAAATGGCTTTGAGATGTTCAAATTGATTTCAGGGCTGTAACCAAGGAAAAAAATTAACTTAATGTGGATGAAACAAAAGCGATGTACATGCAACACATTTCCAAACACACACAAGGGGTCCTATTCTGTTCTGCACGCTAAAGCGAGGGCACTAATGGGGAATACCTTTGCCTGCAGGTTTCCCAATAGTGTCCCCATTTAGTGTTCCATAGTGTCCCCACTGATGTGCGTTTCGATTCGGCCCGATTAGTTTTTTTCACGAATTGGGCCGATTCGGTGCCTCGGATTAGGCCGATCTTCTGAATCGGATCAGATCCGAAATCGTCCGATACGAAATAATTTTCGAGAGGAAACAAAATAATTTTGTTATTTCGTATGAACGTGAAATTTGTAAAATCGCAAGTCATTTTCGGTCCATTCGTGATTTCGGACATCGTATTTTTCGGTTCCATTGCTGATTCCTTAATTTCGTATCGCTTCCACTGATCCGATATTTCTGTCGATACGATAATTTTGTCGATACGGTAATTCTGCCGATTCTATAATTTTTTATTAAATAAAGATCCTTTTTTTCTTATGATTAAATAAAGTTGTGCAATGCATATTTATATTAAAATGGTATGAAAGGAACAAAAATGAACAAAATGATTAAAAAAAACGCAAAAATACTGACCCACGTGGTCTGACTTTAAAAAAAACAGAAAAAAGGTTTTAAAACGGAAAAAAAGCTGAACAAAATTATCAGAAACGAAAAAAAAACAGACAGAAAACAGACAGAATCACAAATAAAATGATTTACAATGAAAAAAATAAATACTTAATGCAGCATATGAATCCACACACTGCTGGGAAGCGCCTCTCTGCAGTATAATTAGTGCAGCATATGAATCCACACACTGCTGGGAACAAGTGCCTCTCTGCGGTATAATAAATGCAGCATATGAATCCACACACCACTGTGAACAAACGCCTCTCTGTGGTATAATTAATGCAGCATAAGAATCCACACACTGCTGGGAACAAGCGCCTCTCTGTGGGATAATTAATGCAGCATATAAATCCACACACTGCTGGGTGGGAAGCACCTCTCTGTGGTATAATTAAAGCAGCATAAGAATCCACACACTGCTGGGAAGCGCCTCTCTGCAGTATAATTAATGCAGCATATGACTCCACACACTGCTGGGAACAAGCACCTCTCTACGGTATAATTAATGCAGCATTTGAATCCACACGCTGCTGGGTGGGAAGCGCCTCTCTGCAGTATAATTAATGCAGCATATGAATCCGCACACTGCTGGGAAGCGCCTCTCTGCGGTATAATTAATGCAGCATATGAATCCGCACACTGCTGGGAAGCGCCTCTCTGCGGTATAATTAATGCAGCAACCTGTTGCTATCCAGCGTCCAGAGCGCTAAAAAATCAGACTGATTATGTGTTTAACGACAGACGATGTGAAACTTCGGACTTTGGATGGATTTTGACAATTTTTTTTATTAAAAAAAATATTCGAAATCTATCCAAAGTCCCGATGTGAAAAAAAATAGACTTCACCTATTTTTTTTTTCACATCGGGACCTCGGATAAAGTTCTGGAGTTAACCCCTAGCTGCCACCAATGGTGGAGAAAGGGGGTTCCACTGAACCCCCTATCTCCCGATCTGTGGCAGCTAGGGGTTAATGTTTGGTATCGTTGGATCGGCCAGAGCATGGCCTTTCCAACCATACCAACCCTGACATGTTAAAAGTTAAAAAAAAAAATTAAAAAAAAAATTAAATAAAAAAATATTAAAAAATAAATAAATAAAATAAAAAAAAAATATTTTTTTTATTTTTCTAAATTTTTAAAACCCGAATGAGCTGAACCGAACCGAAGCAAAAAAAATGGATTTATATGCTGCAATAATTATACCACGGAGAGGCGCTTCCCAGCAGTGTGTGGATTCATATGCTGCATTAATTATACCGCAGAGAGGCGCTTCCCAGCAGTGTGTGGATTCATATGCTGCATTAATTATAACGCAGAGAGGCGCTTCCCTGCAGTGTGTGGATTCATATGCTGCATTCATTTTTATTTATTTTTAAATCATTTTATTTGTTCTTGTTATTTTTTTTCGTTTCAGATAATTTTGTTCAGCTTTTTTTCGGTTTTAAAACCTTTTGTTCTGGTTTTTATTTTTTAAGTCAGACCATTTGGGCCAGTTTTTTTGCGTTTTTTTAAATCGTTTTGTTCCTTTCATAACATTTTAATATGAATGAATAAATAAAGTTGTGCAATGCATATTCATAAGAAAAAAAGGATCTTTATTTAATAAAAAAACGATAGAATCGGCAGAATTACCGTATCGACGGAAATATCGGATCATCTGAAATACCATTAGTTTAAGTCAAAACGAATAGACACTTTGAAACAAGGAGAACAGATGTTTTCCGAAAAAAACGCAAATTTCCGATATCATGAAAAAAGTCGATACGAGCCAAAACGAAAATTTTAAAAACCCGAACGACCCGAACCGAACCGAAATGGAAAAACAAATCTGTGCACATCCCTACTCACAATGTTAAGTATAGGACGCGCACAGTACAGTAAGCTCATGCAGGGTTCGCGCAGGGTCACCCGCGGTAGACGATTGTACACAGTTGTTCTGCTGACTATGTAATACGGGATTAGGCGCAAAGGGTTTTACCCCATGCGCAAACGTTTGCGTGAAGATTGTAATATAGCCCTCAGTCATTTCACTGCTGTTTGGTGTTCTCTGAATAGGTTAACTATTGCTTCTCTATGGGGATTTCACTGCTGTCAAACAGGCACTGTATTTTGCTTGCAATTCACCAATATTTTGCGAATCGCCAGGTTATGAATAGCCAAATGGCCCTGAAATTGCACAATACGGGGAAATTCACCGTTCAGTGCAATTTAAGGGCCAGTTCAGCTCTCTCTGAATAACCCTGTGTGTCTTGCATGTTTTTGGCACCAGTTTGTATAAAGATAATTTTATATGTGCAGTAAGTGCGAAGATGGGCTACAAAGACAATACAGGGAATGAAAGATTTTAATTATGCAGAGAGTCTATAAAGATAATTGCACTGGCTTAACCCTGAAAAAAGGTTTATAACAATACATGATAAATCGGTTCCTTTAGGTATGTATAGTCAATATGAATGGCTCATTGGTGACCTGTTCATTAAATGGACTTTGCAAATGATGCAAGGTTATCCACTGATTAAGGAGAAGGAGATTTCACCAACAGCACAAGAAAGGGTTCTCTGCTTTATATCTATACTATAATTGAGTAAGGCTTGGTGAGTCCGTCGCCAAGCCTTACTCTGCGCATGCGCGCGCAACCAGCGGAAGTTGGTTGCGCGCGCATGCAACCGCCGCGGCACGAGCCGGCTGTGCGCTTGCCGCGGCGGTTACAAGATGCACACAGCAGCCGGGTAGAGGCTGCGCTCGCAGCCTCTACCCGGCTGCCGTGCGCATCCAACCCCCGAACGGCGAAGGGAAAGTTCCCTCGCTTCCGCTCTTTGAAGGACCCAAGCCGCAGTCACGTGGGAGTCCCACGTGACCGCGGCTTGGGTCCTTCAACGACCGGAAGCGGGGAAACTTTCACTTCACCACTCAGGAAGGTAAGTATGCGGAGCTCATGGGGCGGCTGTCCGAATGCCGATAGAGCATTCGAACAGCCGCCCCATGTCTGGTCTGGGGTCTGAGCTGGGGGCAGTATCCACGAGCTGGGGGCAGTATCCACGAGCTGAGGCCAGTATCCACGAGCTGAGGGCAGTATCCATGACCTGGGGCAGTATCCACGAGCTGGGGGCAGTATCCACGAGCTGGGGGCAGTATCCACGAGCTGGGGGCAGTATCCACGAGCTGGGGGCAGTATCCATGACCTGGGGGCAGTATCCACGAGCTGGGGGCAGTATCCACGAGCTGGGGGCAGTATCCACGAGCTGAGGGCAGTATCCACGACCTGGGGCAGTATCCACGAGCTGGGGCAGTATCCACGAGCTGGGGGCAGTATCCACGAGCTGAGGGCAGTATCCACGAGCTGGGGGCAGTATCCACGAGCTGGGGGCAGTATCCACGTGCTGGGGGCAGTATCCACGAGCTGGGAGCAGTATCCACGAGCTGGGGGCAGTATCCACGAGCTGAAGGCAGTATCCACGAGCTGAGGGCAGTATATCCACAATAGACTGCCCTCTGGGCAGGCTTTCCACCTTGTATACAATAAAAAAATGTGTGATTCTCTTCCTAAAGAGGTTGATTTATGCCATTCAGTCAATACAGGTAAAGTATTGCACGCAGGGAAATGAGAATAAAAAATGTTTATGTCAATTGCTCCTAAATCTAAGGAAAAATCTGATTGACATTATGGAATGAATAATATTTTTCTTCCCTTTGAGCACAATTGGAAATGCTATAATTGATTTATTGTTTTGCTTTGTTATGGGTCCTCAATAAACAGGGGCCCCATTACAGTTACAGGTTTTTATAAATCGCTAACAAGTTCCGCAGCGATGTACAATTGGAGGCAGAATAACAAATATACAGTGGCAAGAAAAAGTATGTGAACCCTTTGGGATTAGGTGGAGTTTTGCATGAATTGGTCATGAAATGTGCTCTGATCACAGCAATCACAACAATTTGAAAAACACAGTCTGCTTAAAATAATACAACACAAACATTATATGTTTTCATGTGTTTATTGAACATAACATGTAAACATTCACAGTGCAGGGTGGAAAAAGTATGTGAACCCCTAGCCTAATGACTTCTCCAAGAGCTAATTGGAGCCAGGAGTGAGCCAACCATGAGTCCAATCAGTGTGATATTATTGGATGTGTTGCTGAAAGCTGTCCTGCCCTTTAAAAACACACACCAGTTTTGGGTTTACTGGTTTCAAGAAGCACTGTCTGATGTGAACCATGCCTTGCAGAAAAGAGCTCTCAGAAGACCTACAATCAAGAATTGTTGACTTGCATGAAGCTGGAAAGGGTTACAAAAGTATCTCCAAAAGCCTTGATGTTCATGTGTCCACGGTAAGACAGACTGTCTACAAATGGAGAAAGTTCAGCACTGTTGCTACTCTCCCTAGGCGTGGTTGTCCTGTAAAGATGACTGCAAGAGCACAGTGCAGAATGCTTAATGAGGTAAAGAAGAATCCTAGAGTGTCAGCTAAAGACTTACAGAAATCTCTGGCACATGCTAACATTTTTGTTGACACATCTACAATAAGGAAAACATTAAACAAGAATGGAGTACATGGGAGGACACCACGGAGGAAGCCATTGCTGTCCAAAAAGAATATTGCAGCACGTTTGAAGTTTGCAAAAAAGCACCTGGATGTTCCACAGCACTACTTGCAAAATATTCTGTGGACAGATGAAACCAAAATTGAGTTGTTTGGAAAAAACACACAACACTATCAGGGTTATTCAAAGAGATCAGAATTGCTTGAGAAAGGTAACCGAACGCTGAAAATCAGTGTTCGGTTACCTTTCTTGGCCATTCGGCTATCCAGAGAGCAGGCAATTCGCCAAATCCTGGTGAATTTCCTGCACATACGGTGCCTGTTCGGTGCCTGTTCGAGGGCAGTGAAATCCCCATGAAAAAGCACTGCTTCGGCTATTCAGAGAACACAAACCAGCAGTGAAAGGTTCCCGAAATGCCCTGCCATTCGGTGGTTTAATTCGGCAAGTTTATTCAGGAGGCTTCAATGTTAACAATATTCACGTTTTAATTCAATATCTAATAAACTGTTCATTATAAAATTCTGCAGTAAAGAGTCTCTTTATTTATAGATTTTTTTAGGATATTTTAAGCATTTTTTTTGGATTTAATTTTTTATTTGTTTTTTAAAAGTCCGATTTTATTTTTTTTAAGCTTATTTTATTTTTTCTGTAACAGCCCTTTTTATTATCATTCCCTGGACCTCATATGCAAATTTCAGACATTTTCAGTAGTTTCTTTGCAAACAGCATTTTACTTTTCAATCATTCATGCAAACTGTTTTGCTAATTTATTCACTGCCTGCTTCTGCGGTCTCGGCTTTTTCCGGAGGCTGCGATCGGCTCCTGCTCGGGTTTTTCAGTGATTTTTGGCAGGTTAATCCAGATGTTTTTGCGGGTTTTCGGGGTGCATTCGCCAGGTTTTGCGGTTAGTTTTCGTTAGATATTATGCGGCAGCTTTTCCCTGCTATTCGGGAATCCTGTGGTGCTTGCTGAATACACCGCAGGGTCACCGAAATGGGACCGGCAAAAGGAACCGAATTGAAGAGAACGAAAAGTCACCGAACGTGCGGTGACTTTTCGAATCTCTTTGAATTACCCTGTATGTGTGGATAAAAAAAGGCACAGCACACCAACATCAAAACCTCATCCCCACTGTAAAACATGACGGAGGGAGCATCATGGTTTGGGGCTGCTTTGCTGCCTCAGGGCCTGGACGGATTGTTGTGATTGATGGAAAAATGAATTCCAGAGCTTATCAAGACATTTTGCAGGAAAACGTAAGACCATCTGTCCGCCAACTGAAGCTCCGCAGACGATGGGTGATGCAACAGGACAATGACCCAAAGCATACAAGTAATTAAACAAAAGAATGGCTTCAACAAAACAAAATACGCCTTCTGGAGTGGCCCAGTCAGAGTCCTGACCTCAACCCAATTGAAATGCTGTGGCATGACCTTAAGAAAGTGATTCACACCAGACATCCCAAGAATATTGCTACACTGAAACAGTTTTGTGAAGAGGAGTGGTCCAAAATTACTCCAGATCGTTGTGCAGGTCTGATCTGCAACTACAGGAAACGTTTGGTTGAGGTTATTGCTGCCAAAGGAGGGTCAACCAGTTATGAAGTCCAAAGGTTCACATACGTTTTCCACCCTGCACTGTGAATGTTTACATGCTATGTTCAATAAACACATGAAAACATATAATGTTTGTGTTGTATTATTTTAAGCAGACTGTGTTTTTCAAATTGTTGTGACTTAGATGAAGTTCAGATCACATTTTATGACCGATTCATGCAAAACTCCACCTAATCCCAAAGGGTTCACATACTTTTTCTTGCCACTGTACATAAAGGTTCAATACACAGTACAGTAGGAGAGAGGACCCTGCTCAAGAGCTTACAATCTAAAAGGATAGGGGTCACACAATAGGTGAGGGTTAATATAGAATATGAAGTAGTGGGGCACATGTGGGCTGTGTGGAAAGATGCAGTAGGAAATGAACAGAGGGGGATTAGGGAGTGAGCCGATAGGTTTCTTTAAAGTAATGCGTTTTCAGAGATTTCTTGAAGGACTGGAGAGACGGGGAGAGAATGTTTTTTTAGGTGGAAATAGATCGAGAAGAGTAAAGAGGGATGTTGCAGGGGAGGGCATTCCAAAGAAAGGGGAGAGCTCAGGAGAAGTCTTGAAGGCGAGTGTTGGGGGTGCGGGTACGTGAAGCTGATAGCATCAGATCATTGGCAGAGCGAAGTGGTCGGGACAGGATGTACCTGTTAATAAGGGAGAAGATGTATGCAGGGGCGCGGGTTATGGAGAGCTTTGCATGTGAGCACCGGTATTTTGAATTAGATTCTATAGGAACCAAGGAGCCAGTGTAGAGATTGGCAAAGGGGCGAGGTACGGGAGGTGAGGTGGATGAGCCTGACACATGCATTCATAACAGACTGCAGAGGGAGCATCTGGGATCTCTTAAGGCCCGAGAGAAGGAGGTTACAGTAGTCAAGACGGGAGATAATAAGAGCTTGGATGAGCATTTTAGCAGAGTCCTGATTAAGACAGGGACTGACGCATGCAATGTTTTTTTAGGTGGAAATAGATCGAGAAGAGTAAAGAGGGAGAAGTGACCTTTGGTTTTAGCAGCAACTAGTTCATTAGTCACCTTGGTCAGAGCAGTTTCAGTGGAGTGCTGGGAGCGAAAGACGGACTAGTGCTGCTCAACTAGAGAGTTAGCAGTGAGATAACGGTGACGTTCTAAGAGTTTGGAAGCAAAGGGGAGCAGAGAGATGGGATGGTAGTTTGAGAGGGAGGTTAGGTCAAGAGGTGCTTCTTCGGGATGGGGGTGATCACAACACATTTGAATGCAGAGGGGAAGACTCCAGAGGAGAGGGAGCGGTTGAAAATGTGCATCAGAGCAGGGACAACATTTGGTAAGACATACCGAATAAGGTGTGAGGGGAGGGGGTCAATCGGACAGGTGGTTGGGCAGGAGAACATGAGTAGTGCCGAGATATCCTCCTCAGAGACCAGAGAAAAGGAAGACCTAGAAGAGGGGGCAGGGAGTGACAAAGTGAATGAGGTTGAGTGGTTAGTAGAGGAGGGCAGCGAAGATATTTCTGGTCTTAGTTTAGCAATCTTAGCAGTGAAGTAGTCAGCAAAGCAGACAGCAGTGAGGTCCGTGGAAGGTTGGGTGGAGGTGGGGTGCATTAACCACTTGGCTGCTAAGGACACGCTGAGCGCGTCCTGCCAAGTGCACCTCCTGTGCTATGGACGTGCTGAGCGCATCCTAGCACAGGAGTCAGCAATCGGCCCGGATTCCGGACGATTGCTGGCCCCCCCAGTGCGGGCTGACATCTTGGATGTCAGCCCGGCACTCCGGGACCAGAGGAGTGCAGAGGAGGCACCTGAAAGGGAGGTGGGCGAGGTCCTTCGGACCTCTCTCCCTCCTGATCGCCGGGGGCCAGAAGGTTAAGGCGGGCACCGTTTGCAAGGGCACAACCTGCCCTTCCAAACAGTGGCTGACATTAACCCCTGGGGAGCCGGATCACGATTCGGGGCCGAAAAGGTTATAAAAATATAACCACAATTGCTGGCATGTTAAAATGTGAAAAAAACACTTTACACGTTGTAAATTATTGAAAATTCTAATTTTATTGCATTGTTTTGTTATATTATACAGACAGGGCATGACGTATACATATAATAATGATATATTATGAATCTGCCGAGTCTGCTGGAAAGAACGATATATGATATGTCTGGGTCATATACTAAAATAAGGCTTCAAAACGCGTTTAAACATGATGAGCGAAACCGGTAAAAATTAGCTCAGCACAGAGGCGTGAAATGCCTCAGCAGCGAAAGGGTTAACAGATTGAATGTATGAAACAGACGTTTTAGAATAGTGAGAACAGGTAGAGATAAGGAACAAGAAATAAGAATGTTTAGCGTGAGATAAAGCGAGACTGTACAGAAAGTACAGTAAGCTTGTGGTACGAATCGCTAATAGCAACGCGTTAAACGATTTTTCCTGTTTCGAACAAGAGGCGAATGATCTGTTGGTCAGGCCCTACACTGAATTAACCCAGCACTAACGCAAAAACATGCCAACGCTAACATTATCTCACACCAAGTGATAATGCCGCAAGTGTTTAAAAGGTTGAAATGGAAGAACATTAATCTATTTTCAATCTTCATTAATATTATATTACTGTGTTCATGTTTTGACTTCTAAAATATGATATTTCCATATTTGAGAATGTACTTAACTTAGTGGGAAATTATCAAGCTTGTAGCATTTAGATTGATGAAAATTCAACTTTCTTGATTCCAAAAAACGTGAAATATGTTCCCCTCTTTAAGAGGCTGTATGCCTGTTAATTCCCTGAAATATAAAAGAGTTTGTATTTTCTGGCACAATTAATAAAAGATCACCATGCATGATGACTTATCGCGAGGGGTGCTGTGCGCCAGCCTCACGCTCAAGGCGGCCGCGCGAAGCTGTAGACAGTCCATGGATGTGAGAGGAGCGTCATGAGGAATCCCTCCCCAGCACTGACTATGCTCCCTTCACAATCTTTCTCTGTCCCTGCTTGGTGCCATCGGCGCCAAACAGGGCTTCAGCCACAGCGGTGTGAATGACATCCTGGTGACAACCCCCCAGCCGCGAGAGTCAATGCGCACACACGCAATGAAATCACAGACTGGGATTGCCTATGCCCGGCAGGTGAATCCTATTAAGGTGATGCAGAGGTCCTTTAGACCTGTGTATCTCCGGACTCCTAAGTGATACTTTTAGAAAGCTGATTGAGGTGTCATTGGAAAGATTCTGGCTTTTCCAATGATACCAAACATTCCTCTGTGTTATTACGATTAAAAAAATTAAATTTAGAAAACAAAATTGTTATTTTTTTATAAAAATGTGTCAAACAGGGTTATTCAGAGAGATGTGAAAACCAGGAGAATTGGCAGGAGAAGAGAACAATTTAGACCAAATAGCTGATTTGGAAAGTGAGATAAATGGGAAATTCTTTCTGGTTTCGCTATTTTGACCTAGAATTTTCACTTCTCCAGTCATTCTCCTGGTTTTCACCTCTCTCTGAATAGCCCTGTAAATAATAAAAAGGTCCTTTAAAAAATAATAAAAAGGTCTGTTGCAGAATAAAAAAAACACCTTTCAATAAATTGGGAATCTAAATTTTTGCCTAAAATACAAAAATATGTGTCAAAAAACGAAACAAAAAGACGGTTTGCTGAAAAGAATAAACAGTTGAATATAAAAAGTAAAAACAATAATTTTTTTGAGAATTGGAACCTATGGGCTTTGCCTGTTTAAACCTGTCGAACTGAAACACCAAAAATCAGGTAATTGCACTGACACTTTGATGCAGTTCAGTATTCTGTGAATAGATTAACCATTACTTCTCTATGGGACAATTTCGCTGGCCCCGAAGATTGGCGAAATGCAGCAAACTACACCATATTTTGCTATCAGTTTACCAGTGTTTGGCAGATTGACAGTTTAGTGAATAGACGAACTGCTGTGAAATTGCACTCTATGGGGAAATTCACTGTTCGGTGCAATTCAGCACCACTTATTGAATAACCCCTCCTGTTAATGCACTCACTCCTACGTCACTCACCCAACCACAAATCCACTCCTAGTTCACTCTAGTCACACATCTTCATTAATCTCTATGACACGCTTGCTACTCAGCCTCCCATTTCCATCACATTCAGTCACTTTCATTCCTAGGAAAAATAAAGCCCCCGCATTTTACCTTGCACCTGGCCCCGCAAACAGTAGAGCAGGCCCTGACCATCTGGGATGCTAAATAACTCTTTACAATGAATGTGCCATCTAATTTTCATGTGGCAACTCCCTGGATTAGAACACAGGTTTCATTGTTTCCGTAAATGGTATTTTTTTTAGATGTTTCTCAAAAGTAATTTCATGGTAATATTTAGATTTTACCTGAATATGGTATCCAAGCACAATCAACAATTCAATTAGCCATTTCCACAGAAGCTGTCCAGAGTTGCAATGCGATGCTAATAGCATCATATGGTAAACAGCAGTTCTCAGTTCTGCATACAACTCGACAATGGGTCTGTTAAACAGCTTAACATTAATCTACGGAGACATCTGTGTGCTATGTTTGCATTTTGTTTAACTGTTCAACAGGGTTTAGTATAGTAAAATCAATAATTAATTAGCCAGGAAGGATGCAGTAAGTCTATTTCCAAATACGTCTGAGGTACCTATAATAGGTATGCTATTTCTCAACTGACTGATGCTTTGTAAAAGACTTTGGAACAATGAATAACTGAGAGGTCCTGGAATAATTAAAATAACATTTTTAAAATGTTCATGAGACTTCAGGGTTATTCAAAGAGCACCGAAATTCCATCGTAATTTCAGTGCTCTTTCGTACCTGAACTTCAAGTAGACAAATTCGGCGACCCTGCAGTGAATTCAGCATTCACCACAGGGTCCCTGAAATGCAGGGAAAAGCTGCTGAACGCATCTGAAAAACTGCTGCAAAACTGCCGAATTAAAAGGAAAAATCACCACACAGCCGCCGAAAAAACATTGGATCCATCTGATAAGCTTATGAAAAAACACAGTACGCACCCAATGATCTGCCGCAAAACCACCGAGCTCATCCGAAAAAAGCCAACGATCCACAGAAGAGAGCGCCGACCAGTCGCCGGAAAAAGGTGACAAGCCGATGAAAGGGTAAAAAAAAAAAACACGCAACTTATAATAGCTGTTTGCAAAAAACATTACCGCACGAAAATGCCTGAAAATGACATATAAGGTCCTATGAATAATAATAAAAAGGTATGTTATAATGGCAGGCTTGGTCCAGTGTAAGAGCTGTCATGCATTTGTTTTTAGATCCAATTTTTGGAGGTTTGGAGTGTGCCTGATATGTAGGCAGCTCTCTTTATTGCAGCAGGAAATTGCCTGTTTGAAGTCTGAGATTTGTAAATTATCTGTTACACAAACTCAGGCTATGGCTATGACTGTTACAAAGCCACTGTCACAGAGGCCTCCTAGGAGTGGCAGATGGACTACTGTAGGATCTGGTAGACTTAGAGTTGTGGATATAAGGCATGTCCCACAGTCTGTGGCTCTTCTTAATTCTTTTGAGGCACTTTCAGAGTGTAGTGGTGAGACAGAAGTAGGCTCAGACACCATAGTTGAGGAACCACCATCCCCTATGCCTAAGGTATGCAGGACTGCAACCAAGAACAATAAGGAAAAGGTGGGACATGATAGAAGGCAATTGTTGCTGGGTGATTCTATCATAAGAGGTGTTGAGCTGGAGAGTAGTGGTTTGGTGAGATGTCTTCCTGGGGCTACTGCTCGTAGAGACAAGAGACGTATTCTCAATATTGTCAAACAAGCAAAGCAGCAAGGGGAAGTGGATGTTCTAGTCCATCTAGGGACAAATGACTTGGCTAGCAATGAGGTTTCTGAGATTAAGGAAGATTTTTGTGTTCTTGGAGGTGAAATACAGCAGATTGCGTCCATTGTGTCATTCTCTGAAGTTTTGCCTGTGCATAACATTCAGGATAGGCAGATGCGCAATAGGGAATTTAATTTGTGGCTTCGGGAATGGTGTCAAGAGCAAGGATTTGGCTTTGTGTCCCATGATAGCTCTAATTGGAGCAGAAAGGAACTGTATAAAAAAGATGGTTTGCATCCTACTCATAGGGGAACATATGTTCTCAGTGAGAAGTTCAAAGGTTTCGCAAAGAAATATTTAAACTAGGAGGGGGGGACAAAAGGGTAAAAAACAATCTGCCTGATTGTCCCCCAAAACTAAATCGGAGGGTGCAAGCAACATGCGGGGAAAAAATGACAAGCTCAGAGTCGTGTCTATAAATGCTCGCAGTTTAGTCAATAAAATCAATGAACTGGAGGCAATGATGGCAGCTGAAAAAGTAGATTTAGTTGCGGTTACTGAGACATGGTTCAGTGAGAAAAATAACTGGGACATAACAATACCGGGGTACTCTTTATATAGAAAAGACAGAGAAGGTAGGAAAGGAGGAGGAGTGGCCCTGTATGTGAAAAACAACATAAAAACGAACCAAATAAAAGTGAGCGAGGTGAACATAGAGTCAGTTTGGGTTACGCTAACATTTGGCAATCATACAGTAGCTCGTGTAGGTGTGATCTATAGACCCCCTGGACAAGTAGAAGAGCTAGATAATCTGCTGCTTGAGGAAATAGCCAAAATGGCAATGAAGGGGGAAGTTATTATCATAGGGGACTTTAATCTTCCTGATGTGAACTGGAAAACCAAAACAGCTGGGTGCACCAGGAGTACAAATATTCTAAACTCCCTACTGGGATTATCTCTAACACAAGTAGTTGAGGAGCCGACCCGTAAAGAGGCCATATTGGATTTAATACTCACAAATGGAGGTTTGGTATCGGACGTTGTTGTAGGTGAAAATTTGGGATCTAGTGATCACCAGTCAGTATGGTTTAATATAATAACAGAGATGGAGCCGCACCACACAAAAACAAAAGTTTTAGACTTTAAAAAAACTGATTTTTCTAAAATGAGACTTTGTGTGAAGGAGTCATTATCAGACTGGAGGAGTTTAAAGGGAGTCCAGGAGAAATGGGATTATTTAAAGGAAGCATTATTGAAGGCCAAAGGCAATTGCATTCGACTTGTTAGCAAAAACAAAAAAGGGAAGAAACCACTGTGGTACTCTGCAGAAGTGGCCAAAATAGTGAAGAACAAAAAGACAGCATTCAATAATTATAAAACAACTCAGAGTGAAGAAGATAGGCAAACCTATAAGATTAGGCAGAAAGAGGCAAAGCAATTTAAAAGAGCTTCCAAAGCACACGCAGAAGAGAAAATAGCTCAGTCAGTAAAAAAGGGGGACAAAACATTTTTTAAATACATAAACGAGAAAAGAAAAGTAAAACAAGGATTAGTTAGATTAAAAACAAAGGAAGGAAGGTATGTAGAAGAGGATAAAAGTCTCGCTGACTGCCTCAATGAATATTTTTGTTCAGTCTTTGCAGAAGAAAAGGAAGGAAAGGGACCTCAGTTAGGAGGAAACACTTACGAGACAATTACATATCAGTTTACAGAGGAGGAGGTTCTACAGCAGCTGTCTAAAGTAAAGACAAATAAGTCAATGGGGCCAGATGGGATCCACCCTAAATTATTAAAAGAGCTCAGTGATGTAATAGCAAAACCGTTAACAGATTTATTTAACCAATCCTTGCTAACGGGAGTCGTCCCAGAAGACTGGAAATTAGCAAATGTTGTGCCCATTCACAAGAAGGGTAGTAGGGAGGAATCTGGGAACTATAGGCCAGTTAGTCTTACGTCAGTAGTGGGGAAATTAATGGAAACCATGTTAAAGGAAAGGATTGTTGAACATCTAAAAACACATAGATTACAGGATCAGAAACAACATGGGTTTACCTCAGGGAGATCATGCCAAACTAATCTTATTGAATTTGATTGGGTAACAAAAATAATAGACACAGGTGGTGCAGTAGACATTGCTTATTTAGATTTCAGTAAGGCTTTTGATACTGTTCCGCGTAGAAGGCTTATCAATAAATTGTAATCTTTGAGCTTGGATTCCAATATTGTTGAATGGATCAGGCAGTGGCTGAGTGACAGGCAACAGAGGGTTGTGGTAAATGGAGTTTATTCGGCACAAGGTCTTGTTACCAGTGGGGTACCTCAGGGGTCAGTACTTGGACCCATTCTATTTAATATTTTTATTAGTGATATTGCAGAAGGTATTAATGGAAAAGTATGTCTTTTTGCTGATGACACAAAGATTTGCAACAGGGTTGACGTTCCTGGAGGGATCAGCCAAATGACAAATGATTTAGGTAAACTAAAAAAATGGTCGGAGCTGTGGCAATTGAGTTTTAACGTGGATAAGTTCAAGATAATGCACCTGGGACGTAAAACCCAAGGGCTGAATATAGAATATTTGATACAGTCCTAACCTCAACATCTGAGGAAAGGGATTTAGGGGTTATTATTTCAGAGGATCTAAAGGTAAGTAGTCAATGTAATAGAGCAGCAGGAAATGCTAGCAGAATGCTTGGTTGTGTAGGGAGAGGTATTAGCAGTAGGAAAAGGGAAGTGCTCATGCCACTGTACAGAGCACTGGTGAGACCTCACTTGGAGTACTGTGTGCAGTACTGGAGACCGTATCTCCAGAAGGATATAGACATCTTAGAGAGTTCAGAGAAGGGCTACTAAAATGGTGTACGGCTTGAAGGAGAAAAGTTACCAGGAAAGGCTTAATGATCTTAACATGTACAGCTTGGAAAAAAGACGAGACAGAGGAGATATGATAGAAACATTTAAATACGTAAAGGGAATCCACAAGGTAGAGGAAGGGAGTATATTTAAAAGGAAACAAAGTAGCAAAACAAGAGGACATAGTCTTAGATTAGAGGGGCAAAGGTTTAAAAGTAACATCAGAAAGCATTATTTTACTGAGAGGGTGGTGGATACATGGAACAGTCTTCCAGTTGAAGTGGTAGAGGCTAAAACAGTAATTGAATTTAAGCAGGCATGGGATAGGCATAAGGCTATCCTAAACAAAAGATAAATCCAGGTAAAGTATCCATGTAATTGGGCAGACTAGATGGGCCGAAAGGTTCTTATCTGCCGACATCTTTCTATGTTTCTATGTTTCTATGTTTCTATGTTACAGAAAAAAAAGATGTTATTTGAAAAAAAAAATCTGAAAAAAAATTGGCATGAAAAATGCCTAAAATAGCCTAAAAAATAATAATAAATTGTAGCACTACTCCCGCGAGAGCCGCTGTATTTGACGGGCCTTCTGTCTCACTCCAGTGACTACCCACCTCCACCTCAGGCACCAAGTAATACACACAGTGGAAATTACACAAGCTCTCAAGTCTGCTATCGTTGGGGCCCTTTGAATTCTGCCATTGGGTACCTTTAACATGAAACCATATTTGTATTCCACAAAGTGAGAAAGAAATCTTCGCAAAGTGTCATAGGGTAACAAGATTTGTAACTGCAGCAATCTTCCTTTTTTTTGCTGAAGCTGCGCAGGCAGTAGAACTAGGCCAGACAATAAAGTCAGCAATATCAACTCATGCAGGATGGCCGAATACCTCTCTCCGTTAGACACACTCACTCCTTCTCTGCTGGATGGTAGCTCAATCACTATCTCTAGCGTTGGAAGCACACGAGGACAGCCAGATCTTTCTCTGCTGGATATACTCGATCGCTCCCTTTGTCACTGGAAACACACGAAGGCAGCCGGACCCCTTCTCTGCTGGATGCATGAGGACAGCCGGATCTCTTCTCTGCTGGTAGTGGCAACACGTGAGGGCAACCGAATCTCTCCTTCACTGGAGACACAAGGGCAGCCGCATGCACGATCCGCAACAAAGGACCGTTCACGCCGCCCGTCTCGCCCAATCTGACTTTTCTCCGTCCCGCATGTGCACTTCTTTCCCTGGAAAACACGGGCTCCTCCCTCGCACCATTGGGAGGTGTAGTTTTCTTCCTGACAAATTGCATTAGGGTCTCTGTACTTGAAACTACATGTTCCAGAATCCTTTGCAATCCTTTCAGTCTTCCTGTCTTAAACAACTTCCTTTTGCTTATCAAGTGGCAAGGCAAGGAGGGAGGGGGGAATACCCCCGCAGCAATGACAGGCTGAGTGTCTCTGTCCAAGTCTAAGCCACAGTGAATAACGCAATTGTACACACACACACAGTCCCAGAAGTCTCCACTACAAAATAAAAAGACTTTTTGCTGCAAATTAAAAGAATGAACAGTTTAATGAATATTGGGAATATTTTTTACATTGAAACCTATGGGATTTGTCTGATTAAACCTGCCGAATTAAACCACTGAAAATCAAGACATTTCACTGACATAGGTGATACTCGCAGCGGCGAGGAAGCGTACCACGAGTATCCAAGCAGTTATCGATGTGTTCCAGGGTGAGGTTCTGACCTAGCACCTACCCCAGTATATCAAGTTAACATGGGGATGCTACGGCGAAATCTGCAGGTGCAGATTTTCCCTGTTAGTGTCCCCATGTTAGCACCAAGAAGGGAATGGTGCCCTACAATAGTAATACACACCCCAGCATTTGCAAACTGAATAGCTTCCCAGTAGGTTCAGCCTCCCACACACACATGCCCTGGTGTAACAAAGCCTGAGGAAGGGGCAGAGACATCTGATTTAAGCCAGATCCTTGGGGTTTTGGATGGAAGCATGGGGTAAAGAAAGGAATCAATTACTTACAGATACTGTAGCAGAGTACCCTGCGTAGCCGCAGCGCCCAAGGAGTTAGAACCAGGTATGCTAATTGGGGAACTACAAAATCACTCTGATGAGGGAGATTATGGGAGATTAGTCTCTCACCTGTGAGGGGTGTGCTAAGGAGAGACTGGAAGCCTGCCAAGGAGGTAGCAAGATCTGAACTGTGAGTTTATTTAAAACAACTGTTTATGTTTTGAACTGTTAATACCACTGGAATCAAGGTAGCTGATCAGTGGGACAGTAAGGGAAATATTTGTGAGTTAGTCCCCTAAAAGGAGTAGGAGTTTTGTTTGTTATTGCCTTTGTTTTGTTATGCCTGCTGTAAGGCCCTGTACCTACCTTTGTAAGGACCGGGTGTCCTTAACATAAGAGAGGGTTGGAAAACAATATAATATATCAGGCCCATACCTCTCAAACGCATCTTTAGGTCCATGTATTCCAAGTCTAAAGTGACTACTGTCACACACCTGAAAATCAAACCCATGTCATCCCAATCCCACACATTGTAGGCCTAACCCTGCTCATGAATGGCAGGCCTGCCCATGGACTTGTCCATGGATTGCAAGGTGAATGGGGACTGTCCCTTGGGTACACAATGGGGAAGACCAGGGATATTAGACCAATAGTGGAAAGCAACGCTGCAGAGGAGACCAAATTGAATACATTGATGTGCTGGGCAGTACTTATGCCAGGAGAACTGAACAATATTAGTGAGTATATTGAAGTGTAAATCATTGGATATGTATCTCAGGCTTAAATGCCAGTTATAAATCCTGGCTTCAACTCACAACTTATACATATATTATAAGACAAACCTGACACTAAATAGGCATGAAAATGCCAAACCAGGGGGCCTAAGACCATAGTGGGATATCACTGATCATGCACCTACAGAGTACTAGTTTCTGACCCTAGAAAATGTTGATTTCTATTCTTTCCCTGCTGATAATCAGCTATTAAGACATACAGCTAATAGGCCATATAAAGAGATCTTATACTTACAGGATGCAGCAGTGAATAAATATCCACAAAGATTTCAGATTGGCAATGTCTGCCACCCTGTCAGCATGCACATGAATGCCAAATTGGTTGCCAGTAACGTCGTTAAAAATAGAGTGGTACTCCACAAACCTGCTATGCTTAGGCGTGCAATATTGGCAGTATTAGAACCATGCTCATAAGATATTTGACCAGCAGTGGAAGACAACGCTGCAGAGGAGACCAAAATAATACATTTTATAGGAGATGTACTGGACAATGCTTATGTCAGGAAAACTGTACAATATTAGTGAGTATCTCAGGCTTAAATGCCAATTATAAATCCTGGCTTCAACTCACATATTGAGGACAAAACCTGACACTAAATAGGCATGAACATGCCAAACCAGGGGGCCTAAGACTATAGTGGGATATCACTGATCATGCACCTACTAGTTTCTGACCCTAGAAAATATTGATTTATATTCTTTCCCTGCTAGTAATCAGCTAATAAAATATTCCACTTGTGGGCCATACAAAAAGATCTTGGACCCTATTACAATTTTCGCGTTAAAACGCTCGCGCAACTCGTGAATTTGTGCGGCAATCATTAAATGTTAACGCATGTAAATCAACGCTGGAATTACAATCCACGTGCATTTTTTCATCCGTTGAGCAATAACGTGCGTTAAACAGATGCGCACAAATGCGCGCGCAGTAACGTTGCGCTCAGAAATCAGTGTGCGGACTGTTTTTTTCACCTGATTCAGCCAATCAAAATTAAGAACCACAATTATCTCACGTTAAGTTTTTGCGTCTGTCAAAGTCAATCTCAGCATATATGCTGCAGCAATAATAAATGCACACACAACTTCTCAATTTTATTGGTTTGGTATGAGTAGAATCTGTAACTATACTTTACTGCATTTTTTTTTTTGGGCTGTGTATTTGGTTGCGGCCAGGTCGACAGAAATTGCCATTAACACCAGTTTTTAGGAGTTGCTAAAATTATGTGCGCAACGTCTATGCGTATAGATTGTAATACCATCCATGTACCAGCGCACAAATGCATTTGCGCTCACAATGTTAAGTATAGGACGCGCGCAGTAAAGTACGCTCGCGCAGGTTCACCCGCGGTAGACGTATACGCGCATTTGTCGCGCTGACATTGTAATACGACGTTCAGCGCAAAGGGTTTTACCCCTCGCGTTAATGCGTTTTTGCACCGGCGCAAACGTGTGCGCGAAGATTGTTGTAGCGCCCCTTATCCTTACAGGATGCAGCAGTAAATAAATATCCACAAAGATTTCAAATTGGCAATTTATGCCACCCTGTCAGCATGCACATAAAAGACCAAAATGGTAGCCAGTCATCTCCTTATAAATAGAGTGGTACTCCATTAACCTGCTCTGCTTGAGTGTGCAATATTGGCAATATTAGAACCATATTCATATTAAAACCATGCTCATATTAAAGTTATGCTCAACACGTGTTTCGCCGGCACTAAACCAGCTTCATCAGGAGCAGTAAAAAAAAAAAACATGTCTTACCCGCATCATTCTTGGCTTGGTATAAATAGGGAAAATCTCAAATGTAATAGAAGTGCCTCAATCAAACAATTAAGTGTAATATTTAGTCTTGATTGTACCGGCATTTTCCTTTTATTGTGGGATTTCACAATTTAATCTAATATATCTTATGCCCTATATTCCAATTTCTTGGTCCTTTTTTAAAAGTGTCACATTATCTGGTGCATTTGGGTCATAATTCTATGGATAAAGGTGTCAGCATCTAAGCACTACCAATTATCTTAACCCACCTTACTCAAAACCAGACATTATTGATATGGCACACTCAGAAAAAAGCCCCTTGAGGTGATCACAATAAGTGATTATTGAAACTCTAATGAACTAACACAAAAACAAAACAACACCAATGATGGAAAAAGGTGTGGGTGATCACCTGTAACCCAAAAAGGGTTGTATTTCCCCAGAAAGGATTGAACCTACAATAAATTACCAAACAAACAGAGGTAAAGAATGACCTAAAGCCATGTAGTACACAATGGGGAAGACCAGGGATATTATACCAATAGTGGAAAGCAACGCTGCAGAGGAGACCAAATTGAATATAATGACATGCTGGGCAGTACTTATGTCAGGAGAACTGGGCAGTACTTATGTCAAGAGAAAGCATTTAATATACATACAGGGTTATTCAGAGAGCGTGAAAAGCAGGAAAATGACTGGAGAATGAAAAATTCTAGGTCAAAATAGTGTTGCAGACCCCGTTCAGAGGGCCAGCAGACAGATGTAAATACCTGTAAAAACAGGAAAGAATCAGGAGACACACAGATTGGCTGCTTGTTCCACAGTATCCTCGTGGTTATTTCTTTATTAAATGCATATTTTCCAAATGCTTTTAAAACAATAACATTTTCATTCTAAATGACCTATTAGCATGTCATCTTCGCAAAATATCTAACTTCCCTGTGGAAAGTTGTGAATCCGTCTCACAGACTATACATCCTATTATATACAGTGTGCAGCGTGCTACAGCTATTCCTTTTCCTTCTGCACATAAGGGGATGTCATATCTGCCAAGACCTAGAACAATTCCTTTCTAATAACAAATAATAATGCATCTAAGATTTCTGTATATTGAGTACATTTAAATGTACATAACTGACTCTGCATCAGGAAATACTGCTTTTACTATTATTGCAGAGTAACTGGAGCCTTCACCCTCCTAGTGTTTACATTAAGGATATCTCTTATTGTCTCCCATCTGACTCTCTGCACAGTTAATACAGCTGTATATAACATGGATTCTTTATTTTAAATGTTTGGGAGTTACTTCCTGCTTTAGGCTTACCTGTAAAAACAGGAAAGAATCAGGAGACACACAGATTGGCTGCTTGTTCCACAGTATCCTCGTGGTTATGAGGGTAAGCAGGAACACATCACCAGTGCCACACCTATAATCTTCCCCCAATCCTTCCTGAACATAAGATCCTGTGCATCATAATAACAGTCCCCTGCTGCTGCTGCAGAGAGCTGCATTCTCATAGTGACTTGTTATAGGCACCATATACCACATAGAAAACATAAACACATACCTTTCAATGTCACCACTATACATGACAATTAGTTACTTTATATAATTGTGCACATACCTCGTATGTGTCACATCCTCCCCGACAAAATAAAATGGGCACCAGCTACAAAAAAATATATATACACTCAGGCGCAAGATTACTATGTCCAGAACACCACTTTCTTAACTTAATATGCTGCCCCTGTGGGAATGCATGGTACCATATTGTATGAGTCGTGAAACGGGTAGTATGAGAGTGGTGGCATATAATATGGTGTAGCCAATACAGGTAAGTGAGGAAAGGTATATGCTGCTACACTGTGGAGCATAGTCTGTGGTTGTAGCGATGGTTGACCCAGTGTTTCGTACGTAAACACTTGTCTTGGCTTACTCCCTCTCCCTGACCGTCTTGGTTCGATACAGCTTTCTGATGTCAGACTTTCTGCTTCATCAGGCAGGGCACATTCACTATCACTATCTCCACTGACTTCAGGTGGAAATGTTGAATTCAGGATCAATTCTTCTGGTGATTGAGTCTCGATCAAACTGTGTCTCTGTTCCTGTGGGACTTGGACTTGATCTCTTTCTCGCACGGTTCTCTCAGGTGATGGTGACGTCATTTCGACAAGAGAGTTCTCATGGTTCAGTTTTGAACCTTGCCGGTAAGTATGCTGTCTCTTATGCTCTGTCCAACTCTCAGGAATTCTCAACCAGTATCTTTCAGAGCTTTCCTCATCTGAATCGGTGATGTCACTGTGGTAGGTAGGTTCTCTTGTCTTCTCCCTTTTACCTTGTCTGCTTTGTTTCTGGTTCCCGTGTTTCAGTGGGTGTGATGGTGTCTCCACAGGCAGGTCATTCACCAACAGTAATAGGTTTCGGTGCAGGGTTCTAGTTCCACTTTTGTTCCCATTCTCAGGACTCACCACATAAACCGGATTGTCTGCTACTTGCTCTTTCACCACATAGATGATCTTCTCCCAGTATGATCTTAGTTTCCCTGGGCCTCCTCGCTCTCTCAAATTTCTAACAAGAACTCTGTCCCCAGGCTTCAGAATAACACCTTTGACCTTCAAGTCATATTGAGCTTTGCCCCGCGCACTTGATTGCCTACTGTTTTCATTTGCTATTTGATATGCTTCAGCCATCTTTCCAGCCCAATGATCAGCAAATCCCTTATGAGATAATCCCTCATCCTCTTCAACGAGCCCAAATATCAAGTCAACAGGAAGGCGAGGGTGGCGTCCAAACAGTAAATAGAATGGGGAATACCCAGTTGACTCGTGACGTGTACAATTATATGCATGGACGATCTGGGGAAGGTGATCTTTCCAACGTATCTTTTCCTTATCAGCCAAGGTCCGGAGCATTTGGAGGAGAGTCCGGTTGAATCTCTCAGCTGGGTTACTTTGAGGTGATACGGAGAGGTCCTCGAATGGCGTACTCCAGCAAGTTCCCGAAGGTTCCTGAAAAGCTCATTTTCAAATTCCCTGCCCTGGTCATGCTACCACATCCAGGGTAACCAAACCGAGGGATATAATCATTGAAAAGACGCTCAGCTGCTGTACGGCCAGACTTGTTTTTAGTAGGATAAGCTTGCGCAAACCTAGTAAAGTGATCTACGACCACTAATATATACTCATACCCACCCCGGCTTGGCTCTAAGTGCAGGTAGTCGATGCAAACAAGTTCTAGAGGTGAGCTGGATGTTATACTCCCCATGGGTGCTCGGACATGGGTCGTTGGTTTCTTTTGCTTAATACAGGGACACTTCTTTGTGATATACTCCTCTACTTCCTTCTTCATATATGGCCAGTAGAATCTTTGTCTCATCAGATGAAGAACCCGTTCTGTGCCCAGATGTCCCATGTTGTCATGTAAGTGCTCCAAAGAAAGTTGCTTATACTGGTTGGGAGAACAAGTTGTTTGTTATGAGCTGTTTGCCTATAGAGACATCCATCCTCTATAATTAGTTTGTTCCATTCATACAAAAGCTTCTTGGCCGCTCCAGTCACGGTTTTCTTTAGACTTTCATCTGGCACCTTGATTTCCTCCTTCATCTTCAATACCTTGGCTATCACTGGATCCTCCCGTTGAGCTTTGGAGAGTTCATCTTTATTTATTCTTGGCAACAATGAACCTTGGGATGTTGGGTCAGTTTCCATAGACGACATACTGAGTGCTGCAACCCAAGCCACATCTTTCTTTTTGAGAAAATGCCACAGACTCTTCATACAGCATTTTTCTTACCACCTGCTGCTGTTCCTCACTCAAGTGGCTTAGATCTACAGGTGGGTGCCACCGTTTCAAGGTTTCTTCAGTACCTGAGGTAGTCACACCCTCAACCGATACCTTAGACTTCAGTTCTTCTGATCGCTCTGCCTCCAGTACTTTTTCAATTGGCTGAATATAACCGAGGATTGTGTTACCAGGCAGTGTTATTTCACATGTGGAGTTGTTACCAATTGGAACAGAGACATAAGGCCTTTCCTGGTTCTGTACTTCTAGGAGCCCCCCTCCTATATCCAGCTTTTCCAACTGCACATTGTTCTCCTCTGGTTCAAACAGTATGACTGGGTCGGGCTGATCCATGTTAGGTGGTATTTTACACTTTACCCACATCACTTGACCTGCTGGAATGACAACGCCACCACTCTTTACCTTCAAACGTCCCCACTGTTCATTCAGCTCAGGGGTTTGGACACAGCTTACCAGAGTTTGAGCTTTCTCGTGTGACATAGAGATGGCTCCTGATAGTAGAGAGACTAAAGCCTGCACAAGGCGCTTGGGTTGTCTCTGAATTAATTCTTCCACTACGTTAAACCCAAGTAGTGGCCTTTCAATTGGCAGATGACTTACTAAAAAGGGAACACTGATAGAGAGGTTAGGGTCATTGTTTCCTTCTAAATTAACAGTAATCACAGCCCAGCCATCGAATGGAATGACATCCCCAGTCACAGAATACACTTCCAGCTTCCCCATAGTTCCCATAAGTTCAGAAAGAGGTCTCAAGTCCACAGCTGGCAAATATTTATCTTTCCAAGCACGATCAATGATACTGACTTGAGCTCCAGTGTCAAGCAAAGCACTTACTGCTAGGCCATTGAGGTTGCACTGTGTCAAAGCCTTCCTTCCTATTAGATTGACAATGGCCTCATTCTTTTTCCTAGGGACAGAGAAAGTAGAAGTCTGATTAAGCCATTCCTTGTCCTTGGAAGTTTTGAATGTCGTATAATGAAATGGTTTCGTTTTGCTTTTTGTAGGACCAGGTTCATCCTCTGATCTGTCATCCTTTGTGCCATGGGACAGGGAGGACTTGGTCACTGGTTGCCCCATTGCAGTGACCGCTTCCCGTTTCCCTGCTGGTTACGTTTCCGGAGGCATCCCCTGGACAGGTGCCCCTCTTCCCCACACTGAAAACAGTGAGTACAGTTTTGCAGACCAGCTTCCACACACTTTAAACAACCATGACGTTTAGCCCCTTTCTGTAGAGGTGGTCGACTCATAGTATACTGAAAGGTAGGATCAGGCTGTGTTGGATTTCTCATGGAGTCTACCATACTGCTAAGTGCTTCGACACGTGCTGTCAGTTGTTTAATTGGATCATCCACATTTTTCTGCTCATGAATTTCTCTCACAGGTTCACTTTCTAGCAGGGTACAACTTGCAATGCTCTGCTTATTACGTGTTACAGGACCCAGCCTTCGGGCCCTCTCATTCTCATCGCTGGTGATTCTTGTTACATTTCTTAATATTTCCTCATCTGCGACGTTGCGGTTGGAAAGCAGGGGTTTTAACTCCCTACGAATGTCTGTATATTTGTGCCCTAAACCCTGGTAGACCGTGTGAAGGTATACATCCTGAATAGTTTCTGTGCTGTATCTCACTTCAGTGTCAGCCTGTGTTTGCAGCAAAGATGATTTTCTGTTTAAGACCCATTACTCGATACAAGAACTGTTGAGGCGTCTCATTCTCATTTTGTTTTGCACACATTAATTCCTGGAACAATTCTGTGCTATTTTTGTCTCCTAAATGCGACCGAAGAAACCCTTTGAGTTCCTCAACCGTTATGTCTTCTTTATTCATCAACATGTCCTTGAAACTGCCTGCTTTTATTATCCATAGTGTCCCCCTGACTATGTCAGCATCACTGTAATTTTCTTTGATTCCATCTTCAATTTGTCTGCATACACTTGTGTATGTGATGTCAGATGTGTAATCACAAATTTGTCCTCCTTGTATCTTAAATTCGCGACGCTGGAGGTAGGAGAGGTCCCTGAGGGAGACAACCTTCTCTGTCAGTAACTGCATGGACTGTTCAGGGTTGTTGCTAAACTGTGCATTATCACTGCTGCGTGTTTGTTGTGATAGTCTGGTCAAAGGTTGTTGCAACGTCGAATTTTGTGTAGATGCTACACTAGACCCTTTGTCAGCAACAGCTGTAGACGATGCGGTAGGAGCAGTGTCATCATTCTGTTGATGAACAGGTGTAGACGTAGTTTGAACATGCTCAACAGAGTCAACGATGTCTCTCAAGTTCAACAGTTCAGCCATACCTCTATCCTCTGAGTCTAGTAAGTCTGCACTGTACATGAACGCATTAATGTATTCAAAGCAGCCTTCTTGGTCTCCAGCATCTAGTTCAGTAATGTTCCCGTCTGGTACCGTAACAATGCTCTGGGCGATCTGAAATAGTTCACCAGCGGACAAGGTTGCTGTTTTGCAGCAAAGATGATTTTCTGTTTAAGACCCATTACTCGATACAAGAACTGTTGAGGCGTCTCATTCTCATTTTGTTTTGCACACATTAATTCCTGGAACAATTCTGTGCTATTTTTGTCTCCTAAATGCGACCGAAGAAACCCTTTGAGTTCCTCAACCGTTATGTCTTCTTTATTCATCAACATGTCCTTGAAACTGCCTGCTTTTATTATCCATAGTGTCCCCCTGACTATGTCAGCATCACTGTAATTTTTTTTTGATTCCATCTTCAATTTGTCTGCATACACTTGTGTATGTGATGTCAGATGTGTAATCACAAATTTGTCCTCCTTGTATCTTAAATTCGCGACGCTGGAGGTAGGAGAGGTCCCTGAGGGAGACAACCTTCTCTGTCAGTAACTGCATGGACTGTTCAGGGTTGTTGCTAAACTGTGCATTATCACTGCTGCGTGTTTGTTGTGATAGTCTGGTCAAAGGTTGTTGCAACGTCGAATTTTGTGTAGATGCTACACTAGACCCTTTGTCAGCAACAGCTGTAGACGATGCGGTAGGAGCAGTGTCATCATTCTGTTGATGAACAGGTGTAGACGTAGTTTGAACATGCTCAACAGAGTCAACGATGTCTCTCAAGTTCAACAGTTCAGCCATACCTCTATCCTCTGAGTCTAGTAAGTCTGCACTGTACATGAACGCATTAATGTATTCAAAGCAGCCTTCTTGGTCTCCAGCATCTAGTTCAGTAATGTTCCCGTCTGGTACCGTAACAATGCTCTGGGCGATCTGAAATAGTTCACCAGCGGACAAGGTGAGAAGTTTTTTTCTGATGTTCCACACCACGCTCTTCCGTACTTTATCCGCCATGATGACCCTTTTCACGATCCCTCACGTCACCGTCACCAGCCAGCCAGGACGCGCTTCTCACAACCGACTTTTCTGGATCACAGCCGCTGTATCCATACTCTGTTGGTCCCGAAGATCATAAGTTTACGGACGAGCCCCCAAGAATCTGTTGCAGACCCCGTTCAGAGGGCCAGCAGACAGATGTAAATACCTGTAAAAACAGGAAAGAATCAGGAGACACACAGATTGGCTGCTTGTTCCACAGTATCCTCGTGGTTATTTCTTTATTAAATGCATATTTTCCAAATGCTTTTAAAACAATAACATTTTCATTCTAAATGACCTATTAGCATGTCATCTTCGCAAAATATCTAACTTTCCCTGTGGAAAGTTGTGAATCCGTCTCACAGACTATACATCCTATTATATACAGTGTGCAGCGTGCTACAGCTATTCCTTTTCCTTCTGCACATAAGGGGATGTCATATCTGCCAAGACCTAGAACAATTCCTTTCTAATAACAAATAATAATGCATCTAAGATTTCTGTATATTGAGTACATTTAAATGTACATAACTGACTCTGCATCAGGAAATACTGCTTTTACTATTATTGCAGAGTAACTGGAGCCTTCACCCTCCTAGTGTTTACATTAAGGATATCTCTTATTGTCTCCCATCTGACTCTCTGCACAGTTAATACAGCTGTATATAACATGGATTCTTTATTTTAAATGTTTGGGAGTTACTTCCTGCTTTAGGCTTACCTGTAAAAACAGGAAAGAATCAGGAGACACACAGATTGGCTGCTTGTTCCACAGTATCCTCGTGGTTATGAGGGTAAGCAGGAACACATCACCAGTGCCACACCTATAATCTTCCCCCAATCCTTCCTGAACATAAGATCCTGTGCATCATAATAACAGTCCCCTGCTGCTGCTGCAGAGAGCTGCATTCTCATAGTGACTTGTTATAGGCACCATATACCACATAGAAAACATAAACACATACCTTTCAATGTCACCACTATACATGACAATTAGTTACTTTATATAATTGTGCACATACCTCGTATGTGTCACAATAGCCAAAACCAGAAAAATTCTCCCTTTCATCTCACTTTCCAAATCGGTTATTTTGACCTAGAATTTTTCATTCTCCAGTCATTCTCCTGCTTTTCACACTCTCTGAATAACCCTGATTGTATTTGTTTTGTATTAGCTATACAAATTTAAAAATACTCAGTAAAACGGATTTGTGATATTCACAACTTTGTATGATAAAAATTATGACAGAGAAGAAAATTTCTATATGATATTTTAATTATATGTTTGAAACTAAAACAAGGATTTGACAAATATAAGGAATTTAGAATTATTAATAAATTACATTTTAATTGATTCAAAAAATCTGATCAATAATTGATCAGTCATAGATTGCTTCTTGTTTTTCCCTGTAATCCAATATTGTAATTTTTATTTATAAGGAAAAATGACAAATACTCAGCAATTTACGAACCCAGACATCCTTATACTGGAGCCAGAACTACTGATTGACTGATCAGTCAGCGATTATCTTGAGAGGCAGCATGTATTGTTATTCGTATATGTCGATTTGACATTTCTCTACTGATACAAACATTTTATTATTGCTTCTTTTAATGAAGTTTAAAACAGGATTTATCTCTAAGAAAAATGTGTTATTATAAAAATGCAATGTACCAAGTTCCATCCTGAAATCCTAATGTACTTGCAACCCTCTAGGGTTGAATGTTTACTTCTTATCTTCAGCACAAACGTGTAAATGGACCCTCTGTGAAAACAGAAAAATAAGACTTCTATATCAAATTTTTGGTACCATTTTAATGTGATATACAGCAGATGTAAAAATGGACTGTCTGTACTCATCTTGCCTTTCTCACAGTTCTGTCAATTTTATTTATTTTTGAAAGTAACACAGTGTACATAAGGTAGTGTATTACATTCAATTCTGAGAACAAATTGTAATAAAACCATTATTCTAAACCTTTATTTGAAGAAACACAGTGTCCTTTCTTGGAAGTTATTACTTATTTGGAATAATCTTCTTATATGAATATTTAAATCGGGTCCCATGTGCATTCCTCCCAAAATAAATCTTTTGAATTATATATTAGAAGCTTTCTAAGGTTTCTGTTGCAGTTTTTGCAAGTCAATTTAAATATATTCGATTTTGCACAGGCAAGGACAAATACATTTTTTTTTAAAAAAAGGCAAGACTATGGGCGGTTCATTCCCCTGAAACTAATAATAGGCTTGGGAGTCTTTATTATTAAAATTGGAGTATATAAACAACAAGCTGAACTACAAGGGCAGACAGCTAATGATATGGAATGTATTCCTATTCAACTCTCTTATGACTCTTACATAAACCTAAAATAGGCAATTAGATCATTCCATTAAGTTTTGCTCAATCTTGCCATTGACATGATGTATCGCTGGATGTATGCTTAAAAATACACTATTCCCATAGTTCTATTTCAATTGTTTGTTGCACATTAATTGGGAGAACCACATATCTGTTATGATTATGTTATTATTGTTTATTATTTTAGATCTATAAATGTATTATAAATTGTTAATATCCACTGACATATTATATTCAATTTATGTTGGGTTGTATGCATAGTGCCCTACAGTATAGTCTCATTTATATGCAACACACTATAAAAAGTGAAAAGGAAACACATCTGGCAATAAATTTAATGATCTATATGCTCTCTAACAGATTTTTTTATCACTTTGCTTTTTAGCATCTTCCTTTCTTTTTTAACTCAACCAAAATCAAATTATTATTATGTTAAATCTAACATTTTCCTAACATAATCTCCTAATTATATCATATTTGTTTAAGTTAAATCTATTTAAAAATGGATTCACAGACTTCTCCATCCTGACCTAAACATGTGCTCTTTACTTACCATATACAGTCAGGTCCAGAAATATTGGGACATCGGCACAATTCTAACATCTTTGGCGCTATACACCACCACAATGGAGTTGGAATGAAACAAACACAATGTGCTTTAACTGCAGACTGTCAGCTTTAATTTTAGGGTATGTACATCCAACTCAGGTGAACGGTGTAGGACTTACAGCAGTTTGCAGATGTGCCTCCCACTTGTTAAGGGACCAAAGGTAATGGGACAGAATAATAATCATAAATCAAACTTTCCCTTCTTAATACTCGGTTGCAAATCCTTTGCAGTCAATCACAGCCTGAAGTCTTGAACGCATAGACATCACCAGACGCTGGGTTGCATCCCTGGTGATGCTCTGCCAGGCCTCTACTGCAACTGTATTCAGTTCCTGCTTGTTCTTGGGGCATTTTCCCTTCAGTTTTGTCTTCAGCAAGTGAAATGCATGCTCAATTGGATTCAGGTCAGGTGATTGACTTGGCCATTGCATAACATTCCACTTCTGTCCCTTCAAAAATTCTTTGGTTGCTTTTGCAGTATGCTTTGGGTCATTGTCCATCTGCACTGTGAAGCGCTGTCCAATGAGTTCTGCAGCATTTGGCTGAATGTGAGCAGATAATATTGCCCGAAACACTTCAGAATTCATCCTACTGCTTTTGTCAGCAGTCACATCATCAATAAATACAAGGGAACCAGTTCCATTGGCAGCCATACAAGCCCACGCCATGACACTACCACCACCATGCTTCACTGATGAGGTGGTATGCTTAGGATCATGAGCAGTTCCTTTCCTTCTCCATACTCTTCTCTTCCCATCACTCTGGTACAAGTTGATCTTGGTCTCATCTGTCCATAGGATATTGTTCTAGAACTGTGAAGGCTTTGTTAGGTGTTGTTTTGCAAACTCTAAGCTGGCCTTCCTGTTTTTGAGGCTCACCAATGGTTTACATCTTGTGGTGAACCCTCTGTATTTACTCTGGTGAAGTCTTCTCTTGATTTTTGACTTTGACACACATACACCTACCTTCTGGAGAGTGTTCTTGATCTGGCCAACTGTTGTGAAGGGTGTTTTCTTCACCAGGGAAAGAATTCTTCATTCATCCACCACAGTTGTTTTCCGTGGTCTCCCGGATCTTTTGGTGTTGCTGAGCTCACCGGTGCGTTCCTTCTTTTTGAGAATGTTCCAAACAGTTGTTTTGGCCACGCCTAATGTTCTTGCTATCTCTCTGATGGGTTTGTTTTGTTTCTTCAGCCTAATGATGGCTTACTTCACTGATAGTGGAGGCTCTTTGGATCTCATCTTGAGAGTTGACAGCAACAGATTCCAAACACAAATAACACACTTAAAATTAACTCTGGGCCTTTTATCTGCACATTGTAATTGGGGTAATGAGGGAACATCACACACCCTGGCCATGCAACAGCCGAGAAGCCAATTGTCCCATTACTTTTGGTCCCTTAACAAGTGGGAGGCACATCTGCAAACTGCTGTAAGTCCTACACCGTTCACCTGAGTTGGATGTACATACCCTCAAATTAAAGCTGACAGTCTGCAGTTAAAGCACATTGTGTTTGTTTCATTCCAACTCCATTGTGGTGGTGTATAGAGCCAAAGATGTTAGAATTGTGTTGATGTCCCAATATTTCTGGACCTGACTGTATGTCACTACACATAAGGGGTTATTCAGAGAGTGCCGATCTGGCCCCGAAATGTCACCGCACAGGAATTTCCCTGTACGGTAACATTTCGGCAGTGTCCTCTTTATCGCAGGGCAAAAGGGGCAGTTGCCTCGGGCCCAGTCATTGTTGGGGGACCCAAAGCAGCTGCCCCTTGGGCCCACGCAAACTGGACGACCGCCACCGATCATAATGATATCCAGGGATTTTTTTTCACAGGCCAGCAGCCCGAATGAGTGGTCAGTGAGTTCAGGAAATGGAGCGTGTTTCTCCACCTTCCTCCAGCTGCAACCGCAGCATCTCGCGATATTTCTAGAGCCACGTTGAGGTATGAGCGGCTGCATGCTGGTCACGTGATAATAACGTTGCCTGATGGTCAGTCAGGATTCAGGTGTTACCGCGTGCATCACATGCTGCCCCCGCTCACAGCGATATATCAGCCTGACCAAACCTGCTGCTGACTCGACTCCCCACACCTGGCAGAGATAAGGGAGATAAAAGACACGGGTCACAGCTTCTTTCCTCTTCAGCATGCAAGCATAAGGAGGGTTAATCTTGCCTGCCGGACACAGAGCTATCCAGCTACTCTAAGAGCAGAGCCCTCTCCCTGCATTCCTCTTGGTTCCGGGTCAGCGCACCCTGATATACACAGCGTGTGGGATCTGAGCACACATACAGTAGAGGAAGGGGATCACAGCTCTCTGACAAGTGCAGGCCCAGCTGATTTATGGCAGCAGCACAGTAAAAGACTCTTTCTAAAAAGGAAAAAATGTGGGGAAAAAATGCCTGTCTGCTTGTTTTGTGGCTATTTTAAGTAATATAGTTGAGGCAGCTTGAATTGCTTTTAGTCACACAGTTTGTGTTAACAGTATGTATGTATGATATCAGGTGTCATGTATGTGCCTGCTGAGACATTATAATTTGGTAAAGGGACGTTCTACACATCCTGACACTTTTATATTTTTAAAATGCTCAGGATGGGAGGAGTGCCGCCCCCCCATTTTTGCTATAATGCTGGGAGAAGTGGATGAGTTTTCTTCACCCCACCCAGGATCACCAGCAGCCAGGAAATTAAAATTTCCTGGCTGCCCGTTACTACTCAGTTACTAGTGACGTTGGCACACTAGTGACGTTGGCTTTTTTTTTTTAGCAGAGATCAAGTTTATGCAACTGGTCAAAGCCACTCCTGGACAGCGCTGTTTCGGGTTTATTAAAGAAATACGGCTGTCCGGCGTGTTTGCGGCAGATGTTCGATGAGTTGGCGGCGGCAGGTGATGGGTTTGCGGTGGTGGCCGGGGGGTTTGAGGCGGGTTGACGGCAGCTTTTGGCGGCCAATTTCCTGCAATTCCGGGACCCTGCGGTGAATGCTGAATTCACTGCAGGGTGGGGAAATTTGATTCCCCGAAGTGCAGGGAATGGGAGAGCACCAAAATGTCAGCGATCATGCCACAATTCTCACATGTCTGGTGCAGGGGCGCATCCAGACGCAGGTTTCGGGGGGGACTCTAACAGTTTTGGCTAAAAGATGGTGTTTGGTTCGCAGGAACAGGCAGAGGCGCGCCTAATCGCAAGCTGTGCTCGTAACACTCACTCTCCCTAGAACATTGCACAGGGTCTGTCCTCATGTGGCTCATGAGCCCTGCGAACCCTTTCCATACAAGGGGCCCAGGGTACCCTCCTCCCAGCACATACCCCTTGAAGCTATGCAGTGTAGAGTAACCCAGGTGTGGGCTGCCCAGTGCACCCTTTCCATACTGGCAGGACACACGTGGCACCCCATCTGCACAGCCCTGCGAACCCTTTCCATACCATGGGCTAGGGTACCCCACTCCAAGCTCACATTTAATATATAGCCCCCAGCTCACATTTTATATATTGGCCCCAGCTCACATGGATATATTGCTCACAGCTCCTATGAATATATTGCCCACAGCTCATATGGATATATTGCCCCAGCTCACATGGATATAGTGCCCCCAGCTCACACATGGATATATTTCCCCCAGCTCACATGGATATATTGCCCCAGCTCACACATGGATATATTGCCCCAGCTCACATGGATATAGTGCCCCCAGCTCACACATGGATATATTTCCCCAGATCACATGGATATATTGCCCCAGCTCACACATGGATATATTGCCCCAGCTCATATGGAATGGATATATTGCCCCAGTTCATATGAATATATTGCCCCAGCTCACACATGGATATATTGCCCCAGCTCACATGGATATATTGCCCCAGCTCACACATGGATATATTGCCCTCTGCTCACACATGGATATATTGCCCCCCAGCTCACACATGGATATATTTCCCCAGCTCAAGCTTCAAGTACTCGGCAGCCCAGTATTTTCTGGGGGGGGGAATTGCCCCATCGCCCCCCCCCATTGATCTGCCCCTGGTCTGGCAACATCCATTGTGAGACTTAGTACATGGGTTCTGCTGCATTCCTTTTAATAGGCTCAGGATCCAGCACTTGTTAAAAGTTGTTAAAATTTGTTAATTCGTGTCCTGACTTTAACTTGCGCCAGCACTTTGTAATACCTCACGTTTTGAGATGTTAAAACTTTGTAGTGTCTCCTATACTTAACACGGGGAGCACAAAGTACAGTAAGCTTGCGCAAGCTGCGAGGCTGCCAGGGTGGCATCCGGCGTTAGCCAAAATGGGACTCATGGTACGGGGCGAGAAGGTCATAAGGCAGGGGTGCTGTCGGCTGGATTACAGACAGACTGAAAATGAAGACACCACACTGCTGGGCAGGAACCAAACAGGACGCAATACTAAAAAGAAAGAAAGGCAAGGGTTAAAAGTATCCAAAAACCGACATACACACCCAGCAGCAAACCAAAAGAGAACCCTGAGCTAAATACGGGTCCTTAGATGGTTATGTCTGTCTAAGGATAGGAATAAGAAATGCTGGGTGAAGTTACTAAATATGAGAAATAGGGATGCATCGATACCGATACTAGTATCATTATCGTGCCTATACTGCCATTTGAAAATGCACTGATACCGCCCCTGATACCTGGAAGCCAGGGCTGGCCTGGCTTGCCAGTATCCAAGGGGCTGGGGCAGCTGTCCGAATGCATTAAAAGCTTTCGGCCAGAGTTCCTCTCTGGCCTTTACCGAGTGGCTGCCAGGCTGTGAAGTCAGTGACGTGGCCTCCAGCTGTGATCTAGTTGGAGTTACGGGATCTTGCGAGAGCACGTCACAGTCAGGCGGCTACTCGGTAGATCGCGGCCAGCGAGAGGGAAACACTGGTCAAATACTTTTAATGGTTTTGGACAGCTTCCATGGTGTCTGTCCGAGGTCTGTGGGTATATTTGTCTGAGAAGTGTGGATGTCTGGAGAGGGCAGGGTGTATGTGGCAAAAACACAATGTTTTCTGATTTTCTGTTCAATATAAAAAGGCTGTACGATTTGTCATTAAAAACATTCCATTTTCTTCACCCTACACTCTGTCTCGGCAAGTGACTGGGGGGTGGAATAAAGAGCTAGTCAACACCTCTTATTAACGTCTCCAGAGCAAGAAAGAAACCAGAGCCAAGTAGTGGAGCCCAAGCCAGCCCAAGTAGTGGAGTCCGTTACAATAAATATCCATTTCATATTGTTAAGGAGCATAAATGGTTAAATACCTTTCACTGGGATGTTTATGTTGCTCATCACAAGCACAGGATGTACAGATAACCACATCACAAGAACTACCACAGTCAAGGTCATAACTCACGCACATACGAAACCTTTTGTTATGAAACGACCCCTCACCTTTTCTTTTCAATAAAAGATGTATACAAACTCTGACCAGGTGCGCAGCTTTGAAATCACTATTTTTGCGCGTCTCATTTCTGCTTCTTGATATTGGTCAAGAGGCCACCAGCGGGGGAGCCAAGATACCAGCGGACGCAGGGCCTAGATATGGTTCACAAAACATAGATTTAAAATCAACTAAAGGGAGGTTTGAGGTTCCTATGTAACAATAGTGTCGATATCATATTGTATCACATACATCTTGGGCTATATTACAATCTTCTCGCAAAAACCCTTGTGTAAAGCGAAAATCTTTGCGCTAAGCGTAAAAGTTTTGCGAGTGCAAATCACCGCTGGTATTACAATCCATGCGCGTCTTTTCATCTGATTAGGCATTAACACCAGCTTTTAGGAGTTGCTAAAATTATGTGCGCAACGGCCAAGCGGTAATTACCACGAAATAGATTGTAATACCATACTCGTACCAGCGCACATTCGCATTTGCGCTCACAATGTTAAATATAGGACACACGAAGTACGGTATGCTCGCACAGGTTCACCCACAGTAGACAATTGCGCGTGCTTGTTGCTCTGACTATGTAATACGGGATTCGGTGCAAATAGGTTTAACCCCCGCGTTAATGTTTTTTTGCGCCGGCTCTAACGTTTGCGTGAAGATTGTAATTTAGCCCCTTATGTTTTGTGAGTCTATTATTTTAAATTTTTCATTAGGGGTTATTTACAAAACACTGAAATTTCATCGAGGGCAAACTGTGTCCTTGGCAAAATATACTGAACTGAATTTTAAAAAAAAAACAACGTAACTCTCCCAATAGGTTTTGAAACCAATAAAAATGCATTAAAATGTGCCTAAATAATAAAAAGGTCCTTTAAAAAATAAAAAGGTCTGTTACAGAATAAAAAAAACACCTTTAAAAAAAATTGTAAAACCAAAATTTTGTCTAAACTACAAAAAAAATACAAAAAGGTTTTGGGTAGTTGCAATGTGGTTTCAGTTTCAGTGAGAAAGGGAACCTTCATCAGCATAGCATCTAATAGTCTTGTTATTGTACATGTGGCGCCATGATGAAGTAAGAGAGATGTTATTCAGAGAGAGGTGAAAACCAGGAGAATGGCAGGAGAAGTGTAAATTCTAGCACGGTTATTCAGAGAGAGGTGAAAACCAGGAGAATGACTGGAGAAATGAAACTTTTAGGTCAAAATAGCCAATTTGGAAAGTGAGAAAAATGGGAGCATTTTTCTGGTTTGGCTATTTTGACCTAGAATTTTCACTTCTCCAGCCATTCTCCTGGTTTTCACCTCTCTCTGAATAACCCTGACAGCACATTTGGGTGGGATTCATTCACAGCTATGTTCTTGTTAAATTATTCTAAAATAATTTAAGCAATTACTATATTTGATCTTTTGGCTTCAATATGCAGTCATTTAAGCTGCTTTTTTATTTGTTTGAAGCATTTCACAAAAAAAAATCACTTTTCTGCATGGGAATACAATATGGGGATTTCTGCTACGACAAGAAAAAAACGAGATATATTTTTCATTCAGGAAATATTTCATGATCGCTTGCTCTTCTAAAAGTTTTAAATGCATTACATTGTCCTGTCTTTATTTTGTGCCCTTTGGTAGAAAATGTTCAAGTGTTACAGTCAGTAAATGCAAAAAGAAAATTGCATTCTGCTTAGTTGTTAAAAATCTTTGTGTGCTTTTTCAAATGTCTTTGGTTCTGTCAAAGGATGAAAAGTGTAACATTAATACCTGTAGCACAAAACTGTATTGCAGTTAGATACCATTCAGTTACGGAATGGAGGTAGCTGTTAGGACGCTGGTAGAATTGCGTGAAAAACATTATCGCTAACCTGTTTAAATGCTCATTATATCTGTTTGCAGATGTAAATGAGAAATACCATCCATTATGATTAAAAGAAAGGTACAGTATTTTCACTGTAGCAGAATTTTAATTGCAAGCAGGATTTTCTTGTACCAATTTACCCTTTGCAGAGAAAATATTTTTAAATTAGCTTTGCAATACACTACATATTTCTGTTAACTTTATTCAGGTTAGTTACTTTATTTGTTTACGAAATTACAACATTTTTTTAATTCAATTTGTTAAAGAATTAACAGAAAGTCTTCATTTTAAAATGATGTATGTTTAAACTATTTTAAAAACTCCTACCCGTTGTTACATCACTCTGATATTTTTAAATTACATTAAATAGATTTAAATTTAAAATACCTTTTAAATTTAAAATTAACTAAAATGTTAAGCGAGTCTATGAGGATCTTTCACCAATTTATTTTTCTCTGAAGAAAGCAATGTCCTAATTGTAAGGAATGAGTTTCATTGCTGTGTATTGTTTGGTTTCCAAAGTAATGGACAAATTCTTTCTTAACACTTAATTTTTGGCCATCTGGCAACTGATATAATTATATTAAAACATATGTTTGTCTTTTGAAACCACAATAAATGATTAATTCAATTTGGCATATTTTATTTCCTTATACATATGGCCAAATTTGGGCAATGAGCTGACTTACAGTCAAGTGTCTGAGAATAATATGATGGCAACTGTTACAGTGAAAAACTCTTTGGAATATCTGTTAACTCTTTCACTTCATGGCTTTGAACCAAAATACAATTAAAAATAAAATCTGTATATAACACTCAATTTGCATACCTTTTTAAAGCAGATTAGTGTTCTCCCTGCAGACAAACAAAATTCAGTGGGAGATCTCCTTCCTGTCACTCTGTAATACTGTAAACAAGCTGCAAGGAGCATACCAAATCCATGCATGGTAAGAAAAACATCAACAAGTGTTACTGTTGCAGTGCAACAGTCAGAGAGAGGGCAGAATTCAGAGAGAGTTCTTGAGTCATTCACTGCAGTACAGAAATAAGATTCTGGTGCTAATAATTGCAGAAAATCCCCGTACATTACAGGTACAAAATTTTACTGTCATTTGCTGTACAGGCATTATGCTCACATACATATACTATTTTCACATTCTATATATATTTTTTGGAAGTTGCCTTGTAAGTTGCTAATAATATCGTATGATCACTAGAAATAGCCATAAACAGTTTAACTGAAAATTTTTATGCTTGATCTTTATCCCATTTCTGCCATATGTATCTGTATTCTTATAATGCATAACCCATTTTATCGTGCGCAGATAAGGGACGCCATTAATATTTTAGAAACTGTCAGCTCAGCAATATTTTCTGCAAAATATTAAATGAATACATGAAAAATTAAAGTGAGCAAATTTAAATAATTTTTTTAAAATTATCTTTGAATGACAATCACTACACAAAATTGCTATTTTACCCAATATTTAACTGGTACCTATGGATCAAATAAATGTTATCATAAAAATATTTTCAACAAAAAGCGCTTGGTATCAAAGGGGTTAACCATTAATATAATAACTATTTATTTAGTTTTTTTACACAGTCACGTAGCTATTTGGGACTCCTTCACTATTAACAGGCAGTGGGGAATTTGAGGGAGTCATCTTAAGTGGGGACCCTTAGTCATATGGGTGACAATTTCATGTCAACATCTGTATTTTAGCCCCCACTCAGTGCACATACAGTAGGTGGGGGCTGATGGGTTGGATATCTGTCCACCCCTGTTCTTTGATCTCCACCCAACACCCGTGAGTGGCGAGGGGCAAATGCAAGACCCCTCCTTTTTTTTGTATATTGCCTCACCCTCTGATTGGTTGGGTAGTGGGGAGCACTGGCGTCACTAGGGTTGGTATTACCACTCTCCCTGATGAAATTTCTATATGATTATTATGCGGTACCATCCACCAGTGGCTACTAATCCCCACTCCCCCACATTTAAAATTTGCCACTTTGCCTACAGTCCGTAGTGTATCTCAAAATTCGGATTTGGACCTTCTCCAGAGGCCATAGGCAGAACCCAACCATCACCAACAAGCCCAGGCTTGTGCCCTGCCCTACGGTACAACAGATGTACCATCTGCACCCACTCTAGAAGAAAGGCGGGGCGATGCTGACTGGTGACTGATGACGATGCACATGTGTGCGTGTGTGTCATATACGATGGAGTGGGGTCACAGCAGTGGGCAGTTGTGCATGCATGCAAGCTTGCAAAGGTGAGCCCTGCACTGGTGCCGTCAGCCTTAGAAAGGGAGGAGCACTTGGACCCGGCTGACTCTGAGATCATGGCTGGCTGATTCGGGGTCAGATTGACCATGCCCCCCCCCCTGTTGAATGCAGCACACGCATGTGCTATGGAGTCAGCAAGCAGCTCGGCTGATGGTCCCCCCAGCCGGGTTTCACCCTCTTCATGGTGATACCCGGTATGGTGCACACTCCCCCCTCCACAGCCCCTAGAAATGCCACTGGTGGGGGGCCAATGTTAAGTCCAACCTCTCATTTAAATTGTTTATCCTCGTTGCAGCAGCAACAAACTGATGGACTTTATGAACAAATCCCATATTTTTATTTTGTGGCACTGTAATTCTATACAGGATAAAAAGCAATGCTTACCCTCATATATGTAACAGATGTAAGGGGTTATTCAGAGAGCATCAAAATGTCACTGACATCAAACTCCGCAAAGGGTCCCCGAAGTGCAGGGAATAGCTGCTACAAAACCGCTGAATCAAAAACAAAAACCACAAAACTGGCAAAATTATCAAATCCAATCAGATGAGCCGCCAGGAACCCACCAGCAAACACCAGATCCGATCCGATAAGCTGCCGAAAACCCACTGAATGCATCCAAAAAAAGTCGATCTGCTGAACACAGCTCTGACCAGCTGCCAGAAAAAGTTGACAAGCCGATGAACGTGGTAAAAAAACAAAAAACAAAACGATTAAAACTTTAAAAATTTTAAACGCTGTTTGCATAAAAAAACCTACTGGATGAAAAATTTCTGGAATTAACATATAAGGTCCTATGAATAATAATAAAAAGGTCTGTTACAGGAATAAAAAACATTCTTAAAAAAAAAATTGGGGAAAAAAAATTGCAGAAAAAATATCAAAAATTGCAAGAAAAAAAATAAAGAATAAATGGTTTAATAGATATTGATTAAAAACAGGCTTAATTTTAACATTGAAACCTATGGGATACGCTTGATTAAACCTGCCAAATGAAACCACCGAACATCAGGGCATTTCACTGACATTTCACTGCTACGGAACTTGTTAATGTTTTATAAAAACATGTAACTGCTGTTCGGTGTTCTCTGAATAGATTAACCATTGCTTCTCTATGGGATTTCACTCGGGGCCTGTTCATCTCTCTCTGAATAGTGTCATCTAACATCATAGTAGGAAAGACATGGGGCATGCATACTCTGAACGAAGGCATTTCAGGCTAGAGAAACAAGGAGCAACACAACAGATATGGAGCAACACGAGGGATGATGTTTCATGATGCAGTACAAGAGGGAGGGTGGGCTGGGCCAGGCGATATTTGCCCATGGTGCGATGTTTCTTAGGGCTAGAGGATGTGCTCTCCCTTCAGGTAACTGAGAGAGCTCCAGTCTGTTTTTGTGTGCTGAGTCAGGTAACCAGACCTGCAAGACCCATTAACAGATAGAGCTGCCAGTGACAGAGGGATTTCTCTAGCATGTAGAGATTACTCTCATGTTTCCGCTGCCATGCTTCTATATTTCCATAGGAAGGCCTTGCCATGTGATATTAACCTGCATGTTCTTCTGTATGCATCTATTTATTTTTGTGTATATATCTGTAAATTTCTATATCTTGCTATCTGTATTTGTCTGTCTATATCTGATTCTTCCACACTCACTCTCTCCCTCATTATTTTTTCTCTTCCAATTTCTATCTCACTTTCACTCTCATACCCTCTCTCGTTCCTTATTATTCACACAACACTATAGTTTGCTGTTGTTACAAAGGTAAATTTGGACATTTCCCGAATGGGAAATTGAAATAAACAACATAGCACAAAGGATCATAATTGGGGAGCAACGCAAAGGGCAGGGAAAGGCTGAGCCAGGGGAGCATTTGCACCCTGGGCTTTTCCCTCAGGTGACTGAGAAAGCTTGCTGAGGCGGGCAACTCGCTCTGCAAGTTACCTGCTCTGATGGGATTTTTCTAGCATTGCAAGGGGTTACTCTCATGTTACCCCTGTTTTGCTTCTATACCTCTGTAGCAGGGCCTGCTCATTTGACGGCAGCCTGCATGGTCTTCTGTTTCTATCTATACCAGTGTTTCCCAAACCTGTCCTCGGGACCCTCCGCCCCACCAGATTTGCCAGATATCCAAAGCACATGTGATATGATTTGCTGCTCAGTGATTGCAGGATTCAGTCTTCTTTTCCCCAAGGTGATCTGCAAAATCTGGCCTGGTTGAGGGTCCTGAGGACAGGTTTGGGAAACACTGATCTATACCTTTCTGTATCTATATGTATATGAAAAAGATGGGAAATTCAGTTTCAAGATGTGATGATCACATGGTTTCTGCAAAGAGCCCTGAGAAGGATGGATGTCCCTGGTGAGGTAATCTCATAAGGACTGACTTTAAATTGACATACTGTAGATAGGGGCATAAATGTGGGAACTGGAGAACAAGGGAACATCTCAAAATTCTTCAGAGTTATATACACAATTTGTGTCTTGGCTGTAGGACTAGTATGACTGGTGTTTATGCTTTAGTTTACATCCTAAAGATAGGGAATTTCCCCAATTGTTATGTCAGGATGGGTAAGGGCAGTAACTAATAAACTGAGTCTGCTAATCTGTAGTGATTTACATTACGTCTCTGCACTGCCTTATAGTAAAAAACACTACACATCCACCAAATGTCTCTGTGGTTCCTACACAGATAAGGACCTGCCAAATAAGGTACACTGACCTTCGTGGCTCAAACATGACGTGGTCGCATCTTGTAACCAAACCCCTATATGTTTCATATCTTAGGTATTTTTAACCTCTTTAGATGTCTGCTTCGGTTGAGTGCTCTGTATTTGGCATGATGTATCTAGTGGTCTCAAAACTGTTAAGATAATATACCTGTTCTGCAGAGTGCTGCCCTTTGGTTGTGCATCTGTCTTTCATTATCTATTTGTATCTTTCTGTATCTACCTGTCCCCTCATTGACTTACTCTCCCTGTTTCTATCCCTCTCCCTTCCTGGAATTTTGAAGTCACTTGCATCCTGGGGCAAACGTTGCCAGGCTTTCCCTATTATTCTGTAGAAACATCACTGGAGGGGAAGCCAGTGACAAAGATACTGCAAAAACCTTTAAATGTCATCACCTTTCTGGGCTATTTTTGATACTGTAATTTAGAAACAGACTAAAAAAAGTCTTTACAAGAACAGAGTTCTAAGAGCATTTATTATAAATGTCATCTCTACAGCTCAATATCCTTAAGTGCAGAATAAAGCCCGTCATGCAGGTTAATTGGGTATGTTGCTTATAATCACATATTTTACTGTTTGCCTTTATCCCTTACAATATTGCCTGTCTTTTTTCCTGCTGGATTCTAGTAAAGTACTGCACACACTGCTGGTGTTATATAAACACAATTAAGTGAAGCAAAGTGTGAATCTAATATTGTTGACCTTTTGAGACATTAAGCGAGCCCCATGGGAATCAGTGCATATCCTCATGTTTGTCTAAAAGATATTCTTTTTAGTAAGTGTGTGCAAAGAAACCATTACATTATTGATCATTTAAGTAACCATTACCCTTCATAGGAGTTCAAAGCTGTTATTTTACAGAATAAAACCTCTTCTATCTTAACAGCTAACCAATCGTTTAGAGCGTATTAAAAACAAGAAAACCTCTTTAAAAAAATTATAATAACAGGTCTTGCATTACAAATGTTTAGTATTCATAGAATGCATAATATTTTTCTCACTGGTGATTATCCTCCCGCCTGTGGTTCCCAGCCTCACATTAGTAGAGTTTGACATTCAGCATCCACACTAGGCTATATCATAGATAATGCTTAATGGTTCAATAGACTCTTGTCATTTGCTTGTTGTGATTGATTAAATAATTAAAGAAAATAAGCATTGCAATTTAAAACACACAACACAGAGGCACTTCTATATATAGCTATGGGATACTCAATCCCCCAGTGTTTGTAATAAGAATACTGCAAGTAGCAGAGTAGTTGCATTATGCAGAATGATGTCCCTTTTGATTATACAACACTGCTGAATTTGGTAGCATTACAATAAACTAAGAATCAGAAAATTAGGAGTGTCAGATCTTTATTTTGCTGTAAGAAACATTTTCTCTTCTAACCCTTTCACTTACAAGAGTTGGTATACAAGATTGAAAAACAAAGGGACGAAAAAAATAGCACATAAAACTCAGTTTTTTATATGTTTTTAGTGTAAGATTTCATTTTTCGTCAGGTAAAACATTAATCTCTATTACAGTAAAGAAGCTAGGAGGCATCTCCATCCTCAATGTAACAAAGTGTCCAATGATACTGCGGTTTTACAACAGCCAGGAACAGGGCATAATAGAGAGAGCTATGGTTACTCACTACTGTACAGGGATAACATTCAAAGGGTTATAATTTCTGAAAATCCCTGTACAGTACAGATAAAGTTTTAATCTAATTTCCATATCCAGACATTATGGCTCCATACAGTTTCTTCTCATATTCTATTGATATTTTTTAAGATATGTTGCTGATAATCTCATTGAGAAATCCCAATGTATCCTTCCTGGTAAAATACTTTATAAATAAATAAAATGATGCCCCTACAAATCCCCATAAACAGGATTTTCATGAGCTATCTTTCATTTCATTGTACCTGGGGAAAAAAGCCATTTCTGCCTGCATTCGAATATTGCAGACCCCATTTGAAATTGTGCAAGACAAAAGCACACCACCTAGGGTTTAGAACCTTTCATCCCAGCCAGCACTATTTCTGCCAAGGATAATTGAATACATGCAAATAGAAGTCAAATGTACAACGTTTAAATCTATTAATTAACTCAGCATAACTGTTACGCGGAATTGCTATTTTAGCAAAACTTTAAGGGTTAACTGCACATCCCATGTATCAAATAATAAATATGTGTTTCAACAAATGCATTTTTGGTAGTGAAATTGTTAATCCTAGCTTTATTTCTGAAAAAGCACAAAGAATGAAATTAAGTGTAAACATTTCAGGCATTTTTTTATTTTTCACTACTGATTAACCAGTTTCATTCTTATCTGATGGCTGGAAATGATTGCATGAACATTGTGATAATTTTTGCAGCTATTATTAGTGCTTTATTATGATTGAAGACACCTTTGCATTGAATTTTAGAGGACCTTATTTATGTTTGCTTCTATGCATTTTAGATACTCTGTAGCATGCTGCTGTTTTGCTAATATACCTCTGGTATGCATTGTCACTGCATGTATAATAGATGTCCTTTAACAAAAGATGTAAGCTGAGATGCATCTTCCTCTGTCTACATTCAGAGTGGAAATTCCATGAATGCATTTCCAAACTTGCAGAACAGCATGCAGAAACAATTGAGCAAATCAGACAATAAAACTGTTTAACACAAAATACTGAGCACACAATTCACTGTACATATAAGGCATCTGCAGTTACAAAGATGGGAGTATCCCTTTGGCAGCTCTGTCTCCTATAACGGCTATACATATAACAGTCTGCTTTTATTTTAAATGAAAAAAATTATGTTGGAATAAATTGCCTGCAACACGGATATCTACAAAATTTGTATGGCTTTTAAAACAATATAAAATTCTAGGGAAAAAAGGAAACCAAAGTTGTTTAAAGCCAAGTGTCATCTTAAACAATTTTAAAATGTCATAAAAAAGAACTCGTTGATAAGACATAAAAAAATAATTATAGTAATTGTGATTAGGCCAGCTACTAATCCAAGCTGTAATGAATATTATGTTTTTGATATATAGTCAGTTGTGTTTCCGTATGTAACATGTATTTATTTTTGCAAATATGGTATGTGAAAAAATAAACATTTTTAAACTGATCTAAAAACAACTAATTAGACGAAATTTAATGCTGTAGTACTCAACATTAATTTAGAAATATCTTTAAAGCAATATTAAGAGAAAATCATCAATATCGTCACTGTTCTTTATTTGGAATGTATGATCAAATGGCAAAATTGTACTTATTTTTTTATTTTGAAACATTAATATTTACAGTGATACAATTACTTCATCTTCAATCTCTAAAATTGATTACTTTTACAGAGAAAGAATGGCATGTTAAGACCAATATGTAGAAAAACTGGTTACATCCAATTAAATTGTGAAACTCATTTTAGTAGATAATGGGAAGGTGGCTCCTGAGTCCTGATAATTTCTTGGTCAAAATCCTGTAGGTGGTGGTGAATGGGCATACCCTTGATATCTAGAGACAAAAGTGTTTATTACAAAGATCCACACATTTATAACACAAGCCCTTTCTCCAGACTAACATGGTTATTCAGAGAAAGGTGAAAACCAGGAGAATGGCAGGAGAAGAGAACAATCTAGACCAAATAGCCAATTTATAAAGTGAGATAAATGGGAGATTTTTTCTGGTTTTGACTTTGAATTTTCCTTTCTCCAGTCATCGACCTGGTTTTCACCTCTCTCTGAATAACCCTGTATATCAAGGCTTGAAAAAGTCTAATTTCAGTCACAACATCACAGGTTGCTAAATAAAAGTTCTGTATATTACACTGCTCACTGAAGTGCATAGATCCTCTATTTTTCATTGGAATACACCACTAGGGTTTAGGATATCCTTGAGGTCCATGAGCATTCAGCAGGCTAATCCATTCAATTCTTAAATTGGTGTGCACCTCCTTATTTGCCAATTTTGGTAACTTGTAACACAATACATTTTCAATTTAATCAACTCACGTCTGTATTGTCACTCAAAAAAAAATATAATGTCCAAGCTCATTATTGAATGCAGTAGGTTTTGAGAGCCCACCAACTTTTAATGGTCTGTAATGAACAAAATAAAATATTTTTCTATATAGCTACATCTTCAGTACTTCACATTGTGCAATATACCAAAGTTCTGGTTACTCGTAACTGAATGTAATCCATAACTATAGCTGAGTATACCAACTTCTTGTTTACATCTCTGAAAAAGCTTTCAAATATATTTATTTATGTATTTACAAAGTATCTAACCAGGAAGGTAAGAGATTTGTGATTTCTCTCGTTTTCAAGTATGTCCTGGGTTCAAGAACGTTGAATTTTTACAGTAGGTACGGAAATACAAAGTAATAAATGCAAGCTATTAAAACCAAAACAAATATACATTCTGAAAGAAGGTCACAAAATGTATTTGTAAAATGACAGATTGTACTGAGATTTTTTTATTTTTATACCTATATATACCTATATATGATAAAATGTATGAAAGTGAAAATCAACATGTTTTTTAAGCTGTCATTGATATTTCTTTTAAATATTATAGCAAAATAAAATGATATTTTATTACACATAAACATTTATTTTTCACTTTTAATTGTATGTAATGCAATTATTGTTGTGCACCAGTGTAATAAGCTCCCAGTTGGCAGCTCTTTTGTTACCGAGTCTTTTTGGTTACACCAAAGTCGATTTATAGGAGGAGGGTTAACCAACCTTGAGTAGCTGATTAGCTGTAATCACATTAACAGAAGTGTGACTGTCAGTAACCACCCACTCCAGGAAGTCAGAGACTTATAATATACACGCTGTCTCAGCATAATAAAACATAAGCTGTTATTTGCATGGTAATGTTTTAGGTGTGTGTTGGCTGCAATTTTCCTTCTCGAGCATTTAGATTCTTATTTAACCCCTTAGTGACCAGGAGGTTTTATGATTGTCTGTCCGAAAGTACCCACTGCTATTTTTACATTTCTGCAATGTTTGTGTTTAGCTCTAATTTTTCTCTTACTCGTTTATGCAACCCACACATATTATATACCCTTTTTCTTGCCATTAAATGGACTTTCTAAAGATACCATTATTTCCATCATATCGTATAATTTACTATAAAACAATTATACTTGAAAACGAGAGAAATCTCAATGTATCCTTCCTGGTAAAACCCTTTATAAATAAATATAAAATAAATAAAATTATGAATTATCATGGAAAATGGAAAAAACACACTTTTTCGATCCATAATCTCCAAAACCCCAGCTAAGGCTAGTGTGAGAGGAACGTCTTTGGAGAGCGGAGGAACGTCCGTGAGAGTGGACGTTCCTTCCACTCTACGCCGTCTGGCCACCTCGCTGAGCACACTCAGTGCGCTCAGCGGTGCAAAGCGCGATCCTCCTATGGAGAATCGTACTTTGCAGCTTCGTCAACGCACGTCCTAGCGCTTTGATGGAGAGTCTTGGATAACGGACGCTTGTTGCCCACGCATTTCATGCGCGCGCACAAGCGAGTGACTGGCCCCGTTGCAGCGTGACAATGCTGTGCCGGACGCCGGTAAGCACGTCAGTACAGGCACACATAGCACGCTCGTCTGACGCCAGCCTATATAGTTTCAAAACATTGTCCTGAAATTAGAAATACCCATTTTTTACATGTTTTTGCTTTTTAACCCCTTATTATTAATCTTTATAAAGCGCCAGAATATTCCGCAGCGCTGTACAATGGGCACAATACAGACTGGGTAACAATACAGTGAACGACATTTGACAAACCAATACAGGAGGAAATGAAGGCCCAATTTCCATGGGAACTCACAATCTAGAAGGATTGGGGGTGGAAACAGGAGGAGAGGACTGCAATGTGGGAGTGATGGACTGCAAGGTGGGAGTGATGGACTGCTTCACTGCTGAGCCATTTCACCTCTGTGTGCTGAGCTCATTTTGACCGTTTTATGTTCATGATGTTTAAACGTGTTGAAGTTCTATTTTATTATACCCACAGACAATTTTTTTTAAAACAAAAACACTTTGGTGTAAAAAAATAAATAAAAAACAAAGGCCATGATCAGGCCTTTCCAAAGATACCAAACATGACCCTCTACTAGCTGCCACGGATCGGGAGATACAGGGGTCCATACAAAAAATACAGCACACACCAGTTTGTAAATTACTTCATTGCACTTTATTTTAGTTGAAAAATATTATTTTTCTTTTAATACATTTTGTGTAGAGGTTTGTGAAGGTCTACATGTTCCAACTATTGTCAATGTCATTTACCATGTAACACTGACATTTTGCAATATGAATTCGTATAGCATTTATGTTACTTGAAGCAAGCTACTCCAGTCAAGATGTTTCCTCCTCAAAGCCTTGTTTTGAAGATATTGTAAAACAAATACTAGGACATAGAAATTGTGAGGATTAAAAATAATGGTGTCCTTTCAAATAACATTTAAAGTGAAATTCATCTGGAAGGTTGATATGTGAAAGACGAAATATCTCTCTTTGAAGCGCAAAAACATTGAAATTGCTGACAGATAAAAGAACACTGAGCCCACCTAGTCTGACCATATTCCTTCTGGCGGTGAAACCTGAGACAGCATTGACCCTACTTGATTTGCAAAGTATTCATATTTAGAATACTCCTAAGTATATATATCCAAAGCAATTTTGAAGATTGATGTGTAGCCCCTTAAGCTTTTGATCAGTAATCAGTATTGTATATAAAAGCTCTCTCTGTGTACCTGCTAGCCATGATGGAATATTTACCTTAATCTTACCATGTACTACAGCCCTTGTTCTCCATCTGTCATTATGTGGATATCTTGCATAACGCTGGGGTTTATTTGTCTTCCATAACCAGACTGTTGGACCTCACTAGACAAAAAACACAATGTTATTTCTTAATATGCCAACTCCTCTAAGTCAACTTGTCCTACAAAATCCTACAATAACTAAATGATGTATGACTTACATTTTAGTCAACTATATTGATGGATGTAAGGGTCCTGTGTACAGATATAAAAAAAAACAATAAAGAACTCTTTCTCTGGGAAAACTATCAATCTAATATGCTAGGTACATAAATACACAGGCCAATTCAAGACTTGTCCATCCAGTTCAACCTTTCACCCATCACCTACTGCTGTGGATCCAAAAGAAGGCAAAATGTTAATTGAGTAAGATAAGGAGATAATTACCCACACAAATAGTGCTTTACATTTAAATTAGATTTATTTGAAGGTATTGATTAGGCAGCGGGTGGTAAGTGTTAAAACTGCACAGAACAGGCGACAGCAAATGGTTGTTTTGGGACAAAAGGATTTAGGAGGTATGTTATGCCTCTGGGGCTTTAGATTGACAACAGTCAAAAAGTGAATAATGCAGCTTGTTTCCTCTTGCAACAAGAGACATTCTCATAATGAAAGGCAAAATGCGAGTTCCAGGATACAGTTTTATTCTTGCTATACCTCCTCCCCTGTGTAGACAAATAACTTGTTCCAGGAAAGGTCTCAACAAAATTCAATCAGAATATGTGTTTTTTAATGGCATTCATTTAATTGACGAGTGACGACTCATAACATAAAAAAGAAAACAAGAATGCACCAAAAGGTTAACAAAATTAAAACACATCAAATCTGAATGTATACAGCCAGAAAAAAAATGTGTTCTTTATATAAATAGGTTATGCTGTTTCTAAACATTTAAATAGAAAGTGTTCATATGAGAAGAATTTTATGAATTTACATTAAGGGCAAACAGACACTAGGCAGAGAATGCTACTAAGCTAAATATTGTTTTTCCCTAACAAGCATGTTATTTCTTTAACCATGTTCTTTTTAGCACTAAAAGCAGAGCGAAAAGCCCAGTTATGAAAGAATGTCTTTTTAAAAAAATATTTGTTAACAGAACATTAGAATGAAGTGTTTGTATTTTCCATATTAGGTCAAATGAGGAAAGTGCACATTATTTATCTCTAAAATAAAAACCTGAAATAATGTTTTGCTTTATTTTATTAGTACACTCACTAAAAGGTATAGATGAAAAGATCAGCTTCAGAAACAAAATATAGCTGAAACATTACATTAATGAATTCACCAATTGATAAGCAATTCTTCACTAGCCACTGTTTTTTTCATTGAAAGAACTGTGGTTATTCTTAGCCAACCTTCACAGAACTACATTGACACAAGTGCAGTACACTTATGCGATTTAGTTCGACATTCAGCCAAAATATCAGCATTTCCTCAATTCGGATCAGTCCAAATTGTTGATATCCGAACTGCATTGCCTCCAAATTAAAATATCCTGAATTGATCTGAACTGATCCATTTATAATTGGCCACATTCAAATATAATTAAATCTATTCAGTTTAATTTGGAATATTACATAGACGCAGGTCTTTTTTCAGCCTTTGTAACTATCGGTCAGCCTTTCACACATTACCTACTGCTGTTGATCCAAAAGAAGGCAAAAACCTCCCCAGTCTGAAGCACTCACCAATATGCAACATACTGAGAAAATATTCCTTCTTGACCACAGAATGGCAGTCGGATTTCTTTTTTTTTTTTTCTTTTATATCCAGGTTCTAGGGCGTGGTTGCTTAATCAATGTGTCAATATATAAATACAACTAATAGATATTAGTGCAATACCGCAATGGTATTCAAACATATACAGCAGATCAATAAGTCTCCTGTTGTGCATAGAACTCACATTTGCAAGAGCCACACTATTACCTGGCTCTTGTAGTGTAGACATGTAGTCAGATAGAGGGTGACAAATCCCTTCTTTTCATTCGTATCCCTCAAAAACAGAAATATAGAACAGGAACTTCCAAAAGAGTGCTACATTCGAGATCATAGAACCAAATGAATTTAGAGCTCCAACAATGGTGCCGGCTGGGTGGAGTAGTGCCGGCTGGGTGGAGTAGATGTAACATCACTGCTCTATAACTGTGGAGAGAGACCGTGGAGACACAGGTTCAATCCCAGCAAGAGTAACTCTCCAGCTAAGTTACTCGCCACCCAGGACATACTTGAAAACGAGAGAAATCTCAATGTATCCTTCCTGGTAAAATCCTTTCACAAAAAAAAAAAGTGTCCTTGGGTGAGACACCTAGTGGTACATACTCGCCACCCAGGACACACTTGAAAACAAAAGAAATCTCAATGTATCCTTCCTGGTAAAAAAACTTTTTTTTTTTTTACAGAGTATTGCTGTATAAAAGCTCACTGATGTTCAATAATACTACACTATGGTAGCTCCTGTTCTAAAAATAAGTATTTATCCCTACGTGATATATGCATGGTTCCACTTGCATAAAACACAAGCACAGTCACTGAATATGTGCTATATGATTGGTTGATTGTAAATCACAGTGCTTATTGTGTGTTCACACTGTATTTGCACCACATAGTACTTATAATTTTATGACTATATTTGTTTATTTTTTCTATACATTCATTTAATGTTCTCGAACCCAGGACATACTTGAAAACGAGAGAAATCTCAATGTATCCTTCCTGGTAAAATACTTTATAAATAAATAAATAAATATTGGCAACAAATTCATTATACGTGAAGAATTTGTAGTACAAAAAGAGCATTGTTCAAAGTGCCGTTTATACACTTTATTGCACCAATTTCATATAGGGTCTGTAAAATGTGAGTGGGCATATCTAAAGAGTTCAAAATCTATAATTTTGACTATTTAAAACTGTATTGCACTATTATGTATATACGTTTTTTCTTTGAAGTGATACCGACTGCTTATTGATTCAAGGAGACACTCGAGTATTGTCTGTATTATCCTTTACTCATTTCATTTTAGAAATTCACCATTTACTGCATGTATTATATTGCATCACTATTAATTGCATATTGTATATTACAACACGGGCAACACTACCACGCTCAGGTTGGGCTAGGGAGTATACCCACTTTTTTTCTATGTTCCTTTCGTGACTTTATAGGAATATAAATCACATTTCCCTACTCCCCCAAGACAACAGCAACAATATCCATTATTGCTGTATGCACTGTATTGTCAGCGTTGTCAACTGTCACTCACTATCACAACTGTTTGATTTATGAAGTAATCCAAATTAAACAAGAGGAAGTAGATTCAAGAATATTATTTAAAAGGCATTTTAAAGAGATCCCTTGAAATTGCTTCATCCTAGTTTCTGTTCATGATGAGTGGCAGCACCCTCAGAGTAAAGAGTCAGTCGACCACCTGTGTATGTGAGTCTTGGAATATACATGCTATTGAGGGATATATTTGAAACAAAATTAGCCATTATCTGAATGGGGCATTGACATTTTTCCCCAAGCACTTTAAGGTGGTTGCTCTGGCTGTATGGAAATAGCTAGATTGCATTATTCGTTTTCTCTATTTATTATTTAGTAATCACTCGGTTTTTGCATTGCTATAACAAAACCTGCTTCCACATTTACAGCTTAATTTGGAATTGGGGAATAAGGTGATTGCCTGTGACAACTCTAATCTTTTGACACCTCACTGCAACTAACTGGCTCAACCAGTTCAAAGAAGATAAAAAGAAAAGTGAATGGACTCTGTGAGACATTAGGGCGGAGGGTTACAATTGTATTTGTTTCACTCTGAATTTTGTGTTCTGCTGAACAATAAAATCCAAGAGGCTAAGCCCTCTATTATCAACTGATTGTATATTACCACCTAATGTGAAATAATTTGGAGGAAGGGCGTTAAAAGAAGATTCAAAATTTAAATCCAAAAATAACTTATCTCATGGAACATTCCCTTGTGACTTTTTCCACCTAATGTGAAATTATTTGGAGGAAGGGAGTTAAAGAAGATTTGAATCTTAAATCCAAAGATAAGTTATCACATGGAACATTCTCTTGTGAATTTTCCTATTGGAATTAAATTGCATTTATGATGGAAGCCTGTGCTGTACTTTTCCATGATGTGACATTGCTCATGCAATGATCTAAGAAAAAAATGTGTATGAACCAGCATGACGTGACTCACACTTGACTAATACAGACTGGAACATTGTATTACAAGACTAACATATTTCATGATTTGATCAATTAAATTGCACCTGTGCTGCCCAGATGCACTTTGTCTGTGATATTTCATCAGGGATGGTGTCAGGAATGTGTCATCTCATGAATTGATCAGTTATCACAGTTTGTACTCACCTTGATCCAGGTACTACTATGTATTGCCCTTACTGAGCAGAGCCAGTTGGGGGTTTGATTGCACCCTCAGCAGTGACATTTTCTAATCTGATTTATTTGTCAGTGGTCCAACAGACAATGGTGCACACAGGCTGAATAGAGGGCTGTCCTGTACGATGGCTCTCTTCTCAGCTATCCCTCCATCCTGTGGTACACAGCAGGGTGGGATGTGAAGGAGAGTAAACCTTTAACCCCTTGGTGGCAAAAGATATGAAGGGGACTTCATGAGGATTCCCTGCAGTATGTGGAGGATATCCCCCACAAGTCATGGGTTCCCCGCAGCCTTTAGGGGAGACCTACATAGGTCTTGGGGAATCCTGCAATTTTCTGACTTCCTGGAAGTCAGACCATGCCTTGGGACCTCCCTCCGCCTACTGACATCAATGCACATGGCCGTTATGACATCAGAAAGGGACCTCCCACCAGAAGGGCAGGGAAATCTCAACACAGGAGTTACAGGGGCGATTTGGACCCCCGTTTCTCCTGAACGGTAAAAGATATCGGTATCCTAGGAAGGACCAGAGCATGGCCTTACCAATGATACCCAACATGACCGGGATTTGTTTAAAAATTAAAAATAAAATATTTTTTTTATACAATGCAGCACTATTGTTCACTTTTCAATTATAAAGTGAACAATGATGCTGCACTAACTCACCTTCTCATTTCTCATGATGCTAGCAAGTATGGAGTGAGAGTGTATGGGGGCTGTATAATATGACTGCTTGGCTAGAAACAAGGCAGAGCTGTAGGACTAAAGCATAAATTAATAGTGAAGAAAGTCAGAGTGGACGCGGATCTTTCCCCAATAGCGTTCAGCAGTTCTAGAACATCTTTGGAGATGCCGGATCAATTTGCTGTGCCAGGGTTGCAAGTTTTTTCTGCTCATTGATCAGGGTTTGGACCAGGGCCGGATTAATATTGGGGCTGATGGAGCATCAACTCCTCCAGGCCCATGCCCCAGAATAGGCTATGTCTGCATTGATTGGCATTTGGACCCCTTTACCCTCTATCGCCAACTCCATAGCAGGGTCATGTCAGGTATCACTGGAAAAGCCAGAGCATGACCTTTCCAATGATATCAAACATGATCAGGTTTTATGTAACAATAAAAAATAAAATAATAAATATTTTTTTTTTCTTTCTAACACAGCAATATTATTCACTTTACAATTATAAAGTGAACAATGATGCTGCACTAACTCACCATCTCATTTCTCATGTCACCAACAAGTGTGGAGGTGAAGGCACAACCCATTATTACAAATCGTTAGATCAACAACCAAAATGCTGCACTGCAGAAATGAGCTCTGGTGGTGGGTGGACTTTGGAACCCTGTGTCACTAATCTTTACACCTCACGAGGTCAAGTGAGGTGTCATTGGACAGGTCAGAGTCTAAACGTGACCATGTAAAATCTAGAAGAAAAGAAAACGAAAAACTTTTTTTTATTGATATATTTTTAGTTCCAAAGCAATGGCATTGTCCATTTGTCGCGTATAAGATGAGCAACCAGCAACCAGCTTCACCTTCCCTCTGCTCCCATCTGTTTCACTTACCCCGTCCCTTAGATTGTAAGCTCACGGGATGTCTGGCTGAGCACTTGGTTAAAGTGCTGTACTTTCTAGGCAAGCTATCCTTTGGGCAGGGTTGTCTTTTCCTTATTTATCATGTACTGTATGTCTCATGTTTGTGCTTCCCCATTGTACAGCGCTACGGAATATGCTGGCGCTTTATAAATAAAAGAAAATAATAATAATACCACTGCCATTACTCACCTTCTCATTTCCCACACTTTGAGCAAATTCAGTAATTTATACTTACAGGGTTATTCAAAGAGAATCAAAAAGTCACAGCACGTTTGGTGACTTTTCGTTCCCTGCAATTCGGCGCGATTCGGCAATCCTAGTTTGCCGATCCTGCAGTGTATTCAGCAAGCACCACGGGGTTGCCATACTGCAGGGAAAACTGAATTTGAGTGTTCGATTACCTTTCGGGACCAAATCGGCTCTCTTTGAATAACCCTGATAGCAATATTATTCATAAACACCATCCTCCAAAACACAAGGGAAATATTACATTTTAAATTTTTTCTTTTTATTAAATTTTTTTTTTTTCTCAGAAAAACGCAGTAACAGGTTCCCATTTCAATTTTTTAACAAGAATTCCCTATATAATATGTATGAATTCATATTCTTACAAATATATAAACACCAAGGTTTGGATGATCAAATTTGAAAAAAAATATTTTACGCATTGAAATCTGAATGGAAATTTCCCCACACAGTAACTGCCTGGTTAGATACACCCAAATCTGCACTATTAAGTAACCTAAAATATGTTTTAATTTCACTAAATTCCAAAAAAAGCCCACCAAAATCTTCAGCTCCAGGTCCACAGAGTTCTTAATCCGCCCCTGGTTTTGATGGTGCTAAATTATTAAGGGTGGAGGAAAGAGTAGCGTTGTAATGGGTGATGGCTTCATTAGGACAGGAGAGAGATAAGACAGATGAGCGTTCTATAGATATATCAGCAGAGAATTGTGTGGATCAAGAGAGTGGAGAATTCTTCGAGTCTTATAAAGTTTGGGTTCAGAAAGAGGAACGCAGGGAGAACTGAGGTCACAAGTCAGGAGTTGATGGTCAGAGAGAGTGAGAGGTGTAGTAGTGAGATGAGAGATAGGGTACAAGTAGAAGAAGATGAGATCCAGAGTATTGCAAGCTGTGTTCGTGGGGGAGTTGGACCACTGAGTGCGGCCAAACGAGGATGTAAAGTAGAGTGGTGATTCAACAGGGATGTTAAAATCACAAAGAATGAGGGATGGGACATCAGAGGACATGAAGTGTGGGAGCCAAGACGAGAAATGGTCAAGGAAGAGCAGAGGTTGGCCAGGGAGTCTGTAGATAACAGCAATAAGAGTGGCTAGAGTTTTAAACAAGTGGATAGTATGGACCTTGAAAGTAGGGAATGTAAGAGATGGGCACGGAGGAACGGGCTGAAAGGAGCAGTGTGAAGAGAGTAAAAAACCCACGCCACCACTTTTTTGTCACTCGGTCTAGGGGTGTGTGTCAGTTGGAGACCGCCACATGTTAGGGATGCAGGTGTGCCAGTATCGGATGGCGAGAGCCAGGTTTCGGTTAGAGCTAGTTGATGTAGGGAACGTGAGATGAAGAAGTCATGGATGGCAGTAAATTTCTTTGTTACTCACTGACCTAGCGTTTCAGAGTCCGAGGTGGAAGGTGGGAGTGGGGATGTGTTAATATGTATGAGGTTGGTTGGGTTTCTAGAGCTGAAGGTTGAGTGGAAATCTGCTGCCTTGGGGGGCCCAGGGTTGGGGGAGACATCCCCTGCTGCATGGAGAAAAGTGAGTGAGAAGTACAAGAGGTGGGAATAGAATTTGAATGTGCGGGATGAGGGTTTGTGTTTATAAGTGGACAGGGAGAGCGTGTCCTTTGGAACAGGGGCCTTTAGTACAGGGCTGGTTGCTGAGATTTCTCTCTGTGCTAATGGTAGAGGCGGAAAGAAAAAATGGTGTATACTGTAAAGTTTAAAGGGATGGACAGTCATAGATAAGCAGGGGATTGGTGAACCAAAAAGTAAACATACAAATACAAGCAAAAGGCCGATCAAAGATAATGATGGCTAGTAAATTATTAGTCCATCTAAAACACAAGCTTTTTCACAGCTGGGAGGAGAGCGGGAGTATTTCCATTCTTTACACCCCACAAAGTCATGTTAGGTGTCATTGGACAGGTCAGAGTTTGGCCTTTCTAATGATTCCAAACATGACCATGTAAAATGCTGTGCAAAAAAACTAACACAAACCTACATAAAATAATTTATTTTGCACAAAATTGTCAAAATTAGCTCAGCACACAAGGATGAAATGGCTCAGCAGTGACGGGGTTAACAGTGAATAACTCCCTTTTTGGAATTATATACATTATATCATCAAAAAATGCTGACACATATAAAGGGAGTGATTTCCTTTCAAATAAACCCAACTTTTATTAGACATGATAGTGTCATTTTGAAATAAGTATTTCACCACAACTTGCTCTTACTTACATTGACACTACTACTTACATAAACTGTAACTAGATTACTTGTGCATTACAAATAAAACCACATTATAAAACACATGCTGCTGTTTTTTTTTTTCTCTTGAAGTAATTGCATGTAAAAAGGAAAAATAAAGTAAGGTTTTGATCTCGTTTCCATTTTGGGTATTTTCCCATGATGCAACATTTGCAAAAAGCTTTGCTATGTGGCTCTTGTTTATTCAATCTACATTAATTAAAAGAGCTTAAAAGACTTTTATCTACCCGACAGTGATGTCCGTTGAAATCATCCCACACAATACAATGATTTGATTCAGTGACCGACCATTAGACTCCTTATAAGGCCAATGCCACACAGTGAGGACTAAGTGAAGTAAAGATACTGTGGCGTGACAGTATACAACACAAAAGATCACACAATGGATGTACCCAGTGACACATTAAAGAGTAAAATATTTTTTTAACTAAACAAGCAAAAGAAAAAGAAAGCACATGTAAGATATCAGCAACATAAAATAATTAAGATAAGAACATTTAATTTTTTTGGTGCTAGTGTCCCTTTAAGAACTTTCTGAGCAATCCCAGTTTCTAATAACAAACTCCAAAGTGCTAAACTCATAAGCCATGCTGATTTCATGAAGAAATGAGAAAATCAGTGACTTCTTTTTCTTGTGAAAATGTATTTCATTCAATTTTCCCAGAACATGTCTGGGAGCATCTTTTTCTTTGATGTGTTTGACGTATGTGATGTCATCTATGTATAAGCACTTTCACAAATGGCACAATAGAAAGGTATGGGAGTATTTAATGACACTTCTTATAGGATTCCTGGTTCCTTTGAAAACAGATGATAGGCTTTCTTTAAAATTACGGGATATGAAGCCCACAAGCCAAGTGTAACGGTTTGACTGATGTTAGCATTGTATTACAACACTTACTGACTAAGCTTTAACCAGATCTCTATGCAGCTTGTTTTCTCTTCCGCAATTCATTTTGTAAATGCATAAATTCTAGTAAAATTCTGTTTCTGAGAGATCCCTTCTCTAGGATATGTGTTTCCTTGTTTAATTTTTTTTCTGAGTGTCTGATGTGGAATAGCTTGTCTGAGGACTTTGGTATGTTAGGGGGATGGAAAAGGGAAGAATTCCTAGTATGCGTGAATGAAAGGCATGGGAAAAAAAAAGTTCACCAACAAAGTTTAAAAAGCCTCTCTGCTTAAATAGCAACTCATCGAAGTGCTACAATGAATTACAACACAACATTTGTAAAATCTTTTTTTGTTTTAAATTGAAATATTTTAAATAAATTTATGTACTAATGTAAAGCATAATCTTGCTCAAATATGAACTTTGAAAATAAAAGCAGAGAATAGTTTTTCTTAAAACATGCACGCAAATAGCTTGGTCCTGGACTGAAGATCACTAATATGGCCAAGCCATATGGCACACACTTGGATTTCAGGTCAAATACAGAACACTGAGTCTGAGCTTTGATCTTGTATTATCATGATCATTGTTATAGCATGATCAATACCTATTTTATAGCTCTTCACAATATGTACAGGGAAGTAAAATAGGAAAGAGGAAAAGTTTTGAAATACTGAAATTTGAGGAAACCTGGGCCTACTCAAATGAGTTTATCACCTATGGAAAAAAATAAATATATATATATATAGTTATTCACTAACCTCCGAATTGGCTCCAAATTGCACCGAACGGTGCATTTCACTGTTATGTGCAATTCCAGGGCAGTTTGTCTATTCACAAAGCTGCCGATTTGTCAAATACAGGTGAAATGACAGCAAAATACTTTGGAATTCGCCACAATTTTGCAGCATTCTACGGCACTCAAATTGTCCCATAGAAGACTGTGGTGTTTTTTATTCACAGACTACCAATTGGCACGGAAATACCGGCTAAATGCCCTGAATTTTGGTGTTTCAATTTGACAGGTTTAAACAGGCAAATCCCATGGGTTTTAATGTAAAAAAGGTATATCCTGTAAAAAAATTTAAAGACCGTTTATTCATTTTATTTGTTGCAAAAAATATTTTGTTATTTTTTAAAAGACCTTTTTTATTTTTTGTATATTTTAGACAACTTTTTTTAAAAAAATAAAATATTTAAAAGACACTTTTTAAATATTGTAACAGATCTTTTTATTAGTTTTTAAAAGACTATTTTTATTATTTGGACACATCTTTCTAAATTTTTATTGATTGAAGCGCCTATTAGGAGACTTTTTTCAGTTCTGTGGAACTTGCCAATGCCAATTTGGCGCAATTAGGTGGTTATCAGTGCAATTCTGCAGTTTTTGCCGAAGTACGATAAATGCTTTGGCTGATTAAATTTTGGCAAAATACAATGTACCTTTAATAGTGAATACACCAGATTTTTGGCGCAACGGAATTGCCAAGTTGCGCCGAAATGGGCCGAAACGCAAAGCACCGAAATTGCATTTATGAATAGACCCTATAGTGTTTCGCAAAAATAATTAAATTAAAATCACTAATAATTTATAGCAACAATAATAATTTTCAATATTTGAGCACAGTAACAACAGGAATTAAATTTCAGGTGTACCTGTTTGGAAACATGAATTGTTTTGTTTATTTTTTTTGGTGACAGAAAGGCTTTTGTAGTATATAGAAAGTTGATTTAGGCTAGGGTCAGACAAACGCATTTTTCACGTCTACCGTCAAAAAATGTGTTGCTGCATCCGAACGCATTTTGTCACAGAAGACGCAATAGCGGTAATACGATGCGCACTTTTGGCCATATTTTTTGATGGAGCTATACAAAACAAATGAACGTGATGTTGGCTGGACATGTGCAGCGTCTGACGTCTCCAAGTCACGCACACACCACTATGCCGACACAGCGCAATCTGTGCTTCAGTACTAGCGATTCCACGTTCTCGAAAAGATGCGTTTGTTTGCCGCTCGTGTTGCGCGGCCGAACTTTCGTGCGGCCGTACTTTGAATATTGGCCGTCATTGGACGTCATTTGCTGCTACTATGGCCGTAATAAAGTGCGCCTCAACGCACGTGCGCACTGCGTTTGTCTGATCCCAGCCATAAATTACATCTATCTATCTGAGTCACTAAAAACATTGAGCAACAAGTCTGAACACACCAGTAAATTAAAAAACTTTTTTGTTTTTTCAATTTATTTTTAGCTAATCTTTGATACGGCCTTCTCTACCATGAAAATTGTGTTGCAACAGAAAACGTTCAACACAAAAAAATCATAACTTTTATATCTTTGTGAATTTTGATTTCAGTGTTTTAAGGAATTCCAAAACTTTGCATCAGTTTTTATATTCATATGAAGAAGTTCATTTATTTATTTATTTATTTGCAAAGTATTTTACCAGGAAGGATACATAGAGAATAAACATATCTAAAAACAGATTACTTCAAGAAGACTATCACTTCACTCCATAATCTCCCCTCAGTGTGCGACCTCTTTCCTCTTAGACTATAAACTCTTGAGCAGGGCCCTCTTTTTTTGTTGTTCTCAAGTGTGTCAAACCTGTTTTGTTAATTTGGTTTGTATTGTCCTACCCACTGTACAGCACTATGGAATTTGTTGACATTTTATAAATACTTACAATTGTATATCATGCTTCGCTTACCTTAATACTAAAAAAATCAATATGTCAGGGGGCGGAGCTTACTGCCTATGAGTGAGGTTGCGTTCTAAAGAGCTTTCCGGCTGTTGCTTTTCTTTTTGTTGATTATAGTGACCCCCCGCTGGCTGACGTGATTTTTTTCTAGCAAGAGGTGAACTGGACAATCTGCTGACTTGAACCCAAACCATCCCTCTGCCCTTCGAGTGCTGTTTGGGGCAATTGTGAGCATTCGGCTTACATTTGCGGCCTACCACTTAGGTGTACCTGCACTTTTCTGGGATACATCGAGAGCACCTCAGCTTTTACTACCTTCTGGTCCAATTCTGCTGATGGGTATAAAATCTGGGAAGAAATCCTGTCTGCTGGAGGGCCCTCAGCAGTGGGATATCTGTGAATCTATGGGGGATGACCAGAGATGGCGCCACGGAGGTACCCCGAAAGGTTCAACCCCAAAAGGTTCAACCAGACACAGGCTCCTAGGATGAGGATGGCCTTTCCTCGTCAGAGGCTGAGAAGGCTCCCCAGAAATCGGCTTGCGGAGTAGCTTATGTTACTGGGCAGATTGAGGGTTCTGGTGGTGTGAGGACCCTGGCACCATGCACATTGATTGGAGCAGGCTTCTGTGGTCCTAGCGTGGTGGCACTGACCCCTGCGGCCCTACTTGAAGGCGATGGTGGTGATAACCCTTTACCTTCCATGAAGGGAGATATTTGACACATGCTTGGTGGGCTGCATACACTTTGGCGCTCTGATTTGATGCCATGCGGCTGAAGTGGCTGCTATTAAGGGTCGAGTGGAAGATATTGAGGTGCAGATGGAGGGTGCTGAGGTGGGGAGACCTGTCTTACTACTCAGTTGGAGTCCTAGCAGACCCAGGTGGTCCTGCTCTCTGGGGCTGTGGAGAGCATGGAGGCTCGACACCACAGGAGAAATGTGCGGATCCGGGGGATCCACGAAATGATCCCACCGGATGCCTTACTGGCCAATGTCAATAGACTAGCTTCCCACGTGCTGGGGGGCACCGTCTGTAACAGCAGGTGTTTTCATCACCGTTATGCACATCCAAAAAGCGGCTGCGGCACCGGTTGATGATCCACGAGACGTAAGATCTGTCGCTGGGGATGTTGCTGCCAAGCATTGCCTGTTGTCGATTCCCATTGCCTGAGCTACGATTGCTTTTGAGGACAGCTTTGTCATTCTTTAGTGACTTACCTCTTATGACTTTAATAGCTTGGAGACAATTTTGGGATGTGTCCACTTTTTCATGGAGTAGCAGGATTTGGTATCGATGGGGGGGTTGGCGGGGCCCTTATACATCACTTATGCCAATTTGAGCCACTTCATAGCTACTCCTGCCTAGGCATGGAGCCCCCTACACTCCCTGGGACTTTCGCCTGATCGGATCTCTGTTGACCCGGGCCCACGTGACCCTCTTCTTGCTGCTACTGACCCAGGCTACATTTCTGTAAACCACCTTCCCCCTTTTCTCTTACTTTGCTTACCTTTATTTTATTTTAGTTTGTTTCTTCTTCTCCCCTCCGCTCTTATTATATTATTTTTTATGGTACTGGTTTGCTCCTGACGAGCCCTATTCACAGTTCTTATAACACCTATAACAGTATTTTTGAGTCTCTTTAGTGATGGCTCTGCGTGGCCTATTCTTCTGTGCTTTCTTTATGACTTATTCCATATTATTTTATGTCTTTAAAACAGCATTTTATGCTATTGTTAAGACACCTGAATACTTGGTGGTTTTGGAGTGCGTTCCCATTTTTTGGACTCCCCATCCTCTCCGTTGGAGGGATTGCGGTAAAATGGGTTTGTATCGGGTGCGCTGGGCCAATATCTACCATGGCTCTGCCTGCCGTACTTGGCCCTGGTGCTACCCTGGCCTTGTGACCTCTACTTTGGCCTTCTGTCGACCTGTGGGTCTGCAGCAGCGCGTCGCGTATGTCACCCTTTTTGGTGGTCGTCCGTGTCCCTTTTATCTTCACCCCCCTTTTTTCCCTTTTTTTTCTCTTCCATCTGTTTTCCTCCCATGCTTTGATCGTCTTGTACTTTGAGACGGCTATTGTTGTTGCTCTCCTTTGTCTGTTGAGAAGACCATTGTAGTCTCTCTCCATTGTATGATGATTCTGTTTACTGACTTTTATTCATTTTTGATATTATTGCCATATTGTGTATTATTGTACATAATATATTCTTTCCACATAAAAAATTTTAAATACGAAAAAATTCATAATCAATATGTCAATTATTTGTAATGCTTTGCAGCCTTATATTATAAACAAGAACTATAGAATTAAATGTAAACATGAAAATAAACCATTGCTAACACAGCACCAGAATTAAAACAGTGGTTTATTTTCAAACCAGGGACGTATGAACAGAATGTAAAACAAGACAAACTAAATTAATGTAGGAAAATATTTGTGATAATGTTGCCAATTAAATCTTTTATTGAACAGGAGACAACTTAATTTGATTTTTTCATGCTGTAAGCCTGTCTACCATAACATTGTGCGCAATACCCTGCTTATTCACCATCAGCCATTCTGTAGAGACCAGCTGACTCTAAAAATAGGGCTTTTAATAACTATATATAAGGTGTGGATTGTAATATTGTCATGGAACATTAGCCTTGAAGCTGTTTCTCAAATGTATTGCGTCTCTGAATATGCTGATCTATATAAGAATGTCAGAATAGCAACTTTTTGTAACAATAATCCCACACAATCGGTGGTATATATAGAATGCAATTCACTGTATTAAGAATTGGAAATGCTTTTCTCATTCTACTGCCAAAGCAACAATTGTATATTCTTCCACATTTTATGCATTATGTTGAAAACTATAAATCACACTAAACATCTGCCGTTTAAGCTTACAGTTTGTTTTGTATCAATACCTGGGTACAATGCAGGGATGGGGAACAGTATGAATGGGGCATATTTTAAAAGGTAAGGATCGAGAGAAACTAGGATAGGGTGGGGTTATGAAACCACATGGAAAAGTTGGATGCTGTCACCTGTTGAGCTGGCATTCCACAAAAGTAGAATCCAAAGAGCAACAAGAGAAGCTTTACTGTGAAGCATGTCTTGTCACTATTTGAATTTTACTTTTTTGGAATGCCAGTGTTTGTTGGAGATGCAACAATAGCAAACATTGCCGCTTTGTGAATAACCCCTTTAGCAGTGATGGCAAACCTTGGGTTTAGAGGGACACTGTAGGTTAAGATGGGAGGGCTAAAAATGGAAGGGTTATATACTAAAGTCTCCCAATTCCCTCCGTAGTCCAAGCCACCATTTTTAATTTAAAAGTTTGCATTAATACACACTTTCTCTCCAGCTCTGGCTCTCCCTTATTGCCAGGGCCACCTCTAGCATTTGAGGAGCCCTTCTCACGACAGTTTTTTGGGGCCCCTCGTCATGCTTTTAATGCCACACCTCCTTTTATTCACACAGATACACACAATGACAACCAATCTTCCCAGTCCACCTAGATAGACACCCTTGACCCCTCTAACCTCCAGATAAACATCTCTCCTTTGCCACTCCTTCTCTCCCAGATAGAGAGGCGGCGTTCATTGACAATTTTTATCAGAGGGACGGTATGAGCAGTGGTGTGGTGCCCCTCCAAGTGAAAGGCTCTGGGTTTGCACCTTGCTCGTCCCACTTAAACGGCAAGCCTGCGTGTTGCTCTCCCTCCCAAGGAGGAAGCCAATTCAATCCAAGCATACGGAGTGTCATGCTGCTACCAGCTCCTTACCCCCCGGTTCTCTAGTCATTTGGCTGAGACCCCCAGCAGCTCCAAAGTGTGGCCCCTCAGGTCCAGGAGGACCCCTGTTGTCTCTATTGCCCGGTCGGCATCCATGCCACAGTCTGGGCTTCCCCCTCTGAATTGGTGTCCTCTGACACGGAGAGACCCAGACGCCCACGTGTTCCAAGATGGCGGCTGTGAGCAGGACACCGGAGCCCTGCCAATCCACTACCAGGGGGCGTGACCAACTCGCACACATCTTCCAGGGCAACCCACAGCATCGCTCACTGATTGGTGAATCTCCCACAAGGCACCCTATTTAAACCCAGACTGCCTTTAGCACACTGCTCAGTTGTCATGCGCCTACCCAGTATCTTTCCCTAAACTTCATGAACTCTATCTTGGATTACTCATTCTTTGACCCTTTTGCCTGTACCACGACTCGGCATACTTTCTGCCAGCCCTCGACCTTTTGCCCGTACCACGACTCAGCCCACCAGTCCTGACCTTGCCTCATGCCTACCTCCTTTACTCGGTTGGCGGGATTTTTCTCAAAGCTAGAGGTAAAACCATACGGAATACTCTGCATCCTGAACTCCATCAACCCCAATCTGACACTGAGAGCCATTGAGTGATGAGAAGTGATTGAGTGATGTACTGTGCATACCTAAATCTGAGAGGGCTCATTGGTAAAGGCTAATTGACAGCTTTCTGAGGTGGGGGGGTAATCAAACCTGCTTGGTTAGACTCCGTGTAGAGAGTTAGACATTTCTAATTAATTTATTTTTTTACTTATGTAAGATATTTCCTTTCATATGCTCATAAATATGTGTACAGCAACACCAAGTTAAACATTCTACTGGTAAAATGTCATGCCCTGTTTCATTAACCCATTCACTACCATGCAATTTTTGATTATTTTTTTTATCATAACAATTATTTGAACCGTGGGATGCAAAGATGACAATTAAATACATGGAGAAATAGAATGTTCTCATAGATTGTTAAAATATTACAATATTGCAAATTTGCTCATTCTTATTTTAAATTTTTTTGCTCATCTCTCAGGTATGCCGTTCAAGTTCTATACTCCACTCTGGATTTCTAAGATTTCATACCTGGTTTTACCATCCACTGCGAAGTTGGTGCGCCTACTTTGGAGATCAGACTTCCTTTAAAAGAGAGTCACACCCTTAGGACTTGGCTTTAGCATTGTGTGATCAACCATCATCAGTGGTGTATTCTGAAGCTCCCGCTCTATCTAGTGTCCTGAGTCTCCAACCTGTCTTGTCGCCTCCACTGTTCCTGTTGTGCAGGTCTGGACTAGGTGCAAAAGATCGGCCTTGGACTTTATCTAGATCGGCCCACTCTGATTATGCAAACATGCAGGGCTGGATTCAAATCTCTGGCCTGCAACAAAAGATTTTGTTTGGATTTTTTGGCATTTAGTGAAATGAAAAAATATTTTATGTTAATTGTGTGCAATTTCGATGTTTTGTGTTCTGCCGCATTTTGGTGCTTTTCAGTGATTACATTTCACCAAAAATACAGTGAATTCACTATCTAGTGAATGTTAACAGTCTTATGCCAAAAATGGAGTTGCCGAACTGTGCCAATAACCGCTGAATTGAGCCGAATTCGGAAAATTCCTCTGAACTGAAAAAAAAAGTTGTGAAAATGAGGTATTGATATGCTAATGAGGGCTTTCAATGTATTACAAACAAAATCGAGTTAATACAACTCTGGGGGTGAAATGGTTAAAATGAGACGGAAGTGTCCTATGGACACCATGGAGGGGATTTTATTTATTATTTATTTATTTATTTGCAAAGTATTTTACCTGGAAGGATACATTGAGATTTCTCTCGTTTTCAAGTATGTTCTGGGATTAAGAACATTGAACTAATAGCACTGCCCACAGCATCCGCGAGTTTAGTGATCGCTAAGGGGCAGGCTGCCGGATTCAGCGCCTGCCCCACGATCTGCATGGGAAACTGGGACGTTAAGGGAAAGTTAGCGAATGCTAGTTTTTCCCTTAGCATCCCGGTTTTAGCTCAGGGCAGCGCACAGTGCCCCATGTTTTTTATCTGTTATTAATAATTATTCATTATTATTAATAAAAGATCATAATCTTTGTGCATCTCTATAATACATCATCTCTGGTTCTGTGCGGCAACGGTTGGGAATGAGACATAAAGCATTAACATATTCTGCAGCACTGTATAATGGGTAGGACAGTTTGTCACAAGAAGAATGATAGGAAAAGAGGACCCTGCTCAAGGGAGTTTACAACCTAAGGTTCACACTATACCAGCCTTCTAGAGAATAACAGATTTGTCCTTACCAGGCTTGGTGCCTCTTTATGTTAGGGCACAACACCCATGGAATCCAGACTTCCAATCTAACACCTCATTCCAAATAGTACATTGTTGTAGAACCTTTTAACCCAAAGTTCACATACTTTTTTCATCTTGCCATGTGAACGATTACTCAATGTCTTCCATAACAAAATAAATATAGATATATTATAGACGTATACATGTTTAAGTTTGCATCTCTTTTAAAAGATGAACCATGTTGTTATAAACGGTGCAAACCTTAATAATACCAGATATGAGTAAAAATTTTACATAACATTTACATAAATCTTGATCTTCTAATTTACAGTTTTCATTTTCACACCTGCTGTGTAATTTAAGCTCACTGATTTATTTTGATCCCATTCCCCTCCGCCGGGTAAATCATCCTGCTCTGTGATGGGAACACAGAATTACAGCTGTTTGAAAAGAATTTAAGGACAATAAGAGATCTTATGTTTGTCTGTCAATGGTCATAAATCAGCTTCACAGAACAGTAATTTTCTCAAAAACAAACTAAGATGTGAAAAAGATAGAGAGTAAGTCATGCAGGAAACCACACTGAGCTATGGTACTGTTTCATGTAAGCAGCAAGAGACAGATGCTGATGAAGTGAGATAACTAGGATGCCAGTTTGTTTGGAGAGTCATTCTATAACTAAGGGCATTTAAAATCTACTAATTTGTAAGAGTTTTACATGCAAGACCTTAAGTGTACAACTAGACAGGCAACTTTTATTTTATATAATTAATTTTACATTTTTATTCCCACTTTACAAATCAAACACATTAATGTCTGCATTGCTTTCTGTAGAAAATAAAGTAATAGAAAAATTAGTATTTAGCTCCTTCACTACCAAGACCGTCTATTCTCGATCTGCAAGGTCCCTGCTGGTGCCTGATACAGAGTATACTCGATATGGTGGTCCACTGGAGCAATGCAAAGGAATTTTGGTTATTTCAAGTACAATTAATTTGTAACTGGGTCTCATAAAATTCTCCTACAGTTTTAAGTCCGAGAGCATGGCATCCAAGATGATAATACTCTTTAAAGCAGCTGGGAATACCCCAAACAATATGTTGGTTACAATAGTGCAGGTGATCTCTAGCGCTCCCCATGTTAAATATAGGACATGGTAAGTACAGTACGCTTGCACTAATGAATCGCAAATTACAGCATGCTAAGTCATTTTTACCGTTTGTAGCGAGAGGGAAACGATCTGATGGTCAGGCGCTAGACTGACTTTACCTGGCACTAACATGAAAACATGCCAACGCTAGGGTTAGCTCACACCAGGTGATAGGGTCCTTAGAAAAGAAACCACTACAAGCAGCTCCAAGTGAGCATGCTCTGTGAGTTGGTACTGAGATTACATAGCCACCCAAGCAAAATCACCTATCAGGAACCACTCCACCAATCAACAAGCCAGTAGCAGCACACAGAAGAGGGAAAAAAAATCCCCCAAAAGAGATTAAACAAATAAATAAATAAAACAGAGGGTTCTCTCCCTCTAGAAAATACAAACAGACCAGTCAAGACAGACCTCCTGAGGAAACTGCTGTTTTTTTAACATCTACTTGTAAAATAGCCTACTTAGAAAAGAGACCACTAGAAGCAGATCCAAGTGAGTAACTCATTGTGGATTTTATACAAGGTTTTTAACCCTTAGCTCTGTTAAAAAATGGTGGGAGTTCGATTCACAATATATGTATATAAGTGCTTAAGCCTGTCACAAACGTCAATGTATCCCATCGCGACAGGTCCTACTGTGTAAATCACCAAATGACTGCCATTATGGGAGTAACTCATGTATTTAATAAATATTTATTTAACTCAATTATTTAATATTTACTGTTATTTTTAACTTTAGAGTGCAGTCAATACATATATACAGTATGTATATCATTTGCATATCGTACCCGGAGTTCCTTGCTTCATATGGGGAATGTGGCACATTATATATAGTAAATCCACAATGATTTACTCACTTGGATCTGCTTCTAGTGGTCTCTTTTCTTTTCTAAGTAGGCTATTTTACAAGTAGACGTTAAAAACCAGCAGTTTCCTCAGGAGGTCTGTCTTGACCGGTCTGTTTGTATTTTCTAGAGGGAGAGAACCCTCTGTTTTATTTATTTGTTTAATCTTTTTTGGGGATGCATAAAAGTGAGACAGGGGTCATTTGCATATCCTACCCAGAATTCCTTGTTTCATATGGGGAATGTGGCACAGGAACTCTGGGATGCAATTCTTTGAATTGCTGTGATGTGCAAGTGGCTTCTGCAATAATAAACAACTAATTATAGCGTGGAGGCTTTTTATCTCACTTTTTGTCCTCCACCACAACCCTTGTAAGCACTGATTTACCCTACGGGTCCAAGCATCCACTGAAACTGGTCATGCCTAGCTCCTAGCTGATGAGGGTCCAACAAACCCGAAACAGCGCTGTCCTAGAAGTGTTTTTGACCAGTTGCAGCAACCTTATCTCTGCTAAAAAGCCATAGTATGATTTTATTATTATAGCATTGATTTTAGGGTTCTGTGTAATAACAGACCCAGGATGCATAAAAATGAGAGGTCATTTGCATATTCTACCCAGAATTCCTTGCTGCATATGGGGAATGTGGCACAGGACCTCTGGGATGCAATGCTTTGAATTGCTGTGATGTGCAAGTGGCTTCTGCAATAATAAGCATAACTATATATTTATATATATATATATATATATAAATCGTGATGGGTGAATAGCGCACGCAAGAGACTTAGTATCGATAAAAAATGAATTTTATTATTGCGAGTCGACGTTTTAGTCCATGCTGGACTTTCCACAAGACACATACAGGTTATTCAAAGAGATCTGAATTCCTGGCGAAAGGTAACCGAACGCTGAAATTCAGCGTTCGGTTACCTTTCCTGGCCATTCGGCTATCCAGAGAGCAGGCAGTTCGCCAAATGTTGGCGAATTGCCTGCACATACAGTGCCTGTTCGGTGCCTGTTCGAGGGCAGTGAAATCCCCATAGAGAAGCAAAGCTTCGGCTATTCAGAGAACAAAACCCAGCAGTGAAAAGTTGCCAAATTGCCCTGCCATTCGGTGGTTTCACTCGACAGGTTTATTCAGGCGAATCCCATAGGTTTCAATGTTAAAAATATTCCCGTTTTAATTCAATATCTAATAAACCGTTGATTATAATATTCTGCAGTAAAAAGTCTCTTTATTTTTAGATTTTTTGGGATCTTTTAGGCATTTTTGGGGATTTTTTTGCAAACATTTTTTTCCATTTTTTTTTAAATCGTTTTTTCTTTTTTCTGTAACAGTCCTTTTGATTATCATTCATTGGATCTTATATGTAAATTTCAGACATTTTCGTTCTGTAGTTTCTTTGCAAACAGCGTTTCACTTTTCAAACATTCAAGCGTACTGTTTTTTTTTTCTCACTCCATTTATCTGCGGTGTCGGGTTTTTCCGGCGGCTGCTCTGCGTTGTGATCGGCTCCTGCTCGGGTTTCTCAAGCGTGTTCGTTGGGGTTAATCCAGATGTTTTTGCCAGTTTTGATGTGCATTTGCCTGGGTTTTGCGGTGAGTGTTTGTCAGTAGGGATGAGCCGAACACCCCCGTGTTCGGTTCGCATTCGAACTCGAACAATTTCAAAAGTTCGAGTGCGAACACGAACTGAACTCAATGCAAGTCAATGGGACTCGAAAGTTCGAATTTTAGAGTGTCTTGCAAGAGGGCATATATGCAAGATATTTGCCATAAAAGGTGTATGGGGGTCCGGGTAGTGCCCTGGGGGACAGGAAACAAGGAAAAAAAAGTAAAAAAAAAAGTTTTTAAAGGAACAGTGAGTTTTCCATGAAATAAGGTTTAAAAATAAAAACAAAAAATTCCATAAATATTTCAAATATCGTGCCTAGGAGGTCACCATAACCTGCCCGTGAAGTGGCGGATTTGTAGGATGTATAGAAACATTTAAAAACAAAAAGATGACGTTTCAAATGACGGTAAACTGTTTTCCTTTAATCTATTCATAAACAACTGCTTGGGGCGGCAGTCTGTATTAAAAAAGGAGACATTTTAGGACACGCAGAACATGTTTAGTGATTTTTTTGGCTAAATTATGGTGAAACTTATGCAGGCTTTGGATGAAAGTAACAATAGATGCTTTAAAATTGGGCCTTTAGTGTCAGCAACAGTGTAACCCCTCTGTGGTATTGTGGAAGAGTGCAGGGTTGGACCCTGCGGTCCAAAAATGTAAATGATATAAATCTGGTAATATAGGCGTCAGTGTCAATGCAGCCAAATATTGTGCCTTTCATGGCAGCAAGTGCCTTCACACCATAACCCTTTTGTGGTATTGTGGAAGAGTGCAGGGTTGGAGGTTTTGTGAATGCAGAAGAGATCCCCGATCTATTCCGTTACGTCAGCATCAGGGGATTGATAGGTGCTGATCCAGGACTGATTCATTTTTATAAATGTCAGCCAGTCTACAGAGTCGGTGGACAGACGCACTCTTTTGTCTGTGACAAAACCTCCAGCGGCACTGAACGTCCTTTCAGAAAGCACGCTGGATGAAGGGCAACCTAGTAGCTGCATAGAAAGTTGGCTAAATTCTGGCCAGTGATCCAATCTCAACACCCAGTAAGCCAGTGGATCATCTGATGGAAAGGCATCCAGGTCTGCCCTTGCCCCTAGGTTGTCCTGCACCATATGGTGAAGACGCTGGCAATGGGTGCCTACATTTGACGTACCTGGGCGTCGTGGACTAAAAAAATTTAAAAGGCATCAGTCAAGCGGTCCCGGCCTTCACCGCTCTTCCTCTGATCATCCGCAGCCTCAAAAGCACCTGTGTCATCACTTGGTAACCTACCAGTGCCTGGAAAGGTGTTACACAAGTGTCGCTTTAGAACGTATTCAAGTTGTTTCATCCTGTGCTCCCTCTGTGCAGGCAGGATGAGCTCTGCAACTTTACCCTTGTATCGTGGATCAAGAAGGCTTGCCAACCAGTAATGATCCCTCTCCTTGATAGCACGAACCCTGGGGTCCTTTACCAGGCTTTGCAGGATAAGGGAGCCCATGCAGCGTAGGTTGGAGGTGGCATTAGCTTCCGAATCTTCCAGGTCAATGAGGATGACCCATTGTGCACTTCCTCCTCCTAGCCACGTACTAGTCCTTGTGTTTCTGGGCACACAAAACCCTCCCTTGAGGAATCCCCACCTTCAATGTCCCAATACTTAAATATTCCTCCTCCTGTCTGATCTGAGGAGGACCCGCTGGAATGCTGTCTGCAGAAAGACTGGGGCCTTGAGCTAGGGAAGGCCTCCTCTTCCTCCCGCTGCTCTGCCTCTAGAGCCACATCTATAATTCACCGCAGAGTGTGCTCCAGCAGGAACACTAAAGGAATTGTGACACTGAATCATGCACTGTCCCTGCTCACCCTCCTCGTTGCCTCCTCAAATGGTGACAGTACAGTGCATGCATCCTTGATCATCAGCCACTGCAGGGGGAAAAAAAAACAAGTTGACCTGAACCTGTCCTTGTGCCATACTCACACAGGTACTCGTTGATGGCCCTCTGCTGCATGTGTAGACGCTGCAGCATTGCTAATGTTGAGTTCCACCTGGTAGGCATGTCACAGATCAGACAGTTTGTGGGAAGGTGGAATTCTCTTTGAATTTCTGGCAGGCGAACACTTGCTGGGAATGACTGTCTGAAGTGGCTGTAGACTTTTCTGGTCAGGCTGAGAAGCTCTGCCAGCCCTGGGTACCTGGTTAGGAAACGCTGTACCACCAGATTTAGGACGTGTGCTAGGCATGGTACATGCGTCAACTTACCCTGGCGTAGGGCGGAGAGAAGGTTGCTGCCATTATCACAGACGACCTTTCTTAGCTGAAGCTGTCGTGGTATTAACCATCTCTGCACCTGCCCCTGCAGAGCTGACAGAATTTCTGGCCCGGTGTGGCTCCTGTCCCCTAAACAAACCAGCTCAAGCACAGTATGGCATCTTTTTGCTTGAGCCATTGCGTAGACCCTGTCACGCGTCAGTTTAACTGCCACTTCGCCAGAGACAGAGAAGGAGGAGGAGGAGGCGGAAGAGGGAGAGGTGGTGGTGGAGCAGACAGACCTCATACAAGCAGCTTTCTGGAGGCGTGGTGGATGAACAAGCTCCAGCACAGAGCCCCGTCTTGGATCCCTCCCAGCTGCAATCAGAGTTACCCAGTGTGCCGTGAAGGAAATGTAACGGCTCTGTCCATGCTTGCTGGACCACGTGTCTAAAGTCACATGCACCTTGCTGTTGACTGCCTCTCTCAACGACTCAATAACATTGTGTTCCACGTGCTGGTATAGTGCTGGAATGGTCTTCCGTGAAAAGTAATGGCGTTTTGGAAACTGCCACTGTTGTACAGCACATTCCTCAGACGCTGAAGTCAAGCTCTTCCCGACGTAAATGACGTCATCGCGCCATGCGCGATTACGTCATTTCCAGGCGACCCCCCCGGCAATGCTGGGAGATCACCTGTAAGGGAGGGGGGATCTGTTCGGATCCCTCTCCCTCCCGATCGAGAGGTCCCACAAAAAACAGCCAGACACCGCTTAAAAGGAGATAGTCTCCCCTTTTAAGCGGTGCCTGGCTTTAACCCCTTAGGCACCGGGTCGCACTTCGGTGCCTTGCGGCGCCGAAGTGCAGCCTGGCTCCGGTGGGGGCCGCCATCTTGGATGGTGGCTCCACCCCGGGGACCCCCTCACTGCCTGACATCCTCGCGCATAGCGTGACGACATCAGATAGCCGGGGAACCCCTAGCTGCCCAGAATTCCCTAGTGAAGATATGGGGTTCATTTGAGGGTTCACAGTGATGCTGTGAGGTTGTGTATAGAGATGCTGTGAGGCTGTGTATAGAGATGCTGTGAGGTTGTGTATAGAGATGCTGTGAGGCTGTGTTTAGAGATGCTGCTGGGGTTGTGTATAGAGATGCCGTGTATAGAGATGCTGATGGGGTTGTGTATAGAGATGCTGTTTGTGTATAGAGATGCTGTGAGGCTGTGTATAGAGATGCTGATGGGGCTGTGTATAGAGATGCCTTGCGGCGCCGAAGTGCGGCCTAGCTCCGGTGGTTGGCCGCTATCTTGGATGGCGGCTCCACCCCCGGGTCCCCCCTCACTGCCTGATGTCATCACGCATAGCGTGATGACATCAGATAGCCGGGGAACTCCTAGCTGCCCGGAATCCCCTGGTATAAGGGTTTGACTGCGGTGGGTTTAGTAGTATGGGGTTGTGAGCCCAGGATGCAGTGATGGAGGCAGGTTCAGGATCACAAAGGGTGTTTATTGAATATAAACATGGTAGCATAGAATCCGACAAGGAACAGGCAATGGAATGGTCAGGGTCAAGCAAAGGGTCTGGTACACGGGGGGTCCTAGATGGGGGGCAGAAGGGGAGCAGGATGGGAGAGTACCGGTATATGAAGTAGATGAATGTCCAGAAAATACAGAGGGTCCTTGGAGTCTTTGGTTGCAAAATTCAGGAGATGGTCAGGAGGTTTCAGGGAGCTTGGCAGATAGGTTTGCAGTCAGTAACTTCAATGTGGAAGTCCAGAGGAAAGGGTGGGACTCCCTTATATGATGGGGAAATTAGGGAAGATGAAGGGCAGGTGAGTCTCCCTGGCCAGAGTTAGAGTTCATGATGTGCAAAGTCATTACAGAAGTCCTGGAACCTGCAGGGGGCCTGCAGGCTGTGGAACCAAAGGGGGCGCCAGGGGGTCAGGGCTTCCAGGACCTTACACCTGGTGAAGATAGGGGGTTTATTTGAACCCCAATATCTCCAGAACCATGGCAGCTAGGGGGTCACGGAGGGTGTCAATCGAAAGGCATGAGCATGGCCTTGTTCACATTTCAATTATAATGTGAACAATGATGCTGCACTAATGATTTTTTTCTATGGGGTGCATTTGCTATAAATCACGTAATTCCCCTACACAAAATGTAACAAGTCCCCATTTCAAATTTTTGTACAAGCACACCCCATAGAAAACATAACTGCAAACGCTCATGTGCTAAAATGTGAAAAAAAACACTTTACACACTGCAGATGATTAAAAATTCTATTTTTATTGCATTTTTTGTCATAATATACAGGCAGGACATGACGTATACATATAAAATTAATATATTATGAATCTGCGGAGTCTGCCGGAAAGAACGATATCTAATATGTCTGGGTCATTTAATAAAATGTGGCTTCAAATCGCGTTTAAACATGATGAGCGAAAGCGGTAAAAATGGGCTGAGCACACAGCAGTGAAATGCAGGGTTAAGGGGTTAAACAGCATATTAGAGGAAGATTTAGTAGAGAAATGAACACTTCCCAGAAGCACAGTTGTTGTTTGATACATGTTCAGGAGACACCACACCCTCAGTCTACAGACAATGTATCAAATTCATCAGACCAGACTAATTAAAAGCACATGTTTATTTCCAAACACTAATTAACACCTGTTGTTTACAGCGTTTGAGAACACAGGTCATTTAGAGGTGAGAATCTTTGCACGTAGACATTATTTTTTAATTCAATATCTAATAAACCATTGCTTATAATATTCTACAGTAAAGAGTCTCTTTATTTCTAGATTTTTTGTATTTTTTTAAGCATTTTTTATACTTTTTTCAAAAAAACTTTTCGAACTCGAACCGAACACGCCAAAAAGTTCGAAGTTTGCGAACGACCAAAGTGACTCCGAACTGATCGAACCGAACAGCTCATCCCTATTATAGAGCAGCCCTGATGACGAATATTGGCCGCTTGTTTACGGGGCTGAATCTCCACCAATGGACCTCCTTGGTTCTACCCTGCTCGCTGCCGCATGACTTTGTGGGATTATTATGGACACCTAAATCTCGTAGACCAGTGTATGATGACCTCCCTGCCTTACCCGCGCTTCTCATGCATGTTTGGGATGTGTCTCGCTCTATTTTGTCTGCGATTCACCCCCTTTCTTTGGCCTCTCCCCTCTCAGTATTTACCCATTTAATTCTGAATTTTGACCCCCGCCCCTGGTGTCGTATCTCGCTCGGAACCTTATTTTCCTTTTATGCTTCTCACGACCTCTTTTCTTTCCTCCAATTACAAGAGAAACATTCCCTTCATCCTAAATTTGGCTTCCACTTTTTGAGACTAAGAAATACGACCTAATTCATCTCCCTCCCACCGCTGACATACTGACTCCGTTTGAGTATTATTGTTTGACCCCATCTCCTGACACTCGTCTCCTTTCCTTAATTTATCAATTACTATTAACTAGACGCCCACTTAAACCATGGAGATGTCAACTAACCTGGGAAAAATATTTGAAACATGCGCTTTCAGCGGATCAATGGAGGGAATGTTTTCTCTTAGATTGTAAAAAATTTCGATGTATCTCATTAGTGGAGGCTAGGAAAAAGATTTTATACCGTTGGTACATTACACCTGACAGGGAACATCATTATAACCCAAATGTATTTAGAACTTGCTGGAGATGTGAGGAAGAGAAGGGCACCTTTTTTCATGTCCGGTGGTCTTGCTCCCGACTTACTACTCTTTGGGACCAAATCGCCTTCCTGAGCTTGGAGATTTTAAATGCAGATCTTGCCCCAACTTCAGATGTTTTCCTCCTTCAACTGTTTCCCGACTCCCTCACTAAGTTCCAGAAACAATTGCTAGCTCATATCCTGCCGGTCGCTACTACTCTCATAGCTGCTAATTGGAAATCAGACATAGTTCCCACTGTGGGTGCTATTAAAACCAGGTTGGGTGAGTTGAGATCCTTGAATGCCATGGCCAGAGCTTTGATGGGACTGCCTCGGGTGGGGCTGGACCACTGGTCTATTTGGGACATCTATACTGTTAAAACTTAAGACTTTATTTGCTGTGCTAAGTGATGGGCTATTTCTGTGGACTCGCCGACTATAGGTGACTATAATCGATAATGTTTGATTCTCTTTCATGGTGCATATCTCTGTTGTTTCCCTTTTTTCCTTTTATTTTTGTACCCTTCCTGTTTTATTTATTTATGTGTAAATTTGTTGAAAAAACTCAACAAAACTTTGTATTTAAAAAAAAAAAGGAGGTCATAGCACCGTGGCCAGAACACCTTCGAATCGCTAACGGGTTAAAAAACCTGTTAGCGCTTGTTAGCACTTGTTAATTAGCGATTCGTAGCGTGAGTTTCCTGTACTTTGCACCTAACATGGGGAGCACAAAGTGAAAGTAGAGAGTAGCTAGTGTTAGGATCACTTGGTCCTAACGCTAGTTAAAAAGAGCTAACTGAAAAAGTTACTACCAGCTCAGAGGTGTAGGTAACAGATTCTGCTGCTGCATAATCCGTTACCTGCAGCTCAAGACCCCCCAAAAAACAAATACTCACCTCATCCCATGGCGAGAACGGCGGTCTGATCCGCTGCTTGTAGCTGCCGAGAGCAGAGGGAGACTGGGGGAAGAAAGTCCCCTGTCTTCATCCACGATTACTCCGCCGACCAGAAGGATCTTGTGAGAGACGAGATTCTGCCGGTCATGTGACCCAGCAGCTCGATCCTCTATGGAGTTCTATGGACGCCATAGAGAGGATGCTGGGGATGGCGCCGTAGTGCTAACCCCCGGCATCCGCTGGCTTAGCAATCGCTAAGGGGCAGATTGCTGGACTCGGCACCTGCCCGCGATCTGCTGGGGAAACCGGGACACTAAGGGAAGTTAACGAACGCAAATTTTTCCCCTTAGCGTCCTGGTTTTAGCTCAGGGCAGCTGATAGTGCCCATACAGATATAACTATGTTTTCCTAATCATTCTATAAACAAAATTATTAATAGGAGGTGGAATGCACTACAGCCTGTTACTTCAATACTTGGTATTTTTTTTTTAGAATTTTCTAATGTTATACTAACAGAGAGATTGAGTCATTGTGTTGCTTAGCAATCATGCTTTAGCATAACATGGGCTCTAATAACATAACACTAGCTCAGGCAAGTGCAGTAAAGTCTGAGTTGTATCATGGCAGCACTATACCTCAAATGGGAAATGTGACAGGAACATTATCTTTGTGGGAGTAAACACAGCTTTATGAGCAATCATTCATGTTAAACTAGTATCTTTGCTTTATATGAAATACCGAGGAAAAATATACACTAGGGACAATAGATTATTCACAATCACTTAAACAACATATGATACAAATAAGTAAACATATCAGAAAACATTACTTCCATTAGTTTATTTATAGCAGGGGGTATATCTTTCATATTCGGTTATTGAATTCTAAAATGTTTCAGAAAATGGATCAATAAAACACTCTATTGCATGTCATATTTATTGAACCTGTTCCTTTTTATGCATATACAAGATTTAATTTTGTACTTTATCCATAATGAATTCTGAAAACTAACTTAACTTTCCAATGTACTTTTTTTCAGGATTATTTATATCATTTATCATAGAGAAAAAAATTCTAAATTTCCTACCTGTGTTTTACTTCTGCTTCATGCAAAGGTATTGTAAAACATTTCTATTGATTAGTGGATTGGGTGTGTCTGGTGTGTTCAGGCAAACTCTATTTTTGGGCAAATTGGCCCCGACATGCAGGTTCTTACATACACTAATTAAAGTTGCTGCCCACACTTACAATTGCATCCCCTAAATTCCTTGGGGAAGGACTCTGCTGCATGGTAGTAAACAAAGGAAAACAAAATTAATTGGTGGCTTATAGTCAATTAATATAGTCCACATGTGATCCCATCACGTCCACAGTCAAGAACAGTGGGCTGGATTTACTAAACATTACGGGCCCTATTACAGTCTTCGCGTTAAAACGCTTGCGCAACGCGTGAATTTGTGCACCCAGTGTTAAACGCTAACGCGCGTAAATCAATTCTGGAATTACAATCCTCGCACATTTTTTCATCCGTCGAGCAATAACGCGCGTTAAACGAACGCGCACAGAAATCAGTGTGCGGACTGTTTTTTTCACGCGACTCAGCCAATCAGAATTAAGAACCACAATTGTCTCACGTTAAGTTTTTGCGCCTGTCAAAGTCAATCTCAGCATATATGCTGCATCAATAAAAAATGCACACACAACTTCTAAAATTTATTGGTTTGGTATGTTTAGAATGTGTAACTATACTTTGCTGCATTTTTTTTTTTTGGCTGGTGTATTTGGTTTCGGCCAGGTTGATAGAATTTGCCATTAACACCAGCTTTTAGGAGTTGCTAAAATTATGCGCGCAAAGGCTGTGCATTACAAACTGCGCATAGATTGTAATACCATCCGCGTACCCGCGCACAAACGCATTTGCGCTCACAATGTTAAGTATAGGACGCGCGACGTACAGTAAGCTTGCGCAGCGTTCGCGCAGGTTCTCCAGCGGTAGATGTATATGCGCGTTGTGATGACATTGTAATACGACGTTCAGCGCAAAGGGTTTTACCCCTCGCGTTAATGCGTTTTTACGCCGGCACAAAAGTTTGTGCGAAGATTGTAATAGGGCCCTGCTTGGGGGTGAAGTCCCTTGATAGCAAAGATAGGGAGGAAGTGAGCCTCACCTACCTGTGAATTATGAGAACACTACAATTCTAAATCAATAGTGAAGGTTACATGAGGAACATTATTTACCTTTGCACCTCTTGCAATCTGAACTTGATAGCATCTGTTAAAGGGCCCCTCTATAAAAAAAAATCCTCCCTTTTTTTCCTCTTTTAAAAAAAAAAAGAAGGCAAATGCTGTCAGTCATAGGCATCTGCCCAATTTTTTTTTTTTTTTAAATTCTAGTTGTAAATACTCACCTTTTACCCTCAGCACTGGGCTGCTCCCCTTCTTCGACTCAGGGACTCAAAATGCGGAAGTTCCTGTAACCTCTTATGCAATTTGCATGGCGATTGTAACTTGAGCAAGGTATGCTATGCAAATTGTGTATCCAACGGAATTTGCATACCTTTGTACACAAGTTACACAGAGTCTGCACAGAAAGTTTGGTGCATGCACAGCACCTATCTGCCATCTCTCAGAACACTCACTGCTGACATCTTCAGTCTCCTAGATCAGTGGTTCCCAACCCTGGCCCTCAAGTACCCCAACAGGCCATGTTTTCCAAATATCTGAAGCACAGCACAGACGTGGGTGTCTGCAGAAATTTTTCAGGGGGGGGCACATTTAAATGGCACCCATGTTCTGCCCTTTTAACAATGTCATAAAGGGGACAGTCATAAAATAAAGCTTAGCAATACAGAGGCTTGTGAAACATGATGCAAGTCTATTAGAAGAATAAACGTGTAAGTATCTGAGTGTTGCATTTTCTAGGCCATCACTGTATACAGCCAGCTCTGTATACACAAACCATGCCCCCCCCACACACACCAGGCCCCCTCCAAACATACACATATATATAAACACACTAACACCAGCCCCCTTCCTACACATATATATACACACACCCTCCCTTCATCTCTGTATACACAGAGCCAACTCTGTACACACAGTGACAGAGCCAGCTCTGTATACAGATATACAATCTGTATCCCCTCTCCTCTTAGATTGTAAACTCTGGAGCAGGGTCCCCTCTCCTCTTAAATTGTAAGCTCTGGAGCAGGGTCCCCTCTCTTCTTAGATTGTAAACTCTGGAGCAGGGTCCCCTCTCCTCTTAGGTTGTAAACTCTGGAGCAGGGTCCCCTCTCCTTTTAGATTGTAAGCTCTGGAGCGGGGTCCCATCTCCTCTTAGATTGTAAACTCTGGAGCAGGGTCCCCTCTCCTCTTAGGTTGTAAACTCTGGAGCAGGGTCCCCTCTCCTGTTAGATTGTAAACTCTGGAGCAGGGTCCTCATCCCCACCAGATTACTAATAATCATTTTGTGTCTCTCCTCCCTAGACAGACAAACTAGACCTCAGACCAGGGACCTCCCATAAAGAATTCTAGCGCAGGCTACTTGTACTGTATGTGTACTATTGTGTTTCACTGTGTCTCAGGCTTGGACAGAGACATGCAGCCTGAGGAAGACTTTTCCCCCTCCCTTTTCTCTTTCTCTTCATTGTAAAAGGAAGTCGTTTAAGATAGGAAGATGCAAAGGATTCTGGAACATGTAGTTTCAATTACAGAGTTCCTAAAGCAATTTGTCAGGAAGAGAACTACACCTCCCAGCAGTGACTAAGGGAAGGTGGTGTTTTCCAAGGGAGGAAGGGCACATGGAGAGGAGAGAGAAGGGAGAGAGGGCGAGACTGTTGAGGGGAACGGTCCTGTGTTGCAGATTGTGCATGCAGCTGCCCTCGTGCATTCAGCGAAGGAGAGATCCAGTTGCCCTCACGTGTTGCCAATACCAGTGGATCGTGCATCCGGCTGTTCTTGCGCATCCAGTGAAGAAGGGGTCCATCTGCCTTTGTGGGTGTTTCAGTGACAGAGGGAGCTACCGAGTACATTCAGCGGAGAAGAAATCCAGCTGTCCTCGTGCGTCCCGTGGAGAAGAAATCCGGCTGTCCTTGATTGATTCCAATGCTAAGAGATAGCGATCGAGCTACCGTCCAGCAAGGAAGGGGTGAGCATATCAAATGGAGAGAGGTATTCGCCATCCTGAGTGAGTTGATATTGCTAACTTTATTGTCTGGCCTAGTTCTGCTGCCCTCGCAGTTGCAGCTAAAAGGAGGATCGCTGCAGTTACAAATCTTGTTGTTCTGTGACACTTTGCGAAGATTTCTTTCTCACTTTGTGGAATACAAATATGGTTTCATGTTAAAGGTACCCAACGATAGAAGTCAAGGGCCCCAACGTTAGCAGTCTTGAATGCTTGTATAATTTCCACTTGCCAGTGGTTAGATAGAAGGTACAAGGTTTAGATAGGTTGTTGATATCAGTTACGTTGATTATTGTCGATAATCTAACTGCAGTGAAGTATGGTAAAGGTTGCTGTCTCATTCATTCATCATTGTGAATAGTGATGCAAAAGGGTTTGCTCGCTAGTCCTAATAAACCACTTTTTATTTAAAGTAATCTTGTCCTGGCATTACTTGGCACCGAAGGTGGAGGTGGGTAATCACTGGAGTGAGACAGAAGGCCCGTCAAATTCAGCGGCTCTCGCGGGAGTAGAGCTACAGAATGATAATGGAATCATGCTTAAAGAAAATATTTATTTCACAATCATCACCTTTTTCTTGTGTCCAGCATTCCAGTGGCCCACAGCAGCAGCTGCTCCTGCATCTCAGCCCTGCCTCTCCCAGTGTGCAAAGTGAGTGAGAGCACGTGGTGGTTGGAGGCGGAGTGGGGAGGTGACATCACAAGATGAACACAGACCACCCCCACACTGACCGGAACATCTCGTGCAGCCTGCTGTGTGTACCAAACACTCGAGCAGGCTGCACACACAGTTATCAGGGCAGAGCAGACAGGCAGCGCTGGTTCCCCCTCCTGCGGACGTCCATGAGCACAGGTGATATGATTTTCTGCTCAGTGATTGCAATAATCAGTCTGCACTTCCCCAAGGTGATCTGTAAAATCTGGCCTGTTAGGGGTACTTGAGGACTGGAGTTGGGAACCACAGTCCTAGATGGTCCCTGACAAAAGGGATCACCAAATCTCTTCTGCTGAGTGACAACTGTGTGGGCAGAGGAAACGCCTCTTAGGAGGAATATAGGGCAAGTGGGACAAGAGGGAAGAGGCACTCCATGCAACCTGATCACTTTAATAAGCTAAAGTGGTCAAGGTGCATAGAGTGTCCCTTTAATGTTTGTCTTGTATAGGTAATTTGTGTTTAGTGTGCCACTTTTGTGAGAGTAATGAGCTACGCTGAACTAGAAAAGAAAGCCCACCAATACTCTGATATTAGTTTCATTCTGCCATCAAATTCCGCAGTGAGGTACAGAGAGTCCATAATATGATAGGATAGTACATAGTTATAGAAATATGAAGTAGAGAGTGTGCCGTTAAAATGCAAATTTGACTGTGCAATCAGTTATTTTGGAGTTGAACATGTTTGACAGGCGATCCAACACACTGAAAATACTAGACTGGAAAAAAAAGGAGAAGCGATTTATGCAGAGATGTATGTATACTTTTTACAATCTTTGCATTCTTGTTTTGGGTCGCTGTGTGACAGAAAAACCACTTAGGGCCATATTACAATGTTGGTGCTAACTTAACCAGAGCTGTTGTAAATTTCCCAGAGCCATTATAGCCTATGGAGGTTTTAAGTTTACAACAGCTCTGGTTAAGTTAGCACCAACTATGTAATATGGCCCTTAGTGTTTTAGCGACACCCTTATAGTCCTATAGAATTAGCGCAAAACTATCCTCTAGATTTAATGTATGTGCATCTATTTGATATGGTGTACGTACATGATTGATACAAGTTCTTGGATTATACAAAAAGTGATGCTCTTCTGTATTTCTGTTTTCTTCCAATATGAAGTTTATTAAATTATCATAGCAAATTTAGAAAGGGTAAAGAAGAAAAAGAGGGTGGTACACAATCGCAGGCACACCCTGCCAGATACAAACAAGAAAATAAGGCACTCATCAAATAGTCATCAGCACAGTACTGTACATATTAAATGGTTACTTCAGACGTGTCCCAGATAAACCAGTGATCCCTCCTAGATGAAAGCACCCCATTTGTTTGTTTCATCATACCGTCTGTCTAATCGCAGTCACTCGTTGTTGTACTTCTGCAATACTCGGAATTTGAGACGATTTTCAACAAGCCGCTAAAAGCGAGGAAGCAGTTGTCAAGATGTGGGAGAGCACCTTGCCATGTAGACAAGATAGCGTGGACTGGAAAAATTTGTAAAAGGAGAATACTTTACTCCAGTTCTATCTGTGAGCCCAGAACCTTAGAGCGGAATATCCTGCCAGAAGGGTATTGCAACTGGGCGGCATGGCCACCAAATATGTGTGTAGGAGCCAGGTATAGCGGTACACCGCCAGCAATCAGGGGAGGCTTTAGGATTCATATGGGTCTTCTTGTCAGGGGGTAATGTGACACCTGTACAGCAGTTTCTTCTGAGCTTCCAGCAACAAGGCCCTCTTAAAAGTCCCACGAGCGTTTACAAAGAAGTCATTACACTCCTATTTAGAGAAGGCCTGGTTTAAGTCCCTTTCCCACAATTTCAGAAAATGCCCTTTTGCCCTGAGTCTCTGAATCCAGTAGGCTGCTGTGACATAATAAGAATAGTTTAGTGGTGAAGTCGAAGGTAACACAATATGTTTAAAAGGTCGATAGTATCAGGGCAGGGAGAAAACCCTTTCCATCCAACCCGAGAGTTCTCAAAAAGGACTGGAGTTGCAGATAAGATAAAATAAGCTAGTGCTTCCATCAAAATCAATCAGTGTACATAGGTGCGAGACAGGGAAGGGAGCAGTGGGGGGTGAAAAGCTGAAAAAGGTTGTGTAGAGACACCTGGGCCCACATTGGTGCTGAGAAAGTGGGAATAACTTATTCAAAAGCGCCCAAGAGGTAGCCAGTGCTACGGGATGGGTAGTTCTCAGTTCCGGGGGTTGCGTGATACCAGATTCTCAGCAGCAATGCTTGAAAGGGGAGGAGGGAAGACCAACTGGGACGACGATGAGCTGGTAACCAAAACCCCACTTGGGGAGAATGAGGCACAAATTTGGGGAGCATCACTCGAGTCCATTGTGGAGTAGCAACATTTCTGAGGAGCACCCCCACCACCGCCAATACAGCAGGCTTATAATACAAAAGAACATGCGGGAGAGCCAGACCCCCGTACTGAAGTGACTGGTGTAATATCGAGATCTCCGGCCAGCCCAAATGAAATTTGTTATAAGCTTTTGTAGGGAAGAGAAAAAGGAAAGGGTGCCAACAGGGGGAGGGCTCGGAAAACATAAGAGCTTGGCAGCGGCTGGTGTTTGGCACGGTTTGGCAGCGGCTGGTGACTGGCACGGCTTGCCGTGTCTGATGGGGCAGAAACGGATTTGGTGCGAATCAGCCCCACAGTAGTAGCAGAGATTCAGTCTCCTGCGTCTTTCTTTCGGAGACTCCACAGAATGTACCTGGGCAAAAATTCCTTCCTCTTTGCAATCGTGTGTACAGAAAGGTCCGGTAAGAAGTGCACCCCAGAGCAAGGCTCAGGAAACGGTGTTGAACGAGAGAGCTGCATCAAATCTTCCCTGCTGCGGTAGGAGTGAACCTGGATCAGGACATCACAGGGTACGTTCGTCGACAAAGTACGTGGTTTGGGCATCCTGTGTGCCCTGTCCAACTGTAAAGGCTCTGTCGTGTGTTCGGCAGCAATATTTTAAACATATCTGCAATATATCCCAGCAAGGCCTCCAACGATTCTGGAATGCTCCGCAGCCGGAGATTATTCCGTTGCGACTGATCTTCCAGGTCCACTAGTTTAGTGCGAAGGTCTGCAGTAGAGATTTTTAATTCATGCACAGCATCCATCAGTTCATTGTGGGCTAAACAGAGTTCATCAGTCTTTGCTTCTAGCTCATCTGTTCTGTCTCCCAGCTCTCTGATATCACAATGCAGGTCTGCTGTGATGGATCGAAAATCTGCCTGCTCGTGGCCCTAAAATTTACTTATTTAATTATAAAATATTTTTACCAGGAAGGATACAATGAGATTTCTCTCGTTTTCAAATATGTCCTGGGTTCAAGAACATCCCCCAGTAGCCCCTGGATCATTTTTTCCGTGGCTGGGGTAGAGTCTTCCAGGCCACCCAAGCCCCATCACAGGAGAGAGGTGAGTTTGACCCTGGGCAGTCATCATCTCGTGTCCTATCTTCTCTGGCCAAAAGGGCCGAATCTTGAGGCCTCTGGGCCTTCAGAGGGCCATCTCAATCACCCACCTGATGTCCCATAGTTCCGATGCTGACTGGTACGCCAGCCGAAAGTGCCGTTAAGGCTAATGTTAAACGAACGCAGTCTTAGTGCACTCTGCGTGCATGCACAATGGACAGACGTACCGACGGAAGATACTGTAGACACCACAAGGTCCATTTTTCATGATGGACGTAGGGAAAAAAGGGAACTATGGGAAATAAAATTAATATGAAAAATGATAAAAATTTGAAAAGGATATGAAAAGCCATTGTGTGCGTCAAGGTGTTGGACGTCGCAAATGCGCTGCGTCTGACATCTCCTCATCACTCACACAGAACGCTACGCAGATGTGGCGCACTCTGCGCCTCCGTGTTCGCGGTTTTACGTTCTTGCCTAACCTGCATCCGTTTGCCATGTGCATTGTGCGTGCGCAGTTCGGTGCGGACGCACTTTGTGTGTGGGTCTCTATTGCTCATGATTCTATGCTACGACGGATGTTAAACTGTGCGGCAACACGGACTTGATTACTGCGTTCGTCTGACATGGGCCTAAATTACAAACATTCCCTGCACTTAACTGGAGCCTGTCATGCTCCTCGCCGAAGGCGCAGGAAGAAGACCCGGTGAAGTGCCAATTCTCCATTATGCTCCAGCTCCAGACCAGGTTTTACCACTGCCTGGTCCAGAATCCAAAGACTCGAGAATCCATTCAAGGTTTCCCTTCACCTCTCCAGCCTCAGGTACTGCCCATAAAACCATGCCTAACCATTCAGTGGGTGCTTCTGCATCATCTCTAGAAGTCTCACTTCTGTCCTGCTCTGCATTCTAATCTAGCTGCAATCCTTATTCCTACAACCCATTGTGACCCTCCATTGATTCATCGCTTCATCCCATTCTGACCCTTCATTGATTCATCGCTCCATCCCATTGTGACTCTTCATTGATTCATCGCTTCATACCATCATGACCCTCCATTGATTCATCGCTTCATCCTATCGTGACCCTCCATTTGTCTCCTGGCTGTTTACCCTACCTGGACTCTCCGTGCAACCCTCTATCTGGATACCCTCATTTCTGGACTCCTTGCAACTCCCATCATCCTGCTGGTCCTGCTAGAGATTGACCTACCCGTGTATGACCACTGATCTGGACTTTGACCACCCTCTACCAGCTACCTGCCACCGACCTATGCTTTGTCTGACCACTCTCCTGCATTGCCCTTCTAATACCTCACCTGATATGTTATTCCTTTTGCCCTCCTGTCTCCTGGTCCTCAGCCCTACTGTTACCCAGTAAGTGTGTCTTTTTGGTTTATCTGTCCTTACGTATCTGTGCCTACTGTTTATTCAGTGTCCTGTCCTGTCCACCATTCTCCTATCCAGTCCAGTCAGAATACCCTGTCCTCTGTATATTGTATTACACCCAGCCAGTTCCTATACCTGTCTATTATTTATCCATGTCCCCTTCTTGTCTTCCTTCTGTTTAATTAATAAACCTATATTTCTGGTTTAAAACATACGTACCTGCTTCACTCTGCTTGTGTAACCACACACTGGGCTCGAAACCCCAACCCCGCACAGTGAGACACGACCAAATGCAGAAGCCCTTAACCATTGAGCCCGTGGTTACACAAGCCATCAAAGAGTTAATCCACAATTCTATCCATGAAATCATTATGCACATGGCAGATCTACTGAGTAGCATGCTACTGAAGATTGGGAGTTCTTCTACCAACCTGTGCTTTCCAGCAGGACAAAAAATGCAAGGTCCCTTATCGGCAGAGGAGCGTAACCAAAGATTTGCTGCAAACCTCGGCATATACTGTGGGCAATCTGGACATTTCTTACCCGTTTGTCCAGTAAGACCCCCAAAAAAGACTGCTCCAAGAAAAACTCCCACAACTAAGGCTGCCCCAGGATCAAGGTCTGCTCCCCTTCTCAAACCTATTCCTGTACCCCAGCCCTCCAACCAATCTGCCGTTATGCCACAATCTGCACCGGTACCCCTACCAATACCGGCAGCAGCACCTTCTCCTGTTGAACCTCGAGTGTCTGGGTCTGACTATGAACTTTCTGAGCCCATGGATGTAGAACCTGGCATTCCTGGAGATACCGGACCAGTCATCACCACAGAGCCCATGGATATCATGTCCATCTGCGCCACTACTGTGGAACCGGTGCCAAACATCTCCGCTGATGGTGCCAACCATAGTCCTTAGAGGTCTCCGGGTCTTAGTGTCACTGCGGACCAGGACACCTATGATCTGGCTCCCCCCACAGAAACCCAGGGGGTTGAGCAAGGAGGCCTTGAGGTACCCACTACCCTGTACCTGGTGCCAGACTTCTCCGCTGATGGTTCCAACCGTAGTCCCCAGCGTTCTCCGGGTCTTGTCACTGCTGACCAGGACATTTATGACCCGGCACCCCCACAGAAACCCAGGGGGTTAAGCAAGGAGACCTTGAGGTTCCTACTTCCCAAGCTGGCACACCGCTGACTGGCACACCGCTGGCCACAGACGCCACAGTGGAAACTGATCATGGTTCTCTCCTGCCTGCGAGCTCATCACTTGCTGCTCAAACCATTGCCACCCTTCAGCGCCAAGTTGGCACACTTACCTCAGCCATGGAGGGACTCCGGCGTAACCAGGCAGCACTACAGTCAAGGTCGCAGAATAACGGTGTACCTACTCTTATACATAATACATGATACACTGATACATGATTAAGGCTTTTCAGCCGAAACTTTGTATTATCCCCTGTTATGCGGTGAATAAAGAATAAAAGTGTGATAATGCAGAAGGCTCCGGTCTGGCCTGTCTTCTATTTCAAAATGTTACCCAGTAAGTTTGTCTTTTTGGTTTATCTGTCCTTTCGTATCTGTGCCTACTGTTTAGTCAGTGTCCTGTCCTGTCCACCCCTCTCCTATCCAGTCCAGTCAGAATACCCTGTCCTCTCTGTATATTGTATTACACCCAGCCAGTTCCTATACCTGTTTTTTATTTATCCATTGTCCGCTTCTCGGTTTCCTTCTGTTTATTTAATAAACCTTTATTTCTGGTTTAAAACATACTTACCTGCTTCACTCTGCTTGTGTAACCGCACACTGGGCTCGAAACCCCACCCGGCACAGTGAGACACGACAGAGCCTCCTCTACATGCGGCCGTCTAAGATGGCATTGTGACATGCCCCCTAATGCTCTTCTGTATTTCATATACGGATTTAAGTCTTCTAGAATGTGCATTGCATACCAATTGATGCCCTTCAGTATGTCTCTACGTGCCAGTTTCTACACTCAGCAGCCACAATGATGAGCCTTCAGGGTTTGCTGGGGACAATATCCAGTGCTTCATTTGCCACTTCCTTGGTCCACAGATACCTACAAAGTGAGTGTTGGAAGATCGAGTGTACTGCTTGTTTTTGAAACTTTAATGAAGCATACCTTTTGCATAGTGGGGTGGTTGGCGAAGGGATTTTTTTTTCCCTTTTTTGCTGAACATTTGACATTATAATTTTGATGTTCAAAGTTTGAAAATTAATGTCAGATACTCACTGTTCGCTATTCAGCAACTTTGATCCAGTAAGTCTCATAATAAATATTCTATTGGAAAAAAAAATGGATGTGCAAGGTAAAAATTGAGGCTCATAGCTTTAGAGTGATATAGTCAAAGGGTTGTAGCTATGTAACAAGATAAAAAAATTAACACCTTTCCAGAGATTCTATCAGGGTTATTCAAAGAGAGGTGAAAACCAGGAGAATGACTGGAGAAGTGAAAATTCTAAGTCGAAATAGCCAAACCAGAAAAATTCTCCTATTTATCTCACTTTCCAAATTGGCTAGTTTGACCTAGAATTTTCACTTCTCCAGTCATTCTCCTGCTTTTCACCTCTCTCTGAATAACCCGTATGTTTTCAAGGACTGGAAACATGCTTTTTTAAAAAAGTACCAAATCAAGTAGATTCTCATTCACCATATTTTTGGTGTAGAAACAGTAAACCATCATTTGATTTTGGCAGTTGTGTAGATTAAGAATGAAGCTTGTGTAGTTTATTGTATTTTATTTTGCATGAAAGTGAAAGATCCTAAATTCAAACATGGCTTGTTTCACAAAAATTGCAGGAATTGCTTTTTTTTTATATCAACAAGGATGTGCAAGTTACATATTAAGGCTCCTAAATCACAGTTGACTACTCTGCAACTCTGATTCAGTATATTCTGTATTTTTTTTAGAGCGACCCAGTCCTATTTTTCTCTAGACACTCTTGCTTGTTAGTTAGATGCTTGTTAGTTTTTTCATGAATGAATGATAAACACTGAATGATAAACTGTTAGATAAATAAATGTATATGTACAGTATATAAAAATTCACAGCCTTAGAATACCATTTCTGATAAGAGATATAGAATAGATAATATGAAAACATATTAACCACTTTATGGTTTTGGTATTTTCTGTATATGTCAAACATAAGTGGCAATAAACTGTTTGATAATTTATACATACTCATTTTATGCATAAAACAAATAGTGCCAATATAAAACCTCAAAATTAAATTATTTTAAAATTGTGGGTAAATTTGCATACTTTCTTATAAGAAAGTAGTAACATGTTCTTAATTTTTTAATTAAAAGACAGAATATAGAATATAGAAAGACTAAGAGCTCTATCACCTCCTTCAAGCTAACACTAGCGTCAGCATTAGCGTAAAGGAGGTCATAGCGCTGTATCCACATCGCCTTTAAATCGCTAACTGGTCAAAAACCCTTTAGCGCTCGTTAATTTGTGATTTGTAGCGCACGTTTACTGTACTTTGCGCTCCCTATACCTAACATGGGGAGCACAATGTGCAAGCACAGATTAACTATCTTGTGTTGGGCTGCGATCTGTTTCCGTGTGTCTTTTGCTGACCATGTGTTGGTCCGCTCTCCACTATGAGGTGTCCATCTATTCGGGATTCTGTCGGGTCGGGCAGCCTTTGAGACCATGGGAGGCAGCCTTATATACTGTGATGCGCCACTATCGCTTGATATATCGGGTGGTTTCCCTCCCTTGTATGGGGATAGGTGGTTGGAGATCCCTCACATAATGGGTGGTAGATTTGGGTGCGCATGCGCGACGTCCCACTTACAAGTGATAGTTGGTGAGACCATTTCCGGATGTTAGTGCGCATGCGCGAGGTTCCGTTTTTAAGCGAGTTATGTTTTTTTGCGGCACAGCTTATATTATGACCGCTATTCATGTTTACACTACTCGTTTGGGGTTTGGATTAGAATAGAATTGGGTAATTCCCTACCATATCCCTAAAACAATGGACCAATTGAACAAATGAACAATTCTGGTTTTTTAATGACGTCATCTTGGGGTCCTAATGAGTGGCACATAGTGAAAGTAATACTCCTATTGGTTGTACCAATTTCCCGCCAAATCTAACGGCTGGGATTGGCTGGCAGTTAACAGGAAGGGGTATATTAATGACAATATGGTCACTTGAAAGTTAGCCAGCTGAGGAAGCCTGTGATACATTATTGTATTGGCGAAACGCGTTCTGGTGCTAATTTCTATTTGTTTCTGCTTTTATTAAAAAGTTTTTATTTTTACCCTAAAGTCTCCCTGTAAATATTTTTGGGGGGAACCCTATATCTTTGGAATTTGGAGATACAGAACTTATTCCACCTTGGATCTTCCATTGGATCAAGTAAACCTCGTCTAAAAGGGCAATTGGGAAGCCGATAACATCCCTAAGGCATACTATCTAGAACCAGGAGGGTTCTATTACATGTGAGTGCAATTATTTATCCACACGTGTGTGCTATACTGACGGGTCACACTATGATGTATTTCTTGTGTTTTCTTTGAGGAACACTAAAGAAGAGAAGCCTAAGAATACAATTCATGTGACTCTGATTCCATTTTGTGAAAGGACATAGACATCGCTACACCACTTCCATTTTCTTCTGTTATCTGTTGATGGTCGAGAAACAAGGACCATTCAGGTGTATCAGCGATCTCCTATCATCATTTATCAGCGCTACCTACCTCTTTTTGTATACAGATTAACTAGCATTAGGATCACTTGGTTCTAACGCTAGTTAATAAGAGCTGGTGCTAACGAAAAAGTTACCACCAGCTCAGAGGAGTAGGTAACGGATTCCGCTGCTGCAGAATCCGTTACCTGCAGCTCAAAACAAATGCTCACCTCTCTTCCCGCGGTGAGACCGGTGGCCCAATCCGCTGCCTCTGGCCACCGGGAGCAGAGCGAGACAGAGGGAAGAAAGTCCCCTGTCTCCTTCCGCTATTACTCCACCGACCAGCAGGATCTTGCAAGATGCGAGATCCTGCCGGTCATGTGACCCAGCAGCACAAGATTGCGCACAATAGTATAACAATGAAATATATTTTATATATTATTTTTTTCAGCGAGATAAGCTTTTTTAACTTTACAATAAAACATGCCATGATAAGAGAAAATTGAAAAACACATGGGGCTCTATTAACTTCTATTAACGCTATTTTTTTTGCGTTAAGCGTTAATGCGAGAAAAATAAAGGTGGTATTACAATCCGTGCGCATTTTTTCATCCGTCAAAGAATAACGGGAGCGCATTAACGTTGTGCGCAGAAATCGTGTGCGGACTGTTTTTTAACGCGATTCAGCCGATCAGAATTAAGAACCACAATTGTCTCACTTTAAGTTCTTACGCTTGTCAAAATCAATCTGAGTATATATGCTGCAGCAATAATAAAACACACACAACCTCTCAATTTTCTTGTTTGGGTATGCGTAGAATGTGTAACTATACTTTGCTGTATTTTTTTTTGGGCTGGTGTATTTGGTTTTAGCCAGGTCGTTCAGATTTGCCATTAACACCAGCTTTTAAAAGACGTTAAAATTATGCGCGCAAACGTTGTCCGTTAAAATTTACGCATAGATTGTAATACCATCCACGTACCAGCGCACAAACACATTTGCGCTCACACTGTTAAGTATAGGACGCGCAACGTACATTACGCTCGCAAAGGGTTCGTGCAGGTTCACCAGTGGTAGACATTAACGTGCATTTTTTGCGCGGACATTGTAATACGATGTTCTGCGCAAAGGGTTTTTCCCCTCGCGTTAACGACTTGCGCAAAGAAGTTAATAGAGCCCATGATGTTTAAGCAGTCATGGAAATAAACCACATGTTTAAGGCAAACCTTTTAAAAGCTTAAAAGAGAATTGTGATGCTGTTTGGTAGTAGAAAAATTATATTTAGTATACAATGAACACTACGAGGATATCTCTTAAAAATACTTTTTTCTATGAGAGTGTTTTTATGCATGAGGCTCGTGTCAGAGGAGCGCACTGATCACGTCCGTGTTGCCGCACATTTGTAAGTCCGTTATAGCATATAATTATGACCAATGGAGCCCAACACACAAAGTACATCCGCACCGAACTGCGGATGCATAACGGACGCGGCAAATGGACGCAGGTTAGGCAAGAACGTAAATAAATCCGCTAGAAAGGGCGCACAGAGTGCGTTGCGTCTGCAACGTCCGCATAGCTTTGTGTGTGAGTGATGGAACGTAGTCAGACGGACTGCATTTATACGTCCAGCATTTTTGACGGACAAAATGTTTTTCATATTTCATTTATTTTCCCTGCTACATCAGTCAAAAATAACATCAGTGAAAAAAACGGACTGTGTGGCCACTACCGCCTCTTCCGTCAGAAAGTCCGTCCGTACTGCACGGACGCACAGTCTGTACTAAATGCGCTCGTCTGACACCAGCCTGAGAGTTAGTAATACCTGTTTCAATGTGAGGTTATATGGAAATAAGGAGTATCTGAGAAACATGGTAGCAAATTGTGAGAATTCAAAATGGAGGTAAATGGAAAGAAAGGAGAAGCAATAGTTCTAAGAATGCATATTAATATTTTGGATACTTCTAAATTTGGCTAACTATAAATAGTAATAAGCAGAATATGATTTATTATGACTTTATGGGAAAATGTTTATTCCAAAGTACTGACATATTTTATTGAAATGTATTAGTCAATTCATATGACAGGTACTAATGTCAATAGTTTTGAATCGCTTTATAAAGTGACATTTGAGGAGTTATTCACAAAAGCGTGTTGTACCTCATTTTTCTCGACAGTTATTATTTCCCCTAAACATTTCAATTGACCCATCTGTCTTCAAACATGCACTGATTACTCTAATTGTGAAGATGCACTCACTTGTGTCTATCTCCTTGTCTACCTACCCAGGGTCAGATTAACATAGGGGCTGATGGAGCAGCAGCTCCAGGCCCATGCCCCAGAATAGGCCCAGAGAAAGGATAACTATCAGGGATATTCAAAGAGAATCGAAAAAAGTCACCGCACGTTCGGTGACTTTTCGTTCTCTTCAATTCGGTACGATTTGGCGATCCCATTTCGGCGACTCTGCGGTGTATTCAGCAAGTACCACAGGGCCGACGTAGTGCTGGGAAAAGGCGCCACAAACCCGCCGAACACTCACCGCAAAACCTGGCGAATGCACACCGAAACCCGCAAAAACATCTGAATTAACCCCGCCGAACACGCCGGAGAAACCCAAGCAGCCGCCGATCACAGCGCTGAGCAGCCGCCGGAAAAAGCCGACACCACAGAAAAAAAAAAATCTATACGCTTGAATGTTTGCAAAGTGAAACGCTGTTTGCAAAGAAACTACAGAACGAAAATGTCTGGGATTTACATATAAGATCCAATGAATGATAATAAAAATGGCAGTTACAGTAAAAAGAAAAGACGATTTAAAAAAAAAAAAGGGAAATAATTTTTGCCAAAAAAATCCAAAAAAGATCCTAGAAAATCTATAAATAAAGAGACTTTTTACTGCAGAATGTAATATTAAACGGTTTATTATATGTTGAATTAGAACAGGAATATTTTTTAACATTAAAGCCTATGGGATTCATAAACCTGTCAAATGAAACCACCGAACAGCAGGGCAATTCGGCAACTTTTCACTGCTGGTTTTTGTTCTCTGAATAAGCGAAGCATTGCTTCTCTATGGGGATTTCACTACCCTCGAACAGGCAACGAACAGGCACCATATGTGCAGGCAATTCGCCAACATTTGGCGAACTGCCTGCTCTCTGGATAGCCGAATGGCCAGGAAAGGTAACCGTACGCTGAATTTCACTGTTCGGTTAACTTTCGGCCACAATTTGGACCCCTTTGAATAACCCAGCAAGCCTGCATTGATTGGCATTTGGACTCCTGTATCTCCAACTCCATAGCAGCTACAGGGTCATGTTAGGGATCGCTGGAAAAGCCAGAGCATGGCCTTTCCAATGATACCAAACATGATCTGGTGTAACAATAAATAATAAAATAATAAATATTTCTTTATTTTTTCTTTCTAACACAGCAATATTATTCACTTTACAATTATAAAGTGAACAATGATGCTGCACTAGCTCACCATCTCAATTCTCATGTCACCAACAAGTGTGGAGGTTCAAAAAAATGGGTACAGCGCACTCCAATCTCTGTCAAAGTCTCTGTAGTCAGATGGATGTTCACATATTCTCCGTGGAATGTTCAGACAAACAAAGAGCCCAGGTACCGGCTGAACCAGGTTTGTCTGAACATTCCACGGAGAATATGTGAACATCCATCTGAATACAGAGACTTTGACAGAGATTGGAGTGCGCTGTACTCATTTTTTTTAACTTATTGGGACTGCATGGTCTGAATATCTGGTTTCATTGGGGAAACCACCAAGAGGGGACATAGCGATGCTTGTAAGGTATCGTAATGGGATTGTTGTTTTGGTGTGACGCTCCACTTTTTCTTTTCCAATATTCAAGTGTGGAGGTGATGGCACAATCTGTTATTATAATTTGTTACATCAACGACCAAAATGCCGCACTGCAGCAAAGAGCTCTGGGGGGGGGGGTGGACTTTGGAACCCTGTGTCACTAATCACAAGGTCAAGTGAAGTGTCATTGGACAGGTCAGAGACTAAACGTGACCATGTAAAATCTAAAAGAAAAAAACAAAAAAACTTTTTTGTTTATATATTTTTAGTTCCAAAGCTTTTTATTGTCCATTTGTCACGTATAAGATGAGCAATACCACTGCCATTACTCACCTTCTCATTTCCCACGCTGGGAGCAAGTTCAGTAATTTATACATAGTCATATTATTCATAAAACACCATCCTCCAAAATACAAGGGAAATATAATTTTTTTTTAATTTGTATATTTTCTATATGCAGTAACAGGTTCCCATATAATTTTTTTAACAAGAATTCCCTATATAATATGTAATAATTGATATTCTTACAAATATATAACCAGAAAAGTTTGGATGATAAAATTTGAAAACATTTATTTTACTCATTGAAATCTGAATCGACATTTCCTAACACAGTAACTGCCTGGTTAGATATACCCGTATCTGCACTATTAAGTAACCTAAAATATTTTTTCATTTCACTAAATTCCAAAAAATGCCCACCAAAATCTTCAGCTCCAGGCAGTGTTGTAGCGTGGGGGGGGGCCCTCGGGGGCGGTCGCCCTGGGCGCATTTTTCTTATAGGTGCAAAATTTCAAAAGAAATTTGAACCACTAAGATTTTCCAGCAGGGATCTGCAAGGTGTCCGCTCACAGACACTGGTGTCAGTGAGAGGCCCTTGCACGTGCAGCCTCCAGTTTTGCGGCACCGGCGGTGACTTAGCACTCAGCGTCCAGAAGGGAGGACCAGGAAAGAAAATTATTGTCCTGTCCTGACTCCTCCTTAACGATGACATGAGTCACGTGAAGCAGCCCAGCATTATTCAATGGAACACCCTGTACCACACTTGTCAGCCCCTCTTGAAGCCCTGTGCCAGCCCCCTGCCGCTGGCAGCCCTGCAACCGCTGAACAGGAAGGAGGGAGGGAGGCACCTGCCCTGCAGCACATTTAAAATCCGGTCTCCACTAAGTCCCTGGGACAGCTCCTCCCCGGGCCACCAGCAACTTCACGCAGGTAGGCAATACTGTGTGACACCAGAGCAGCGTGACCAACACACAGTGAGGGGGTACGGGGATATGGGGAGAGGGTGACTGGAGATTCAGGTATAGAATGACTGGGGATACTGAGAGAGAGTGACTGGGAGTACTTGGATAAAGAGAGAGTGACTGGGGTACTGGGAAATTGTGACTGGAGGTACTCAGAGAGGGTGACTGGGTATAGTATGAGAGTGGAACTATGCTAGGTTATATTGGGACAGGGTGACTGGTATCAGTGGCGTAGCGTGGGGGCATGTTTGTTTCATTTTTTTATAAGATCAGTATTTTGTTAATATACAATACATGTGCTTGTGGGGTAAGGGGGTCAATACTCTACTGTAGAATGGAATCAGGGTGTGTTACCGTATCCACAGGTTGGGGGGGCGCACAATTCTTGCCTTGCCCCGGGCATTGACAACCCATGCTACGCCTCTGGCTCCAGGCCCATAGAGATCTTAATCTGGCCCTGTCCCTACCATCCCCTCTTTTTAACTTCCTATGTCTGAATACTTCTAGAATGTCTGGTTTATAGCTTGCTTATGGTCTTCCTCAGATTTTAGCTCCTTACTTGACCTACTTCAGTCTGACTTTTGCTCCAAACACTCTGTTGAGATGGCTCTGAGCAAAGTGATATATCATTTGAGTGCTGCTAAATCCAAAGGCCACTACTCAATACTTATTCCGCTCAATGTTTCTGCTGCTTTTGACACAGCTGACCAATCATGTCTTTTTCATGCCGTCTGCAAATGTGGTCTGACAGTGGCAATACTCTCTCCTAGTTCTCATTCTACATCTCTCACTGATCTTTGAGTGCCTCCTTTCCTGGCTCAGGTTCCCCCAGTACCTGTCTGTCATATTACCTCAATGTTCTGCTCTTGGTCCCCTTCTCTTCTCAATCTATACCAATTCTCTCATTGAGCTAGTTTCTTCCTATGGTTTTCTTTATGACCTCTATGCCCATGACACCCAGATCTACCTCCCTTTTCTTGATCTCTTTCCCCGAATGTTTCATCACAGCACCGTTGTGTAGCAATCAGTTGTAGCAATGGATGTCTGCTCGCTTCTTAAAGTTCAGCCTCTCTATAACTGAACTACTTGTTTTTCCTCTCCTACACACTCATCCGAGACACAAGGTACACACAAGCAAACACAATTTCAGCCCTCCTAGTATGAGAGGGAGCAAGAGTTTAATTTACAATTTACTGCATCACCAGGGAGTCCTATGGACTCCATGGAGGTGATATTCGCGGCGGCGGGGCTTAGCGCTGCATTACAATGCAGGCAGCTTTTTTAGCACCTGCATTGTAGTATCACACTAAAATGGGGACACAAAGGAGAAACTTACAGGCACAGGATTTTCTCCCTAGCGTCCCCGTTTTAGCGCAATGAATGTAATGTGGCTCTAAATGTATTACATTTTATATATTATGGCTGCGGAAATTAACGATTAATCTATCGATTAATCGTTAATTTTTTTGGTCGATTAAAATATTTTTAATCGACCAGCGGCATGGTTTGCGCCGCGTGTTCGGCTCCCTGTGAGCGTCCGGCGGCATGGAGCTTTGGGCGCTCGCAGGGGGAACCATGTGTACAGCCGCATTCTCGCGATAACGCAGCTCGTCACGTGGTTCCCCCAGGCGAGCGCCCAAGCGCCATGCCACTGGACGCTCACAGGGAGCCGAACACACGGCACCAAGAGGTGAGCTGGGACAGTATATCCATGTGCTGGGGCAGTATATCATGAGCTGGGGCAGTATCCATCTGCTGGGGCAGTTTCCATGTACTGGGGCAGTTTCCATGAGCTGGGGCAGTATCCATGAGCTGGGGCAGTATATCCATGATCTGGGGCAGTATATCCATGTGCTGGGGCAGTATATCCATGTGTGCTGGGGTAGTATATCAATGTGCTGGGGCAGTATATCCATGAGCTGGGGCAGTATATCCATGTGTGCAGGGGCAAATATATCCATGTGTGCTGGGGCAGTATATCCATGTGAGCTTGGGCAAATAAATATATCCATGTGAGCTGGGGGCAATATGTCCATGTGAGCTGGGGGCAATATGTCCATGTGAGCTGGGGGCAATATGTCCATGTGAGCTGGGGGTAATATGTCCATGTGAGCTGGGTGCAAAGCAATATATCCATGTGAGATGGGGCAATATATCCGTGTGAGCTGGGGCAATATATCCATCATATATATATATCAGTGAGTTTTATTGCTGTGGATTCTGTGATACGCTCATACACACCGCACATTGCTGTGAGTTTTATTACTGTGGAGCGATGTTATATCCTTTTTTTAAGTTTTTCTTTTCTGATCTGTATGTGCGTTATAATTAATCGATTAAAAAAATTTGATTAATCGAACAGAAATTTTTTAATCAGTACCAGCCCTATATATATATGTTTATTATTGCAGAAGCCATTGCACATCACAACAATTCAAAGAAATGCATCCCAGTTCATGCATATATATATATATAAAGAGAATTAAATTATTATTGTTTGTGTAGAGCACATAATTAAATCGGCAGGAACGAACAGGCCCAATTTATCATATGCCATTTGGACTGGATATTAGTTTAAATAGAATGCTAATATTATTCTTTGCAACTATTAACTGGGTAATGTAGTTAATTTGTATTGCTCCTAGCATAAAATTATTAATTGTCCGTCTATTTGTTTTGCTATACAACAGCCTCCAAAATGTTTAACTATAATCTCTTATGGAAATGAAAACTAGCAGGGAAATTCAGAGAAAGGCAAAAACTCAGGAGTACTGGCGAGAGAAAAGAACAATCTGGAAAGTGAGATAAAAGGGAGAATTTTTCTAGTTCGGCTATTTTGACCTCGAATTTTCACTTCTCCAGTCATTCTCCTGGTTTTCACCTTTCTCTGAATAACCCTGTATATTTATTACAAAAATGTTAGTACTGGAATGGCTTTTGCTTAAAGTTTCTGTCTGAACCCCAGTTTATATAGTTGCACATTGACAAACAATGTTAAACTGGACTGAGTGATTTCTCAAAAAAGTCTTGTTGACTTAGCAATATAAGGTGCAGACAACTTTACAGCTCCCATCGTTACATTTTCTGAAATTTGGCATGGTTATGGCTTTTATAATTGTGCCACTGCGTGTTAGTTTGGATGTCCAAAGTGAACGGAAGCATCCCAGTGCTGCCATCACAGTGACAGACTCCGGGATACCCCAGCTGCTTCCTATGTTAAGGACCTCCAAATTGCTTCATAGGATTCCTCCAATAACCAGACAGAACCAATTTAGGGAGTAGAAAACCAAAGACTGATTTATTCAAACTTGGGCAGACACTTTTCACAGCTCTTTGAGACGATCACCCTGTGATACATAAAAACACACAAGCGACTCCTTGAAGAAAGGGCAGGGAAACCCAGACTGGGAAATTCCCAGAAATGACTCACTCAGGCACTTGGACACTTCTTATCAGTTATCCTTACTTAGTTGGGAGGGATGGTCAAACACTGAACATTGAAAAAACAAATATATTTATAAGATCCACCAGCTCTGGATTCCCCAATAGTCTGGTGGAATTAGTGTCTTTTTAATATAAACCGTCAGTTTCCACTTAGCCAGGTGAGAGGGCAAAGGTATCTGAAAACAGCTTCACAGACCCGGCTACCTTCCGTGCCCTTACCGGGCCAAAGTCACAAGCCCAACACCCGCAACCAAACCGCTCTTCGAGGAATAAAAAGTCCCTGTATCCTTGTGTCTGTCACAATAATGAACTAGTGCTTTGAGTTCGAGGGATGAAATGTGTAAATTTTTGGATTTTTAGTTTTGCTTTTGTGTTTATTTCAGCACAAACACACAAAAATATATGCTGTAAGATTATATATGAACAGGCTCAGTAGAGACAAAAGATGGCTTTGCTCCCTCTTTGTACTTATGTGGCAACCATACAGAACTGAGATCCATGATATTCATGGCATTTTTGATGTACATCTTATTTTGATACACAGTTCACCAAATTGTTTGTGCCTCTTAGTGTATACTGCCTCAGGAACATCTTGTGGCTGACTAGTGTACTGGATTGTGTTTGAGGCCTCTTTGCACAGTCTGCACCTCACATTCTCTCTGCTGTAGAAGGCCATGTTTCTATTGATTACCTGTTCCTGTGCTGCTAAGGTAAGTGCTCCGGTGATCTCTTTCGATTCTGCTTTTTACAGTCACTGGTAGGATTTCTTTATCTGTTGCATCATACCATGCATCATAGAACATCCTCTTTATCTGTATACTCTACCTGTAGCTGCCCTTGGCAGTTTATCTTTGGGAGCCTCCTTCATGATGCACATGTGGGTGCTCTGTGATGTGGAAATAAGGAAATTTAAAATCAAAACTTTATATACACTATGGGCTCTATTACATTCTTCGCGCAAACGTTAACGCGTACGCAAAAGCGCATTAACGCGAGGGGCAAAACCCTTTGCGCTGAACGTCGTATTACAATGTCTGCGGAAAAAATGTGCGTTAACGTCCACCGCGGGTGAAACTGCGCGAACGCTGTACGTTGCACGTCCTATACTTAACATTGCGAGCGCAAATGCGTTTGTGTGCTGGTACGCGGATGGTATTACAATCTATGTGCAAAATTTAACAGACAAGGTTTGCGCGCATAATTTTAATGTCTTTGAAAAGCTGGTGGTAAAGGCAAATCTGACGGACTTGGCTGAAACCAAATACACCAGCCCAAAAAAAAAATACAGCACAGTATAGTTACACATTCTACACATACCCAAACAATAGATTTGAAAAGTTGTGCGTGTTATGTTTTTTTGATGCAGCATATATGCGCAGATTGATTTTGACAGAAGCAAAAACTTAACGTGAGACAATTAAGGTTCTTAATTCTGATTGGCTGAATCGCGTGAAAAAACAGTCCGCACACTAATTTCTGCACGCAACGTTAATGCACGCGCGTTTTTTGCGCATCTTTTTTACACGCGTTATTTTTTGACGGATGAAATAATGCGCGAGGATTGTAATACCAGCATTAATATACGCGTGTTAAAGTTTAACGCTTCGCGCAAAAATTCACGCATTTACCGTGCATTTTTGCTTGAAGAATGTAATAGAGCTCTATATTGGCAAAAGTATTGAAACACCTTGCCATTACATCAACAGGGACTTTTATGAAATCACTTTCTAAATACATACAGGGTTATTCAAAGAGAATCATGAGAGCATGTTCGGTGACTTTTCGTTCTCTTCAATTCGGGCCGATTCGGCAATCCCATTTCGGTGACCCTGTGGTGAATTCAGCAAGCACCGCAGGGCCGTCGAAGCGCAGGGAAAAGCTGCCGCAAACCCGACGAAAAGTCACGGCAAAAATCTGACGAATGCACGCCGAAAGCCGCAAAAACATCAGGATTAACCCGATGAAGACGCCGGAAAAACCCGAGCAGGAGCCGATCACACGCAGCGCAGCCGCCGGAAAAACCCGACACCGCAGACGAAGGCAGTGAATAAATTAGCAAAACAGTTTGCTTGAATGTTTGAAAAATGAAACGCTGTTTGCAAAGAAACTGCTGAGCAAAATGTCTGAAATTTACATATGAGGTCCAATGAATGCTAACAGAAAAAATAAGTAAACTTTAAAAAAATCTGCCTTTTTTAAAAAAAAAATCCAGAAAAATGCTTAAAATATCCAGAAAAATATATAAATAAGAAACTCTTTACTGCAGAATTTTATAATGAATGGTTTATTAGATATTGAATTAAAATGGGAATATTTTTAACATTCAAGCCTATGGGATTCTCCTGAATATTAAACCTGTCAAATGAAACCACCGAATGGCAGGGCATTTCGGGAACCTTTCACTGCTGGTTTGTGTTCTCTGAATAGCCGAAGCAGTGCTTTTTTATGGGGATTTCACTACCCTCGAACAGGCACCGAACAGGCACCGTATGTGCAGGCAATTCGCCAGGATTTATTTATTTATAAAGGATTTTACCAGGATGGATACATTGAGATTTCTCTCGTTTTCAAGTATGTCCTGGGTTCAAGAACATTGCCTGCTCTCTAGATAGCCGAATGGCCAAGAAAGGTAATCGAACGCTGATTTTCAGCGTTCGGTTACCTTTCTCAAGTCATTCGGATCTCTTTGAATAACCCTGATAGACATTAAAATGGTGTTAACAGCTTCCACTCATCTGAAAAGACTTTCCATAAGATTTTGGAATGTTTCCGTGGGAATTTCAACCTGAATTCAAGAATTAAGAAATGTGTCGCAATACATTTGTCCATTTACAGGGTTATTCAAAGAGATCCGAATTGTGGCCGAAAGGTAACCGAACAGTGAAATTCTGCGTACAGTTACCTTTCCTGGCCATTCGACTACTCAGAGAGCAGGCAGTTCGCCAAATGTTGGCGAATTGCCTGCACATACGGTGCCTGTTCGTTGCCTGTTCGAGGACAGTGAAATCCCCATAGGGAAGCACTGCTTCGTCTATTCAGAGAACAAAAACCAGCAGTGAAAAGTTGCCGAATTGCCCTGCTGTTCGGTGGTTTCATGCAGCAGATTTATTCAGGTGAATCCCATAGGCTTCAATGTTAAAAATATTCCTGTTTTAATCAAATATCTAATAAACCATTGATTTCTAATAATCTGCAGTAAAAAGTCTCTTTAGTTATAGATTTTTTAGGATCTTTTACGCATTTTTCGGGATTTTTTGCGAATTTATTTCCTTTATTTTTTAAAATTGTTTTTTCTTTTTTCTGCAACAGCCCTTTTTATTATCATTCATTGGACCTTATATGTAAATTCCAGACATTTTCGTTCTGTAGTTTCTCTGCAAACAGTATTTCACTTTTCAAACATTCAAGCGTACTAGTTTTTTTTTGTTCACTCCATTCATCTGCGGTGTCGGTTTTTTCCTGCATCTGCTCTGCGCTGTGATTGGCGGGTGCTCGGGTTTCTCCGTCATGTTCGGCGGGGTTAATACAGATGTTTTTGCGGGTTTCGGTGTGCGTTCTCTGGGTTTTGCGGTGAGTGTTCGGCGGGTTTGCGGCGGCTTTTCCCTGCACTACAACGGCCCCGTGGTGCTTGCTGAATACACCGCAGGGTCTCCGACATGGGATCTCCAAATCGCACCGAATTTAAGAGAATGAAAAGTCACCGAACGTGCAGTGACTTTTCGATTCTCTTTGAATAACCCTGATAGTGTATGTGTGAGTGCATAGAGTAAAGTACAGTATAAGCCATCATTTTTTTAAATTATATAGGGCCCTTTCACCTCTTTAACGCTAGCGCTCACATAAGTGAGCGTTAGGTTAATTGAAGAGATAGCGGTATGGCAAGATTGGAACCCAATCACTAACAGGTTAAAAAATCCATTAGCGCATTGGTATTATCACTTTTAAGCGAGAGCTTGCTGTACTTTGTGCTCCCTATACTTAACATGGGGAGCACAAAGAGTAATTAGCATTAGGATCACAAAGTCCTAACGCTAATTACTCACTGTTGCGGCTAACTGAAAGTTTGCCACAGCTCTAAGCTGGTGCTAATTTATTCTGCTTCTGCGGAATCAGTTAGTTCCAGCTAAAAACATGCCAAAAAATCAGATACTCACTTCTCATCCCGCTGCGAGAACGGCAGCTCAATCCGCCGCTTCTGGCCACAAAGTGAGACTGGGGAAAATGTCCTAGGTCTCCCTTCGTGATCACTCCACAGACCTGCAGGATCTCACGAGAGGTGAGATCCTGCAGGTCAGCTGACCTGGCAGCACGAGCCTCCATGGAGTCCTATGGACTCCAGGAGGGGATGCTTGCGACAGCGCGTTAGCGGCCGTTACGGGGCAGGCTGCTGGATTCAGCGCCTGTCTCACAATCTGCTTGTAAAACGGGGGTGCTAAGGGGAAATTTGCGAGCGCAAATTTTTCCCCTTAGCATCTCCGTTTTAGCTGTAGGCACATGATAGTGCCCATCATGTTTAGTTATTTGACCTATGAATTTCAATTACCATTAACAGAAATTAAAAGAAATTGTAATTTGTAAAAATGTTCGAAACAAACAATGTGCATGCAATGCTTTCAACATCCCCTGTGTATCCTTTTATTATCCAAAGTGTACCAAGCACAGTGCACCATCATTATTCATCACTGCATGGAGAAAATAATGATAATTGAGTTGAGATGTTCCTTCTTGTAATGACACCGGTTCCTGTTAACTGCTGAACATTTCTACTATTCAGAATGTGTGTATGAATAATAATCAAAATGCAAGCCAAGCCAAATTTAACTTTATTAGCTAGACATCTCTGTATGTTGTACTGAAAGGTGAGAAAAAATACATTGGGTCACTCTATTTATATATGAAGTTTACCTGGCTCTGAATCTTGTAAATATTTGGTTTTCTCATCTCTCTGTTCCAGAATTTAGCAATGTGTTAAAGACCCTCTTGGTTGGAAGTTTTATAAACATTTGTTGTTCCACTTGGATGATTTCAGAATGTTGCAATGTGTTGCAGATGCCTAAAGCATTAAATAGCTGAATGGTTTCATATTTTTGGCTGCACACCATCGTCCTAAAAAGGGTACCCTACTGTTCAGGAATCTGCACTCAGCAGTGCTTCACCACCTACCGGGTAACTCCCCAAATATTTCCATCAAAACCCATGTATTAAAATTGTTGCATCTTTGATACTGGATTTTATTCCTAACCATTACCAACATTAGTATATATTTATAGTCACACCATGACCGGTCTGAACGCATATAGTCAGCAGTACATTGAATTAAGTATGCAAGCAGACCACACGGTGTGTGTGTTATGCAACCCTAATCACAGTGAGGCACATTAAGTGAGATGATGAATTGTGTACACACCACAGTTAATTCTTGCACTTTGAATATTTATATGCTTCGCACATCAGCAAGGAATGATTAATATTATACCTTCTTTATAATTATATTTAGATTTATATGCCATGTGTTTTTTTGTGTTCTTTTGCACTTGCGTGATTTATACAGATATTAGTACTATGAACAGATACATATGATTATTTGAATTTAAAAGTCTGAATGTAGGCGGCAGTTTTAATTAGGGATGTGCGTTTCGTACCGATTCGTTGTTCTCATGAAACGGGCCGATTCGGTGCTTCAGATTCGTCCGATGTTCTGAACAGGACCGGCAACGAAATACACACCATCCGAAATATTTCCCGATACGAAAAGATTTTGATATTTCGTATGGACATTAAATTTGTAAAATCGCAAGTCATTTTTGTTCTATTCGCGATTTTGGTTCCGTTTCGGACAACGTGTTTTCGTATTGTTTCGAGTCCATTTCAGTTCCGTTGCTGATTTTGTAATTTAGTATCATCAGTCACTTTTTCACTTGTTCCGCTTTCTTTCTGCATCACTAATATATTTATTTTAAATATTTAATTAGTTTTTCCCTAAATCCACAGTCTAACAGTACTGATATTTTATATGATTAAATAAAGTTGTGCAATGCATATTCATAAGAAAAAAAAGTATCTCTCATAAAAAATGAAACGTCTGAAAGAACGAATCGGCAGAATTACTGTATCGACCGAGCATCCGAAATAACATACGTCTAAAGTCAAAATGAAATGGACCCTTTGAAACGAAGAGAACAGACTATCCGAAAGACCGAAATTCCCCGAATTCACGAAACAAAAATTGATACGAAACAACGAGCCGAAACAAAATGAGCCGAAATGAAAATGGGCCAAAACGAACTGAAACAAAACTTTTAAAAAACCGAACGAGCTGAAATGAAAAAAAATGCGTGCACATCTCTAGTTTTAATATCATGAGCATTAAAAGACATAGGGCCCTATTCCGTAGTTCACGCTAACCTGGAGGCGCTAACAGGGAAAATCTGGGCCTACAGATTTTCCCAGATTTCCCAATCTCAGTGATACTCACGGAAACGCTTCCGCGCTGCCACGAGTATCACCTCCTGGAGTCCATAGGAGTCCATAGGACTGCACGGAGGGTTGTGCTTCTGGGTCTCGAGCCCTGTGCAACCTTGCGCAGCACTGAGGAATGATCGCGTAGAGAGACTGGGAACTATATGTTCCCAGTCTCACTCTGCTGACGGCCAGAAGATGCGGTGGATCGGGCCACCCTTCTTGTCGTCGGATGAGAGGTGAGTGTGGGATTTAATGGGGGGGTTTAGGAGGGTTGCAAAATGATTTTGCATTTGCAGAATCATTTAACACCAGCTTTAACCCCTTAAGGACCAATGACGTAATTGTCACGCCATAAATTCATTGACTTTAAATACCCTTGGTCCTTAAGGGGTTAAAGACTCACCCAAGTGTAGCGTCAGGATTGGAACATTGATGCAAATTGTTAAACTTACAAGTCTATTCAAAGAAAGGTGAAACTCTGGAGAATTGGCAGGGGAAGAGAACAATCTAGACCAAATAGCCGAGAATAGTCATTCTCCTGAGTTTCACCTTTCTTTGAATAGACCTGATTCTTCTGCTAGTGCTAACGATTACATATTGAGACGCTACATTAGCAACAACTATGGAATAGTGTCTCCATAGTCTTAATGGGACACATATTAGGCACAGACTTCTGAGCGCAAACAATAACGTGTCATTTTCCATACTGATATTTTTTACTTCTGCAACACTGCAGAATTCTAAACCATCCTGTCAATGCCCTGCATCCACTAAACAAATGCCGAAAGTAAGGGGGGAAAAAATCAGATTGTGAACATAGTCATTCCAACCCTACAGCTAATATTGACCTTTATATCTAATTCCAACCCTGAAACAAGTTCAAAAGCAAAAAAAGAGTGTTGGGATATTGGGGCATGTTAGAATACTGGGATCATTTTGCTCCATTGAAATTTGTAAAGTGCATAGGTTATAATTTCTTAAAGTTAACATATAAACCTAATCATAACTGAAAATAAGTGTATGAGGTAGCGCAAACCTGAAAATAAGGGTGAGTGTAAATACTGCAGCTTAGGCCTCTCATGTACCAGACGTGTATACGTAAATGTAAACTACCAGAGTAAAGCAGTACGCAGTGATACCTGTTTTATTGGGCTAACGTTACATTTCAAAGACAAGCTTTTGAGAGCATTACTCTCTTCTTTAGGTCTGGAAGCTATACTGAGCAAAATCATACATGTATATTTACTAAAGGTGAAACACAGGAGAATTAACAGGAGAAAAACCAGTCTAGACCAAATAGCCAATTTGGAAAGTGAGATAAATGGGAGAATTATTCTGGTTTGGCCATTTTGTCCAAGAAGTTTCACTTCTCCAGTCATTCTCCTGAGTTTTTAGTGAATAGACCTGATAGTGTTCAGTAATAAATCTCAGTAGAGCTTCCAGACTTGAAAAAGAGAATAAAACTCTTAAAAGTTTGACTTTTAAATGTAATGTTAATCCAAATAAAAAAGATATGGCTACATATTGCTATACTCTGTCCCTCACAGTCCAGATACCAAAATCAACATACAGTCATGGCCAAAATTGTTGGTACCCCAGAAATTTTTCCAGAAAAGCAAGTAATTCTCACAGAAAAGTATTGCAGTAACACATGTTTTGCTATACACATGTTTATTCCCTTTGTGTGTTTTGGAACAAAACAAAAAAAGGGAGGAAAAAAAGCAAATTGGACATAATGTCACACAAAACTCCAAAAATGGGCTGGACAAAATTCTTGGCACCCTTAACTTAATATTAGGTTGCACACCCTTTGGAAAAGGCCACTTTGCTGGCCACTTCAGAACTCTCCAGTGCTTTGTTGCCATCCATTTCTGGGTGCTTTTTGACGTATGTTTGGGGTCATTGTCCTGCTGGAAGACCCAAGATCTCGGATGCAAACCCAACTTTCTGACACTGGGCTCTACAGTGCGACCCAAATTCCTTTGGTAATCCTCAGATTTCATGATGCCTTGCACACATTCAAGGCACCCAGTGCCAGAGGCAGCAATACAACCCCAAAACATCATTGAACCTCCACCATATTTCACTGTAGGTACTGTGTTCTTTTCTTTGTAGGCCTCATTCCGTTTTTGGTAAACAGTAGAATGATGTGCTTTACCAAAAAGCTCTATCTTGGTCTCATCTGTCCACAAGACGTTTTCCCAGAAAGATTTTGGCTTACTCAAGTACATTTTTGCAAACTGTAGTCTTGCTTTTTTATGTCTCTGTGTCAGCAGTGGGGTCCTCCTGCGTTTCATTTCATTTAAATGTCGACGGATAGTTTGTGCTGACACTGATGCTCCCTGAGCCTGCAGGACAGCTTTAATTTCTTTGGAACTTGTTTGGGGCTGCTTATCCACCATCCAGACTATGCTGCGTTGCAACCTTTCATCAATTTTTCTCTTCCATCCACACCCAGAGAGATTAGCTACAGTGCCATGGGTTGCAAACTTCTTGATAATGTTGCGCACTATGGACAAAGGCAAATCTAGATCTCTGGAGATGGACTTGTAACCTTGAGATTGTTGATATTTTTCCACAATTTTGGTTCTCAGGTCCTCAGACAGTTCTCTTCTCCTCTTTCTGTTGTCCATGCTTAGTGTGGCACACACAGACACACAATGCAAACTGTGAACTTTTCTCCTTTTTATCTGCTTTCAGGTGTGATTTTTATATTGCCCACACCTGTTACTTGCCCCAGGGGAGTTTACAGGAGCATCACATGCTTGAAACAATCTTATTTATCTACAATTTTGAAAGGGTGCCAAGAATTTTGTCCAGCCCATTTTTGGAGTTTTGTGTGACATTATGTCCAATTTGCTTTTTTTCCTCCTTTTTTTGTTTTGTTCCAATACACACAAAGGGAATAAACATGTGTATAGCAAAACAGGTGTTACTGCAATACTTTTCTGTGAGAAATACTTGATTTTCTGGAAAAATGTCTGGGGTGCCAACAATTTCGGCCATGATTGTATATATGTACTACGTAAATGTGGACCATATATAAATATGACTACTTATGTGTGGGACTTATATTTACATAAATCTTGATAAAAGTCCCTGTGTGGACTGAAAAGTCGATTTAATAAAGACTTAATAAATTTCATTGCAAAGTCTCCGTGTTGCGGATTATCGTGGATATCTGAGTCTGCATCCAGTACCCAGCACTGGAGCTGTGTTTTTGAAGAGGCGGAGTGTGGAGATCATGGTTGGTTTATATATATATATATATATATACAGTATAAATATACTTACAAGGGTTGTGGTGGAGGACAAAAAGTGAGATAAAAGGCCTCCACGCAATAATTACGTTTATTATTGCAGAAGCCATTTGCACATCACAGCAATTCAAAGAACTGCATCCCAGAGCCCCTTGTGCTACACTTCCCATGTGCAGCAAGGAACTCTGATACAAGATGGCTTTTTTTTAGCAGAGATAAGGTTTATGCAACCGGTCAAAGCCATTCCTAGGACAGCGCTGTTTTGGGTTTATTGGACCCTCATCAGCTAGGAGCTAGGCATGGCTTCTGCAATAATAAACGTAATTATTGCATGGAGGATTTTTATCTCACTTTTTGTCCTCCATCACAACCCTTGTAAGTACTGATTTCCTCTACAGGTCCAAGTATCCACTGCAACTGGTCATACCTAGCTCCTAGCTGATGCGGGTCTGATAAACAAGAAACAGCGCTATCCTAGGAGTGGCTTTGGCCAGCTGAATAAACCTTATCTCTACTAGAAAAAGCCATTTAGTATGGCATAGCATTGATTTAAGGGTTCTGTTTAATAACAGACCCAGGAGGCAAAAAAGTAAGACAGATGTCATTTGCTGGATTCTATCGCCCACTGAGCTCCCCAGTGCACTCCTTTTCTGACATAACCCAAATCCTAAGTAATTTGGTAGCTCAAAACCAAAATAGTGAACTGCTGGTCCTCGGTGATTTTAATGTTGATTGGCTGAATCCTAAAAAATAAAACACTGCTCCCAGTTTAAGGCTTTCCATTTAACACAATTAATCTCCTCCCCCACTCGCATTAATATGAAAAGCCTTAACCATACCTTGCTGGACTGGATTCTCTCCTCATGTCCTGATAGAATACAGGAGGCAGGCATTCTCGCTAAGAGCTTCAGTGATCACTGTGTAGTGTACTGTGTGCGCAAAATAAAGGCCACAAAATCTCCCCCAAAGGTAATAATCACCAGGTCCTTCAAGAAATTTAATCTTGAATCCTTCCTAAATGATCTCAAACGGCTCACGTGGTACAGGCTAAACCTAATCCCAGACCTGGACTGTGCAATTGAAAACTTTCAGTCAGAGCTCCTGCAAGTCTGGAATGCCCATGCCCCGCTATGTAAAGTGCGAGTCAAAGGGGCACATCTCCCCTGGGTTACAGCTGACCTCACACACATGTACCAGTTTAGAGATTCACTCTGGTCAAATTTCAAGAGTACTGGATCCATGAACGATCACTGTGAATACCGAAAATGGCGGCATGCATGCACAAAGCAAACAAAAATGGCCAAAGCCCAATACTTCAATGAAAATCTAAACAATAACATATCAAACCCGAGAAATTTTTGGAAATTCATAAATAACATACAATCACCCCCCACCAGCTGCTGTCAAAGTAAACAACCAAACCCTGCAACACCCCCTAGATGTAGCAAATGCCTTTAATAACTATTTCGTTGGATGCACCAACACCCTGATTGCTAAGCTAGCAATTGAAAAACATTCAGAAAGGCAGCACACAAGTCAGATCCTTCCAACTGTGCAAAAACCCTGTATCAAAGGGAAATTCAGTTTTAGACCGGTGCCTGTCAGTGCCATTACTAAACTTCTCTGTAACCAAAAAATGAAACACCAGTCAGGACCTGACCAAATCCCAGCAATGCTGCTGAAAATCAGCGCACCGGCAATTGCAAAACCTGTCGCAACCCTAATCAATGAATCACTGGCGACTGGATATATACCCAAACTCTGGAAGACTGCAAGAGTGGTACCTATCCGTAAAAGTGGAGACAATACTTTGGTATCCAACTACCGTCCAATATCATTGCTTCCTGTAATGTCAAAAATTCTGGAAAAATGTGTTTACACTCTATTATGCGATTACTATCAGTATTTGAGCTATTTAACCCCAGATCAATCCGGCTTCCGTCCAAATCATTCAACCCACAACTGCCCTTTTAAAAGTTTCCAATGATATCCAGGCTGGTATGGAACAAGGAAACCTAACTGGAGCCATCTTCCTTGATTTTGACAAGGCCTTTGACACCGTAGACCATGGCATCTTACTACAAAAACTTAAAAACTCTGGTATTGGTGATCGCACGCTAACCTGGTTTCAATCATATGTGTCTGATCGGTCACAATATGTGTCCATTTCTGGCAGCGCTTCCCTTCCCCTCCCAGTCACGTACGGTGTACCCCAAGGCTCGATACTCGGCCCCCTGCTATTCACAATATTCATAAATGATCTGCCCAATGTCTGCAAAGCCTCAACTGTACACATGTACGCAGACAACACTGTAATCTATACCAGCAAACCAGATCTCCTACAGCTGGAGGTCGTGCTGCAAGACCAATTCACAGAGGTAGAAAAGTGGATCAAAGATAACAAACGTTTTCTAAATGCTGACAAAACTGTTACAAAGCTCTTTGGAACAGCACCTAAACTACACAAATTACAAACACCCCATCTATGTGTCAGGACAAAATCAAATGCCACGTTAACCACAGTCACTTCTCTAAAATATCTAGGTATGTGGTTAGACACAAATCTATCCTATGGCCCCAACATTGAAAAATGTTCATCTAAACTTTACCCCAAACTAGGTGCCCTGTGCAGAAACAAATCCTGCCTGAGCCCCGTGGTAAGAAAGCAGCTTGTACAACAAATGCTTATGCCAGCTATTGGATACGGAGATGTAGTGTATGCAGCTGCCCCGCAAACGGACCTCCAGAAAATTACTACATTGTATAACTCATTCTGTCGCTTTGTGCTACAATGTAACTACATGACCCACCATTGTGACATGTTAAAAGAACTAAACTGGCCGTCGCTGGACTCTAGACGCACTCTTCACCTTTCCAACATGGTGTTTAAGAGCTTTTCTGGGAAGCTACCACCCTACCTAAATAGGCTGCTTCCCTCAGCAGTCCCCTCATCCTATAACCTCCGATCCAGGACCGGCACCTTACTTGCAATACCACAATACAAAAAGAAAGTGGCTCGATCCTCATTTTCCTACAGAGCACCACAATTATGGAATAACCTCCCAGACGCTATCAAATCTTCCCCCAGTCTAAAGTCCCTTAAGAGCTCCCTATTAACATACCTCAATAAGGAATGCACCTGTAAACATGTAACATAGTGACTATATTTCCCGCATATTTATTTTCTGTTAATCTGTATATTTGTTTTGTGTTAATATCTTGCATTTTACTTCTTTGTATTTCTGTAACAGTGTTCTTGAACCCAGGACATACTTGAAAACTAGAGAAATCTCAATGTATCCTTCCTGGTAAAATCCTTTATAAATAAATAAATTTGAATGTCCTACCCAAAGTTCCTTGCTGCACATGTAGCACATGAGCTCTGGGATGCAATTCTTTGAATTGCTGTGATGTGCAAATGACTTGTGCAATAATAAACGTAATTATTGCGTGGAGGCTTTTTATCTCACTTTTTGTCCTCAACCACAACCCTTGTAAGTACTGATTTACCCTACGGGTCCAAGCATCCACTGCAACTGGTCATGCCTAGGTCCTAGCTGACGAGGGTCCAATAAACCTAAAACAGTGCTGTCCTAGGAGTGGCTTTGACCAGTTACATAAACCTTAAAGAGAAATCGATCCAAAATACGAATTATCGATCTCCCAAAATAACAAATCGATCCGAAATAAGAATCATGGCAACCTAACAAATGAACAATCTAAAAAACATAACGGATCGATCCGAAATTAAACTAAATGAATTTTTTCTTTGTGCACATGTCTAGTTGCCATGGTGGCTGCACGTCTTGCACACACCAAAAACCGGCCCTGGGTGGTGTCACCCCACTAGAGGGTGCCACCTGGTGTCACTTGGGTGCGGTCTGCACCCCCCCCCCCATACCACCCTTGACCAGCAAGGGCAGGAAGAATGAGCTGTGGACAAAGGTGACCAATTCTTTTAAATTGGTTGGTGGGAATGGTCGAACTGTGGACATCATAAAGAAGCAGTAAGTCTATACAAAACACATAACACACATATACTAGCTTGTAACACCATATGCAAACATTGTAAATGTACACCGAACAAACACATGTTGCACCATAATGTATTATAGCAGGGTATTTTTTGCAAGAATCGCTGTTTTTTTTTTACATTCTGTGTTTCATTCGAGTTTTGTTTTTTCTGTCATAGTACATGGAAATATAATAAAACTGTGATCATATGCAAGACACAACAGAAATAACCATAATACAGGCTAAGAAAGGCACAAGTAAATAAAGGGTGGGCAATCAACACGCATCAGACGTGTGTGCCAGAGGTACAATCAGAGAACTGCAGAATAGTACCCAATATACTAAAGGCTAAAAGAGGACAGAGGCCTCTTTCCAGCCAGCGCCTGAGAATGGGTATCTCAAGGGACAACTGGCACAAGCGCCGCAAGACCGGGGGCAAGAGGAAGCCGTACCACAAGAAGAGGAAGTATGAGCTGGGACGCCCCGCCGCCAACACCAAGATCGGCCCCCGTCGTATCCACACAGTAAGAGTTCATGGAGGAAACAAGAAGTATCGCGCTCTGAGGTTGGACGGCGGAAACTTCTCCTGGGGGTCTGAGTGTTACACACGCAAAAGCAGAATCATTGACGTTGTGTACAACGCGTCAAACAACGAGCTGGTCCGAACCAAGACCTTCGTGAAGAACTGCATTGTCTTGGTGGACAGCACCCCATACAGGCAGTGGTATGAGGCTCACTACGCTTTGCCGCTCGGACGCAAGAAGGGAGCTAAGTTGATTCCCGAGGAGGAAGAAATCCTCAACAAGAAGAGATCCAAGAAAACACAGAAAAAATACGAGGACAGGAAGAGGACGGCAAAGATCAACGCTTTGCTGGAGGAGCAGTTCCAGCAGGGCAAGCTGCTCGCTTGCATAGCATCCCGACCTGGCCAGTGCGGCAGAGCTGATGGTTATGTCCTGGAGGGTAAAGAACTGGAGTTCTACCTGAGGAAGATCAAGGCCAAAAAGGGCAAATAAACACCCGGTCGAAAAACATTCACGTAAAATAAAAATCTTTATTAAAAAAAAAAAAGAGGACAGAGTGAAAGAGAAACGAGGTAAGAAAGGGGAAGGAGAGGAATAGAAAAGATATAAAAAAGGGGGGAGGTAAATTGATCCCTCGTGGGGAGGGGGTCAGGGGAATGGAATTCCACTACGGCAAGGATGGGTCACTGATCCAGGAGCCCCAGCTTTGCAGGAATATGTGAGGAGACTCAAGTAGTTGTGAGGTGAGTTGCTCCATAGTGCGAACGTCGGTGAGAATGTGACAAAGTTCTGGGAGGGAGGGAAGAGTCTGTTGGTTTCAATGTCTCGCTAAAGCTCTGCGGGCCGCCAAGGATACACATGCAATAAGCTTGTTTTCCCGTCTCCAGAGTCCGTCAAGTGGACGAGAGAGAAGGAATGTCCACGGATTAACCTCGACTGGACACTGTAGCGCTTGTCCAACCCAGCCGGCAATCGAGGACCAATATGAGTGGAGAGAAAGACAGGACCACCATTTATGGAAATAAGAGCCTAGTTGAGCGCAGCCTCACCAGCATAAATGCGTCAGGAGAAGTCACATATAGTGAAGTCTGACCGGGGTGAGGTACCAGCGGAACATCGTTTTCAGACCTGGTTCAGCGTGTGTCACGCAGGTAAAGAATCCCTGTTTTACTACATTATGGAGCAGCTTTTGGGGGATGATTCAAGACGTTCAACCTGATTGTGAGAATATACTTGTGCTGCTGTGTTTAGGAGCGGCAGGTGTACCTTTATCACCAGGGTGAATGTCTTCAGCTGTTCTATTGTGCATGCAGCTGTGATCCTAGGGTGTGGCTGCAGCACAGTAACAAAATGCCCCTGCCTGCTGGGCCAAACTTTATGCAACATGAGTTATAATCACTGGTTATAAATTTTTAATCGTACTGATAATCAACCACCCGTTTCATTAATTGAATGCTGGTTTTATTCTAGTGAAGAACATTGAATTAGGAAACTGTCGCTGTAGTTAGTCATTTTTTTCACTTTTTTTTTACATCGTATTTTCTAACAAATTTCTTTTGTGTAGTTTTTAAATTATCTTTCTACTAGGAGTGCAAATGCCCACAATATTCATACCAATACGGGAAGTCAGCACTGGTCTGGCTTGCCAGGCGGCATGGGAGGGCTGATGTGGCTGCCAGATTGATGAAGATTCCCTGGCTGTCCATGTTCCAGCGAGCAGCTGCCAGCATGTGTATGTTGTAATGCAGCTCCCCTAGGGCCTTTGTCAGCACTCTTGTGAGATCTTACAGATCATCTTGCTATATTGTACAGATTTGGCAAGATCACAACCAAAGGCCCTGGCGGAGCCGCACTAGAACTCACACATGTTGGTGGCCAATTGCTGGAACCCAATCAGCTGGGGAGCCTGACAGAATGCTGTTCTACCATTGCGCCAGCCTTCTAAGTGTATCTGTATATGAGGTCTGAGGTGTGTGTGTGCATCTGAGGTGTGTGCAGGCCTGTGCAGTAGACAAATGGGGTGTATGGCCATACCTGTCAATATATTCATATAGTGGACGGGCGTTCAGAAAAATATAAATTATTTATTTGAAAGCTTTCATGGTAATTGTTATCTGTGAGTACCTGAAAAAAGTATCGTTACGTGTACTTGATATTAGAAAAATGGTTTTGCCGCATCCCTACTTTCCTCCACACCTTTGTATGGGAGGTCTGTGTAGATTGCCACTTCAAAATCACTGCAGTATACTCATTAGCATTGCAAACAACAGCACAGCATCGCTGAATGTAGAATATCTGTAGGTTACCGTGTTTATGGAAGAATAACGTTGGTATCATTGTTTGCATGGAAGGACCTTTCTAAACACTGTAACCACTTTCATTTTTTTAAAGTGGGTGGACTGTGCTCAATGACTCTCACATAATCCAAAAAAGGGTGCCGCAGTCTACCTCGGTAGGAACAGATGCCTCCTCACTCTGCGGGGTCTGCCCAGAAGGGACGCCGATATCCCCAAGCACAACCAGAACAGAAAAATAGCAGGACCTCTGGCGGAGAGCAGTGCTAGTATGAATATAACGTTTATTAGGGGGAAGCAGCCCCACAAGTATCAATGATGTTTAGGCCCACATATGATTAAGGTCACTAGGCCAAAACGTTATTGATACTTGTGGGGCTGCTTCCCCCTAATAAACGTGATATTCCTACCAGCACTGGTCTCCGCTTAAGGTCCTGCTATTTTTCTGTTCTGGTCTTGTAAGGGACTCAGGTCAGGAGATGGCCACCATCTTGAGCCAGGCGGCCATCTTGCTCAGAACATTGGTTCATTCGAATCTAAATAGTAGATATTAGCTGAAATTAGGATGTAGCTTACATAGAATCTTAGGAATGTGTTAAACTAACAGCAAGACAATTAAAACTAACGAGAACCCAGGCTGTAGCTGGCACACAAGTGACAGGATGAAGAATAGATACATCAAGGTCAGAGAAGCAAGCCGTTGAACAAAGGGAAAGGTGAAACCAGATGAGGCCTTATCTAGAATATACAATAAACAAGCTTTAGGGAGGTGGGCATAGGCAGGAACCAGAGAGAGTGGTAAATCCTCTATTGTCAGAATAACATGAAGTCTGCCAATTTATGACCAATGTATGGAATGTCTTTGTATTCGATTATGGGAGGTACGGACCCACGTGGGGTGGGATAGTGTCACCGGGAGGTGGGCTAATTGGGATGTACCTAATTATGTATTCGGGGTATAAGACCCCTAGTCGGAGTGAGATCGAGGCTCACTCTTTGTGATTAAATCCTGTGTGAGCATCTGTGACATCACAATAAAGTTTGCCTATCCTGAAGAGACTCATGTCCAGTCAATCCTTGCCCGTGCCAGCCCGGGCCTCGTCCCGAGTGAACCAGGTGGATTCCGGTAACATTTTTGGGGGCTCGTCCGGGATCCAGGCCTTTACCGGTACGTCAACGGCTGCTGGACACTGTAGCGGTTGACTGCAGGTGCGAGTGATCCCGCCGGTTGGGCGTCCGTTGAAGGTGAGCTGACATCTGCAGGCGCCAAGCAGGATTTCCTGTTAAGTGGAGCTCGTCTCGTCCCAAACGGACCCCCGGCCTGGGAAGCTGGGACAGCACCGAGTCCGAGGAAACCGCAAGCAGCGCAGCGATAGGTAAGGTGTCTTTTTGTGTCTGTATGTACTGGATACCGGTATAGTGGAAAACGTCCGACCGAAGTTGGATAAGGAGACCCGCAGCCACGGTCTCGTTAGTATACCGAACCCGCCGCCGACAGCACGGACGGCACAGGGGCCAGAGAGTGGCTAGGCGCGTGTCTGAACCCGGGGGTTCGGATATTGACTAGTGGAGGTCTGAAGCTGAGGGAGAGGGTAGCCACGTGGAGTAGTAGTGTCAGAAGTGTTTGTAAATAGAACTGCTGTACATGGACAAGGAAAGGAGGAGGGATTCTGTGACTGGACTGAGAGCCCTGAGTCAGTGTTACAGTTGTGTTCAAAATTATTCAACCCCCAATGCTGTAAAGGGTTTTAGGGAATTTAGTGTACATTTGTAATTGTATTCAAAATGAAATCCTACAAGGACTTTTTAAAGAACCATATGCAACTAAAATGACATCAATTGGTTTTGTAATACAGTAGTAAGTGTTTCTTTTGTGATTTCTTCATTGACACAATTATTCAACCCCTTAAAGACTACCACTCTGAAGAACAGAGGTTCATTCAAGTGTTTTCAATCAGGTATTGTCACGGATGTCACGGAGCAGCAATAAAGCATAAGAAGCACCAATCAGGCAGCTTTAAAATGAATGTGATACTCAGCTCCTTCTAGACATTTACTGGTGTGGTTACAAACATGGTGAAGTCAAGAGAATGGTCCAGGAAGACAAGAGAAGAGGTGATTACTCTTCACAGGAAGGGCAATGGCTATAAGAAGATTGGAAAAAAGTTAAACATACCAAGAGAGACCATAGGAAGCATCATTCGCAAATTCAAGGCAAAGGGCACTGTTGAAACACTACCTGGTCGTGGCAGAAAGAAGATGCTGACTTCGACTGTTGTGCGCTACCTGAAGCGTAGAGTGGAGAAAAGTCCCCGTGTGACTGCTGAGGAACTGAGAAAAGATTTGTCAGATGTGGGTACTGAAGTTTCAGCTCAGACAATACGGTGCACACTGCGTAATGAAGGCCTCCATGCCAGAACTCCCAGGCGCACCCCCTTGCTGTCTCCAAAGAATAAGAAGAGTCGACTGCAGTATGCCAAAAGTCATGTGGACAAACCACAGAAGTTTTGGGATAGTGTTCTGTGGACTGATGAAACAAAATTAGAACTGTTTGGGCCCATGGATCAACGCTATGTTTGGAGGAGGAAGAACAAGGCCTATGAAGAAAAGAACACCTTGCCTACTGTGAAGCATGGCGGGGGGTCAATCATGCTTTGGGGCTGTTTTGCTTCTGCAGGTACAGGGAAGCTTCAGCGTGTGCAAGGTACCATGAATTCTCTTCAGTACCAGGAGATATTGGATGACAATGTGATGCAGTCCGTCACAAACCTGAGGCTTGGGAGACGTTGGACCTTTCAACAGGACAATGATCCCAAGCATACCTCCAAGTCCACTAGAGCATGGTTGCAGATTAAAGGCTGGAACATTTTGGAGTGGTCATTGCAGTCACCTGACTTAAATCTGATTGAGAACCTATGGTGGGACTTAAAGAAAGCAGTTGCAGTGCGCAAGCCTAAGAATGTGACTGAACTGGAGGCTTTTGCCCATGACGAATGGGCGAAGATACCCGTAGATCGCTGCAAGACACTTGTGTCAAGCTATGCTTCACGTTTAAAAGCTGTTATAACTGTAAAAGGATGTTGTACTAAGTACTAAGATTGAATGTCACTTGGGGGTTGAATAAAACTGATAATGATGTGAGCACAGAAAAGACATTTGTGGTTATTTCATTATAAATGTTATGTTATATTTGTCTGACCTACACGTGCCTCTTTGATTTAATTGTAAGCAAGATGACTGAATGATCAAAAGCAATGTCAAACTGGCCAAAACACTCAATTTCAGTGGGGGTTGAATAATTTTGAACACAACTGTATATGGTATGATTTAGTGGTGAAAATTATTAGTGTCCCCCAGTTTTGACTGTGGTATCTTATGTGCCCCCCAAATATTGTTCCTAGAGTCGCCACTGATGCTGGTATATAAACTTTCCAAGAGAGGGTGAAATAGTTTATTCCTTCATGCTACTGGTACTATAAATGCAAATTATACGTAGTGCATTGTATGTGCAAGAATTCAAGGAATTACATATAATAATAATAAACATATTTGGTGCATAGACAGACAAAAAGACAGGTATAAAAAGAATTCAAGTGCACTTTCTTTATAATTTGATGCTATAGTAGCATCATTGCTTTTGTACATAAATTGCCTAATTTCATGTTATGGCTTCAAATTAATGAGTAGAATACACTGAAACAGCTAATATGTTCTTTATTTACTCTGCATTTTTTTTGAAAATTGCATCATTATGCATAAAAACTGCTATGTGGTATTTTCCCATTAGGACTATCCACTCATCTGTGCAACTTAATGGTTTAGGAGCAAAATGAATTACTGCCCTGTAAAGCAGCCTTGAGGCTTATGGTTTGTTCAGTCAGAGCACATTTCTATTGCATGTCAGTACAGTTTATTCATTGAATTGTAATGATTGATACTTTATAGGATTTTACCCTGGGAACAAAAGTGGAATTTTCATTGAATGAATCTGGAAAGTGTCTTCATCAAAGTGATTTTATGTCCGGATGATTTTATGACATTTTGCAATATAGAAATAAGAATTAATTTAATGTGCCAGGCTGTGTAAATAAAAATCTATTTTTTTTACTATAGACTTTCACCAAAGCTGTTAAACGTAGCATAGCCTCAGGAAAGCTAGAGACTTGCAAAATTAAAATGTAGAGATTTTTATTTGAAATACTTTATTTATAATCACGGTGACTGTTGTTTACTGGAAATAGAATAGGAGAGCCATACATCATGTGTACAGATGCACATACACCAGGGAAGCGATGGCTTTACATACACTGAAAAGAAAATTTACATAACAAATGTATCTTTTTATCTACTTACTTTGGTGGTCCATCCAGTGGGGGATGAGTATTGCTTGCTGTACTTTCCATAGAGCTGAGGAACACATGTGCCATCCCTAAATCAGACTGACAATCACTGCTTTAAAGGGTGACAGTTTACATGACACTACACAGTAATTACAGAGTAAGATGGAATAGAAGTGATAAAACTAGTAGCAATTGCTGTAACAAAGCGGTCCATGACAAAGATCTCTCAACAACTCAGAGCCTTCTGGAGTGAAACCAGAGCATTATTAATTCTGAGTTCTACAAGGTATGTAATTTGCCCCTCCATCCCCTCCAATTTTCACCAACCAATGTGACAATGTAGATGAACCATAATTAATAAAATACAGTGCAAAAACAAAAAAACAAAGCTTAAGTGTATTCAGTATGCATATTCTTCTCTGTGTGCATATTCTTCGGAACAAAATTTCTAATCTGCATTTTTGTCCTAACAATTAATACAATCTGCCTAACCCCTTCACTACCAAGCGATTTTCCCAAAACATCATTGTCAGAAAACAGTGTTTTTTAAAATCATTTTAATTAATTATCCAGTAAGAAATATTCGGAAATATTCCCAGTGTATTTCTTACTGTAAGGCAAATGCCACCATCTACTGGCCAAATGGAGTTACTGAAGTTAGAACTGACGTTTTAAGGCTCCGTGCATCGGCTGGTGAAAGCCCGATAAAGGACATTCCTTAGCTGATTCTAAACAGCTTTAGCATCTTGGGCTTTGTGCTCAGTCTAAAGTTTTGGGGGCACCTTCAGGAGACCAAATGCAAAAGAAATTAATTTGTATTTCATTTACTTTTGTCCTGCTCAGCTGCAGATCGTGATAACTGGATGTTAGGTACACGTTGGTGCCTTTGAAAACCCAAGTTATCTTGATGTTGGGAGTGAGGGGGTAAATTTAAATCTTCAGGAAGAAACTTTAAATACAATTAAGATATTTGATTGCTTGGACATTTAAAACAAATTATATTGCTTGTTTCAAGCCTGAGATGCTTGCTTGTTCTATCTATTCTCTGAAATAGTGTGTATACCTCAGTTTTCCAATGTTCTACTGGTTTAAGAAGACAAATATGAATGTAATAGTCAATAACGGCTATTACATAAATGCTTACCACATGTCAAAACTGCATTTATCTCTTGAGGAAGATGCTGAACAATCAAAAGAATCACAAGCAAGGAACTAGGAGTATGATGAAGAATGCTGACAAAGGCACTTAGTGGTCTTTTCCCTATATTTTCTCCAAAACATTAAATGAAGACTATTATAAACAAGCAGAGAATTCGGTCTTCGATAAACATAATAATTAGTTTTGACACTTTTCATATATTTCACTTTTGCAAGGAGATATTATTCTAACCATGGCAAAATGCTCTACCAATTGTTTTTCTCATCTATTGGCTCTGGATTTTTTTTTATTGCTATTGTTACGCAGATTAAGATCTATATAATAATGCAGTAAGAGGCAGTGTGTCCGTCGCCACGCTGCCTCTGTGCATGCGTGCACAACCAGCGGCGGTTGGCTGCATGCGCACCCAGCTGCGCGTATCCAACCGCCAAAACAGTAATGCGCATGCGTGCCCAACCGGCGTACTGCTGGCTGTGCGCGCATCAAACCGCCGCGGCAAGGGAACCCCCTTGACTCCCTGTAGTTTCGGTTGCGCCGCCACACATAGATCTGCTCAGCCCTGGGTAATATAATAAGCTCCTCACCCTTAAGATGTTTGGATCATGGCAGTGGGTGGAGGAGGTGGTGTTTTGGACTCGTGCGGTCTTTGAGAGGTTGTCGATGCTTTAATGAAGTACATTTTAATGCCCTGTTGGATTGTGATGTCATACATGGACCCTCTGTACCTTTGCTCCAGTACAAAGAAATGGAGGATTAACTCAGAGCGCCGGCAATGCCAGGTGGGGTTTATGGTGACCGGTGCAAACTGCTGGGTTGAGATCACATTCTGCACCATTACCTTCCTCCGTCATTCAGTGCAATAAACCGACATGACATCACATTGGGGGGGTCCAGGAAATGAGATTTTCTGTCCTTCAGAGCTTTTAAAAGCCAGGAGTCTGACTCCCCAAAGTGAAAAATACCTGCAGATGGGTTTTTGACTCTCAACGCACATGTTGCTCCTCCCATAATTGGGTATGCGGGTGTATTAGGCCATTTGCCCTCCTGGCCCCACCCAGCTTGGCACTGATCTAAGTGGTCCCATGAGCTTACAATCTATCCCATGAGTTTACAATCTAAGTGGTCACATGAGCTTACAATCTAAGGGGTCCCATGAGCTTGCAATCTAAGTGGTCCCATGAGCTTGCAATCTAAGGGGTCCCAAGAGCTTGCAATCTAAGCGGTCCCATGAGCTTACAATCTAAGCGGTCCCATGAGCTTGCAATCTAAGGGGTCCCATGAGTTTACAATCTATCCCTTGAGTTTACAATCTAAGGGGTCCCATGAGTTTACAATCTAAGGGGTCCCATGAGTTTCCGATCTATCCCATGAGTTTACAATCTAAGCGGTCCCATGAGCTTGCAATCTAAGGGGTCCCATGAGCTTGCAATCTAAGGGGTCCCATGAGCTTACAATCTAAGCGGTCCCATGAGCTTGCAATCTAAGGGCTCCCATGATTTTATAATCTATCCGATGAGCTTACAATCTAAGGGGTCCCATGAGTTTACAATCTATCCCATGAGTTTACAATCTAAGGGGTCCCATGAGCTTGCAATCTAAGGGGTCCCATGAGTTTACAATCTAAGGGGTCCCATGAGTTTACAATCTATCCCATGAGTTTACAATCTAAGGGGTCCCATGAGCTTGCAATCTAAGGGCTCCCATGAGCTTACTATCTATCCCATGAGCTTACAATCTAAGGGGTCCCATGAGTTTACAATCTATCCCATGAGTTTACAATCTAAGGGGTTCCATGAGCTTGCAATCTAAGGGGTCCCATGAGTTTACAATCTAAGGGGTCCCATGAGTTTACAATCTAAGGGGTCCCACAAGTTTACAATCTAAGGGGTCCCATGAGTTTACAATCTAAGCGGTCCCATGAGCTTACAATCTAAGCGGTCCCATGAGCTTGCAATCTAAGGGGTCCCATGAGTTTAAAATCTATCCCATGAGTTTACAATCTAAGGGGTCCCACAAGTTTACAATCTAAGGGGTCCTGTTCCTGTGACCTTACAATCTAAGAGGGTCCTGTTCCTGTGAGTTTACAATCTAAGGGGTCCTGTTCCTGCGAGTTTACAATCTGAGGGGCCTGTTCCCGTGAGTTTACAATCTAAGAGAGTCCTGTTCCCGTGGGCTTACAATATAAGAGGGTCCTATTCCCGTGAGTTTACAATCTAAGACCCTTCTAGATTGTGAGTTCCTATGGAAATAGGACCCTCATCTCCTCCTGCACTGTTTGTCAAATGTTGTTCAATGTATTGTAACCCTGTCTATACTGTGCCTATTGTACTGCGCTGTGGAATATGCTGGCACTTTATAAATAAAGAATGATAATAATAATAAGAGGGAAGAGGAACCTGCTCTACTATATAAATTCCTCTGTAATGCGCTGTCAGCCATGCGTGCACCCATCAGAGCTGTTCAGTTGGCCCTCCTGTTGCAGATGGGACGGCGACGGACGGTTACAAACGCATTTATATAGAGAGATACTCTTGGATAGGACATTGAAAAACAAATATGTGGACATGAATTCTGAGCTGGCGCCAACAACAATAGCCTGCCCTCTGGGCAGGCTTTCCACCTAGTAAATATATAACGTATTAGTTGAAACCATACAGATAGTTTGTTGTGAATGTGTTTTTATTTATTGTTAGAAATTTTGTATATGTGTCTGTGATTATAAAATTTCACTACTCACACTAATAGTAGATATTTACTTTGTAACAATAGTTGAAAACCAGAAAACCTTTAATAATGGACCCAACCTATGACAACGAACACAACAATTCTTACTTGATGTGACACTATTTCAGGTCTTTAGAGTCTATCAACTAAGCACTAAAATTGCATGCAATCTCAGTGCTTTGCGTTTCGGCCCATTTCGCTGCATTTAGTCAATTCTATTTCCACGAAAATACGGTGAATTCACTACTAAGTGAATGGCCATCGTATTTGCCGAAATTGGAGTCGCCAAAGTAGTTATAAAAGGTTGACGAAAACCATTAAATTGCACCAATAACCGCCAAATTAGAATAGGCAAAATTTGCCAAACTGCAAAAAAAAAAGGAAGACTCCTATTCTCCTAATAGGAGTATAAATCAATAAAATGTGTCCGGATAATAAAAAGTCTGATAAAAAATAATAAAAAGGTCTGTTACAAAATAAAAAAGTATTTTAAAAAACAAAAATGTCGTTTTAAAAAAAAAAGACCACAAAAGGTTCTTTTTTAAAAAATAAATACAGATTTTGCTTTAAAATTTTTTTTAAAAAAAAATATAAAATTTTTACATTGCAGGCTATGGGATTCACCTGTTTAAACCTGTCAAACTAAAACACTGAAATCAGGGCATTTCACCGGAATTTCTGTGCAGTTCAGAGTTCTGTGAATAGAAGACACGAGTCTTTGGGGCAATTCGGTGCCACCGAACGCCGCTGAACTGCGGCGAACTGTGGTAAATTGCATCGTATTTTGCTGCCAATTCGAAAGTATTCGGGGAACTGACAGCTCAGTGAATAGATATTTTATTTCATAAGCAACAACATTTATACACCGGCACTGGAGGAAAAGGTGTGAGGAGGGAGGTAAGCACTGACCAGAGCTGCTGGAGGAGACATTGATGGCAATGTGGAGGGTGTGTGTGTGTTGGAGGGTGTGGGTGTGGGGGTGTTGTGAGAGTGCAGTGTGAGAGTGTTTTGTGTGAGTGTGTGCAGTGTCAGGGGCGGTTGATACATGTGTAGGCACAGTGTGAGAGTGTTTTGTGTACAGTGCCAGGAGGGTTATACACTTACGTGCAGTGAGAGTGTTTTGTGTGAGTGTGCAGTGTCAGGGGGTGTGATACATGTTTAGGTGCAGTGTGAGGGTGTTTTGTGTGCGGTGTCCGAGTGTGTGTAGTGTCAGTATTTGCAGTGTCAGGAAGGGTGTTACATTTGCAGGTGCAGTGTGAGGGTGTCTTGGGTGCAGTGTCAGGCAGGTCCACCTGTCATGTAACTTAGGTGACTCCAGGTTCAGCTGCCCATATAACCCCACCTTCCCAGAAAAAAAATGGTTAGTTTCCTCTCCCCTCCCCCCACAGACTCCCCGAAGGGATCTGCCCAATGCATTTGATAAACCACCAAACGCAGCCACAAACCCGAACAGACCGCCAAACACCGCCAAAAAAAGCCAATCAGCTGCCGAACAGGGGTAAATATTAAAATAAAAAACACACCACAATTTTTAAATGGTGCTTAAAACAAAAACAAAAAATGCATGGAAATAATATATAAGGTCCTATGAATAATAATAAAAGGTCTTTTACAGAATTAACCACTTCACTGTGAGCGCGTCCTCAGCAGTCCCGCTGGTATGCGGAGGACGCGCTGAGCGCGTCCTCCCATCGGGGTCAGCGTTCGGCCGGGTTCCGGCCGATCGCTGGCCCCTCCGGTGCGGGCTGACATCCTGGATGTCAGCCCGGCATCCGGACCAGCAGCCGCCAGAATTAGGTGTCATCGCGGGGGCGCGATGACACCTAATTCAGGCGCCCCCCCCCCGCATGTGCGGAGGAGGCGCCTGAAAGGGAGGGGGGGAGGTCCTTCGGACCTCTCTCCCTCCCGATCGGCGGCGCACAGGGGGTTAACCCAGGCATCATTTGGAAGGGCACAGCCTGCCCTTCCAAATGATGCCTGGCATTAACCCCTGGGGAGCTGGATCGCGAATCGGCGCTGAAAAGCGCCGGTTCGCGATCCTTTCCCGGAGCTGGCCGACATCTTGGATGTCGGCCAAGCCTCCGGGAACTCCCCCAGAGGACTGGCGTCATCGTGCGTAGCACGATGACGCCAGTCCTAGACTTAACCCCTAACTGCCACCAACTGTGGAGATAGGGAGTTCCAATGAACTCCCTATCTCCCGATCCGTGGCAGCTAGGGGTTAAATTTTGGTATCGTTGGATCGGCCAGAGCATGGCCGTTCCAACGATACCAAACATGAAAGTGAAAAATTTTGTAAAAAAAATGAAAAATAAAAATTAAAAAAAATTAAAAAAAAAAAAATTAAAAAAAAAAAAATAAACACTTTTTTTTTATTTTTTTTGGTTTGTTAATGCAGCAATATTGTTCCCATTTCAATTATAATGTGAACAATGATGCTGCACTAACGATTTTTGTATGCGGTGCGTTTGTTAAAAATAGTGTCATTTTCCCCAAAAAAAAATGTAACGAGACCCCATCTCTAATTTTTTTAACAAGCGCACCCCATACAAAATATAACCGCAATTGCTCGCATGTTAAAATGTGGAAAAAAACACTTTACACATTGTAAATTATTGAAAATACATATTTTATTGCATTTTTTGTTATAATATACAGACATGACATAACGTATACATATAATAATGACATATTATGAATCTACTGAGTCTGACGGAAAGAACGATATATAATATGTCTGGGTCATATACTAAAATAAGCCTTCAAAACACGTTTAAACATGATGCGCAAAACAGGTAAAAATGACCTCAGCATAGGGGCGGGAAAAGCCTCAGCAGCGAAAGGGTTAAAAAAGAAAACATTAAAAAAAATCTAAATCAAAAATTCTAGCAAAAAATCCCATAAAATGCCTAAAAACGTCTAAAAAATAAATTAATAAAAAGACTTTTTGCTGCAAATGAAAAGAATAAATGGTTGAATAAAAATTAATAAAAACTGTGAATTTTGCTTACATTGAAACCTATGGGATTCGCCTGATTATCCTGCCGAATGAAACCACCGAAAATCAGGGCATTTCACTGACATTGACTGACAGGGCTGTTCAGTGCTCTCTGAATAAATTAAACATTGCTTCTCTATGGGGATTTCACTGCTGTCTAACAGGCACCGTGTTTCGCTGGCAACTTTTTTTTGGGGGGGGGGGCAGCACTTCACCCATCACTCCAGGCAGCACAGTGGCTTGGGCCAGCCTTGCAACTATGGAATAATTCCCTATATTGGCATATTACAGCATATCAGATATGTTTACAAAATTTTATATGAATTGCATTTACATGAACCATGGGTTCTATCTCTGTATCTACTTAATTTTTACAGTCATTCCAATATCCTTTTGAGATGAATATCCCATATGAGAAAATAGATGCATAGATGGAACTTTTTAAATTTAATCTATTTGAGTTATTGTAACATATGCACTTGCAAGATCTCACCTGAATACACAATTCTTACTCGCATGAATTATCTGAGCGACTTTCAGCTGACTAAACTAGCTCAAACCAGTGAAATAACTGAGCAGCAGGAAACAGCAGGACATCTCTCTAAACACGGCTTGGTTGGAATGGGATGGTAAACCTTTCCTGCTGTTTATTTCTTACTGTGCAGTATACTGCAGCTTTAAAAATAAATTCTAATGACTGAAATGCTTATTAAATCCTCTAACTTGAGTATGGTTTTACTCTTTTAATGAAAGATAATGAGACATGTATGTCATGGCAGTTACTGTTAGGCACTAATATTTATTCTTGTACTTAACAGTTCATACAAAAATGTTGCTAATGGTAATTAATGAATCTTTGCTATGTTAAAATAGTTTTGCATTAGGGAATTTATATTGACTTTATTCTGTGCATTAAATGAACATATTCACGGGTTGCCTTTTGCATGCTAAAGCACATGAGCTTAAGTTGCAAAAACACAAGATAATTAACTTTTACAGAAGACAATGATGAAATTTCATCAACGTGTACCAGTGTGAGGGCAGGAAATGAAACAAAAAAGCTGATTTTTTTTATAGATAATGAACAAAAAATGTAAACAATGCATTTTCCATGCAGTTTCTTAGTTGGTAGTTGGTATAATGACTACTTCTGAAAAAGAGTTCAGGAGGCATGGTCGCTATTAAAAAAAAACTACTAATTGTGAAATAAATTATGCTACAGATTATTACAGTATGTTTGCTATATGACTGGCACCAGTTATCCGTTTTGTTTTTGTTAACAATATTATTGTAACATTTATTGGAAACATTTGTAGTTAACATTTAATTATAGGAAAAATGGCACATACCAATTTTGCATAACATTTGCTAGTCTGGGGGCATGGCTTGACTGCCACACCAGATGCCTGCATAAACGTGGTGCTCCTAAGTCCACTCCAACGAATTTCTGCACGTTGGCACCCCGCAGCTATGGGCCCCAATAAAATACTCCTCCTGGACATCAGTATCCTCGGTCGCCCAGCTAAGGCCAAGTGGAAACCCTGGACGGCTTTGTACAACAGCACACCCATACCGCCTTGCCCCTGGCCAGTCCCAAGATGGCAGACAGCCCTGAGGCCTGTACTATGTCGTGGAACCCCTTGGCAGCAATCGCCCAGCTGGAGCAGCTGAAAACAGCATTGCCTACCAAACAGGACCTGGCTGCACTACTCACAGACCTCGAGGACATATTTAATAAAGAGATCCAGGACGTTTGCATGAGCTAGCAGAGGTGTAGGCCCATGTGGCCCGGGTAGAGGAAGAGGTTGCGACGACTGGAGCACCACCAGGCTTTCTTCATCTTGACTTCCGGTGAGAGGTAGACGATTTATAAAACGGGGGCCGCAGGAACAATGTGAGAGTGAGCGGACTGAGGGAAATGGGGCTTTACAATGCCCGAGGGTCATCCACTGGGTTCGCCTATTCCCTCGTGTTACGGATCCTGGTACCCCAGGCGCCCCTTTCCGCTGAACACAGGAGATATTCATACCCACACAGAGTAGACGACACATAAACTGTGAGCAGGGCCGTTGATTCCACTAGGCAAGCTAGGCAACCACCTAGGGCGCACTGACACCTAGGGGTGCAGCCCGCCCCCAGCCCAGGTTCCATTATTGTACCCCTTCCTCATTGTTTGCTTGTGTAGGCAGCAGTGGCGGCTCGCAAAACGGACCCCACTAGCGTTGCAGAAGATGGGCATCTTATGGAGACGCGCAGGTGCAACCAGAAGATGTGCAGGCACCACAAGAGGCAGATGAAAGAAAAAGTGGCAGAAGAAAGAAAGGCACAGAATAAAGACAAAATAAAGGCATGAAAGAAAGGCTCGAAAGAAAAAAAAGGCACAAAAGAAAGAGAAAGAAAAAAGAGGCACAGAAGAAAGAGGCACAGAGGAAAGAAAGAAAAGAAAGAGGCAGATGAAAGAAAGGCAGAGGAAAGAAAAGGCAAAAGAAGAGGCACATAAGAAAGAAAGAAAAAAGCACAGCGGGCAGAGGAAAGAACGAAAGAGGCAGATGAAAGAATGCGCCACAGAGGGCAGAGGAAAGAAAGAAAGAGGCACAGACCTATCCCAGGCCCAACCTTCAGAGGGGTAAGATGGACACCGAACGACCGTGGGCGGCCCCCGTGCACAGTGTGTGTGTGTGTCCCGTCCTCCACCCACAGTGTGTGTGTGTGTCCCACGTGCACAGTTTGTGTGTTCCCCCTGCATTTCAACAGTTGACAATTTTTTTCTGTGGGGGGGCGCACAGTTCTTGCCTAGGGTGCATAATAGTCTAGCACCGGCCCTGACTGTGAGGAGTTCTTGCAGATTCAAAATCCAAATGCAGACTGCCTTTATTTTACTTTTCCATTTGAAAAAAAACACAGGGGAATGTACAGAAACAATGGAAACACGCCCAACATTGGATCAATGGTTTAGGGAGTAGCACAGGGAATAGGAATCTGGTTACAACTGTGTCCACGAGGGAGGGTGCTGCAAGTATGGCCAGACAAAGGAATCCATGATTTACAGGGGGGTGGAAGCAAACAAACGGTTAGATTGGAAGCTCTTGAGCAGGGTCCTCTCCTACTGTTCTATGAGTGCAACTTGCATGCACATGTTATCCTGTCTTATCCATTGCACATCGCATCACACAACACTCTACACGATATACAGAGACAATAAAATGTAAGGAAAAATAAATGCAAATAAACTTCGGGGCGGCCGTTCCGTCACACCTCGCAATCTCCTGCTGCCTGCTACTGCTGCTGGGAGTCTACTTCCTGACCGTTCCCTGTGTCTGTGAGTAATAAACCGTATGCTTGGGGTCCATTTCACCCTCCTTTTGCCTGCCATGCCTCTCTGAAGGGCCATAGTAACCACTCGTCGTGCCATGTGAATATTAATTGCTGATAGCAATGCAAGGTGACACCCCAACATTATTTACTGTTTGCTATGGTCGCTGACATGGCCTGTTGTGCCCCAGTATCTCATATAATGCCATAAAGCTGCACGCTAGTCCCCCTTACTTGACTTGTTATGCTTTTCCATTTTATGGATTCACTTGTTCTGTAAACCTCATTCCAGCTGGATTTATGTGGTTATTATTGATGTCTCGAGAGAAATGATTAGTGGCTCGCACCTTTTGTCCGCATCCATTTCCTACACCCTGCTGGGTCCTTTGCGGGCCAGTCTTTCTTGGCATATCATTAGGTGGTGTTCCTGACAGCCCTTGCTATTGCCCCCTGCAGTGCTGGCATGGAGATGGCACACTGACCTGGCTATATGATTTATGCCATTTATTTGGAGGCCTACTAGGTCTTGCATTTGCTCACTCTCCTGAGAAGTGTGCCTTCTGCATGGAGGGGCGGTGTGAGTCCAGGTGGTCATCACTGTTACTATCTATTGTCGTTGGAGAAAAGGTAGCTGTGCGATTTCTCACCTACTGGATATAGACTCATTGTTCTTGACTGTTTTAGTGTGCCCCCCCCTCCTTTGGATATGTGGGTGGAGTGCCATCGGGAGGTTGTGGGGTTTACGCCAAGAATGACCTGTCTTGTTCCTGTTTTTTTTGTCTTCTGGTGATGATGAGAGGGGGCTGTGCTTTGGTCATATACTTTATGGATAAGACACCGGAATGTATGTGATACCTTGAAGTGATTTATATGAAACTGTGGGATGGGGGTGGTGTTGGGGTGATTGTAATGTATTGGTTGGAAAAGAATTTGGGGAAGCGGGTTAGCAGTACAGGGGAGAGGGTGTGGTGGGTTTAGAGTCTGAGAATAAGAATATTTGTTACACTGTTCTCAAAGTCTATGGGTTGTTCTTAAAACGTTTTTGTGTGCGTTTTTGGCAGAGCAGTTGGTGTAGAGTACTTTTGATACCCGTTATTGTTTGTGTTCTTGCAATGTTGATAAAGTCATAAATTCTGATTGATACTGATGCGGATGTCTTGGCGACTTGGTGACTTTTTGCATGCTCTACCTGCTTTGGCTCCACATTGTGCTGTGATTTTTACCTTTTTTTTTCTCTCCCATGGCCACAAGGACTTGGCGTCACTTGTCTTTTCTCATGGTACCTGGAGGTACTCACTTTCTTAAATCTGGTCTTTCAGTAGCTACCTTCTGAGACATGTTTTTCCTAATTTTTCACTTTTTCATGGTTTTCTTTTTGTTTTCTGCTTTCTTGTTCTCCAATTATTTTTCCCTTCTTCAGCCCCCTTTTCGTTCCTTCCCCTGTCCCTAGCCTCCCTCTCTTTTCCTGGTGCTCAATTGGGGTGGTCTGTGCTTGGCTCTTTGGTTTGGTGGGGGATTTTCAACGTGGTCTCCTACATATAACACGAAGGGGTTGAATATTCCTAAGAAGCGCTGTTGGATTTTTGGAGAACTTAAAGCACTTAACACTTTGGTCGTGTTTCTGCAGGAGACGCATTTTATGCAGAATCATGCTCCCACGCTGTTGGATCGTGGTTTCCCTCTAGGCCATTTTAGCAATTACCATTTTAAAAAAAATGAGAGGTTTTGCAATTTTATTTTCTCTTGAAACTCCTTTTATGTTAGAGGAACAATTGGTTGATCTGGAAGGTAGATATTTGTTTGTTACGGGGACTATAGCGTGTTAAGTACACATTTGCATCGGTGTATCTCCCGAATAGGAAACAACATCACTTCCTCGCCCATGTACTGCATCGTCTACTTGAGTTTAGAGTTGGGGTTCTGGTAGGTGGGTAATTTAAATGTTCCCCTAGATCTGTGATTAGATACTTCAACGGGCACCTCTTCTATCCCGATGAATACTGTGAGGCATATTAAGAGGACTCTGGAAAGTTTGAGACTGGTTGATGTTTGGTGTCCATGACATGGTTCTGAGAGAGATTATATCCATTACTCGGCAGCCCATGATGCTTACTCCCGCATCAGTTACTTGTTTGTCTTTTTTCATTCCATGCAATTAGTGGAATCCACTACAATTGGCTCCCACACGTGGTCAGACCATGCCCCCTTGACATTCAGTTAATATTGTCCCTCACTTAGCCCTTTGAATGAATGTGGAGGCTGGACACTTCCCTGTTGTTGGACCCACTTATAATTAGGAGGGCAGTGGAACAACTTCGGACATCTTTTTACTGACAATGCTGATCCCTCCATACCTAGCCCTACCCCTACCATGTGGGAAGCACATAATTCAGTTTTAAGTTAGATTTGTTTGTATTACTGCTCTTTTGGAGGACAACCAGTTATTAGAACAGGTGCATCAAACCGCAGGCACACAAGATAATTATTCCGCTCTAGTGGATAAATGTCGACAGCTTAAAGGGACATGCATGTCTAGAAATTTTTTTTTAAATAAAAATGACAAACACTTTTGTACTAATAGCCAAACTAGAATAAATCAATAAAGGTTTTAAGAATATGTAAAACATGTTTATTTTCTTGCTTTAAACTCTGTCATTTCATCTTCTATGGCACACTCCTCAGCTAGGCAGTGTTTCTTCAGCTCCCACTTCCTGTATATTCCCCGCCTCCTCCCTGCACACTACTCTACCCATAAAAGCTTCACATGAACTAGCACAGGCTGTGCATATGAAACCTTGAGCATGTTCAGGACCTCAGACTGGGAAACTAAGGAAATTAATATGTCACGGCCCTCGCTGCCGGCGGCGCAGGAAAGGGGCAAATCCGGTGAAGCCCCACCTTGATCCACCCAGGCAGCACCTTTCTAGCTCTGCCGTGCTAGACTTTATCTTTGTAGTGCTCTCTGGCAGAATCAGCAGGTGCATCCCATTTTGCCCTGCATCTCATATTTAATGCAGACACGCCTATTCCATGATGCTTCTGCCTTTTGTTGTTGCCTCAGCGTGAGAGAGTCTTTGTGGTCTTCTGACAGTTCTGCCACTTGATGTATGTTGGTCTCCTTGTGATGACTGTTGTAAAGCTCTTCCTGGATGCTCTACTGGGGCAGTAATGTCCTTTGCATTTGTCAGTATCCTCAAACGTGCGCTCCTCAGGGGTATTTATCAGAAATGGTTACTGATGAATTACATCTTGGTCATGTTGCATGTCAGAGCAAACCTTTTCAGAATCCTCTGCATTGATTAAACAATCCATGCCCAGTGACTGTGGTAGGTCCAGAGAGTGAAATGGTATCTTCAATAAATGTTTCTGATTTCGTCTCAACACCACTCCATGCTTTCTTTTAACTTCAAAGTACCTGTCTGAGACTTTACGCAGCACTACAGAATCTTTTATCCCGCGCTGACCAGTCCAGATCTGTGTCCCAAACATGCAGCATTTTTACATTCTTTGCACTTTTGCTATAGTTCCTTTCTGATGTTCCCTAATTCCATACTTCGTCGTTATATCATCGTGATACTGTGGCTTTATAATAAGCAAAGCAATCTGTGGTGCCTACCCTGAGTGACTTGCCTTTGTATAGAGTCTCTTAAAGATTTTAACTCCACACTCAACTAATCCATTGCTTTGAGGACATTTGGAACTAGATGTACTGGGGAGAAATCCAAACTCTTCAGAAAATGCCTAAGTGTACCTGCAGGAAAACTGAGGACCATTGTCTGTCTTTAGGATTGTAGGGATGCCAAATCTTGAAAATATTGCTCATAATTTCCGGCATACATGCTCTGAAGACGTATTCTTGAGTCTAGCACCTCGTGGTATGAGGAGTACAAGTCCAGCACTGCTAGGTAATCATGTCCATCAAGAGAAAATATATCTACTCTGGTACCATGTGTTGTTCGGTTGTTTTATGTACTGAAATTTATTGATTTATTTATTTATAAAGGATTTTACCAGGAAGGATATATTGAAATTTCTCTCGTTTTCAAGTATGTCCTGGGTTCAAAAACAATAAATTGTTACAGTTGTTACAGAAAGACAAAGTAATAAAATGCAAGATATTAAAAAAATAGCACAAATATACAGATTAACAGAAAATAAATCTATTCACTATGTTACATGTTTACAGGTGCATTCTGTATTGAGGTGTGTTAATAGGGATCTCTTAAGTAACTTTAGACTGGGGGAAGATTTGATGATCCACGAGGTTCTGTTAAATCAACTTCTTTATTAATGTCCAGGTCAGGGGTATACCTAGAACATTTGGCACCCAGGCCGGATCCTATATTTGGCACCGCCCCCAACTTTAAAATGTAAAAATTTAATTAAAAAGTCACACACACCTTTTCTAATGTTTTCAAAAATATTTTTAGTTATAGCATTCTGGCAGGGCATGACATATACATATAATAATGATATATTTTGAATCTGCCGATAGTGGGTCATGCGTCCTCTGTGCTCTGCAATAAGAGGCGAGTGTAGATTCTTTTTGAATAATTGTTATTTTTAAGTGATTTTGCAAACTCACAATATATCCATCCTCACGCTATGGACAAAAGTACACATGTGGCTGGTTATGTTGATTGGAGTTGTGTGTGTGTTGGGGTGGCTGGTTTTGTATGATAGGAGTTGTGTGTTGGTGGCTGGGTTGTGTGTTGGTGACTGGTTTTGTGTGATGGGAGTTGTGTGATGGGGTTGTGTATTGGTTGGTTTTATGTGATGGTGTTGTATGGGTGGCTGGTTTTGTGTGATGGAGTTGTATGGGCGGCTGGTTTTGTGTGATGGGAGTTGTATGTGGGTGGCTGGTTTTGTGTGATGGGAGTTGTGTGTGGGTGGCTGGTTTTGTGTGATGGAAGTTGTGTGTGTTTGTGTGAGTGGCTGGTTTTGTGTGATGGGAGTTGTGTGTGTGTGTGTCGGTGGCTGGTTTTGTATGATGGGAGTTGTGTGTGTGCGCTGGGTGGCTGCTTTTGTGTAATGGGAGTTTTGTGTGTGGGTGGCTTGTTTTGTGGATTGGAGTTGTGTGTGTGTGCTAGGTGGCTTGTTTTTTGGATTGGAGTTGTGTGTGTGTATGTGTGTGTGTGTGCTGGGTGGCTGGTTTTGTTGATTGGAGGTGTGCGTGTGTTTTGTGTCATGGGAGTTGTGTGTGTGTGGAGGTGGCTGGTTTTGTGTGATGGGAGTTGTGTGTGTGTGTGTGGGTGGCTGGTTTTGTGTGATGGGAGTTGTGTGTGCGTGCTGAGTGGCTGGTTTTGTATAATGGGAGTTTTGTGTGTGGGTTGCTGGTTTTGTGTGATGGGAGTTGTGTGTGTGTGCTGGATGGCTGGTTTTGTGGATTGGAGTTGTGTGTGTGTGTGCTGGGTGGCTGGTTTTGTGGATTGGAGTTGTGTGTGTGTGGGTGTGTTGGGTGGCTGGTTTTGTGGATAGCAGTTGCTGAGCAGAGAATGGGTGTGTGTTTTGCAGGTATGAGATGCTGCAATGGTCTTTTTTCTTTACTATTCCAGTTTTTTTAAGACTCCCTCTTCCCTGTCCCTGTTTAACCTGGGCTGCCTATTCCCTGGTGAGGTGATGCAGGGAATGCAGCCTGGCCCCTCTATGCAGGACCTCACCGGGAGCCAGGCAGCTCAATGACACATTTCTGATCACTGCAGTGCTGGTTAAGGAAAGGTCCACTTTAAACAGCAGTAAGCAGACAGGGCTTCATATTCTGCTGATACCCCCCTTTACCTGCCGTTTACTGTCATATTCTCTCTCTGCACACAATTCACATCCCTCCCCTCTCCTAGAGCTGCTGCAGGGCAGGGGAGGAGCTATGGAGGGAGGAGAGGGGGATTTTTATTCTCCGAATGCAAAAGCCCTGCGCCACTGCTCGTTGTTTGAGAACACAGCTCAAAGCTGACACACAGTGACAGTGGCACCTCCTAGTACCCCATAATGACACCCCAATAATCACTGGTACCTGGGGCAGCCCATCCGCCCCTCCCCTAAGTACGCCACTGGAGCTCTGTGATATGCTCACACACAAATTTTGGCAAACTGCCCGCAGGTACAGTGACTGTTCAAAGGCAATGCAAATCCCCATAGAGAAGTAATGGTTAATCTATACAGAGAACAGCAGAGAAATGTCGGCAATTTTTTTTTTCATTTTTTTTAATAGCGGATTTTATTTTCTTCTGTAAAATACCTTTTTATTATGAATCATAGGACCTTATATGTAAATTCCAGACATTTTCGTTCAGATTTTTTTTTTAAAACAGCAGGCCATGGGTTTGCGGCGGCATTCGGCGGGCGACTCCCTACACTTCGGGGACCCATTCTGGACTCTGCCGTGGCTTCCTCCAAATTGCTTGATATCGAAATTGAGATTGAGTTTTAATGTGGTGTCCCTGACCCTGTCTATTTGGCACAGGGATATGATCACATACAGTCTCTCTTCTGCATTTTCCCCTCTTTTGCCCCTACATCCCAATCCTCAGCTACTGAGAGAGATTTGTGCTGCCAAACAGAATCAATTTTTTGGCGGAAGGGAGTCATTTGATGGTGGCACGCCTTTTTCAATCTGGAACTACGAATATTATCGAAGAATAGTGACCCTCTTTCCTTATTAGAGACATTCAGTCTCCATCAAATTAAGTCATATATCCAATCTTTAAACTGTGGTACCCCATTTGAATGGCTTTGTAGTTTGGAGCTCCCACTAGTACATGGTGATTCTACAGTTTATGCTCTACTGCAATCCCCAGATGATGCTCCTTCCCTGTTTCAAGGAAAATGGGAAGTGAAAACTCAACTGTAATTCAACCAGCCCAGTGCACCAAACCGCTCTTACTTGTACATGGGGTTGAGAATTACCAGGGTGCAAAAGTTACTCTTTTTATGGTACAGGACCCCTCTCTTGTTGTCAAGAATGTACTCTTCTCTCTCTCCGAATTGCTGGAAATGCGGCACTGTGGTTGGTACTTATCTGCATGTTTGGTGGGACTGCTGTTTGATTGTGCCCTTATGGAGCCTGGTATGAGATGCCATATGTCTTGTCATGGATGTTTCTTTAGCTTTCAAACCTTCCTGTTTTTTTAATGTTTTTATAAACAATTTTTATTGTTTAACTTATAGAGCTTTAACATCGCTGAACTGGAAGAAACCATGCACTCCGTCGGCAAGAGATTGGGTCCGTAAAGTGGAAGAATTAAGTTCAATTGACGACTTGGCTGTTACCCGAGATGATCTTGCTACATTTGCTGCTAAATGGCTAAACTACTCACCCTGGCCTACACAATCCTAACTAACGATGCTCCTCACTACTTGTCCTCACTAATCACCAAATACACCCCAGCTCGCCCCCTAAGATCCAACAATTACCATGTCATGTGCCTGCGCCCTCACACGCTCGGACCCTGGTTCCAGCACATACCGCATAGTCGAACACAGCCGACGACCAGCGTCTCCTCACAGATCTGCTGGGTTCCCTGGTTACGTCCATGGAGAGCCGCGCATGCGCAGACAAGACATGCGCCTCTGGCTTGCGTTTCAGGGAATGGCGTCGCACACCAATGATGCAGACCCGGAAGTGAATGCTGATTACGGTGGAAGACGCCGGCACCTGCCTACAATCAATCTCCCATAAAAGAAGTCAGCGGATGGTGAGTAATCGCTTGTTTATTGTTCCCAGAACGCTTAGAGCTACCTTACCTATTTGACCTCCCGTTGCTGAAACTTGCTGTGATTATATGATGATCCCTGAAAGCCGCCTGACTCTTTGACCCTTCGCTTGCATCTGACGATCCCTGAAGCCGCCTGCCTCCTTGACCCTTCGCTTGCATCTGACGATCCCTGAAAATACCCACCTTATCGTCCTTACGAACCCCTCAAGGGCTGAAGCAACTATTCTCCTTACTCTCCTACATCCTCAAAGGATCCTATTATCAAGCCTGTGGACCTCTCATCAAAGTAAGAGATTAACTTTTATATATTTATATACTGTCGCTGGAAGATATCTGGAAAAGAAGACCCCCACAACCCTGACACCACCTCTACTGTTTATAAGTTGCTGTGTCTGTACATCTCCAGCCCTTATCACAGTAGTTGTCTTGAACAGGACTACTAATCTCCAAGGTCGGTTCAACATCCTGTCTTTTCAATACGTATTTGAGAGAATAAACGAGCCTAAATGGAACCGACGGGGATAGCTGAAGTCCTGGCTGGTATTACGGCACAAATGGCTACGCTTACACAAACAGTACAAGACATACAAAGAAACCAGACAACTTTGCAAACCGCTTATGACCGTCTAGAATTCAGAATTTCTACTGCCACACCGTTACCTCATTCTGTTAGTCCACCACCGCACAGAACACCAGCACCTAATGCCGAAATACATATCCCTCATATACCTCTACCAGAGAAGTTTGATGGTGACCGAAGCCAGTTTCGTCGGTTCATAACCGCCTGACAAATCATTTTTTCCTTGCTACCTAGAGTCTATGACACCGATTATGCACGGGTCCATACCATCATTGCATTACTGACGGAAGACCTCAATGCTGGGCCCATCATCTAATCTACACTGAAGACCCCATTTTATTAAATTGGAGTGCCTTCCTCCAAGCAATGGAGGACTTATACGACGACCCACATAGAACCTCCAATGCAGCCCGAACCCTCTCAGAACTACGGCAAGGTAGAAATGACGTTGAAGACTACATAACCGAATTTAGACATCTTGCGTTGGATTCTGAGTGGAACGAACCGGCTCTCCTAGCCCAATTCAAAACTGGAATGTCTGGTTATTTAAAAGATGAATTAGCAAGAGTAGAACCTCCTTCTTCTCTCAATGCCTTAATGTCTTTCTGTATTCAAATGGATAGAAGACTCAGAGAAAGAAGAGCAGAAAGAGCCTCCAGTAATCGTTCTCTTGTGCCAAGAAGACCTACATGGTCCCTTACTCCTCCTCCACAAGCCTTGCCCGCTTTGCCTGCATCAGAAGAAGAAACTATGCAACTGAACACTGCCAGAGGTCCTTTATCCGATACTAAACGAACCCGTAGAAGATCGCTAGGACTGTGTATGTATTGCGGGCGATCCGGGCATCAATTAAGGGAATGTCGTGAAAGACCTGACCTCCCTAGTAGGGATGAGCGGTTCGGATTCGGACGGTTCGGAGTTCGACCTGAACTTAGCCTGTTCGAGCAGATTGCGAATGGACCACAATGCATTTTCCCACTGGCCTGAAGCTCGTAATTGGCTACAGCCTTGCACCTGACCACAGGTCTGGTGCAAGACTGGTTCAACACTATGCCAATCACCGCTCAGAGTCCTGATTGGGCAAATTTTGCCCAATCATGGGCTCACAGAGCTAAGTCCCGCAGCACACTATATAACGTTTCCACGCAGCGCTTCTGCACGCATTTCAGAGGAGATTTCAGAGGAGATAGTTGTGTCTTGTTACTGCCGGTCTGCCATGCTACTGGGGGGGGGGTCTGGGGGTGTCTCATTTCTACCAAATATCAGGGAATTTAGGTGATGTATATCTTGTCACTGTGCCAGCAATTTGTTTTGGGGTTTACAACTTTGTTGAAAACATTTGTGAATTGAGGTGATCTTCTGTGTCTTGTCACACAGCCAGCAAGTCGTTTTGGGGCTCACTAATTTCTTTAAAACATTTGTGAATTGAGGTGATCTGTGTCTTGTCACACATCCAGTACCACACAGTATTTTGGGGCTCATTAATTTCTTTAAAACATTTGTGAATTGAGGTGATCTTCTGTGTCTTGTCACACAGCCAGCAAGTCGTTTTGGGGCTCACTAATTTCTTTAAAAAATTTGTGAATTGAGGTGATCTGTGTCTTGTCACACATCCAGTACCACACAGTATTTTGGGGCTCACTAATTTCTTTAAAACATTTGTGAATTTGAGGTGATCTGTGTCTCGTCACACATCCAGTACCACGCTGTATTTTGGGGCTCACTAATTTCTACAAAACATTTGTGAATTGAGGTGATCTGTGTCTCGTCACACATCCAGTACCACGCTGTATTTTGGGGCTCACTAATTTCTACAAAACATTTGTGAACTGAAGTGATCTGTGTCTTGTCACACATCCAGTACCACGCTGTATTTTGGGGCTCACTAATTTCTTTAAAACATTTGTGAATTGAGGTGATCTGTGTCTCGTCACACATCCAGTACCACGCTGTATTTTGGGCTCACTAATTTCTTTAAAACATTTGTGAATTGAGGTGATCTGTGTCTCGTCACACATCCAGTACTACGCTGTATTTTGGGGCTCACAAATTTCTACAAAACATTTGTGAATTGAGGTGATCTGTGTCTCGTCACACATCCAGTACCACGCTGTATTTTGGGGCTCACTAATTTCTACAAAACATTTGTGAATTGAGGTGATCTGTGTCTCGTCACACATCCAGTACCACGCTGTATTTTGGGGCTCACTAATTTCTACAAAACATTTGTGAATTGAGGTGATCTGTGTCTCGTCACACATCCAGTACCACGCTGTATTTTGGGGTTCACTAATTTCTACAAAACATTTGTGAATTGAGGTGATCTGTGTCTCATCACACATCCAGTACCACGCTGTATTTTGGGGCTCACTAATTTCTACAAAACATTTGTGAATTGAGGTGATCTGTGTCTCGTCACACATCCAGTACCACGCTGTATTTTGGGCTCACTAATTTCTTTAAAACATTTGTGAATTGAGGTGATCTGTGTCTCGTCACACATCCAGTACCACGCTCTATTTTGGGCTCACTAATTTCTTTAAAACATTTGTGAATTGAGGTGATATGTCTCTTGTCACTGGCTGCCAGCTATCAGTGTATCTCACTGAGTTATACCAGAGTTATTTAAATCTTTATACCAGAGTTGAATCAGAGTAATGTATATATTAATCTATATATCACTCACCATGTCTGAAAGAACAAAAAGGACAGGCAGACGCTCCCAGACACAGATAAGAGGGCAAGCAGCCCCTGTGTCAGGAGGCTGTGCCTCTGGTCGTGGTGGACGTGGTGCATCCCCTGCAGGGGCACGCTTGTCCTTTCTAACTGGTGCTGGCCGTCTTAAGCAGCAGCAACATACAGAGGACTTGGTGGATTGGCTAACCAGGCCATCCTCATCCTCCGAGTCCTCTGCCAGCCAGGCTTGTAGTGGTTTACAGTCCACCTCAGCTGCCAAAGCATCTAATGCAGCCTCCATGTCCACAGCTACTCCTGCCGTAGCCTCGCTATCACACACGGAGGAGTCAGCTGAATTGTTTGACTACACTGAGAGTGACATGCTGCTTGAGGATGCGCAGCAAGTACAGTGCTCTGATTCAATCTCTGAGGTTCAGCAAGGGAGTATAATCAACCTAGAGGAAGGGGGTGCCAGTGATGACACACAAATAACTGGAACTCATGTTGCCCCAGCAGCTACAGCATACTGCCAAGTTGGCTCCAGTGACAAGGAGATAGGGGGTGAAGATGACAATGATGATGAGGTCACTGACTCCACCTGGGTGCCAGATCGAACAGAGGAATCAAGTGAGGAGGAGGAGGGGAGGAGGCAAAGCAAACACGAGGCACAACATCCTCTGTGACCAACCGTAGCACTAGCCAGTCCAAGACATCACATGTCAGAGCTGCTCCGGTGCAGAGCGCTGTTGTCTCAAAGAACACATGCAGGAACTCTGTTGTCTGGGAGTTCTTTAAGAAATGTGCAGTAGAGCGCAGCGTTGCTATTTGTAATCTATGTCAGATGAAGCTTAAGCGTGGGAAAGATACCGGACACTTGGGTACCACGTGCTTGAGGCGACATATGAACAAGTGCCACACATCCCGTTGGCGCAAACCTGTGCGTAGGTCCTCCTCCTCCTCATCTGTCTCTACCCCCACTGTATGTCCTGCCATGTCATTGCCTACAACCTCCACCGACAGGGATGATGCTACAGTAATGGATGTACCAGGTCCTTCCTCACAATGTGACATCATCCCAGTAGCTGAAGATTTACGCAGTCAGATTACGTTGCCGCAGCTGCTGCAGCGAAAGAAAAAATATAGTCCCAACCATCCCCAAGCACAGCGTCTAAATGCCAGCTTAGCAAAATTACTCGCATTGTAGCTGCTGCCTTTCCAGCTGGTGGACTCTGCTCCCTTCTGTGAATTTGCTGAATGTGCTGTACCACAGTGGCAGGTTCCAAAACGCCATTACTTTTCACGCAAGGCCATTCCAGCACTATACCAGCACGTGGAAGACAATGTTATCCAGTCATTGGGAAAGGCAGTCAGCAGCAAGGTGCATGTGACTTTTGACACGTGGTCCAGCAAGCATGGACAGGGTCGTTACATTTCCTTCACGGCACACTGGGTAACTCTGATTGCAGCTGGGAGGGATCCAAGACAGGGCTCTGTGCTGGAGCTTGTTCATCCACCACGCCTCCAGAAAGCTGCTTGTATGAGGTCTGTCTGCTCCACCACCACCACCTCTTCCTCCTCCTCCTCCTCCTTCTCTGTCTCTGGCGAAGTGGCAGTTAAACCGACGTCTGACAGGGTCTACGCAATGGCTCAAGCAAAAAGATGCCATACTGTGCTTGAGCTGGTTTGTTTAGGGGACAGGAGCCACACCGGGTCAGAAATTCTGTCATCTCTGCAGGGGCAGGTGCAGAGATGGTTAACACCACGCCAGCTTGAGCTGGGAATGATCGTCTGTGATAAGGCAGCAACCTTCTCTCCGCCATACGCAAGGGTAAATTGATGCATGTACCATGCCTAGCACACGTCCTAAATCTGGTGGTACAGCGTTTCCTAAACAAGTACCCAGGGCTGCCAGAGCTTCTCAACCAGGCCAGAAAAGTCTGCAGCCACTTCAGATGGTCATTCCCAGCAAGCATTCGCCTGGCAGAAATTCAAAGAGAATTCCACCTTCCCACCTTCCACAGCCCGGTCACACACTCACATCACCCTCTGCCACCGCGCTGCTCCTGGACTCTGAATCTGAAGCCCGGTCACACACTCACATCACCCTCTGCCACCGCGCTGCTCCTGGACTCTGAATCTGAAGCCCGGTCACATACTCACATCACCCTCTGCCACCGCGCTGCTCCTGGACTCTGAATCTGAAGCCCGGTCACACACTCACATCACCCTCTGCCACCGCGCTGCTCCTGGACTCTGAATCTGAAGGTACTGGCGATTCAACATGTCTTCTGCAGTTCTACGCCACAATTTTGACTTTAATCGTACTGTTAATATTTTATGCTTGCATCTATCTATTAATATTTTGACTGTTTTTTCTTGCTAAATGTATTTCCTGCTTTGTTAAACCCATACTGCCATATGCCTGCCCCTCCCCCTTCTCCCCTCCCAGGTCGTCAACAAATTTACTCTATACAGCCCACACGTTCTGACTCTGCAAATTCTTTCTTCCACAGCCCGGTCACACACTCACATCACCCTCTGCCACCGCGCTGCTCCTGGACTCTGAATCTGAAGCCCGGTCACACACTCACATCACCCTCTGCCACCGCGCTGCTCCTGGACTCTGAATCTGAAGCCTGGTCACACACTCACATCACCCTCTGCCACCGCGCTGCTCCTGGACTCTGAATCTGAAGCCCGGTCACACACTCACATCACCCTCTGCCACCGCGCTGCTCCTGGACTCTGAATCTGAAGCCCGGTCACACACTCACATCACCCTCTGCCACCGCGCTGCTCCTGGACTCTGAATCTGAAGCCCGGTCACACACTCACATCACCCTCTGCCACCACGCTGCTCCTGGACTCTGCTGTCCCACCCTCCCTCCCCATCCATCCATCCATCCATCCACCCACCCAGTGCTGGTCAGAAATTTGTAGCTTACTTTCCAGCTGCTTCCACTTTGCAAATCACCCTAATTAACCCAAGGTTTTAGCCCTTCCCATGATAAGTTAATCTGTATATTTGTGTTTTTTGTTTTTAATAGTTTGCATTTTATTACTTTGTATTTCTGTAACAACTGTAACCACTCAATGTTCTCGAACCCAGGACATACTTGAAAACGAGAGAAATCTCAATGTATCCTTCCTGGTACAATCCTTTTCAAATAAATAAATAAATAAATAAACCGTCTGATCTGTGACATGCCCACCAGGTGGAACTCCTGGTGGGCTCCCTAATGATGCAAAGCCTGCTAAAGGACCCCAGGATTCATGCTATCAAGGAGAGGGATCATTACTGGTTGGCAACCCTTCTTGATCCACGATACAAGGGGAAAGTTGCAGAGCTCATCCTGCCCGCACAGAGGGAGCACAGGATGAAAAAACTTGAGGACGCTCTAAAGCGACACTTGTGTAACACCTTTCCAGGCACTGGTAGATTACCAAGTGCTGACACACGTGCTTCTGAGGCTGCGGGTGATCAGAGGAATAGCGGTGAAGGCCAGGGCCACTTGACTGATGCTTTTTTAAATTTTTTTAGTCCTCGACGCCCAGGGACGTCAAATGTAGGCACCCATTGCCAGCGTCTTCACCATATGGTGCAGGACTACCTAGGGGCAAGAGCAGACCTGGATACCTTTCCAGCATTTGATCCACTGGCTTACTGGGTGTTGAGATTGGATCACTGGCCAGAACTTAGCCAATATGCTATGCAGCTACTAGGTTGCCCTTCATCTAGTGTGCTTTCCGAAAGGACGTTCAGTAGGCTTGTGCACCGATTTTTTTTTCGGTTCGATTCGGTTCAATTTATTCGGATGTTTAAACTTTTCGATTCGGCTCATTTCGACCGATTTCTGTTTCGATTCGGTTCGGCTCGACTCGTTTTTTGTGTACATTTTTTTTTCGGAATATCGACCATTTTTCGTATTTTCGTGTCACTTTGCTGGTTTTTTGTATCGACTTTTCGTGATTTCGGGACTTTTCGTTTTTTCGGAACGTCTGTTCTCCTCGACCATTTTTCGTATTTTCGTGTCACTTTGCTCGTTTTTTGTATCGACTTTTCGTGATTTCGGAAATTTTCGTTTTTTCGGAACGTCTGTTCTCCTCGTTTCAAATCTGTCTAACTCTATTCGTTTTGACGTACACTACTATGGTTTACTTTTTTATACTTTATATATTTTTTATAATAAATTTTTGGTTTGTTTTTCGGATCCGATAATTCATTCTGTCGATACGATAATTCTGGCGATTCTATCGTGTTTTTTTTTAATTAAATAAAGATCCTTTTTTACTTATGAATATACATTTCACAACTTTATTTAATCACATTAAAAAATGGTATGAAAGCCAAGGAACAAAAAAAAGGAACAAAATTATTTAAAAAATGCTAAACTGACCCGAATGGTCTGACTTTAAAAATAAAAACCAGAACAAAAAGGTTTTAAAACAGAAAAATAGTTGATCAAAATGATCTGAAACGAAAAAAACCAAAATGATTTAAAACAGACAAAAAAAAAAATTAACCCTTTCGCTGCTGAGGCATTTCACAGCTTCCCTTCACGCCTGTGTGCGGCACTGCGGTCTGCTGCTGAGCTAATTTTTAACAGTTTCGCTCCTCTTGTTTAAACGCGTTTTTTTGAAGCCTTATTTTATAATATGACCCAGACATGTTATATATCGTTCTTTCCGGCAGACTCGGCAGATGATTCATTATATATCATTATCATATGTATGCGTCATGTCCTGTCTGTATATTATAACAAAAAATGCAATAAAATTAGAATTTTCAATGTTTGTTTTACAAGGTGTAAAGTGTTTTTTTCACATTTTAACATGCGAGTGTTTGCGGTTATATTTTATGAGTTGCGTTTGTTAAAAAAAATTGAAATGGGGACTGGTTATATTTTTTGGGTGAAAATTACACTATTTTTAACAAACGCACCCCATACAAAAATCCTTAGTGCAGCATCATTGTTCACATTATAATTGAAATGGGAACAATATTGCTGCATTAACAAAACAAAAAAAAAACCTGTTTATTTATTTTATATTTTAATTTTTTATAATTTTTAACATTGTCATGTTTGGTATTGTTGGAAAGGCCATGCTCTGGTCGATCCAAAGATACCAAACATTAAACAACCGATAGCTGCTGCGGATCGGGAGATAGGGGTTCCAATGAACCCCCTATCTCCACCATTGGTCGCAGTTAGGGGTTAACTCCAGAACTAACGTCATTGTGACGAGGTCTTGGGACTGTCGGCAGCTGCCGTTCCCCAACGCTGTTGTCTTCCTGCAAAGACGTGACCATGTTGGCGGGCAGCGTCTTAGCGGGCAGCGGTGGGGGAGAGAGAGCTCATAGCTGGGAGGAGGTGTTGCGTGAAGCTGCAAACAGGGACAAATAAACTAGACCTGAGCCGCACTGAGGATCTTTGGGTTGTGTCGGAGAAGACTTCACGCAGTGCTGCCATCAATATTTTTTGATAAATTCTTGGCTATACAATGAATGTGACTGTGGACAAAAATCCGAGTTGTTGTAACACCGCCTAAGCTTAACAAAACCATGCCACGGTAATCAAATCTCAAGGCAGTACAACAAGGTTGTGTTAGTGTGTGACATTTTTTGGCCAGGCAGGAAGTGTAGAATGTGCACAGTCACATTCATGGCCACAAATATGTTGACAAATTTATGACAAAGAGTCCATAGAAATGTCAATACATTTATGTACATATAATTTTAACAGTGTGGAAACCAAGCAATACATATTAACTTATTAAGTAAGGAAAAGCAACGCACACAAACAGGAAAATATAGAAAAAATAGAAAATTTATTTACAACATGGGGAAGGGAAGGGAACATGCCAATGATGGCAAACTGCCCAACAGGGGCACAAACAACACAAACAAACATAGTGTAGTGGAAATAGACTGGAAGATGGCCACCATTGTAAGCCAGGTGACCACCATCTTGTTCAGAATATTGGTTCACTTGAGAGAATTAGGCAGTTTTTAGCTGAAATTAGAAGCAGGCATACATAGAAATTTAGGAATGTGCTGAGATTGGAAGAAAAACAATCAAAGCGCTGAAAAAAGTCTCTGCTGTTTTCGACACAGAGAAAGGATACATCAAGGTCGTTGGGGCCCGCAGAAATACAAAGGAGTATAGAGATCAGACCAGGTGCCTTTTGTAACAAATGAGTGAAGACGCTAGGGAACGGGGCGCAGCCCGGAACAGTGGGAGCAACTAATTATGATTCACTGAAACTAACATGAAGTTTGCCAATTTACAGCCAAATTAATGAAATATCTTTTGTATTAGCCAAAGGGAGGTACTAACCCACGTGGGGTGGGATAGCGTAACCGGGAGGTGGGCTAATTGGGATCTACCTAATCATGTATTTTGAGGTATAAAATCTCATGTCACTGTGAAAATTGCTACTCATTCTTTGCGATTGAATCCTGTTTGAGCATCTGTTGTGATATCACAATAAAGTTTGCCTTTCCGGAAGAGACTCGTGTTCAGACAATCCTTGCTCGTGTCCGGTCCGGCCTCGTCTTGAGTGAACCTGCAGATTCCGGTTACATTTCGGGAGGAGGCTGCCACTTGTCTCACTGCCGCTCCAGGATGTCAGCGGCATTGCTTATATGCTCCCGTAATTCCTGGAGCAGTTCCTGGATGGCATCGATGGTCGTAACAGCCAGGCGTAGCTCGCCGATCGCCTCCCGATTTATTATCCTGACACTGGAGGACGTGTCCGGTCTGGCTTCTCCTTCTATATATCAAATAAATGAAAGATGGAAAATACAGTAAGTAAAGCAGGTTTCTATTTTTGCCTGAAAGTCTTGAAAAAATATAACAGTAGTATATACCAGTGCTGGCGGCCTCCTGAGGCTCCGACTCCTCCTCCGACTCCTCCTCCTCCACCACCACCGTCAGCATATCCGGTGCTATATCTAAGAAATTAACCCTTTCGCTGCTGAGGCTTTTCACACCTCTGTGCTGAGGTCATTTTTACCGGTTTTGCTCATCATGTTTAAACGTGTTTTGAAGGCTTATTTTAGTATATGACCCAGACATATTATATATCGTTCTTTCCGTCAGACTCGGTAGATTCATAATATGTCATTATTATAAGTATACGTCATGACCTGTCTGTATATTATAACAAAAAATGCAATAAAATATGTATTTTCAATAATTTACAATGTGTAAAGTGTTTTTTTTTCACATTTTAACATGCGAGCAATTGCGGTTATATTTTGTATGGGGTGCGCTTCTTAAAAAAATTAGAGATGGGGTCTCGTTCCATTTTTTTTGGGGAAAATTACACGATTTTTAACAAACGCACCGCATACAAAAATCGTTAGTGCAGCATCATTGTTCACATTATAATTGAAATGGGAACAATATTGCTGCATTAACGAACCAAAAAAAAGAAAAAAAAAATGTTTATCTTTTTTTATAATTTTTTTTTTAAATATATTTTTATTTTTATTTTTTGTTATTTTGTTATTTTTTCACAGTAGTGTTTGGTATCGTTGGAACGGCCATGCTCTGGCCGATCCAACCATACTAAACTTTAACCCCTAGCTGCCACGGATCGGGAGATAGGGAGTTCATTGGAACTCCCTATCTCCACCGTTGGTGGCACTTAGGGGTTAACTCCATCGGGTTAACTCCATCCTGGGTTAACTCCATGCACGATGACGCCAGTTCTCAGGGGGAGTTCCCGGAGGCTTGGCCGACATCCAAGATGTCAGCCAGCTCCGGGAAAGGATCACGAACCGGCGCTTTTCAGCGCCGATTCGTGATCTGGCTCCCCAGGGGTTAATGCCAGGTACCATTTGGAAGGGCAGGCTGTGCCCTTCCAAATGGTGCCTGGGTTAACCCCCGCAACGCCACCGATCGGGAGGGAGAGAGGTCCGAAGGACCTCCCCCCTCCCTTTCAGGCGCCTCCTCCGCACATGCGGGGGGGGGCGCCTGAATTAGGTGTCATCGCGCTGCCGCGATGACACCTAATTTCACCGGCGGCGGTTCCGGATGCTGGGCTGACATCAAGGATGTCAGCCCGCACCAGGGGGCCAGCGATCGGCCGGAACCCGGCCGAACGCTGGCCCCAAAGGGAGGATGCGCTCAGCGCGTCCTCCTCACAGCAGGAGCCATGTGGAGGACGCGCTGAGCGCGTCCTCCGCATGGAAGTGGTTAAAGAAATAAAAAATACAGTAAACAACAAAACTGATTTATTTTTGAACAAAAGTCGATGCAAAATACAACAGTAAAAAAAAAAACCTGGACTCGCGGCCTCCTGCTGCGGCTCCGGCTCCCTCTCTCCATCGCCCTCTTCCTGCTCCTCCTCCTGCTCCTCCTCTTCCTCCTCCTGCTCCTCTTGTGCTATACATAAAAATTTTTATTAAAATACAGTAAACAAAAAATGTTTCTGTTTTTGACCAAAAGTCGTTGCAAAATAAAACAGTATATACCAGCGCTGGTGGTCGCCCGTGGCTCCTCCTCCACTGGGGCACTGGTGCCCGCCGGGGCAGATGCTGCCTTCTTCCTGTCTTCTGCCAAATCCAAAAAATAACACGTAAATAATGCAGACTGGAAAAAATGGTATATCTATACAATATATTGCTGAAAGTATTGCGACACCCCTCCACTACCCACTAGCACTACCAGCTTGACACACCACTACTCCCATCTCATAGTTCTAAAGTCACAAAATATTTATTTATTTCCCCTGCACATAGACATATATTACCGTTCAATTATATATTTTTTTCAGAAGTAAACATTACGTTTATTCAATAAAAACTATTATCTGTGTTGTGTGCATACAAAACGCATTGTGCCGACGGCTTTTAGTTATTTTATAGATGCCTCAGCCTCAGTTTCACTTTCAGTTTCTGCTAATAAAACTGGATATTGCAGAAACAACAGAAATCCGCCATTTTGTTTTGAAATTTGCATCTAAAGCATTCAATAATGACAGCTGCTGAGGACGTATTGAACGCGGCTCTGTTTGGATGCACTTTCAGAAGAACTACATGTCCAATCCTACCACTTAGGAGAGACGCAGAGATTTTTGTTGATGTGCAGGTGAGAGCCAATATTGGCCAAGCTGCGGGTCTTCTCGTATGCATCACTCAATCACAACAACCTCCCCCCCAACACACTACAGTACACACAGTGCCAAAAGAAATCCAGCATTGTAACTTCATCTACATACATCAAATATCAAAATTTTCACGAATACGTAAAATCACAAAAAGGAAGAGCTATGTCAAAAATGCATGTATGACGAGTCGTGAAACCGCAAAGCTAGCTAGCTATACACAATCACATTGCATGAAAAAAGGACTAGATAAATCAACGTATTTCTGTGCACATTAGCACATGCAAGCACATTATTATTATTATACAGGATTTATAAATATAGCGCCAACAGTTTGCGCAGCGCCTTACAATATAACATGACACTTACGTTTGGCTATGAAGCGACGGATGTGCCTCAGCTGCTCCTGCTCGCGCGTCTTGAGGTCGGACCAGCGTTTTCAGAGCTGGTCCTTCGTCCGGTCCTTCCCGAACAGCTCCAGGATGGTGGTGTGAACCTTATTGAGGATACGGTCCTTTCTAGAATTATTCTTCCTGCCGTAAGGGCCCTTACGGCAGTCGTAGTCCTTAAGATCAAAGATGCGGACCAGCTCCAGCATCTCGTCAAATGCCATGTTGCTGGCCCGCTTCTTTCTGGGTGGTGTTTCATGGGTGTAAGAAGATGAGGAGGGGTCTGAATGGCACTCGTCTCTTGCAGCCATGATGAATAATAAAAAGAATATTTTGTCCAAAAAGTTGTCAAAAAACTGGCTCAATAAAATTACGACATCCGCGAGCGCGCATGCGCGACCCGCGGACGAATCGGATCCGACCCGATTACGAAGGAATTATCGTATCGACAGAATTATCGGATCATTGGAAACAAAAAAAACAAGTGATACGCATTTACAAATACAAAATTTACAGAATCAGCGATATAACCGATAATAGTTAAATATACGATGTCCAGAATTACCGAAATGGAACCGAAATCACGAATGGAACCGAAATCATGAATAGAGCGAAAATAAATTTCGATTTGACACATTTCAAGTCCATTCGAAAATTCCAAAAATATTTCGTTTCGTCTCGGAAAACTTTTCGGATCTGTCGGTTTTCGGGTCCGATTCGATTCGGAAAATCGGTCGCATCCGAAAACACGAATCAGGAAATTTCGTGAAAATTCCAAAATTCCAAAACCCGAAACGCACATCCCTAACGTTCAGTGCTGCTGGAGGTTTCGTCACAAACAAAAGAGTGCGTCTGTCCACCGACTCTGTAGACCGGCTGACATTTATAAAAATGAATCAGTCCTGGATCAGAAGCTATCAATCCCCTGATGCTGAAGTAATGGAATAGATCGGGGATGTCCTCTTTTGCATTCACAAAACCTCCAGCACTGAACTCTTCCACAATACCACAAAAGGGTTACGGTGTGAAGGCACTTGCTGCCATGAAAGGCACAATATTTGGCTGCACTGACGCCTGTGCCAGATTTATATCATTTTAATTTTTTGAACCGCAGGGTCCAACCCTGCACTCTTCCACAATACCACGGAGGGGTTACTGTATGATGATACTTGCTGGCCTGGCATTAACGGCACAATATCTGGGTGCACTGACGCCCATTAACAGATAAAAAAACACTTTTCAATATAGGACCACATGGTCCCCCCTGCACTCTTCCACAATACCACAGAGGGGTTAGGCTAGGGTCAGATGAGCGCATTTTGTACGGACTGTGCGTCCGTGCAGTATGGACGTACTTACTGACTGACAACAAGGTAGTGGCCAAACAGTCCGTTTTTTTTCACTGACGTATTTTTTGACTGATGTAGCAGGGAAAATAAATTACAATAAAAGAACATTCTGTCCGTCAAAAATGCTGGACGTATAAATGCAGTCCGTCTGACCTTGTTGCATCACTCACACACAAAGCTATGCGGACGTTGTGGACATGGCGCACTCTGCATGTCCGTTCTAGCAGTATTACGTTCTTGCCTAACCTGCGTCCATTTGCAGCGTCCGTCAGCCCCCACACTTCTGTGCGGACGTACTTCGTGTGTGGGGCTCCATTTAACACAATTGTATGCTATCACGGACGTACTTATGTGCGGGCAACACGGACGTTAACACTGCGTTCGTCTGACCCCAGCCTTACTGTATGATGTACTTGCTGGCCTGGCATTAAGGCAGAATATCTGGGTGCACTGACGCCTTGACCAGAATCATATCTTTTAAATATAGGACCACATGGTCCACCCCTGCATTCTTCCACAATACTACAGAGGGGTTACTGTATGATGGTACTTGCTGGCCTGGCACCAAAGGCAGAATATCTGGGTGCACTGACGCCTTAACCAGATGCATATCTTTTTAATATAGGAGCACATGGTTGTCGGGTATATTACAGAAAGGAATAATTAAAATGGATGTCTGTAGCCATTTTGTTTTTAAAGACAGTCTTTTCTTTTAATTTTTTCTAGGTTTAGAAATGAACGAGATTTTTTTTACAGAGTTCATTCCTGGGTGAAGTCTTTTATATTTTTTTAGAAGTGCCAGGCATGAAGGAACCTAGAATGTTTTTGTGTGATAATGCCAGAGTTAAGTGCTAAGACGTGTCATAATTAAATTTATTGGTCTGTCTTAAGTTTTTAAAACAAAAGATATTTTGTCTTTTGGGTATAGGAATAATAGTTAATATTTCTGTAATATAGATTTATATTCACAAAATATATGTTTATAATCAAGGTATATTTTATTATATTTACAGTAGGAAATATATACTCCAATAAATATTGTAGAAAGTATATAATTGGTAAATAATAAAATTTACTAAAGAAAAGATTTTGTTGAGTTAACTGGAAAAGAATCCAGCTGATAAAGATTCAATAAGTAACCAAAAGGGAGTAGGGATATAAATTAGATATGACAGGTAGAGACACAGTGTCTAGTGACTGAGAGAGAGGTTCTTTGTTATGTCAGATTGAATTTTGACCCGAGATAAGAATATTAAAAAGAAATAGTGGAATTAATTAAGAAGTGAAATACTGCCCTCTAGAGGATAGTAATTATTAGATTTGATGTACCAATAATATTGCTAGTGATGTCAAATTGACTATAATAAGCGGCAATGTTGGTTGCAAATCAGTCCGAGATTCCAGCATTCAGAGACTCACACCGAAATGCATTACACATGACCCTCTGAGAGTCCAAGATTCCAACACTCAGACTCACACCACGATGCAGGCAGATCCCAAGACATGAGGCAATCAAGATTCTCACCAAATCTCTGACTCTCACCAAATCTCTAACTCACATGCATTGATTATCTGATATCGATAATTTTCACACATTCCAAAAATATTACATAAGGAATTCCAAGGCAGACTTATCAAAATCCAAATTGGACAGGTAATGTATGAAATTAAGGAATTTATGTAATTATATATATTTGTAGATATTCTTGCAACGTAAACTGAGATTTCTCAGATACTGGGTAACTCCAAAAATTCTAAGTATTTCTATTCTGCAGATAGAAATATGAAGAAGTGGATATAAGGATTAATTCCTAAAAGAAATGTTGTAAGATTGATACCAATATATATTGAATTTGGAAATTACTGTGATTAAAATTAATAAGCAAGGAATTATATAACTACAAAATAAAAAGCAAAAGATTAGAAATTTAATTCTCGAGATTAGGGGAGGATTCACTAAATAAGTTTTTATTACTTATCATTAAATTAGCTCATCTTTTGTTGATCCATGTAGTATAGAGATATATATATATCTATAAGAGCTGGCTGGTTAAACATTGTTTGCTGGGAAATGCATGTTGTATTAAGCAGAAATGTTTATTAACCATTTGTGTATTAGTTACTAACTGATAAGGTAAATGATATTAATTATATATGCAGTTACTAACCGGAGATACATATATTGTGAAGCTAGTTTTTATATGCTGATGGATTGTGGTTTATAAATTTTTGTTTATGATATGAGATTTGAAACTTTTTTGTATACGTAATAAATATATATATATTTTTATCCGATTATTGATTATTGTATTCTTCAAAGCAAAACACAGACAATTAAAAGAATTTAGGAGAATTTCTAAGAAATATAAACGTTTGATATTTGTGTCTCGTGTGGATTTCTTATGAAATAATAATCCGTGACATATTGGAGGCTTGGCTGATAAATCCAATATATAACGTGTTGTATTCACGTGCAGAGATTATATCCGACATGGTCCACCCCTGCATTCTTCCACAATACTACAGAGGGGTTACTGTATGATGATACTTGCTGGCCTGGCAGTCTTGCACCAAAGGCAGAATATCTGGGTGCACTGACGCCTTGACCAGAATCATGTTTTCAATATAGGACCACATGGTCCACCCCTGCATTCTTCCACAATTACTACAGAGGGGTTACTGTATGATGATACTTGATAGCCTGGCATTAAAGGCACAATATCTGGGTGCACTGACGCCCATTACCAGATCAAAAAATTTTCAATATAGGACCACATGATCCACCCCTGCACTCTTCCACAATACCACAGAGGGGTTACTGTATGATGATACATGCTGGCCTGGCATTAAAGGCACAATATCTGGGTGCACTGACGCCCATTACCAGATAAAAAACTTTTCAATATAGGACCACATGGTCCACCCCTGCATTCTTCCACAATACTACACAGGGGTTACTGTATGATGATACTTGCTGGCCTGGCAGTCTTGCACCAAAGGCAGAATATCTGGGTGCACTGACGCCTTGACCAGAATCATATCTTTTCAATATAGGACCACATGGTCCACCCCTGCATTCTTCCACAATACCACAGAGGGGTTACTGTATGATGATACTTGCTGGCCTGGCAGTCTTGCTCCAAAGGCAGAATATCTGGGTGCACTGACTCCTTTACCAGATGCATATCTTTTTACTATAGGACCGCAAGGTTTACCCCTGCATTCTTCCACAATACCACAGAGGGGTTACTGTATGATAGTACTTGCAGGCCTGGCACAAAAAGCACAATATTTGGGTGCACTGCCACCGACGCCTGTATCAGATTCATATCCTCAGAGGGGTTACGGTGTGACAGCACTGTTGGGGACGCAAAAGGACCAATTTTAAAGCACCTATTGTTACTTTCATCCAAAGCCTGCATAAGTTTCACAATAATTTAGCCAAAAAAATCAGTAAACTTTTTCTGCGTGTACAAAAATGTCTCCTCTTTTCATACTGACTGCCGCCCCAAGCAGTTGTTTATGGATAGATTAAAGGAAAAGCATTTACCGTCATATGAAACGTCATTTTTTTGTTTTTAAGTGTTTCTATACATCCTAGAAATCCGCCACTTCACGAGCATGTTATGGGGACCTCCTAGGCACGATATTTGAAGGAATTTTTGATTTTGATTTTTAACCCTTATTTCATGGAAAACTCACTGTCCCTTTAAAAACGTTTTTTTTAAAACTTTTTGTCCTAGTTTCCTGTCCCCCAGGGCACTACCCGGACCCCCATACACCTTTTATGGCAAATATGTAGCATATATGCCCTCCTTGAGGACACTCTAAAAAACTGAATTTTCAGCCCCATTGACTTGCATTGGGTTCGAGTTCGGGTTCGGACCCGAATATTTACGAAGTTCGTGTTCGAGCTCGAACCGAACTCGGGGGGGTGTTCGGCTCATCCCTACTCCCTAGGGGTAAGATGCATTCTTTATTCAGTAATACCCTATCTAATAACTCTGATAATTATATGTCTCCTCATCTACTTGTTCCCATATCTCTCCAGTGGAAAGAAGAACAAATATACTCTTCCATTAATCACGGAACTCATGGATAGGCTATGTGAAGCTACTTACTTCACCAAATTACACTTACGAGGAGCCTATAACCTAGTAAGGATAAAACAAGGCGACGAATGGAAGACGGCATTTCGTTCCTGCTACGGGCATTACGAATACCAAGCGATGCCTTACGGATTGTGTAATGCCCCGGCGACTTTCCAACGATTCCTACATGATATTTTTAGAGACATTCTTGATCAATACGTCGTTATATACTTAGATGACATCCTGATATATTCCGCTTCCCTTTCTCAGCATCATGACCACGTAAAAAATGTATTACATAGGTTACGAAAACACCACTTGTACGCAAAACTGGAAAAATGTATATTTGACAGTCAAAAAACTGTTTTTCTAGGATTCGTGCTCACCCCCACAGGGATCCAAATGGATAATTCCAAGACCAAAGCTATAGAAGAGTGGCCTGTTCCGGCTAACAAAAAAAGCGTACAGTGTTTTATGGGATTTTGCAACTTTTAGCGCAAATTTATTAAGAACTTTTCTGCTATAACTAAACCAATAAACGAACTGACTCGTTCACAAAATCGCTTTGTCTGGACACAGGCTGCACAACAAGCATTTGAGGAATTAAAAAGATGTTTTTCTTCAGCTCCTATACTGACACTACCAGACCCCACCACTCCATATTATGTTGAAGTTGATGCCTCCGAACATGCTACCGGCGCTATATAGTCTCAAAGGGTAGGTGAAAAACAAATTATACATCCAGTCGCTTATTACTCTACAACTCTAAACCCTGGAGAAAGAAATTATGATGTCGGAGAAAGAGAATTACTTGCTATTAAATTAGCCCTGGACGAATGGCGTCATTTATTAGAAGGCTCTCGCTATCCAGTGACTATCTTCACAGACCATAAAAACTTAGAATATATACGGAAGGCCAAGAGACTAACACCCCGGCAAGCAAGATGGGCTCTTTTCTTCGACCGTTTCGATCTACATATCACATATAGACCCGGAAACAAAAATGGTAAGGCCGATGCCCTGTCCCGCAAGGAATCCGCATCACCAAGAAACATGGAGGAAGAGATACTAGCCAAATCTTGCTTTTCTACGACTGATTACACTCTATGGAACATTATAAAATCGCATAGCTCCACTATACCCGATAACATATCAGATATTCCTTTACAGAAAAAAGAAGGCTTCCTATTACGAAAGGATAAATACGTAGTACCACAAGAAGCTCGATTACCGGTCCTACAATTTTTTCACGATACTACCATTGGAGGCCATGGAGGAATCCATAAAACCATTGACATGATACGAAGAACCTCCTGGTGGCCAGGTATGAACACCGACATACAAAAGTACGTAGCGCATTGTCCTGTCTGCATACAAGCGAAAGCTCTACGCACCTCTCCTCAAGGGTTGTTACAACCCTTGCCCGTTCCGTCCAGTCCTTGGAAAGACATATCTATGGATTTCATCACTGACCTCCCTGTGTCTTCTAACCATAACACACTCATGGTAGTCATTGACAGATTCTCAAAAATGGCTCACTTCATACCAACCAAAAACCTCCCTACTGCTTCTGAGACAGCTACGTTATTCATAAAACACATCTTTTCGTTACATGGCTTTCCAGAGAGCATCACGGCCGGCAGAGGGACCCAATTTACTTCTCGCTTTTGGATAGCATTCTGCAAGGGCCTACATATACAAAGTAATCTATCTACAGCTTTTCATCCCCAAACGGGCAGACAGAACGTGTTAATGGCATCCTTGAACAGTATCTTAGGTGCTATATCACTCACCTCCAAGACAATTGGCTTCAATACATCCCGATCTCTGAATTTGTATATAACAATCAGAAACAATCTGCCACAAAGTATTCACCTTTTTTTATTAATTATGGAAGACATCATGTTATGCTTCCTGGCGTGCCTATCAATAGTGATACACCTACAACAGACCAAAGACTTAAGGATATTCTCCAAAATTATAAGATTATCCGTGATAATCTTCATCGTGCCCAACTCAAATATAAAGTCTATGCAGACCAAAAACGATCCCCTCCTCCTGCCTATGCCTTAGGAGACAATGTATGGTTAGCTACAAAAAATGTTAGGTTACATTGTCCTTCCCGGAAACTAGGTCCGAAATTCATAGGTCCGTTTCCCATAACCAAGATTATTTCACCCACAGCTGTCCAGCTTTCCAGCTTTCTCTTCCAGAATCATACAAGATACATCCAGTGTTTCATGTCTCTTTACTACGACTGGCATCCGAAGATCCTTTCCCTGTTAGAGTACCTCCTCGTCCGGGTCCTGTATCTTCCGATGAAGAAAGATATGAAGTAAAAGATCTATTGGACTCACGTATACGAAAAAACAAACTGGAGTACCTAGTACGGTGGAAAGGTTACGGCTCGGATGAAGACTCTTGGATCCTCGCTTCTGAGGTTAGTGCTCCTGCTCTGATATGACATTTTCACAAACACCATCCTGATCGCCCTCGGAGAGGTCATTTTGTTGGGGGAGCCTGTCATGTGCCTGTGCCCTCACACGCTCGGACCCTGGTTCCAGCACATACCGCATCGTCGTACACAGCTGACGACCAGCGTCTCCTCACAGATCTGCTGGTTTCCCTGGTTACGTCCACGGAGAGCCACGCATGCGCAGACAAGACATGCGCCTCTGGCTTGCGTTTCAGGGAATGGCGTCGCACACCAATGACGCAGACCGGAAGTGAATGCTGATTACGGTGGAAGACGCCGGCACCTGCCTACAATCAACCTCCCATAAAAGAAGTCAGCGGATGGTGAGTAATCGCTCGTTTATTGTTCCCAGAACGCTTAGAGCTACCTTACCTATTTGACCTCCCATTGCTGAACCTTGCTGTGATTATATGACGATCCCTGAATGCCGCCTGACTCTTTGACCCTTCGCTTGCATCTGACGATCCCTGAATGCCGCCTGCCTCCTTGACCCTTCGCTTGCATCTGACGATCCCTGAAAATACCCACCTTATCGTCCTCACGAACCCCTCAAGGGCTGAAGCAACTATTCTCCTTACTCTCCTACATCCTCAAAGATCCTATTATCAAGCCTGTGGACCTCTCATCAAAGTAAGAGATTAACCTTATATACTAGGGATGCACCGATACCACTTTTTTAAGACCGAGTACGAGTACCGATACTTTTTAAAAGTACTCACCGATACCGAGTACCGATACTTTTATTTAATGTCATGTGACGCTTTCCAATAAGAACAGATCTCATATAAAAATTTATGAGATTTGCCCCCAGCTCACATGGATTTGCCCCCAGCTCACATGGATTTGCCCCCAGGTCTCATGGATTTGCCCCTAGGTCTCATGGATTTGCCCCCAGCACTCATGGATTTGCCCCCAGCACTCATGGATTTGCCCCCAGCACTCATAGAATTGCCCCCAGCACTCATAGAATTGCCCCAGCTCTGATGGAATTGCCCCAGCTCTGATGGAATTGCCCCAGCTCTGATGGATTTTCCCCCAGCACTCATGGATTTGGCCCCAGCTCTGATGGATATGCCCCACAGGTCTCATGAATATGCCCCACAGGTCTCATGGATTTGCCCCCAGGTCTCATGGATTTGCCCCCAGGTCTCATGGATTTGCCCCCAGCTCTGATGGATTTTCCCCAGGTCTCATAGATTTACCCCCAGCTCACATGGATTTGCCCCCAGCTCGAACGCTGGGGAAGCTGGCCGTGTGCATGAAAAGCACGTGGCCAGCGTTCCCCTCCGGCGCGCCGCGATACTCACCCATCCTGAAGGTCCGGTCGCTGGGCAGTGATGCGATCACGTGGCCGCCGGGCGCATCTGTGATGCTGCCTCCAGCCGAGAGGCAGCATCACAGGAGCGCCCAGTGGCGTGGGAACGCATCACTGCCCAGCGACCGGACCTTCAGGATGGGTGAGTATCGCGGCGCGCCGGAGGGGAACGCTGGCCGCGTGCTTTTCATGCACGCGGCCAGCTTCCCCAGCCCCGCGGATACCGGCAAGCCGGCCCAGCACCGGCTTCCGGTGTAGGCGGGATGTATCGGGCCGTTTGCACGAGTAACAAGTACTCGTGCAAACGGCAATATCGGCCCCGATACCGATACTAGTATACGGTGCATTATATACCTTATATAAACCTTCTTTATATACTTATATACTGTCGCTGGAAGATATCTGGAATAAAAGACCCCCACAACCCTGACACCACCTCTTCTGTTTATAAGTTGCTGTGTCTGTACATCTCCAGCCCTTATCACAGTAGTTGTCTTGAACAGGACTACTAATCTCCAAGGTCAGTTCAACATCCTGTCTTTTCAATACGTATTTAAGATACCGACTCCTGGCATCCTCCATCATTACCTTTTCACATGCCAGACTGCAGGACTTTTCTTGTGTGGCACCAACCCTATGAAATAAGTTTCCTCGCAATATCAAACTGTCCCCCAATCTGGCTTAATTTAAATGCTCTTTAAAGACCCTTCTGTTTAGGGAAGCCTACCACCTGACTTCGTAACACGACAGCCTTCCGACCCAATAATGGTCCTCACCTCTCCCTGCATTTACATCTCATCACTGAAGTCCTCTCCTCCTGTTTCTCACACCCTCACCCATCTAGCTTGTAAGTTCCAACGGGAATAGGGCCCTCATGTCCTCCTGTATCTGTTGGCAGAATACTGACCTTCCTCCTTTATGTATTGTTGAATTTACCTGTCTTTACCCATTGCACCTTTTCTACAGAGCTGCGGAATGTGTTGGCACTTAATAAATAATAATAATAATAATTGGGAGACACATGTGGGATCATTGGTCGAGACTTAGATCAGACTTTCTGGTGCGTGGACCCCCATGAAAGAATGATGATGTGTGGATCATGCATGGTCTGCTTCTGAGTACTACCGGGGATTGGACTGGTTTTGTTCCACAGACGGGATCTGATTGTATCAGGTACCTCCCTACCCTTCTTTTTTGTTTTCAAGGTCTTTATTTTGAAAAAAAATGTCAGCAAACCAGTAGGTTACAGAAAGAGACAATAAAATAACAGGGGAGACCGCGCAGGTCCAATCAACAACAGGCACAAATAAATACACAACAATACAGCAGTATCAGAAAAAAACAACAAAGGTACAGCCAAGGACACCTCAGTTGTAGCCATCAAGGTGGAAAATAAAAAGCGAATAAAAAAAGTGGCAGAGGGAGGGGGCAACCAGATATGCCTGACAGCCCATGCAGAAAAGGCGATGAAGTCTACTTTAGGATAATGGGAGAGGCCCGGGTACCAGAGTGTACAAAAATCAAACCAGAAAAGAGGGGAAGGGAAAAAGGGGGGAGGTGGAGGACTGCCAAACGTGAAGTGGCATTCCTGGCTCACTCCAGTGCCAGAGAGATAAATAGAGATAATAGAGCAAATAGATAAGTAAGTCAGAGCATGGCCTTTCCAATGATATCACACATAACTATGTTTGGTGTAAAAAAGAAAAAAAGAAAAGTAAAATAGAAATAGAAAACTTAATAAATAAATAAAAATGAAAATGTAATTTTTTTTAAAACTTTTTATCTGGGTCATATAATAAAGCAGGACTTCAAATCGCATTTAAACATGATGAGCACAAAACAGTCAAAATGAGCTCAGCACACAGAGATGAAATGACTTAGCAGTGAAGGGGTTAAAAAGGCAAAAAACATGTAAAAACACTTTTCTGTTAAAAAGGCAAAAAACATGTAAAAACGGGTATTTCTAAACTCAGGACAAAATTTAGAAACTATTTAGCCGGGGTCTTTTTTTGGCGGTTATAGATTTTGGGGGGTCAAAGTCTGAAAAGTGTTTTTTTTTTTTTTCGTTTTCTCATCATATTTCAGAATTTATTTATAGTAAATTATACGATATGATGAAATTAATGGAATCTTTAAGAAAGTCCATTTAATGGTGAGAGAAATGGTATTATAGTAACACAGTTTTGCTATATAGATTTAAAAAAATCTTCAACCATTCCTAATTCCATTCCACAGTCTCAACCATTCCTAATAATCACATTACTGTCACTGTTCGCTTCCTGTACAATTTAAATTTCTTTCTCTAACCATATTCCTTTTAGAGAAATAAATTTGAATTCCACACTATGTTCACTTGTTCACAAAATGAAATATTTTCCTAGGTGAAAGTGACTGAGAGGTTATGTTAAAAGAACAAGTACAATGTTTACATATCTTCCTGCATTGTCATCCTTTCCTAGCTCCGTAATCATTCAGCTGTCTTAGTATCTATTCTTCTCTGTTTAGGCTAGCCTGCATTCAGGGCCATCTGCTTGACATGACTGCCCATTGTTTATCAATTCTTTTCTCTGTAAATTATAATAATAAGCCTAGCTGTTAACCAATTCAAGACTAATAGATAGAAGCTCAAAAGGATGACATGTGATAATGAAAAGGAAATATTGGAATCTGAATTAAGAATTGACTAATGTTACATTAAATTATAATGTACTGTGATGTCGTAATGCGATGTCTCAATTTCTTAGTCTGCATCTTAGGTCTTGGGTCCTATGCAATATTAAAGCATACTATAGTTATTGTTAAAATCATTTTCTTGCCTCAAATACATTAAGCACTCTGAATGAAGCCAGACCAGTTAAACTCATATTATAAACGCTGCTCAGTTTCACATGAGGACGCAATCATAAAAGTTCATACAGAGCAGGTATTAGAAATGTTTTGTCCATTATTTTTCACCACTCCATTTTTTTACTCTTTTGAATTGGCTTTACAGATGTCCCGCAATCTACTGGAAGATATCAAATTGCAAAAGTAATAACAAAACACTGGCTCCCATGCAGATTTAACTTTCTGTAGGGATTCTCTGATCAATTCCGTTGTTTATTCTGTTTATAATACTCAGAGAATGATAATCCATCCCATATCACTAACCTTTCTTAGTTCACAAAACCTTTATTTTTCCTCCTCCAACCTTCCTAATTTGTCTCCAACCCTGAACCTTAATATCATAAACTCCCAATTTGTTTTCAATGCTCTAATATTAGAAAGCTCTTGTATCACAAACCATAAATCCCTTTTGTCATATCCTAAAGACTAATGGCATGCTAGTCCTAGAATTATCAAATCCTGCCAGGTCCTTTCTCTTGGAGTCGAATGTTATAAATCGGAATGCTCTAGTTGTCCGCTACATAGATGTGCATTGCTGGCGCAACATCTAGGATGCTGTACTTTGTATTCTAAAAAAAAGCATCCCTATCTCATCCAGCAGCTTCCAGTTGGTCAGATCACTATGGAAATATCACAATGTCTCTAGCAATTGCTACATTTTAATCAAGCTTATAAAAGTGATTTTTTTTGCACCCTCTTCAGGCACATGACATGCCTTCCACAAACTATGGTAGGCTAGATATCAAGTGAGGAATTTCGTCATGTTCATGAATGCAATTAAAATAAGGGAATTGGATGCTAAGGAAATTGGCAACAAGCGACTGACAGGCTAATTCGGAGAGCACCAAAATGTCACTGAAATTTCGGTGCTCTCCCATTCCCCTCACTTTGGCTAGTCCGATTCGCTGACCCTGCAGTGAATTCAGCAAAGTGCAGGGAATAAGCCACCAAAGGCATCCGAAAAACCGTTGCAAAACCACAGAATCAATCCGAGAAACTGCCGAAAAAACCCGAATTGATCCGAAAACTCAACGAATGCATCCAACGATCCACCACAAAACCACTGAATCGATCCAAAAAAAGCCAACGACCCGCCGAATAGAGCGCTGACCAGCCGCCGGAAAAAGCCGACAAGCCAACAAAGGGGTAAGAAAACAAAAAACTTTTAAAAAGTGTTTGCACAAAAACTACAGGGTGAAAATGCCTGTAAATAACATATAAGGTCCTATGAATAATAATAAAAAGGTCTAAGGCCCGCGTCAGACGAGCCCAATTTTTGCGTCCGTCTGACCGCACTGTTTGCTGTCTGTTGTAGCTTTTCAAAGGAGTCAATAGAGAACAAAACACGAAGCACATGCACACTTTTTCATGTTGCAACGGACGCCAAAATAGCATCAACGGGAAAAAGCTAGACGGACGTAGAGAAACAACTGCATACAGTTTTTTATTCTTTTTCTCAACATCAGTCAAAATTAACTGATACAATGTAACCACATTCTCACCAGTTAAAAAGTACGTCCATTACTGTGCGCAGTCAGTGCGCTCGTCTGACCCCAGCCTAATACAGAAAAAAAATGCATTTTTAAAAAATCTGAAAAAACCTTTAGCTGAAAAAAATTGCTAAAAATGCCTTAAAAAAATAAATAAAGAGACTTTTGCTGCAAGTGAAAAGAACAAATGGTTGAATAAATATTTAATAAAAACGGGGGAATATTTTTTACGTTGAAACCTATGGGATTCGCCTGTCAAATGAAACCATCGAAAATCATGGCATTTCACTGACATTTCGGTACATTTCGCTGCAGTTCGGTGTTCTCTGAAAAGATTAATCATTACTTCTCTATGGGGAGTTCACTGCCGTTGAAGATCACCGTATTTTGCTGGCAATTTGCCAATATTTGGTGAACTGACAGCTTTTTGAATAGCCGAATGGCCACGAAATTGCACCATACAGGGAAATTCACCGTTCGGTGCAATTTCTGAGCCAATTTGGCTCTCTTTGAATAACCCTGTATGTGATGACTCATGTTTCTCTTTTTTTCACAATTAGTGTTAAAATTCGTTAATATTTTATCTATACAATCTTTAAAAACACTAATACAAATGCTTGTTTTTCCATCATGGAACACTTTTCCTCTGGTTCTTACATTGTGTTAAATTTTGATCAAGGCACGACAAAATGAATTAAATAAAAGGATGCCACATCCACTGTGCGAGATCAATTTTACTGCAACAAACATACACAACAAGCTGTGTAAACTAATATAATCCAGTCACTCTTGGTAAACCATGCTTTCATAATGTTTTAATATTCTTTTCAGGTACAGAAGAATATCAGGTTTCAATATAGTAGACACACAGATGGTATACGGGAAAAATTAATTTGCTCATCTTCGAAAACTACTCATTAAAAACTGGTACTGAAAACTTGCAAACCTGGCCTTTGCGATCTTAACAATTTTACGGAAACCTTTGGAAAACTGAAGCAGAAGAATTAGATGAAAACAGATAAGAGTTATTTAACGGTTACTATATTCACAGGAAATGCATGTATATGTACATAGATGTATAGATATACACTTTGAAATTTGCAATTTTTTACGATGAAGGCAAAATCTCATATGTTTGGACAATGTTCGTTTTATAGTATGTGTTTTGTACACTAATGCATAGATTGGGCACATATGCTTATAGAGGATTCCAAATGAAATGTAAAACTGAATACCCCATTGAGACATACCTGGATAAGAGCCATAAATTAAACATTGTTTTTAAGCCTCTGTGCCTAGCACTACCATATTTGGCAGTAGGGCCTACTATACAGCATCTGGCATCACCTCACAGTTTCAGTCGATCATTTATTGATGACAACATTTCAAGCTGTTTCCCCCCCCCCCCATACATGATATACTGCTATAACAACACCACTCTTTTGAATTAATAAAAACATTATTGGAAGAGTTTTACTAGCCTAATGTAGGAAACATGTTTGCTACTTAGAGAGAAAAAAAATATATAAATACTAAAGTGTCTGTGTGTTTGCGGTTGGCAGTGGTTTTCCTTTCCGTCTACTGCTAGAACTAATAAAGAATTTAGGTTTACTGTACATTTTGCAATATAGGTAAAAAAAAAAAAAAAAAGCTTCACATAGATAATGAAACTAATCAAACAAGCTTGATCTGTCTTCTTTATCCGTTAGCTGTTAAAACTATTCTACAATCACGGAAGGCTAGTAAAACAACTATTATTATATTTTAGAGATCTGTGGCTCGTTTGGCAAGTAAGGGGCAGTCATTTTTCTAATTAATCATAGACCACAAAGAATAAATAGCAAGACAGTAATTTGAGTGTTTTCGTTCTTGCTAAGTATACTAATGCATATACAGTTAGGTCCATATATATTTGGACACAGTCACGATTTTCATACTTTTGGCTCTGTGTGCCACCAGTATAAAATTAAAACAAAACAATCCAAATGAATTTGAAGTGCAGACTTTCAGCTTTCAACTAATTCAAGGGGTTGAACATAAATATCAAGTACAAATAGTAGGAACTGCAACCATTTTTATACACAGTCCCCCCATTTTCAGGGGCTCAAATGTAATTGGACTAATGAATATAATCATAAATAAAATGTTCATTTTTAATATTTTTTTGAGAGTCCTTTACTGGCAATGACTGCCTGAAGTCTGGAACCTATGGACTTAACCAAAGACTTGGTTTTCTCCTTTCTGGTGTTTTTCCAGGCTCGCTCTAACTACAGCTGTCTTCAGTTGTTCTTTGTTTGTGGACCTTTCTGCCTTTAGTTTTGCCTTCAAGTGTAATGCATGCTCAATTGGGTTGAAATCAGGGGATTTACTCGGCCATTGCAGAATATTCCTTCTTTTCCTTCAAAAACTCCTTGGTTGCTTTTGTAGTGTTTTGGATCATTGTCCATCTGTACTGTGAACTGTGAAGCATCTTCCAATCAACTTTGCTGCATTTGGCTGAATCTGGGTTGACAGTATTTCTCTAAACACTGCTAAATTTATCTAGCTGCTTCTGTCTTCTGTCACATCATCAATAAACACCAATGACCCAGTGCCACTGACGCCATGCGTGCCCGTGTCATCACACTGCCTCCACCATGTTTTACAAATGACGTTGTGTGCTTTGGATCATGAGCTGTTCCAAACCTTCTCCTCACTTTTTTCTTCCCGTCATTCTGGTACAGATTAATCTTAGTTTCATCTGTAGAAAGAATGCTTTTCCAGAACTGGTCTGGCTGTTTTAGATGGTTTTTTTTTGCAAAACTTAATCTGGATTTTCTATTCTTCCGGTTTATGAATGATTTGCACCTTGTGGTGAACTCTCTGTATTGGCTTTCGTGACGTTTTCTCTTGATTGTAGACAAACAATCATGGCTGACAATAAAAGCCCACCTCCTGGAGCGTATCCTACACTTTTCTGGATGTTGTGAAATGTATTTTCTTAACCATAGAGAGGATCCTGCGATCATCCACCACCAAACTGTTTATTTGGTCACTCCTAATGTTGCCGCTATCTCTGTGATGGATTTGTTCTGTTTTTCAAGCCTTACAATGGCCTGTTTCACTTGCATGGACAGCTCCTTTGAACACATGATGTAGGTTCACAGCAGTAGATTCCAAATTGCAAACACCACACTTAAAATCAACTACAGACTGTTTACCTGCTTAATTGATGAAGAAATAACAAAGAGTAGTCCACACCTGGCCATGAAGCAGCTTTTGATTCAATTGTCCAATTACTTTTGGTTCCTTGAAAAAAGAGGGATGGCTACTCTTAAGAGCAGTAATTCCTAAACCCTCCCTCTAATTTGGATTTACACACCCTCAAATTAAACCTGAGAGTGTGCACTTTCAGCCCATATCCATTTATAACTATAGCTTGAATATGTTTTGGTAAATGCCTGAAAAAACTAAAATTGTGCCTGTGTCCAAATATATATGAACCTAACTCTATGTTATATAAATTAAAACTTTATGTTTAGTAGTAAATCTACAAATCATGATGTGGATGGTATCTGTTTTATAGAGGGTTTGTCACGTTCGCTGTCCCGCTCACCCTTGATAATCGTGGTGGGGATCCTTTTGGACAGACCTCCACACCCTCCGATCCTTGAATGGTCGGGACCGCTAACCCTATCACTCCCAGCCAGGGAGAGCAGAGACACCAGCAACAAAGAATATAACCTAGTAACAGCAGGTTTCAAGACAGACTGTGTCCTGGGGCTCAAAAGAGTTAATCGCGCCAACAGCTGGAGAGCAACCTGAGCTCTTTCAGTATATTCATACACCAGGGATTAGAATAAGCGTGGTCATATACACAGTCCAGATTGGCAACAGGCAGGGCTCTCATACACTCTGGTTTGGCAACAGGGCAGATCGATGGATTAGCAGAGTCAGCGCTATGCAGGACAGACATACACTCTGAGTCAGTGTGATACAAATTCAACATACGCTCTGAATCTGCTTTGGGCACAATACACATACAAATGTAGTCAGAAAGAGAATGGTCAAGAAGGCAGTCCGAGTCAGCAATAATCAGGGTTCCCATACAAATCGATTCGGCAACAGAGCAATGTAATCAGTGAATCAACAAAGTGAATACACCAGGCGATGCAGGAACTAACTCCACATCAGGGCGATGAACTGTCTCGTGCGCCCTGCATTTAAGGCCGGCAGCTCTGTGTCATCACGCCACGCCACGCCACTCTAGGCGCATGAACAGCCGGAACTTCTGGCAACCAGCCAGCCAGCAATGCTGCCGAGTGTCCAGACCCCCCCTGAAGGTCCGCAGGTGCCGAGGATGTGATTGGGTTGGTTATTCAGCAAATGCGCCGGCTGGGTGGGGTAGAGGTAACATCACAGCTCTGTGTGGATAGAGTGGAGACACAGGTTCAATCCTGGGAAGAGCACCTCTCCAGTAAATGTCCTTGGGCAAGACACCTAACGGCACATACTCACCACCCAGGACATACTTGAAAACTAGAGAAATCTTAATGTATCCTTCCAGGTAAAATCCTTTCTCAAAATGAAAATGTTTGCTGAAGTTTCAAACACCTGTGGAAATTGCCTTTGTTACAATGGCGACAAACGCAGTGTTTGACAAAGGTAGAAACCAAACAGTGGCAGGAAATATTTGACCGTGTAGCTTTTTCTGCCACTGTATGGTTTAATCATTTGTCAAATTTGCGTTTGTCACCATTGGTGCAACAAATTATTTTTGCTGATGTTTGCAACTTCAGTGAACATTGCCGCTTGTTGCACAACCCTCATAGACCCCCTCTCTTCACACTATTTGCAGTGGTAGTTTGTTTCTCTGTTCCATAAACCTTATGCTTACCCCTTGGGGTAATTCCAAAGCAACATGTGCAAAACACAGAACTACACTCTATGGGGGTTAATCACTGTCTCGTTCCCCACACTTCCCCGCACTCTGGGGAATCAAATTTCCCCATCCTGTGGTGATCAGCATTCACGACAGGGTTCCCGGAGTGCAGGGAACAGACCCAGAAAACCCACCGAAAACCCGCTGGAAACGCCGCAAAAAACACGTCAAACACGCCAGAAAAAGCCGCTGAGCCGCCAAGCACAGCGCCGACCAGACTACGACCAGCATCCGAACAGGGTAAAAAGAAAAAAAAAATTGTAGTGTCAAAATTTAAATGCTGTTTCCAAAAAAACTACTCAACGAAAATGCCTGGAATTTACATATAAGGTCCTATGAATAGTAATAAAAAGGTCTGTTACAGAAAAAAGAAAAAATTAATTTAAAAAAAATCAGAAAAAGAATTTGGCTGAAAAAATCCTGAAAAATGACTTAAAAATCCTAAATAATCTATAAATAAAGAGACTTTTTACTACAGATTAAAATAATAAACGGTTTATAAGATATTGAACTAATATGGGAATATTTTTAACATTGAAGCCTATGGGGTTTGTCTAAATAACTTTTCAGTGCTGTTCGGTGTTCTCTGAATAGGTTAACCATTACTCCTCTATGGGGATTTCACTGCCTTCGAACATGCACCGTATTTGCTGACAGTTCGCCACAATTTTGACGTCCTTTTCAGGCGGCCACCCAGCAAAGCCCTGAGACCACCTGAAAGGAGGGGGGAGATCCTTTCGGATCCCTCACCCTCCTTGATCAGAAGTAGGGATGAGCCGAACACTCCCTGAGTTCGGTTCGGAGCCGAACCCGAACTTCCCAAATGTTCGTATCCGAACCCGAACCCGAACTCGAACTCAATACAAGTCAATGGGGCTGAAAATTCAGTTTTTAGAGTGCCCTCCAAGAGGGCATATATGCTAGATATTTGTCATAAAAGGTGTATGGGGGTCCGGGTAGTGCCCTGGGGGACAGGAAACAAGGACAAAAAGTTTTAAAAAAAACGTTTTTAAAGGGACAGTGATTTTTCCATGACATAAGGGTTAAAAATAAAAACGAAAAATTCCTTCAAATACCGTGCCTAGGAGGTCCCCATAACCTGCCCGTGAAGTGGCGGATTTCTAGGATGTATAGAAATATGTAAAAACCAAAAAATGACATTTCAAATGACGGTAAATGCTCTTTCTTTAATTTTTCTGGTTTGGCTATTTTGACCTAGAATTTTCTCTTCAGTCATTCTCCTGAGTTTCACCTTTCTCTGAATAACCCTGTCAGGGTTGTTCAGAGAGCGGTGAAGAGCAGGAGAATGACTGGAGAATGGAAAATTCTATGTCAAAATAGCCAAACCAGAAAAATTCTCCCATTTAGGCTAGGGTCAGACTAGCGAATTTTTAACGTGCGTTTAGGCGCACTTAATCACGGCCGCACTAGCAGCAAATGACGGGCAATGACGGCCAATATACGAAGTACGGTCGCATGAAAGTCCGGCTGCGCAACGCAAGTGGAAAATGAACGCATTTTTTCAAGAACGCAGAACCGCTAGTACGGACGTACAGAGTGCGCTGCGTCCACTAGCGGCGTGTGTGCGTGATTTGGAGACGTCAGACCCTGCTCATGTCTGGCCAACATAACGTCCAGACACCCAAAGTTTCCTGGTTTGGATCTGTAAAAAATCACGCACAAAAATGCACATCGTATGACCGTTTTCGCGCATTCCGTGAAAAAATACAGCAATGCGTTCGGATGTACTTTTTGATGGTCGCTGCGAAAAATGCGTTAGTCTGACCCTAGCCTTATCTCACTTTCCAAATCGGCTATTTGGTCCAGATTGTTCTCTTTTCCTGCCATTCTGCTGGTTTTCACCTTTCTCTGAACAACCCCGAGAGAGAGGTGAAAGCCAGGAGAACTGGCAGGAGAAGAGAACAATCTAGACCAAATAGCCAATTTGGAAAGTGAGTTAAATGGGAGAATTTTTCTGGTTTGGCTATTTTGACCTAGAATTTTCACTTCTCCAGTTATTCTCCTGCTTTTCACCGCTCTCTGAATAACCCTGTGAATGTTTAATCTCGAGGTGAAAAATAACATTGCTTTAGATGCTATTTTGAATTTTTTTCAAACACCAGTTAAATGCAGCATATTAGGAAGTTTTAGGAGGGAAATTAATTTTCAAATCTCAATCAAAAGCAGACACCACCCCACCCGCTCAGTACCTCAGTATAGTGTGCAATGTATCAAATTGATTACCAGACTAAAAACACCTGGTGTTATGCCCGTTTGTGAACAGAGGTCATTTAGGCTAGGGTCAGACTAACGCATTTTTCGCGTTGTCCGTGAAAAAGTGCTGTCGAACGAATGGACGTATTTTTTCACGGAATACACGATAGCGGTCATACGATGCGCATTTCCGTCCGTGATTTTGTACGGATCATCAATAAAACACTTTTTGCATCTGGACGTGATGTTGGCCGGACATTGGCCGGACACAGTACTAGCGGTTTGACGTTCTCGAGAAAATGCGTTCGTTTGCCACTTGCGTTGCGCGGCTGCACTTTCGTGCGGCCGTTCTTCGTATGCTGCCCGGCATTGGACGTCATTTGCTGCTAGCACGGCTGTGATTAAGTGCGGCTAAATGCACGTTAATACTGCGCTCGTCTGACCCTAGCCTTAGAGTTGAGAATCTTTCCACGTATACATTAGTTTTTAATTCAATATCTAATAAACCGTTGCTTATAATATTCTGCAGTAAAGAGTCTCTTTATTTCTAGATTTTTTAGTATTTTTTTAAGCATTTTCTATACTTTTTTCAAAATTTCTTTTTTTTTTTCGAACTCGAACCGAACACACCCAAAAAGTTCGAAGTTTGTGAACTTTCGAACTGCCAAAGTTCGGGCCGAACTCCGAACCGTCCGAACCCGAACAGCTCATCCCTAATCAGAAGGAGGTAGTGAGAAAAGTCAGAGTCTCCCCTTTCAAGCGATGCCTGACTTTAACCCCATAGGTGCTGGACGGCGATACGGCACCAGATCATGGCCTCGTTCTGGTGGGGGCCACCATCTTGGATGGCAGCTCCCATGGTGGAGATAGGGGGTTCTTTTGAACCTCCATATCTCCCAATTGGTGTCAGCTAGATGGGTCATGTTTGATATCATTGGAAATGCCAGAGCATGTTCTTACCAAATATACCAAACATGAACATATTCAAAGTAATATAAAATAAATAAATAATAATAATAATAAAATAAAAACATTAAAAAAATAAAACTTTTTTTGTGTGTTTTTTTATTAATGCAGCAATATTGTTACCATTTCAATAATAATGTGAACAATGCTGCTGCACTAACAAATTTTATTTTTTGAATTTTAGCTAAAAATCATATAATTTCCTAGAGAAAAAAATAGCTAGTTCCCATTTCTATTTTTTTTTAACAAATATACGCCATAGAATATATATTACCGCAATGGCTCGGATGATAAAATTTGAAAAAAAACCACTGTACATGCTGTAGATTGTTGGAAATTCAAATTGTATTGCATTTTATGCTATAATAGTCAGACAGGGCATGACATATACATTTAATATTGATATATTATGAATCTGATGAGTCTGCTGGAAAAAAGGATATATAATATGTCTGGGTTGTATAAAAAAAACGTGACTTCAAATCGCATTTAAACATGAATGAATTTAAGCAAGCATGGGATAGGCATAAGCATAGGCGACTCTACAGGGGGGCAAGGGGGGGAAATTGCCCCCCTAGGTTATTCCTTGCCCCCCATGTGCCCCCCACCAAAAATCAGCTCCCAGCTTACCACACTTCTTCGGACCAGTGTATCTCCGTCCCTGTGCATCGTATATATATATATAACATTAAATAATAACAGGCACTTAAACTTAAGCATTTTCACAGGGTTGAAATGTCTCAGCAGTGAAGTGGTTAATGTTCAGACTATACATTACATTGTGTATTACATTAGTTTTTGCCTTGGTTTAGTTGTATATTAAGGGTTAATGGGTAGGCTTCATCCCTCACATTATACATTTTATTTTTTCCTTGATTAATGGCATTTTAGGGGTTAATGTGTTAGCTATACGCCTCACAGTGTATTCATTTCATGTTTTACCTTGATCAATGGCATTTTAGGGGTTAATGAGTAGGCTAAATGCCACATTGTTTATTATTTTTATTGTATTTCCCTGGGTTTATGGCATTTCAGGGGTTATTATGGAAGTTAGAATCTAAAGGGTCTAATGATCTTTAGATCCTCTGCTTTTTGTCACATTTCGGGGAATTTATTTCGCCGAAAATAAAGTGAATTCCCTATTTAGCGAATGGTCACTGTAATTTGCTAAAAGTGGAGTCGCTGAAGGAGCAATCAGACATTCAGCGAAAACTGCCGAATTGCGATAAATAAAGTATCATGTTAGTACAATAAAAAGGCATCATTGCATCACATTACTCTGGGGTTTTGGAATCTTATTTATATATACTTATTTAGGGGACTATTAGCTGGTGTGAGTTAACCCTTGCGTCGGCGTGATTTTGCGTTAGCACCAGGTTAATCGAGTCTAGCGCCTGACCAACAGATCTTTTGCCTCTCGCTACAAACGGGAAATCACTTAGCGCGTTGCTATTAGCGATTTGTACCGCAAGCTTACTGTACTTTCCGCGTCCTTTACTTAACATGGGGAGCGCTAGAGATCTCTAGCGCTTTTGCAGCTAGCAGATCAGTTGGTGCCAGCGCTAATTTTTGAGGGGCGCTAATTGCACCATTTTACCTACTGCTTAACCCTGGTGCTAACTCCAAAAAAAAGATCTTCGCCCAAAATTAACAGGCAATTGAAAGGAATGCAGCACAGCTGTTCTCTTGGCCCCATACACTATAGCAATGGATCTGGTCCGCATTGTCGTTGCTGTTGCAGTCGACTCTATTATAAAAGTATCCTTTATCCACATATATCCTAATTCTAATATATTGCCTAATTTAAACATTTTATGCTGGGGGTTATTCATAGTATGGAAGCGGTTGATTATTAGGGTGACTGTGTGGACCATGTTTAAAGGGACATGTGAATAAGTCTTGCCCTGAAACGTGTATTATTTATATGCTGCAGCAGGGAAATTGTTGTTGCTCACCTGGCCTTCCTTTTGGATCTATTAAATGCAGTGTAATGATTCAACATGCTGCTGGGAGGCATTTATCATGCAATGCCCACCAGCCTTAATATATGTGTGCATCAAACCATGGATGATACGGCCACCTTGGATGATTTTAATAATGCAGGGGTGTGAGGTTATTCACTGGATGTGTTCATATTCAAGCTTGTGAGGGCGGGGGATAGGTATGGCCCGGCACTGGAAAAAAAACGTTCTATCCTGTACACAACCGCATTAGCGCTGGGTCTCAGCCCGGGTCTTAGAGTTTTCCTAGCGTGCGCTAAACGACCTTGTTCGTGGACTACTGCAGACAAGGTGATCTGTTCGTGGGTCGTCAGGCACTATGTTTTAGCAACTCGCGCTAAATGTTTCCTTTAGCGATGGTGTTTTAGCTCACACCAGGTGATAGGGCCCTTAGTTTTATTCAGTGATATGATTTAGTGGTGAAAATTATTAGTGCCCCCCCAGTTTTGACTGCGGTATCTTCTGTGCCCCCCCTAAATATTGTTCCTAGAGTCGCCACTGGGCATAAGGCTATCCTAAACAAAAGATAAATCCAGGTTAAGTATCCATGTAATTGGGCAGACTAGATGGGCCGAAAGGTTCTTATCTGCCGACATTTTTCTGTGTTTCTATGTTTCTATGATGAGCAAAAGTGGTATAAATTAGCTCAGAATAAAAAAAATTTAGCTCAGCACACGGAGGTAAAATGACTCAGCAATGAAGGGGTTAATTTGTACATTTCACAGATGCATACCTTCCCAATGACACCTCACTTAGTATTGTAACCAGTGAGGAGTCAGAGAGGTCCAAAGGGTTTCCTAAGGGCAGTTTGCCAGTAGTACTAGTTGGTTCTTCTTTCTGACTTCCTCGTGCCTGTGAAAAGTCCCATGGCAAATTGGCAATGTCTGACTTTGAGAAAGTTCAGTCAAAGTGGGACATAGGCCGGATTGGCTGTAAATCTCACCATCACTGCGGGTAAGGAACGACTTATTGGGAAGACTTCCACATAAGTGGGGCCACATTAGGACCTCCACCACATGTCGAATTAAGTGAATGGGTCAGCATTCGACATAGTCCTTTCCAATGACAGTTCATGTAATTTTCTGAGGCTTACGTTCTTAGAGATACAGGGGTCTAATTGACCACCCACACTTCTAAATTCTCTCCGGAGTTGAGGTATTTGCTGATGTCATGATGTCTTCACACTCTGGGAATTCAACCGGAAAGAAAGGATGTCATCAATACTAAGGCCGGGTTCACACCTCAGCATTTTACAGCATGTTCCTGCCCGCTGTAAAACGCCGAGACACAGAAATCCCATGGTTTCCTATGGGACCCGTTCACACCTGGGCGTTTTACAACGCGCAGGAACGCGCTGTAAAACGTCCCGCGCCCAAAGAAGTACAGGAGCTTCTTTGGGGCGTATTTGCAGCGCATTCACTCTGCAGTCTATGGCCGTGAACGTGCTGCAATGCGCATTTGCGCATTTTTTACATTTGCGCGATACGCACGTTAAAAAACGTGCGTATTGCGCGTGTAAAAAAACGCGCAGGTGTGAACCCAGGCTAAAGCAATGGGGGAAATGAATAGTGCAGACGTGTCCCACACATTGTCTCCGAACAGAAAGGAAAGCACCAAGTTGAAACATTTCTAAATTTTTAATGCAGAATATAAATATTATTTAACAATATTAAAAAAAGTTTTCATTAATATAGTTTGTTATCCCATTCCTATAACTGAAGTTATTTCTTAATTCCAAAAGTATAACAGTAAAGGATGGCTTTTATTATCCTAATATTTTTACACAGTTTATTGGTTTACAGGAAGATATTTTTATAGTTAAATTATCTCCTGGTCATGCACCCATTTTATTCCTGGAGCAAAATAAACTGTCACCATAGCAATAAATTGTAGTGTGGATTGTGGCCCTAATCTGATTGTTCAAGCCATAGCCGCAGTCTAGGAGACAGAGGAAAAGCAAACACTAGAAGGACATGACATAAAAAGAGAAGAGATATGAAAATATAGGTGGCACATCACTGGTCACTAATTTTTATGCTGGTTATGGATTTTGATTGCTTATATGTGCCATTATTTATTAAAGAATTAAAAAGAAAAAGTAGAGATAAAAATATGGAATGAGATTTTGTGGGGAAATAAATTTGTAATTTCTAGAATACAATGTCCCCATTTCCTATAAAATTATTTTATTCTGTAGAAACGATTTTCATTCTTTTGTTATTGATGTTATTATTATGTTAATTATTTTTACTTTCACAGAAAAGATTAGCAGATTGTCAAGCAATTTTCATCTTTTATCTGTCAAATTGAAAGGATAAATCCCATACTATAAATACCATCTGCTATTAGCTACAAAGAATATACAGCTCCCATGATGATTAACCACAACTGGAGTGACAAAGCATACTGGTAGCTGTATATCAGAAACATGTGACTCTCTAGTTCCTGTAGGATAGCACTGTCATGTACAATATTGTGGAAGTAAATATATTTAAATACATTTATAATTTATAATACATTTATAATTGTTCTGATCTTGAATCCAGTTTGATAAGTGAAGATCTGTTTCTTTTCATAATGTTCTGCAAGCAATACATGCCTAAATGATTATATTCTAGTCTCTAGCTTGGTTTTTGCTTAAGAGCATTGCCTAAATCAATTTGGCATATTAAAATTAGATTTTTCTGAATTTACATCCATTATTTGTTTCTTGTATTTAGTTACAAGGTTATTCAAAGAGAGTCAAACTGGCCCTGAAATTGCACTGAACAGTGAATTTCCCCGTACAGTACAATTTCAGGGCCATTCGGCTATTCAAAAGCTGGTAATTCGCCAAACGGTGAGTGTTCGATGGTTGGAAAGTACCCATAGAAAAGCAATGGTTAAACTATTCAGAGAACACCGAACAGCAGAGAAATGTCACTGAAATGCCCTGATGTTCGGTGGTTTCATTCAGCAGGTTTAATCAGGCGAATCCCATAGGTTTCAATGTAAAAAATATTCCTGTTATTATTGATTATTTATTAAACTATTTATTCTTTTAATCTGCAGCAAAAAGTTGCTTTATGTTTTAGAATTTTTAAATTGTTTTTCTGGGATTATTTTGGTAAACTTTTAACCATTTTTTTCTGTCATAAACCTTTTTATTATTATTCATAGGATCATAGCTTTTAAAAATTGCACTTTTTTTTTTAACCCTGTTTGTCTGCTTGTCGATTTTTTCCAGCGGCCGGCCAGCCTTCTGTTCGGCAGATCGTCGGCTTTTTTCAGATGCGGTCGGAGGTTTTGTGGCAGATCGTCTGGTGCGTTCGCCTTTTTTTCTGCGGTTTTCTGGATCATTCCGGGTTTTTTTCGGTGGTTTTGCGGTGATTATTGAATTTGAATCTGTGGTTTTGCGGTGGCTTTTCAGATGCATTCGGCAGCTTTTCCCTGCACTTCGTGGACCCTGTGGTGTATGCTGATGAATTCACCGCAGTTTTGGGAATGAAAGAGCACCGACATTCCGGTGGAATTTTGGTGCATTTTTTAATAACCTGGTAGTTTTTGCTATTTAAAAGGAGAGTCCACAAATCTTTGCCTGCTGACCCAAATGTATGTGGTATATTAACCAGTCCTTTATTCTGCAATGTGCAGTCATGTTATTTCTAAGGTGGTTTTATGTGCCTGATCACATCCCTTGTGAAGAGCTTGGGTTATTAATTTGAACCATGTATGCTGTAACAGCAATAAATAAAATGCAATTGATAGAAATGTCATTAGAGACCCTCAACTGCTTTTTCAAACCTCCACCTATCACTGTAACAGGGATTGCACCAGAGCAGCTTACATCCATAAGGATGCCAAGTGAAATATTATGGCAGCAGAAGAGTTTTATTGTTTTGAGAGAAGTTTCTGGTTAAAATTCAATCCATCATAGTTGTAAAACACTAATACAAAATTTCCATCTGAGAAGAAAGCCAACAGTATTGTTGGCATTATAATTAAATCAAGGCAGATCATAATATAATATAAATTAGGTTTTGTGTCTTACAAAGTCAGTTAAAAACTCTGGCGCTAGTTTAAATTTTTTACTAGTCAATTCCTTGTTTTTTCACAGTGTAGAGGTCGGCAGGGCTGGGTCCTGGACGGACAATATGTTTCACCCCTATTTGGGTTGTGGTCCCTTTAAGGGCAACCACAGGGTTAATCTTCCTGTCCAGGAAGAGGTTTAAAAGCCAGCAACTCCCAGACAGGATTGTGGGAGTTAAGGAAAAAGGAGAGTAATCAGTGGAAGCTGGGTGTGTGTTCCAAAAGCAGGAGACGTGCTGTGCCTTGCTGGAGAGGCTTCTTCATTTTGGGAGGGGATTCCCCAGGTTTGGGACTGTTTGAAGCGTTGGTGAGCCACCATTGTTTTTCTGTTTATTTGTGCTGAAGATCAGGACTTTGCTTTGATTTCGCTGAACCCAAGCGTGTACTTGTTATGTACAGGGTGAATAAAACTGTTCTGTTTGTGAAAGACATTGTGCACGTACTCTGTGGGTCCCCAAACATCACAACTGGTGTTCGAATGCGGGCACTTTGCTACCCCTCGCACGCCAAGCAAGAGGAATTTTTGTGAGAGAAAAAAAACAACAAAAAACTGACATTTTAAAAGGACAGTGTTCTGATTGCATGTCCTGGGCTAAGGCTGCACTGAAGTCCACAGCTATGGAGGAGCTGGTTAATCAGATGGTCTTGGTCAATGTGCAGGCCCAGACTTGCCATGAAGAGGCTATGGCTCAGCAGCAACAAGCCCTGGCACAGGCTGTTGCTGCCCAACAAGAAAGCACCCATTTGCTGGCTGCACAACTTGCAGCACAGCAGGTAGCCACACAGACGCAGATCAATGCCCTGCGGGAGGCCATGCAGCAACTTGCACCTGGACGTGATCAAGCAGTGGTCACTGCTGGTAACCATGTCTCCAAAAGGGCCAGTCACTTCCTGCAAAAGCTGTCTCCCAGTGATGATGTGGAAGCATTTATCACCACGTTTGAAAGGACTGCTGAGAGAGAGGGTTGGCCCCAAGACCAATGGGCTGGTCTCATTGCCCCGTTTCTGACAGGAGACCCTCAAAAGGCATATTTTGACCTGCCCCTCGAAGATGCAAAGAATTATGACCGGCTGAAAGCTGAGGTTCTGGCCTGCCTTGGGGTAACTGTTGCTGTCCGGGCTCAACATGTTCACTACTGGAAGTACTGCCCTGACCAGCCACCCCGCTCCCAGATGCATGACTTAGGACAGCTGGTTAAAAAGTGGTTTCTGCCAGAGACCCTGACTAGAGAGCAAATGGTCGAAAGGGTTGTGATGGACCACTACCTGAGGTCTCTACCAAAGGATCTACAGCACTGGGTCAGCCATGGGGACCCCAAGACTGCAGCACTGGTAGTCGAGATGGTGGAGAGATACACCGTGGTGGAGGACCTGCTCAGACCAGCCAGTTGTCGAGGACCAGTCTTGCCACCGCCTGTGAGGCCTGCTTCAGTTCCTTGGAGGGAAGCGTCACTGGACCCAGGAACCAGCACCCCAAAATCATCTTCCTCGGTTCTGCCAGGCCTGGCTGGTGATGTACAGTGTTGGAGGTGTGAGCCTGGGGCCATACCCTGGCGCAGTGTCCGCTGCAGGAGGAGCCAATGGAGTGTGGATCCGCTTGGAGAGTGTCCTTCTACACCCTCACAACGTGCACTACCCACCTTGACCTAGAAGGGGGTCCGTTTGAATGTACTGTGTGAGTGAATCACTGCCCAGCCAAAGCTCTCCAGGACTCTGGGAGTATGGTCACCCTGGTGCATGCCTGGGTAGTCAGAAGGCTCGGTCCAGTACAAAGAACCCTCCGGGTTGTCTGTATCCATGGGGATACCCGGGAGTACCCGCTGATCCCTGTCACCATTTCCACCAGGAATACTTCGGTCACCCAAGAGGTCGGGGTGGTGAGTACTCTGATACATGATGTGATTGTGGGACGGGACTGCCCCTTGTTTGCTGAACTGTGGTGCTTGGCACAAACTGAACCCGCCCATCAAACTGGGGAACAATTCAGGGTCACCCCCACCAAACATGACTGCGAACACTGTTGATAATGAGTTGCTCAAATGTGTTCAAAATGAGAATGTTGTAACTGATGTGAGTGTCCTAGCTCCTCAACCTGAGTTGACACCCAAGGAGGGGGAATCCTCTCCCGTGCCGGTTATGGTAGGAGATGATGAAGTGGAATTATCCCCTGTAGATATTACACTTGGGGTGGATGAGGGGGAGGGTTCTTCTTATCCAGTACATCCTGACTTAGATGTGTCCAGAGGTGCATTTGGCAGGGCTCAAATGGGTGACCCAATGTTGGTAAATGCTCGCGAACAAGTAACTGTTGTCAATGGGGTACCTCAAGCACCAGATGCAGAGAAAAGGTTTCCTCACTTTGCGGTCAATAATGATCTGTTCTACCGTGTATCAGAAATTCGGGGAGAAATTGTGGAACAATTACTAGTACCCCAGCCCTATCAGAGAATGGTGCTGGATCTGGCTCACAATGATGCCCTAGGTGGTCACCTGGGAGCTGAGAAATCCGAGGCCCGGATAACGGACTGGTTTTACTGACCTGGGATCAGTGCCGTGGTTAAGATGCACTGTTCATCCTGCCCCATTTGCCAGTTAACTGCCCCAGCACCCCATTATAGGAACCCCTTGGTGCCTCTGCCAATAATTGAGGTGCCCTTTGAGTGCATCGCTATGGATATAGTGGGTCCCTTAGAAGTCTGCTCAGGGACACCGATATATCCTGGTGGTTCTTGATTATGCCACAAGGTATCCAGAGGCGGTTCCTTTAAGAAACCCTACATCAAAGGCCATTGCGCGGGAGTTGTTTTTTATGTTTTCGAGAACTGGCCTGCCAAGGGAAATTTTGACAGACCAGGGGACCCCATTCATGTCCCAGGTGATGGCAGATGTGTGCAAGTTGTTCCAAATCAAGCAGTTGCAGACATCTGTTTATCACCCTCAGACATATGGTCTGGTAGAAAGATTCAACAAAACTCTGAAAATGATGCTTAAAAAGGTTGTGCAGAGAGATGGAAGAGACTGGGATCATTTGCTTCCCGCGCTGCTGTTTGCTATTCGAGAGGTTCCTTAGGCCTCCACGGGGTTCTCACCTTTTGAGCTGGTGTATGGTCGCAGACCCCGGGGATTGCTAGATTTGGTGAAGGAGACATGGGAAAGTGAGTCCTCTCCACACAAAATGCTCATTGAACATATCTCTCAGATGAGAGAGAGAATTTCGAAAGTGATACCTTTGGTAGAGGAACATTTGCAGAAGGCTCAGGAGGCCCAGAAAAGGGTGTACAACCGGTCAGCCAAGCAGCGGCAATTTCAGGTTGGGGACTGGGTAGCAGTACTTATACCCACGGTGGAAAGTCGGTTCCTAGCCAAGTAAATACTGAAGAAAAATAATCATTCAAAATTTCTGCCTTATCTCAATCTTCAGTTAACAATACCTCATACTCAGATTTTAGTGAACCTACATTTTCACTCTTGGGTTTTTTAGAATTGATGTACCTAAAGAATGTTTTAGGGTTTGTCTTGTATTTCTTTTTCATTTTCTAGTTTAGCCCATCTAATCGCTTTTTTCCATGATTTATTGGCTGCCTGGGCACAGCCAGGCCCGACCACTGAAAAAATTAAAAAATCGTTTGTGTCTGCCGCGGGGCGGCCGGGCGGCACAATTTACTCGCACGGCACCAGCACGCTCACTAGTACCAGCCGCAGCCAGTACCAAGTCCTCGCCTCCGTCTCCTTGATACCAGCGGCTGACACGGCGACGCCGGCACACCTTTTTTAACATTGAAGCCTATGGGATGCAACATTTCCCACACCTTTTTAACATTTGAAATGAACTATCAAATGGATATCCATTTGATAGTTAATTTCAAATTCGATAGTTAGTCTATATCCAAATCGATGCACATTTCTTTATTTAAAAAAAAAAATGGTTTGTTTTTACTTTATTTTTATTGTTTCCTGTCCCCCAGGGCAGTACCCGGACCCCCATACACCTTTTATGGCCAATATCTTGCATATATGACCTCTTGGAGGGCACTTTAAAATTCAAACTTTTGAGCCCCTTAGACTTGCATTGAGTTCGAATCGTGTTCTTGTTCGAAGTCAAACTTTTTCAAAAGTTCGAGTTCGAATGCGAGCCGAACACGGGGGTGTTCCACCCATCACTACTGTAGAGGTGCTGCCCGACCATGTGAGGATTCATATGCTGCATTAATTATACTATAGAAGTGCTGCCCGGCAGTGTGCGGAATCATATGCTGCATTATTATACTGTAGAGATGCTGCCTGGCAGTGTGCAGAATCATATGCTGCATTATTATACTGTAGAGGTGCTGCCCGGCAGTGTGCAGAATCATATGCTGCATTATTATACTGTAGAGGTGCTGCCCGGCAGTGTGCGGAATCATATGCTGTATTAATCATACTGTAGAGGTGCTGCCCGGCAGTGTTCGGCATCATATGCTGCATTATTATACTGTAGAGATGCTGCCCAGCAGTGTGCGGAATCATATGTTGCATTAATTATACTGTAGAGGTGCTGCCCGGCAGTGTGCGGTATCATATGCTGCTTTAATTATACTGTAGAGGTGCTGCCCGGCAGTGTGCGGAATCATATGCTGCATTATTATACTGTAGAGGTGCTGCCCGGCAGTGTGAGGATTCATATGCTGCATCTATCGAACTTGAAATGAATTATCAAATGGATCAACTATCGAATTTGAAATGAACTATCGAATTTGATCGAAACGATACGAAACTAGGGAATCAGCAATGGAACTGAAAAATATGATGTCCGAAATGAAACTGAAATCATGAATGGAACGAAAACGACTTGCGATTTTACGAATTTCACGTTCATACGAAATAACAAAATTATTTTGTTTCAAATCGGAAAAAATTTCGGATGCTGTGTATATCGGTGCCGATCCGATTCGGAACATCGGACGAATCCGAAGCACCGGATCGGCCCGATTCGTGAAAAAAACGAATCGGTCTGAATCGAAACGCACATCCCTATTAAATATTAAGCTGTGTCACGGATTTTGTACTTGAGTCAAATTAAACAGTGAAATTAAATTAATTTGTTTCATAAAGTCCTTTGCTGACTATTACTTGTATTGTAAATTAAAATCAATTTGATAGTTGATATCAATTCGAAATTTGATTTCAAATTCGATAGTTGATATCAAATTCGATAGTGTGGGAAATGTTGTATCCCATAGGCTTCAAGGTTAAAAATATTCCAGTTTTAATTCAATGTCTAATAAACCATTGCTTATAATATTCTGCAGTAAAAAGTCTCTTTATTTTTAGATTTTTTAGGATCTTTTAAGCATTTTTAAAAAAAAATATGTTTTTTTTTATCAATTTGAAATTTGACCTGAAATTTCTAATCGATCCGAAAATTTCAAATCGATCCGAAATTTCGTGTGGTTGAAATTTCGGATTCGGAATGCCCTCGGAAGCATGAAAATGGTAAATTTCGTAGGAAAAACGAATCTGTACGAAACAAATTGCACATCCCTACTCCACAGTAAAAGTAAAAAGTAAAAGCACTCCACAGAAATGTGAATGAGGCTATAGTGTTGACCGTTCTGGCTGGGGAGTCGGTGTTCATACCACAATACCTCTTATACCTTCAGAATATCCGTTTCAATAAAAAGACTGCAGTTCACCCTAAAGGTTTGTTTCGCGAAGACCATCAACAAGTCTCAGGGGCAGACTTTGAAGGTAGCGGGGGTTGCTTCTTCTCACATGGGCAGTTTTATGTCACCTGTACCACTGTGAGTTAATATAACTCTCTGGTGATCCTGGCACCTGAAAGAAAAACACTAATGGAAGTGCTCAAACTGTTTTTTTCTATGTTCAAGATGCCAAAAACCAAAATATATTTTTTTTGTATGTCTCATTGTCAGTTTGTATTTACAACTCAAAAAAAGTTCATGGACGCATATGAATGAAACAACTTTGTTTTGTAGCCAATATGCCTCACTAATGTCTGCAATAAACATTACTTACTGCTCTGAGACATCAACCTGTAAATTATATTTCATACAGTTTGGACAAAAAACTCATGTGTCTTTTAAAAACAATTGTAACAAATCCCAAAATCCATGCAAGCGAAACCAGAGGCAAAAGATAGCAAGAAATACATACAAAGTGTAGATGGGGATCTAAAAGCTGGAAAAGCCGTCAAGTCTGGAAACCCGTCTGCAACTTGTAACATTGAGTTAATGGAATTTTTTTCATTAAATATCTTCAAAATATCATGACCGATTCACTTGGCAGTTATGTAGTGATTGTGGTGAACAATTTGTTAAATTTTATCTATAGTTGCACGATATTATTGTTAAAAATTAGTGACTTCATTTGCTTTAATCTCATAATAATCTGTTTGCGGTGGTAGTTGTAAACTTTGATAAGCCTTAGTCATTTATTTTTCTTAACAAAGTGCCTTAAGAAGGCAAATATTTTAAAACAGAAGAAATATTTTTGAGTAATGTACCTGACAAGAACATCCTGCAATTCTTTTAATATGTCCATATTGGGTGCATTCCATAAACTAACAATACTTTTTCCAGCTTATTCGCCAAAAGTATTGCTGCCAAAAAAGTCTGTCTCAGTCTTTTCATACCTTTTTTTCATTATAGCACAGTAACCGAATGGCTGTGATAAATACAACAGGAAATAGACTAGAAATAATGAAGTATCTGGTATGAATTTGGCCAAAGGTCATGTAGTTTTCAGAAATATATGTTTAAATATATATACATATATCTAAAATCCCAAATGGTTCCTGTACTCACAGCTCACAAAAACTTTTCTTGCATCAGCAATGCATCAGCCCTTCCACATAGAGATCCAAAAAAGTGCCAGCACTGGGACTTATTATAAAGTTGTACAAGTATTAATCTATACTAAGGTAAAGGAAAAGTTTGAATTTACCATGGGAACTTTCTGCCACACAATAATCATGTAACCCCCCAAAGCAAGCCACTTTATATACAAATTAATAAATAAGAGAGCCACTCACCCTGCAGCCGATAGCCCCCTGGCATGTGCTTCGATCCACTACGCTTGTGATGAGTGCTGGTGTTATGTGATGTGTCCCGGTAACCATAGAAACCTGGAAAGCTCCCTAATCGCATAGTGGGGACAAGGATCATAAACCAGTTTGGAGACCGAGAAGAAAAATAATTTTTTTTTTACCACTATTGGTAGAACATCAGCAAATCAGTGTCTGAGGGAGAGCAAGAACTGGCTATCAATACCCATAAGCAGAATTTTTTGGATAGACCAGGATGGGGGGGGGTTAAAAAAATCCTGGAACCGTGAACAGGAGCCGGCTAAAAAGTGTGGTAAGCGGAGAGTGAAAAAGAGAAGGCACAAAGGAAAACGACTTTGGTCCAAAAACCAAACCCCCCTCAGGAAATGAATCCGATTTTCAATTTGTCAGAAAGGCCATTACCTGTGGATGTGATCAGTATATTTATTTATTTATTTATAAAGGATTTTACCAGGAAGGATACATTGAGATTTCTCTTGTTTTCAAGTATGTCCTGGGTTCAAGAACATTGAAGTGTTACAGTTATAGAAATACAAAGTAATACAATGCAAGATATTAAAAAACAACACAAATATACAGATTAACAGAAAATAAATATGTAGGAAATAGTCATTATGTTACATGTTTACAGGTGCATTCTGTATTGAGGTATGTTAGTAAGGAGCTCTTGAGTGACTTAAGACTGGTGGAAGATTTGATGGTGTCTGGGAGGTTATTCCATAATTGTGGTGCTCTGTAGGAAAAGGAAAATGAGGATCGAGCCACTGTCTTTTTGTATTGAGGTATTGCAAGTAAGGTGCTGGTCCTGGATCGGAGGTTATATGATGAGAGAGCTGCTGGGGGAAGCAGTCTATTCAGATAGGGTGGCAGCTTCCCAGAAAAGCTCTTAAACACCAGGCTGGAAAGGTGAAGGGTGCGTCTGGATTCCAGCGATGGCCAGTTTAGCTCTTTTAACATGTCACAATGGTGGGTCATGTAGTTACATTGTAATGCAAAGCGGCAGAATGAATTATACAATGTAGTAAGCTTCTGAAGATGTGTTTGTGGGGCGGCTGCGTACACTACATCTCCGTAATCAATAGCCGGCATAAGCATTTGTTGTACAATCTGCTTTCTTACCGCGGGGCTCAGGCAGGATTTGTTTCTGTACAGGGCGCCTAGTTTGGGGTAAAGTTTAGATGACAGTTTTTTCGATGTGAGGGCCAAAGGATAGGTTAGGGTCCAACCACATACCTAGATATTTGAGAGAAGGGACTGTGGTCATTTGATTTTGTCCCGACACATAAGTGGGGATTTTGCAATTTGTGTAGTTTAGGTTTTGTTCCAAAGAGCATCGTTACAGTTTTGTCATTATTTTAAAAAAGTTTGTTGTGTTTGATCCACTTTTCTACCTCTGTGAATTGTTCTTGCAGCACGGCTTCCAGCTGCCGGAGATTTGGTTTGCTGGTATAGATTACGGTGTCGTCTGCATACATATGTACAGTTGAGGCTTTGCAGACGTTGGGCAGATCATTTATGAATATTTTGAATAGCAGGGGGCCGAGTATTGAGCCTTGGGGTACACCGCAAGTGACAGGGAGGGGGAGGGAGGAGCTGCCAGAAATGGACACATATTGTGATCGGTCGGATACATATGATTGAAACCAGGTTAACGTGCGATCACCAATGCCAGAGTTTTTAAGTTTTTCTAACAAGATGCCATGGTCTACTGTGTCAAAGGCCTTGGCAAAATCAAGGAAGATGGCTCCAGTTAGGTTTCCTTGTTCCATCCCAATTTGGATATCATTGCAGACTTTTAAAAGGGCAGTTGTAGTTGAGTGATTTGGACGAAAGCCGGATTGATCTGGGGTTAAGTAGTTCCAATATTGATAATAATCCCGTAATTGTGTGTAGACGCATTTATCCAAAATTTTTGACATTACAGGGAGCAACGATATCGGACGGTAGTTGGATACCAAAGTACTGTCACCACTTTTATGGATAGGTACCACTCTCGCAGTCTTCCAGAGTTTGGGTATGTATCCAGTTGCCAGTGATTCATTGATTAGGGTTGCGACAGGATTTGCAATTGCCGGTGCACTGATTTTCAGCAGCATTGCTGGTATTTGATCAGGTCCAGACTGGTATTTCATTTTTTGCTTACGGAGAAGTTTAGTAACGACACTGACAGGCACTGGTCTAAAACTGAATTCCTGTCTGATACAGGGACTTTGCACAGTTGGAGGGGCCTGACCTGCATGAGGCCTTTCTGATTGCATGTCATTTCCTAGCTTGGCAATCAAAGTGGTGGCGCATCCAACAAAATAACCATTAAAGGCATTTGCTGCATCTAGGGGGTGTTGCAGGGTTTGGTTGTTTACTTTGACAGCAGCCGGCAGGGAGTGGACTGGGGGTGCTTGTATGTTACTTATGGTTCTCCAAAAGTTTCTAGGGTTTTATATGTTATTGTATATATATATATGATATATTAAGAAAAGGCCATTCTATTGTTCCAACTTCCACACCTGGGGCCACATTACATTCTTGACGTTAACGTTAACGCTCACTTGTGTGAACATTAACGTTAGCTGCGGTGTCTACCGCATATTACGATCCAAACAGGTTAAGTAACCCGTTTGCGTTTGGTACCTTGCGCTTTTCAGCGCGAGATTACTGTACTTTGCACTCCCTATACTTAACATGGAGAGTGCAAACTGTTAATCAGCGTTAGGATTACAAAGTCCTAACGCTGATTACCGTCCAGCTCTGGTTAGCAGAAAGTTAACCAGAGCCAGGACTTGGTGTTAATGGATTCCGCTTCTGCAGAAAAAGAGCCAGCACAAGGTCTTCATTAAAACAAACTTTATTGCATCAATTTGAAAAGTATGGTCTAGTCGATGTTTCGGCTCCCCCATGAAGCTTTCATCTGGACTTATAACCACCCAAGTATTACAATATCTTTATATTCAGGAACAAATGAGGGCACTCACCAATCCATGAAGATGGCACTGCTCTTGGGAAACGTGGGCAACCCAAACACTGGGGATGATGATACTATCCTATATATCCATGGTACAATGCACTTTCATTGTACTGGACAATGAATGGTGGTAATTGCAAGGGGGAGGTACCCTGCCACCTCACCACCAAGGTTACATGTCATTCACTGAAGTAAATTATCATTGAAGCACTGGGCTGTTCCCGTGTGTCCATCTTCTGGTGCCATGCAGGAACTAAGTGAAACCAGGGGCACACCCCTCCACGGAGAACGGCCAATCCTGAGTACACATGGGATACTAGATTACCATAGTGCCCACCCCACAACACAGAGAGGGAACACCCCCTATCGTCCCCGCTATCATACACCTACATGTAAGGGTGTTGTCCTGAGGAAGCCGTTGCTGTTAATCAGTGAAAAGCGTTGATTTAGCTAGCCTACTCTCCTTGAGCACCTTTTCCTATGGTGCCACCTTTTACCATGCTTTTTGATGCACTTTGCCTGATCCAATAGTGACATCTGTTTGTTGTCATATCAGTCCATTTTGGTGGGGTTTTTTGCACTATCTCATCAGCCTGCTAGACACTTAACTAATATATACATTAGACTTTTGATTTTAGTTAACCCTTAGTGATCCTTTCTTTCTATCCTGTCTACACGGGCCCAGAAAGGTCAGTTTCTCACTTTGTGCTGGAGCTTCTTATGTAGGAGCTTCTTATCTATAGGACATGGGGAACTTAACCATTGGTGGTTCAAACGTTGGGTACTGGTTATGCAACATTTTGGCTGTGTGTCGTCTTATTTATTGTATTTATTTTTTCCACTCAATACTGGTTCTACAATATAGCATGAAATACAGAAAGGGTCAATGGTGCATATAGATGAACAAAGAATGCTGCAAGGTCCCGTATATCTACACCTCCAATATATACAAATAAAGTCCCAATAGGCGAAAAAATATATAGATGGGGCCTCGCGCAAAAGTGGCTCAGATGAAGCGTATGGAAATCCTCCTATGGAGTGGAGTCTAAAAGAAAACAAATGGGACATACATTGCGCATACACTAACCATCACAGACCCAAGATTCTCCACTCTGCAGTCCCACCCTCCCTCCCCATCCACCCGCCCACCCATGCCGGGTCCATAATTTAAGGGCTCCTTTACTGCTGTTTCCACTTCTCACTCTAATTACCTTTACTCAGCCCTACCTTCTGGTCCTTCCCATGCAACCGTCACAACATTTCTTCTAGCAACCAGCTTCACCTTCCCTCTGCTCCCATCTGTTTCTCTTACCTCGTCCCTTAGATTTTAAGCTCACAGGATGTCTGGCTGAGCACTTGGTTAACGTGCTGTACTTTCTAGACAAGCTATCTTTTGGGCAGGGTTGTCTTTTCCTTATTTATCATGTATGTCTCGTGTTTGTGCTTCCCCATTGTACTGCACTACGGAATATGTTGGCGCTTTATAAATAAAGGATAACAATAAAATAATAATTGCGCAGTATGTCAATTGTAATGTATCACCACAATTTGCATTAGGCTGAACAACTCACATGGTGGAGAGACATTTTATAGTTGGCTCATACATTGGCAGCTCGTACATATTGCAGGAACTCTTCGCCTCATGCAGATGGAAATAGAGACGGCACTCCACCAGAATATTCAATGCAATGGAGACGGCACTCCACCAAAGTATGCAATGCAATGCGATATACGATCTCCCCAAACCTCAGGCGGAGTAAGGATGTAAACCGATTTCTCAGAGTTAGTTTAAAAACAAAAGAATATCTACCTATATTAGAATCTGGTGTTTATAGGTAACTTTTTAAATCATTGTTTTTATCATGTTATGGATTTGATCCCTTGGGATCAATATATTTTATGTTTAGTTTTTATTGTATTAGGAATACTTGTTATAACTTTTTCCCATAATCAAGATGGCGGCTGCATCATCGTAAGGGCATGTATGTTGATTTGTATTCATTCATGGCCACAACCGGAAGTGTGTCATCAAACGTGGCCGGAAATGAAATGGAAGCCTTATGGACATCGACCGCATGTGGAGGAGAACGCCGGCGCAGGGTGGATATGGACACATCTGGTTTTGGAACAGTTTAAAAGGTGACTGTCATTTCATGTAAAACATTAGCACTTGAGGAAGACCATAAGGTCGAAACGCGTTGTGAAATATATTTTAATAAATAGGTCGTTTGTGACCTTTTTTTACTTTTTATCGGTTTACATCCTTACTCCGCCTGAGGTTTGGGGAGATCGTATATCGCATTGCATTGCATATTTTGGTGGAGTGCCGACGTCTCCATTGCATTGCATATTTTGGTGGAGTGCCGTCTCTATTTCCATCTGCATGAGGCGAAGAGTTCCTGCAATATGTACGAGCTGCCAATGTATGAGCCAACTGTAAAATGGCTCTCCACCATGTGAGTTGTTCAGCCTAATGCAAATTGTGGTGATACATTACAATTGACATACTGCACAATGTAAGTCCCATTTGTTTTCTTTTAGGCTCCACTCCATAGGGGGATTTTCATACGCTTCATCTGAGCCACTTTTGCGCGAGGCCCCATCCAATACTGGTTCTGGTTGTTTTGTGGTTTTCTTTTTGGGTTTATGTGTAGTGTTCTATTTTGATTTCTGTTTGCCAATTTTATGATTGTACGTATGTTTTGGCATTTGGGTTGTTGCTATACCCATGTTTTCTTTCTTTCTCTTTTCTTAACTGGTACATTATAGAAACATAGAAAAATGTCGGCAGATAAGAACCTTTCGGCCCATCTAGTCTGCCCAATTACATGGATACTTAACCTGGATTTATCTTTTGTTTAGGATAGCCTTATGCCTATCCCATGCTTGCTTAAATTCAATTACTGTTTTGGCCTCTACCACTTCTACTGGAAGACTGTTCCATGTATCCACCACCCTCTCAGTAAAATAATGCTTCCTGATGTTACTTTTAAACCTTTGCCCCTCTAATCTAAGACTATGTCCTCTTGTTTTGCTATTTTGTTTCCTTTTAAATATACTCCCTTCCTCTACCTTGTGGATTCCCTTTACGTATTTAAATGTTTCTATCATATCTCCTCTGTCTCGGCTTTTTTCCAAGCTGTACATGTTAAGATCATTAAGCCTTTCCTGGTAACTTTTCTCCTTCAAGCCGTACACCATTTTAGTAGCCCTTCTCTGAACTCTCTCTAAGATGTCTATATCCTTCTGGAGATACGGTCTCCAGTACTGCACACAGTACTCCAAGTGAGGTCTCACCAGTGCTCTGTACAGTGGCATGAGCACTTCCCTTTTCCTACTGCTAATACCTCTCCCTACACAACCAAGCATTCTGCTAGCATTTCCTGCTGCTCTATTACATTGACTACTTACCCTTAGATCCTCTGAAATAATGACCCCTAAATCCCTTTCCTCAGATGTTGAGGTTAGGACTGTATCAAATATTCTATATTCAGCCCTTGGGTTTTTACGTCCCAGGTGCATTATCTTGCACTTATCCACATTAAAACTCAATTGCCACAACTCCGACCATTTTTTTAGTTTACCTAAATCATTTGTCATTTGGCTGATCCCTCCAGGAACGTCAACCCTGTTGCAAATCTTTGTGTCATCAGCAAAAAGACATACTTTTCCATTAATACCTTCTGCAATATCACTAATAAAAATATTAAAGAGAATGGGTCCAAGTACTGACCCCTGAGGTACCCCACTGGTAACAAGACCTTGTGCCGAATAAACTCCATTTACCACAACCCTCTGTTGTCTGTCACTCAGCCACTGCCTAATCCAGTCAACAATATTGGAATCTAAACTCAAAGATTGCAATTTATTGATAACTCTTCTATGCGGAACAGTATCAAAAGCCTTACTGAAATCTAAATAAGCAATGTCTACTGCACCACCTGTGTCTATTATTTTTGTTACCCAATCAAAAAAATCAATAAGATTAGTTTGGCATGATCTCCCTGAGGTAAACCCATGTTGTTTCTGATCCTGTAATCTATGTGTTTTTAGATGTTCAACAATCCTTTCCTTTAACATGGTTTCCATTAATTTCCCCACTACTGACGTAAGACTAACTGGCCTATAGTTCCCCGATTCCTCCCTACTACCCTTCTTGTAAATGGGCACAACATTTGCTAATTTCCAGTCTTCTGGGACGACTCCCGTTAACAAGGATTGGTTAAATAAATCTGTTAACGGTTTTGCTATTACATCACTGAGCTCTTTTAATAATTTAGGGTGGATCCCATCAGGCCCCATTGACTTATTTGTCTTTACTTTAGACAGCTGCCGTAGAACCTCCTCCTCTGTAAACTGATATGTAAATGTCTCTTTAGTGTTCTCTCCTAACTGAGGTCCCTTTCCTTCCTTTTCTTCTGCAAAGACTGAACAAAAATATTCATTGAGGCAGTCAGCGAGACTTTTATCCTCTTCTACATACCTTCCTTCCTTTGTTTTTAATCTAACTAATCCTTGTTTTACTTTTCTTTTCTCGTTTATGTATCTAAAAAATGTTTTGTCCCCCTTTTTTACTGACTGAGCTATTTTCTCTTCTGCGTGTGCTTTGGAAGCTCTTATAAATTGCTTTGCCTCTTTCTGCCTAATCTTATAGGTTTGCCTATCTTCTTCACTCTGAGTTGTTTTATAATTATTGAATGCTGTCTTTTTGTTCTTCACTATTTTGGCGACTTCTGCAGAGTACCACAGTGGTTTCTTCCCTTTTTTGTTTTTGCTAACAAGCCGAATGCAATTTCCTGTGGCCTTCAATAATGCTTCCTTTAAATAATCCCATTTCTCCTGGACTCCCTTTAAACTCCTCCAGTCTGATAATGACTCCTTCACACAAAATCTCATTTTAGAAAAATCTGTTTTTTTAAAGTCTAAAACTTTCGTTCTTGTGTGGTGCGGCTCCATCCCTGTTGTTATATTAAACCATACTGACTGGTGATCACTAGATCCCAAATTTTCACCTATAACAACGTCCGATACCAAACCTCCATTTGTGAGTATTAAATCCAATATGGCCTCTTTACGGGTCGGCTCCTCAACTACTTGTGTTAGAGATAATCCCAGTAGGGAGTTTAGAATATTTGTACTCCTGGTGCACCCAGCTGTTTTGGTTTTCCAGTTCACATCAGGAAGATTAAAGTCCCCCATGATAATAACTTCCCCCTTCATTGCCATTTTGGCTATTTCCTCAACCAGCAGATTATCTAGTTCTTCTGCTTGTCCAGATCACACCTACACGGTCTATAGATCACACCTACACGAGCTACTGTATGATTGCCAAATGTTAGCGTAACCCAAACTGACTCTATGTTCACCTCGCTCACTTTTATTTGGTTTTATTATTAAAAGATAAGTGTTATTAATCTCTCCACCTGCAGGCTCTATTCCTGATTTAGTCCCCATCCCATAACAAACACTCATGGTTCACAGAAAAACCCTTAGTAAACAACAACAATACATGCAACAGATATACTTCTGATACATATAGAATAATCCCTCTCCTTCATCTGGCATCATTCACAACCAGTGAACTAGAGGCATATTTACCCCAAAGCTCTACTTATCCCATGAATATGCCACAAATATTAATGGTCTACCAGAGGAATAACATAGAGTCAACAAAATGGGCTACATTACATTCTTAACGCTAAAATCCTTGCGCAAAGTGAAAATCTTTGCGCTAAGCGTTAAAGTTTTGCGCGCGTAAATCACTGTTGGAATTACAATCGTCGCGTGTTTTCATCCGACGATCAATAGTGCGTGCAAATAGGACGCGCCCAAATGCATGCGCAGTACCGTCTCGCGCAAAAATCTTTGTGCGTGCAGTTTTTTTTCTGCGATTCAGCCAATCAGAATTAAGAACCACACCTGTCTCACGTTAACAAATTGCGTTTGCAACTGTCAATCTGAGCATATATGCTGCAGCAATAATACATACACACAACTTCATCCATTGTATTGGTCTGGTATGATTTGAATGGGCCACTGTGCTTTGGTGCATTCCTTTTTATGGGCTTGGATATTTGGGGTTAGCCAGGTTGTTCAGATTTGCCATTAGCACCAGCTTTTAGGAGTTGCTAAAATTATGTGCGATAAGGCCATGCGGTAATTACCGCAAATAGATTGTAATACCTTACTTGTCCCAGCGCACAATGTTAAGTATTGGACGCGTGAAGTACAGTAAGCTCGCGCATGGTTCGCGCATGGTTCACACGCGGTAGATGACTGTGCGCGGTTGTTGCGCTTAGTACGGAATTCTGAATTCAGCGCAAATGGTTTTACCCCACACGTTAATAATTACTTAAGCCGGCGCAAACGTTTGTGTCAAGATTGTAGTGTACCCTCCTTATTTTCTTTACATTGCGTTTCAGGCTCACTCCAACACCGTATGCACTGTGATTGTGGACTGCTATTTTTTTGTAATGTAGAGTAGATTAGCAAACATTGGATGCAACACAGCATTACAGATTGTTTACAGATGCACAGTGAGACAGTTTATTTATTTTATCACCCAAGGCAACACCTTTCTGGATAAAGCATTAATCAACTTTGTTAAACAAGATATACAGAGATTGCAAAAGAAATTGGATGAGACTAATAATAACAAAAGGAGGTGATTTCATTTTTCTAGACAAGATCTATTGACACAATTACAGGCACATACTGTGATGTCATTTATAAATCAGTAGTGAAAGCAGTTGATGGCATGGGATACACACTGCTAAAGACACTAACATGGAGCCAGATGTTACTGATTTTATTGTTTTTAAATTGTTATTAAAAAGAAACACATGTGAATCATACCTGAAAGATTTCCAATACTTCTGTTCAGAGTAAGGATTACTGTAAAAATACAAATGGATATGTTATGTTCTTTCCTTTTTATTTATTTTTACAGTGTTACAAATTTTCCAACTATAGAAATGAATTAAGAAACAGAAAGATAAAGGATACAAGTTGGTATAAAATATAGTTGTTAAAACATACAATTCACCAAAATGTATTAGAAGTAGTTCAGTAAGTTATACCGTGTGTTGTATATTCTCAGAAGGGAAATTATTTTGAGTCTGTATCTAATATCATCATTTTGAGTGTAACCAAATAGTTATTATACAGTGTTCACATCATCGTGCCCTATTTCCTTCTTTGTGCTAATAATATGGGGATGCTAATGGGGAAAATCTGCGCCTGCTGAATTCCTTTAAGCATCCCTATGTTAAGGTGATATTCCGGAGCAGGCAGTAGCTCAGCACCTTGCGCTGGAACGCAGCGCTAACCGCTGGGACACTCGCGTTAGTGCTTCCACGCTGCAGCATCATTTCCTGGCTTCCATAGGTTTTTACATATGCGGATGATGTTCTCTTTTGCCTTAACTGACCCTAAAAATTCATTGGAGGTGTTACGTCTCCTTTTATTCTGCTTTTCGGACAACACCGGATATAAAATTAATATGGATAAGTCCATTATTTTACTCTTTCACATCCCTAGGACCCCATTGGTTCGTATTACCTCTCTCCATGGGTGTATGATAAACTCCTCCTCCATCCCATATTTGGGAGTCAAATTACCTGTTTCCCACGCTGATCTATATAAGTTTAATTATACACCACTATTTGCGCAGCTTCAATGGGACCTGGAGACCTGGGGCAAGAAATATATTTCCTGGCTAGGCCGCATACATTGTATTAAATGAACCTTTTGCCTAACCTTGTTCCAGGCTCTCCCGATCCCACTCGACCAGACTGACATTAGTTTTATGCAACGTAATATTGATGCTTTCATTTTGTGTAATGGTAGGTGCCGAGCGGCCAGGAATACCTTATAGTATACCAGGGACTCTGGGGGATTGGGTTTACTCAACCTCTTGCATTATTACCAGTTTGCTCAACTGGCTCAGGTAGTGGATTTCCACTCGCCTCCTACATCGAAGCGCTGGGTGATTTTTGAGACGGCTCTGTCGTGGCCTGAAGACCTTCGTTACTGGCTGTGGGTGCTGCGGCCTGATCACTTGCCGCTGCACACGACTTGGCAGTGTGGGACAAGCTCTCCCTCCCGAAACAATTACACTCTGATGTATCACCTCTTTTACCACTCTGGTGCAACAAACGCCGGCAGGCCCCCTCTGATTAGGCCACGTGACGTCCACTGCCCAACGCGCAATCTTAAAGTTCCCGTCAGGCCAAGGCTGCAGCCTAGGGAACACGGCCTGTGTTCCCCAGGCATCTTCACCAGGCGGGAACCAAAAAGAAGCAGCAGCTAATTGGCCTGGAAGGCCAGTGGCCTAACAGGCATTTGCCCGGTATGCATGAAGCCAGTATGGGCCTGCTAATCCTAATCCCCCATCATTCTGTTTGGCTCTTTTATTGTTCACTTCTATGATTTTGCTGGCTCTTTTATTGTTCACTTCTATGATTTTGCTCAGCATAGTTTCCAGACCTGAAGAAGAGAGGTATACTCTCGAATGCTAATAAAAAAGGTATCACTACGTACTGCTATACTCTGGTGATTTTGATTATTTAAAAAAAAGAGTACCTAATAGTATATACCAGGGCTAAAAATTTTTAGTCCTAAACTACTAGCCAGACCTTACGAGTTACTCACCACCAGTTGCCCCACCTAACCCCTATCCTGCTTTTAACTCTGCCCCCAAAGACACCGTCTTAAATGATCTTATGAAATGACACTGTTAAATGTGTTATTCAGATTAAAGTTACAAAAATAAATAACATTAAGAATATTAACATAAAGCAATGTAAACATAAGGAAAATAAGTGCTTTACATCAATGGGGATGCAAACAAAATTTTAAGTGTAGGAGGGGAGGGGTCGCGCCTATTCCCCGAAGGGCTGGCTGCAACCACCAAATGCATCCAGCCCAACAACATGTGTAGAACATAACAAAGAAAAAAATTTCATCTGCGCTTACTCCAATTATACCGTGTGAAACTAAACACAATTAGAGGTTTGGTTCCTTATCAATGGCCATTATAAGACTAGCTCGCCTGCCAGCGTCAAGGCACCTCTATAAGGGCGAGTCCTAACCAAAATGAAACCACAGGCTGCTACATAGCAAACCATACCTGCTCATGCTGCTTGTCAAACATGAGGTAGACTGGTGGGCCTTTACAGTCTACCTCATGTTTGACAAGCAGCATGAGCAGGTATGGTTTTCTATGTAGCAGCCTGTGGTTTCATTTTGGTTAGGACTCGCCCTTATAGAGGTGCCTTGATGCTGGCGGGCGGGCGAGCTAGTCTTATAATGGCCATTGATAAGAAACCAAACCTCTAATTGTGTTTAGTTTCACACGGTATAATTGGAGTAAGCGCAAAATATTAAGTGTAACTGCTCAACTTTCAATAAATTTAGTGCATTTTTTTCATCGCCACAATCACTCCAGATACATGTATACCCAGACACATCAGATCCCAGATACACCTATACCCAGAAATCAGACCTCCAGATACATGTACAGTATACCCAGACACATCAGACACCAAAATACATGTATGCCCAGACACATCAGACCCCAAGATACATGTATGCCCAGACACATCAGACCCCAAGATACATGTATGCCCAGACACATCAGACCCCATGATACATGTATACTCAGACATCAGACCCCAGATACATGCATACCCAGACACAGACCCCAGATACATGTATAAACAGAAATCAGACCCCAGATACAAACACCAGATACATGTACAGAATACCCAGACACATCAGACCCAGATACATGTATGCAGTGGTGACTCTAGGAGCAATATTTAGGGGGGCACATAAGATACCACAGTCAAAACTGGGGGGGGGGCACTAATAAATTTCACCACTAAATCATACCACTGAATAAAACTAAGGGCCCTATCACCTGGTGTGAACTAAAACACCATCACTAAAGGAAAAATTTAGCGCTAAAACGTAGTGCCTGATGACCTACTAACAGATCACCTTGTCCGCGGTAGTCCATGAACAAGGTCGTTTAGCGCACGCTAGGGAAACTAATGAGGTTGTGTACAGAATAGAACTGTTTTTTTCCAGTGCAGAGTGCCAGGCCATACCTATCCCCCGCCCTCACAAGCTTGAATATGAACACATCCAGCGACTAACCTCACACCCCTGCATTATTAAAATCCTCCACGGTGGTCGTATCATCCATGTTTTGATGCACACATATATTAAGGCTGATGGGCATTGCATGATAAATGCCACCCAACAGCATGTAGAATCCTTACACTGCATTTAATAGATCCAAAAGGAAGGCCAGGTGAGCGACACAAATTTCCCTGATGCAGCATATAAATAATACATGTCTCAGGGCGAGACTTATCCATGTGTCCCTTTAAACATGGTCCACACGGTCACCCTAGTAATCAACCTCTTCCATACTATGAATAACCCCCAGCATAAAATGTTTAAAATTAGGCAATATATTAGAATTAGGATATACAGTGGCAAGAAAAAGTATGTGAACCCTTTGGGATTACGTGGAGTTTTGCATGAATTGGTCATAAAATGTGCTCTGATCTTCATCTAAGTCACAACAATTTGAAAAACACAGTCTGCTTAAAATAATACCACACAAACATTATATGTTTTCATGTTTTTATTGAACAGAACATGTAAACATTCACAGTGCAGGGTGGAAAAAGTATGTGAACCCCTAGCCTAATGACTTCTCCAAGAGCTAATTGGAGCCAGGAGTGAGCCAACCTTGAGTCCAATCAGTGTGATATTATTGGATGTGTTGCTGAAAGCTGTCCTGACTCCTGCCCTTTAAAAACACACACCAGGTTTGGGTTTACTAGTTTCAAGAAGCACTGCCTGATGTGAACCATGCCTCGCAGAAAAGAGCTCTCAGAAGACCTACGATCAAGAATTGTTGACTTGCATGAAGCTGGAAAGGGTTACAAAAGTATCTCCAAAAGCCTTGATGTTCATGTGTCCACGGTAAGACAGACTGTCTACAAATGGAGAAAGTTCAGCACTGTTGCTACTCTCCCTAGGCGTGGTCGTCCTGTAAAGATGACTGCAAGAGCACAGTGCAGAATGCTTAATGAGGTAAAGAAGAATCCTAGAGTGTCAGCTAAAGACTTACAACCCCAAAGGCTTCACATACTATTTCTTGCCACTGTATGTGGATAAAGGATACATGTATGATATATCCTACTACAACAGCAGCGACATTGCTGTCCAGATCCATTACTATGGTTTATGAGGCCAAGAGAGCACCTGTGCTGCATTCCTTTCAATTGCCTGTTAATTGCCTGTTAATTTTGGGCGAGGATCTGTTTTTTCTGTTTTTTAGCACCATGGTTGAGCAGTAGGTAAAATGTTGCAATTAGCACCCCTCAAAAAATTAGCGCTGGCACCAAGTGATCTGCAAAAGCGCTAGAGATCTGTAGCGCTCCCCATGTTAAGTAAAGGATGTGGAAAGTACAGTAAGCTCGCGGTACAAATCACTAGGGATGAGCGGTTCGGGTTAGGACGGTTCGGGGTTCAACCCGAACTTAGCCTGTTCGAGTAGATCGCGAACACTGAACATTTCCGGGTGTTCGCCGCATGTTCGACCACAATGGACCACAATGCATTTTCCCACTGGCCTGAAGCTGGTAATTGGCTACAGCCTTGCACCTGACCACAGGTCTGGTGCAAGACTGGTTCAACACTATGCCAATCTCCGCTCAGAGTCCTGATTGGGCAAATTTTGCCCAATCATGGGCTCACAGAGCTAAATCCTGCAGCACACTATATAACGTTTCCACGCGCCGATTCTGCACGCATTTCAGAGGAGATTTCAAAGGAGATAGTTGTGTCTTGTTACTGTCGGTCTGCCACACTACTGGGGGGGGTCTGGGGGGTCTCATTTCTACCAAATATCAGGGAATTTAGGTGATGTGTGTCTTGTCACTGTGCCAGCAAGTTTTTTTGGGGTTTACAACTTTCTTTAAAACATTTGTGAATTGAGGCGATCTTCTGGGTCTGTCACTGTGCCAGCAAGTCTTTTTGGGTCTCATTTCTACCAAATATCAGGGAATTTAGGTGATGTGTGTCTTGTCACTGTGCAGCAAGTTTTTTTGGGGTTTACAACTTTCTTTAAAACATTTGTGAATTGAGGTGATCTTCTGGGTCTTGTCACTGTGCCAGCAAGTTTTTTGGGTCTCATTTCTACCAAATATCAGGAATTTAGGTGATGTGTGTCTTGTCACTGTGCCAGCAAGTTTTTTTGGGGTTTACAACTTTCTTTAAAACATTTGTGAATTGAGGTGATCTTCTGGGTCTTGTCACTGTGCCAGCAAATCTTTTTGGGGCTCACTAATTTCTTTAAAACATTTGTGAATTGAGGTGATCTGTGTCTTGTCACACAGCCAGTACCACGCAGTATTTTGGGGGTCACAAATTTCTACAAAACATTTGGGAATTGAGGTGATCTGTGTCTTGTCACTGCCAGCAAGTATTTTGGGGGTCACAAATTTCTAAAAAACATTTGGGAATTGAGGTGATCTGTGTCTTGTCACTGCCAGCAAGTATTTTGGGGCTCACTAATTTCTTTAAAACATTTGTGAATTGAGGTGATCTGTGTCTTGTCACACAACCAGTACCACACATTATTTTGGGGCTCACTAATTTCTTTAAAACATTTGTGAATTGAGGTGATCTTCTGTGTCTTGTCACACAGCCAGCAAGTTTTTTTGGGGCTCACTAATTTCTTTAAAACATTTGTGAATTGAGGTGATCTGTGTCTCGCCGCACATCCAGTACCACGCTGTATTTTGGGGCTCACTAATTTCTACAAAACATTTGTGAATTGAGGTGATCTGTGTCTCGTCACTGGCTGCCAGCTATCAGTGTGTCTCACTGAGTTATACCAGAATTCTTTAAATCTTTATACCAGAGTTTAATCAGAGTTCTGTATATATTAATCTATAAATCACTCACCATGTCTGAAAGAACAAAAAGGACAGGCAGACGCTCCCAGACACAGATAAGAGGGCAAGCAGCCCCTCTGTCGGGAGGCTGTGTCTCTGGTCGTGGTGGACGTGGTGCATCCTCTGCAGGGGCACGCTTGTCCTTTCTAACTGGTGCTGGCCGTCTTAAGCAGCAACATACAGAGGACTTGGTGGATTGGCTAACCAGGCCATCCTCATCCTCCGAGTCCTCTGCCAGCCAGGCTTCTAGTGCTTTACAGTCCACCTCAGCTGCCAAAGCATCTAATGCAGCCTCCATGTCCACAGCTACTCCTGCCGTAGCCTCGCTATCGCACACGGAGGAGTCAGCTGAATTGTTTGACTACAATGAGAGTGACATGCTGCTTGAGGATGCGCAGCAATTACAGTGCTCTGATTCAATCTCTGAGGTTGAGCAAGGGAGTATAATCAACCTAGAGGAAGGGGGTGCCAGTGATGACACACAAATAACTGGCACTCATGTTGCCCCAGCAGCTGCAGCATACTGCCAAGTTGGCTCCAGTGATGAGGAGATTGGGGGTGAAGATGACATTGATGATGAGGTCACTGACTCCACCTGGGTGACAGATCGAAATGAGGAATCAAGTGAGGAGGAGGGGGAGGAGGAGGCACAGCAAACACGAGGCACAACATCCTCTGTGACCAACTGTAGCACTAGCAAGTCCAAGGCATCAGATGTCAGAGCTGCTCCGGTGCAGAGCGCTGTTGTCTCAAAGAACACATGCAGGAACTCTGCTGTCTGGGAGTTCTTTCAGAAATGTGCAGCAGACCCCACCGTTGCTATTTGTAATCTATGTCAGATGAGGCTGAAGCGTGGGATAAACACCGGACACTTGGGTACCACGTGCTTGAGGCGACATATGAACAAGTGCCACACATCCCATTGGCGCAAAACTTTGCGTAGGTCCTCCTCCTCCTCATCTGTCTCTACCCACACTGTATGTCCTGCCATGTCATTGCCTACAACCTCCACCAACAGGGATGATGCTACAGTAATGGATGTACCAGGTCCTTCCTCACAATGTGACATCATCCCAGTAGCTGAAGATTTACGCAGTCAGATTACGTTGCCGCAGCTGCTGCAGAGAAAGAAAAAATATAGTCCCAAACATCCCCCAGCACAGCATCTAAATGCCAGTTTAGCAAAATTACTCGCATTGCAGCTGCTGCCTTTCCAGCTGGTGGACTCTGCTCCCTTCCGTGAATTTGCTGAATGTGCTGTACCACAGTGGCAGGTTCCAAAACGCCATTACTTTTCACGCAAGGCCATTCCAGCACTATACCAGCACGTGGAAGACAATGTTATCCAGTCATTGGGAAAGGCAGTCAGCAGCAAGGTGCATGTGACTTTAGACACGTGGTCCAGCAAGCATGGACAGGGTCGTTACATTTCCTTCACGGAACACTGGGTAACTCTGATTGCAGCTGGGAGTGATCCAAGACAGGGCTCTGTGCTGGAGCTTGTTCATCCACCACGCCTCCAGAAAGCTGCTTGTATGAGGTCTGTCTGCTCCACCACCACCACCTCTTCCTCCTCCTCCTCCTTTTCTGTCTCTGGTGAAGTGGCAGTTAAACCGACGCCTGACAGGGTCTACGCAATGGCTCAAGCAAAAAATATGCCATACTGTGCTTGAGCGTTTGTTTAGGGGACAGGAGCCACACCGGGTCAGAAATTTGTCAGCTCTGCAGGGGCAGGTGCAGAGATGGTTAACACCACACCAGCTTGAGCTGGGAATGATCGTCTGCGATAATGGCAGCAACCTTCTCTCCGCCCTACGCAAGGGTAAATTGACGCATGTACCATGCCTAGCACACGTCCTAAATCTGGTGGTACAGCATTTCCTAACCAAGTACCCAGGGCTGCCAGAGCTTCTCATCCAGGCCAGAAAAGTCTGCAGCCACTTCAGACGGTCATTCCCAGCAAGCGTTCGCCTGGCAGAAATTCAAAGAGAATACCACCTTCCCACAAACCGTCTGATCTGTGACATGCCCACCAGGTGGAACTCGACATTAGCAATGCTGCAGCGTCTGCACAAGCAGCAGAGGGCCATCAACGAGTACCTGTGTGAGTATGGCACAAGGACAGGTTCCGGTCAACTTGTTTCCCCCCCCCCGCAGTGGCTGATGATCAAGGATGCATGCACTGTACTGTCACCATTTGAGGAGGCAATGAGGATGGTGAGCAGGGACAGTGCATGCATCAGTGACACAATTCCTTTAGTGTTCCTGCTGGAGCACACTCTGCGGGGAATTATAGATGTGGCTCTAGAGGCAGAGCAGCGGGAGGAAGAGGAGGCCTTCCGTAGCTCTCAAGGCCCCAGTCTTTCCGCAGACAGCATTCCAGCGGGTCCTACTCAGATCAGACAGGAGGAGGATGAGGAGGAGGAGGACTATTTAAGTAGTGGGGGCATTGAAGGTGGGGATTCCTCAAGGGAGGGTTTTGTGTGCCCAGAAACAGAAGGGCTTGTGCGTGGCTGGGAGGAGGAAGTGCACGATACGGTCATCCTCATTGACCAGGAAGACTCGGAAGCTAATACCACCTCCAACCTACGCTGCATGGGCTCCCTAATGATGCAAAGCCTGCTAAAGGACCCCAGGATTCGTGCTATGAAGGAGAGGGATCATTACTGGTTGGCAACCCTTCTTGATCCACGATACAAGGGGAAAGTTGCAGAGCTCATCCTGCCCGCACAGAGGGAGCACAGGATGAAAAAACTTGAGGACGCTCTAAAGCGACACTTGTGTAACACCTTTCCAGGCACTGGTAGATTACCAAGTGCTGACACACGTGCTTCTGAGGCTGCGGGTGATCAGAGGAATAGCGGTGAAGGCCAGGGCCGCTTGACTGATGCATTTTTAAAAATTTTTAGTCCACGACGCCCAAGGACGTCAAATGTAGGCACCCATTGCCAGCGTCTTCACCATATGGTGCAGGACTACCTAGGGGCAAGGGCAGACCTGGATACCTTTCCAGCAGATGATCCACTGGCTTACTGGGTGTTGAGATTGGATCACTGGCCAGAACTTAGCCAATATGCTATGCAGCTACTAGGTTGCCCTTCATCTAGCGTGCTTTCTGAAAGGACGTTCAGTGCCGCTGGAGGTTTTGTCACAGACAAAAGAGTGCGTCTGTCCACTGACTCTGTAGACCGGCTGACATTTATAAAAATGAATCAGTCCTGGATCAGCAGCTATCAATCCCCTGATGCTGAAGTAATGGAATAGATAGGGGATGTCCTCTTCTGCATTCATAAAAGCTCCAGCACTGAACTCTTCCACAATACCACAAAAGGTTTACGGTGTGAAGGCACTTGCTGCCATGAAAGGCACAATATTTGGCTGCACTGACGCCTGTGCCAGATTTATATCATTTTATTTTTTTGAACCGCAGGGTCCAACCCTGCACTCTTCCACAATACCACAGAGGGGTTACTGTATGATTATACTTGCTGGCCTGGCATTAAAGGCACAATATCTGGGTGCACTGACGCCTATTACCAGATCAAAAACTTTTCAATATAGGACCACATGGTCCACCCCTGCACTCTTCCACCATACCACAGAGGGGTTACTGTATGATGATACTTGCTGCCCTGGCAGTCTTGCACCAGAGGCAGAATATCTGGGTGCACTGACGCCTTAACCAGATGCATATAGTTTTAAGATAGGACCACAAGGTCCACCCCTGCACTCTTCCACCATAACACAGAGGGGTTACTGTATGATGATACTTGCTGGCCTGGCATTAAAGGCACAATATCTGGGTGCACTGACGCCCATTAACAGATAAAAAAAACACTTTTCAATATAGGACCACATGGTCCACCCCTGCACTCTTCCACAATACCACAGTGGGGTTAGGCTAGGGTCAGATGAGCGCATTTTCTACGGACTGTGCATTTTTTGACTGATGTAGCAGGGAAAATAAATTACAATGAAAGAACATTCTGGCCGTCAAAAATGCTGGACGTATAAATGCAGTCCGTCTGACATTGTTGCATCACCCACACACAAAGCTATGCGGACATTGTGGACGTGGCGCACTCTGCACGTCCGTTCTAGCAGTATTACGTTCTTGCCTAACCTGCGTCCGTTTGCAGCGTCCGTCAGCCCCCGCACTTCTGTGTGTACGTACTTCGTGTTTGGGGCTCCATTTAACACAATTGTATGCTATCACGGACGTACTTATGTGCGGGCAACACGGACGTTAACACTGCGTTAGTCTGACCCCAGCCTTACTGTATGATGATACTTGCTGGCCTTGCAGTCTTGCACCAAAGGCACAATATCTGGGTGCACTGATGCCCATTACCAGATCAAAAACTTTTCAATATAGGACCACATGGTCCACCCCTGCACTCTTCCACAATACCACAGAGGGGTTACTGTATGATGATACTTGCTGGCCTGGCATTACAGGCACAATATCTGGGTGCACTGACGCCCATTAACAGATAAAAAAAACACTTTTCAATATAGGACCACATGGTCCACCCCTGCATTCTTCAACAATACTACAGAGGGGTTACTGTATGATGATACTTGCTGGCCTGGCATTAAAGGCACAATATCTGGGTGCACTGACGCCCATTAACAGATAAAAAACTTTTCAATATAGGACCACATGGTCCACCCCTGCACTCTTCGACAAAAATACCACAGAGGGGTTACTGTATGATGATACTTGCTGGCCTGGCACTAAAGGCACAATATCTGGGTGCACTGCCACTGACGCCTGTATCAGATTCATATCCTCAGAGGGGTTACGGTGTGACGGCACTGTTGCGGACGCTAAAAGCCCAATTTTAAAGCACCTACTGTTACTTTCATCCAAAGCCTGCATAAGTTTCACAATAATTTAGCCAAAAAAATCACTAAACTTTTTCTGCGCGTCTTAAAATGTCTTTTCATACAGGCTGCCGCCCCAAGCGTTGTTTATGGATAGATTAAAGGAAAAGCATTTACCGTCATATGAAACATCATTTTTTGGTTTTTAAGTGTTTCTATACATCCTAGAAATCCGCCACTTCACGGGCAGGTTATGGGGACCTCCTAGGCACGATATTTGAAGGAATTTTTGTTTTTTATTTTTAACCCTTATTTCATGGAAAACTCACTGTCCCTTTAAAAACTTTTTTTTTTTAACTTTTTGTCCTTGTTTCCTGTCCCCCAGGGCACTACCCGGACCCCCATACATGTTTTATGGCAAATATGTAGCATATATGCCCTCTTGGAGGGCACTCTAAAAAACAGAATTTTCAGCCCCATTGACTTGCATGGAGTTCGGGTTCGGTCCTGAACAAATGGGAATTTCGGGTTCGGGCTCGAACCGAACTCGGGGAGTGTTCGGTTCATCCCTACAAATCACTAATAGCAACGCGCTAAGTGATTTTTCCCATTTGTTGCGGGAGGCAAACAATCTGTTGGTCAGGCGCTATACTTAATTAACCTGGTGCTAATGGAAAAACATGCCGACGCAAGGGTTAGCTCACACCAGGTAATAGTGTCCTAAATAAGTATATATATAAAAATAAGATTCCAAAACCCCAGAGTAATGTGATGCAGTGATACCTTTTTATTGTACTAACCTGATACTTAAAGTCAATATTTTATTTGCCGCAATTCGGCAGTTTTCGCTGAATGTCTGATTGCTGCTTTAGCGACTCCACTTTTAGCAAATTACAGTGACCATTCACTAAATAAGGAATTCACCATATTTTCAGCAAAATGAATTCCCCTAAATGTTACAAAAAGCAGCGGATCTAAAGATGATTAGACCCTGTAGAGTCTAACTTCCATAATAACCCCTAAAATGCCATAAACCCAGGGAAATACAATATAATTAATAAACAATGTGGCATTTAGCCTACCCCTTAACCCCTAAAATGCCATTAATAAAGGAAAAACATGAAATTAATACACTGTGAGGCATGTAGCCTGCCCCATTAACCCCTAAAATGCCATTAATCAAGGAAAAAATAAAATGTTTACCGTAAGAGATGAAGCCTACCCATTAACCCTTAATATACAACTAAAACCAAGGCAAAAACTAATGTAATACACAATGTAATGTATAGTCTGAACATTAACCACTTCAGTGCTGAGCCATTTCAACCCTGTGAAAATGTTTACGTTTAAGTTCACGTTTTTATTTAATGTTTTATGACTTTTTTACACTATATATGGTTATGTTGAGTATCGTTGGAAAGGCCAGAATCTGCCCTTTCCAATGACACCTAGAACGTTCATATACGATGCACAGAAATGGAGATACTGCCGTCCGAAGAGGTGTGGGAAGCTGGATGCTGATTTCTGGTGGGGGGGGGGGGGTACATGGGGGCAAGGAATAACCTAGGGGGCAATTGCCCCCCTTGCCCCCCTGTAGAGACGCCTATGGATGTATGCCCAGACACATCAGACCCCAAGATACATGTATACTCAGACATCAGTCCCCGAGATACATGTATACTCAGACATCAGACCCCAAGATACATGCATACCCAGACACAGACCCGAGATACATGTATACCCAGAAATCAGACCCCAGATACATGCATATCCAGACATCAGACCCCAGTGTGAGGAGAGCAAGGGACCCTATCAGAACCACCATGAAGGGGCAGATATGGGTGGCCAAATATCCAGCACACCCTCTCTGATGTTATCAGGTGGGGCTACTGGCCGACCGCCATCTTTGATTCTCCAGCTGGTGGCCAGGCCTAAAAAATATGTATGCCCAGACACATTAGACCCCCAGATCCATGTATACCTAGACATCAGACACCAGATACATGTATGCCCAGAAATCAGACCACAGATACATGTATACCCAGACACAGACCTCAGATACCCATACGCAGACCCAGATACATGTATAACTAGAAACCAGGACCCCAGATACATGTATACCCAGAAATCAGACCACAGATACATGTATACCCAGATACATGTATGCCCAGAAATCAGACCTCAGATACATAATTACCCAGACACAGACCTCAGATACCCATACGGAGACCCATATACATTAATACCCAGAAATCAGACCGCAGATATCTTCAGACCCCAGTGTAAGCAGAGCAAGGGACAAAATGAGAACCACCAGAATGGGGCAGGCATGGGCGGCAGATGTGTGGCACACCCTCTCTGACGTCATCAGAGGGGGCCATCAGCTACCATCTTGGATTCTCTGGCCCGCGGTCGGGCATAAATAAACACGGCCGCCGCCAGTATATGAAGCGTAGGCAGCACAAAATAATTTATGTGTCTGCATTCCCACTCGCCCTCATGTAAGTTTGATTCCTGTTACATACGACCAGAAAGGTTTGGATGATAAAATGTAAAAATATACATTCACATGCTGTAAATTATTGAAATCAGAATTTAAATGTACACATTTTAGAATTTAATGTATGCATTCATTTGTGACATGACAAGTATGCATAGTAATGATATCATTTGAATCTTAAAAATAAAATGATATATAATTCGACTTAGTTCTGCTATAATGCATTACTTCAGATAGCAGTTTCACATAAGGAGCACAAATCTTCAAAATGATAGCAGTATAAGGGTACGAACTTCTTTTAGCAAATACATTATTTCTATTTTGTGTTAGTTATTCTTCTGTTCTCATTTAAACCGGTTTTTACTATTTAATTAATAAGCATACAAATAATTCTATTATCTATTTAAAACGGATTATACTAATATTCAATTAAACGTGTTTACATATAAATATACAATACCTTTTCACTTGTAATATTAGATGTATTCCCCTAAATTCATAATCCAATACTATATATAGGACATACTTGAAAATGAGAGAAATCTCAATGTATCCTTCCTGGTAAAATACTTTATAAATAAATAAATATAGAAATTATTCCCTGTGACTCTGTACACTAATTTATGTGATTTTGTTCCCATGAATATATAAACCTATTAAAGTATTCTGAAAAATCCAATTAACTACTATTTTCAATTTATACAATATTATATGGACTAGAAACACGTTAAAATTAAATAAGTATTCATAAATATTTTAGGAACAGGAGAAAAAAAGAAATCTAAATTCCTTTATAGGAAGTGACAGATCTGAAAGTCATAATTCGATTCCTTGGGGAATATAGTGTCAATGAGAAGATCCAATCCATTTCTTTACTTTTTTTTTTTATTGAAATCTTCCCCTCTCCTGGTTCCTCACCTGCTAAACATTGATATGTTTAGAATAGTATGCTATAGGGTTGAGTTTGTCGCAGAGGACCCACGTTGGGATAGGATACCACTGGTTGTAGATAGAAAGGTTCATTAGTGTTAGGTTGAAACAAGATGGGAGTTGACGTGAAATGGTGTTGCAATTCCTGGAAGTCGTTTTGGGTCTTTTCTGTCCCGTTGAATCTGCTATCCAGTTTTGTGAGATCTGTGAGAGGATCGATTTTTAGAAACATTCCTAATTAACTTTCTATAAAAATTAGAGAAACAAATAAATCTCTACCTCTTTCTTAAAGGTGGGATGGGGCCAGGAGGTAATAGCACTGACTTTTTCAGGACCCATTTTGTTATGACAGGGTGTCAGGATGAAGTCTAGGAATGGCATGTGGGTTACTTTGAAGATGCATTTGTCTAACTTGGCATATACTGTAACTTGTGTAGCCGGAGACGTTGTAGCACTTCATGTTTTTTTTGTGAGGGTGTCAGAAAATATCAATATGTCATCCAAGTAGACTATTACAAAAGCAGTCCAGGATATCTCTAAAAATGTCATTAATGTGGCCTGGGCATTGCTAAGATCATATGGCATTATGGTACATTCAAAATGTTCATATCTGGTATGGATTGCCATCTTCCATTCATCCGTGGCCCTGAGTTGTACTAGGTTACAAACTCCCTGAGATCAAGATCAGAGACTATCTGGACTGCTGCTAGTTATTCCGTGATTTCAGGATTTACAGGCTGGTACCTGTTTTTGATGGTGATTTGGTTCAGATCCCTGTAATCTACACAGGGGCTTAAACCTCCATCCTTTTTCCCCCCACAAAATAATACCTGCCCCAGAAAGGGAAGACGGGCGGGTAAAACCTTTGGCCAGGTTTTCTTGGATGGACTCACACAGCACCAAATGGAATGGCAGACCCAGCATACAGATCTATAGGGCAGTCGTATTTCCTGTGAGGTGGGAGGCTCTCAACACCTTTTTTTTTTTTTTTACAAAATTCAGAAGTAAATTGCATTTGTTTTGTGAACCACTGGATGGTTGGGTCATGGTGGTGGAGCAAGGGCAGGCCCAGAATGAGGGGAAACATAGGTGAGGGTACTACATCAAAACTTAGCTTCTCTTTGTGTTTACCAATACAAACAGTTTAGTTTCTTTGGTAACCACCCCAGAGCGTAAAGGAGAGCCATCTACCACATGCTTAAGGGATGTGCTTTATTGGCCAGCTGGAGAACCAACTTCTTATTCAGCTGTAATATAACCAGAATAGACAAGAGGTGAGAAGAGGACAAGGATAAGGGAAGCATACATGTACGTGTGGTAGTAGTCTTAACTCCTCTGGGTGAGGACATTTTCAAGGCAGATGCGAGGCAACATGACTGATACATCTGAAATAGAGACATAGGTTGTTCTGTCTTCTGATTTATTTCCGCCATTGGGAGACATCTTCCTACCAACCCAATCTGCATTTGTTCCTCAGGGAGTGCTGGAGGGGCAGGAAGAGCTAACTGACGGAGAGGTCCGGTGGTGGAGTAGTGGTAGAGGATGCTTTCTCTTGTTGGTATTCTTGCCAGTGCCTATCAATAGAGATGGCCATGTTAATTATCTCCTCCAGGGAGGAGGGCCAAGGCACGCAAGCTGTTTCATCTTTAACGTGATTGGCTAGCCCACACCAAAATTGGTCTAGGAGTGCTGAATTGTTCCAGGTGGTATCCAAGGCATGATGTTTGAAAGCCATAATATAATTCTCCACTGGGTGTTTTCCTTGCTTAAGTACTCTGATGGCGAATTAAGTGGTCTCCATTTGAAATGGATCGCCGTACATAGTATCCATGGCAGAGGAAAAGGAGACCCAAGTATGCAAAATAGGATCTTGAGCCCGTATCAGGTTAAGTGTCCATGTACGCGCCTCACCAGCTAAGAGAGAGATAATGGTTTGAACTCTAACAATTGGTGGTATAAGTATAGAGCTTCAGAGAAAAAACGATTTTGCATCCTGTCGTAAATGAAAAAGATATATATATATACAGTATATATAGGAAGGTGTATACAAAAGGAGCTCTGCTGGTTGTATGACACGAACAATATGTAGCTGCAAGGTACTCGTGTATAAATACCCACGTTATACACTGTTAATTAGTATACAAGACAAAATAGAAAGTCCTTGCGTTTGTGATGTAGAGCTTGACACAAGTCCTTCGATCCTGGAGTGTCCTAAACAAAAAATAAAGGGACATACATTGCACAGTATGTCACAATCTTCTCAGACCATCTTTACATGGAATAAGAAATACACTCACACATTTTTCAGTCACAATACCGTCGGCTCTGGACTATAATCGCATGAAATAATTTGTCTTATTGGTCACCACTAGGGATGAGCCGAACATTCCCCGAGTTCGGTTCGGGCCCGAACTTCTCATTTGTTCGGGTCCGAACCCGAACCCGAACCCCCATGCAAGTCAATGGGGCTGAAAATTCGTTTTTTTAGAGTGCCCTCCAAGAGGGCATATATGCTACATATTTGCCATAAAAGGTGTATGGGGGTCCGGGTAGTGCCCTGGGGGACAGGAAACAAGGACAAAAAGTTAAAAAAAAATGTTTTTAAAGGGACAGTCAGTTTTCCATAAAATAAGGGTTAAAAATAAAAAACAAAAATTCCTTCAAATATCGTGCCTAGGAGGTCCCCATAACCTGCACGTGAAGTGGTGGATTTCTAGGATGTATAGAAATATGTAAAAACCAAAAAATGACATTTCAAATGACGGTAAATGCTTTTCCTTTAATCTATCCATAAACAACTGCTTGGGGCGGCAGTCTGTAAGAAAAGAGGAGACATTTTCGGACACGCAGAAAAAGTTTACTGATTTTTTGGTGGTGAAAAGCAGGAGAATGACTGGAGAATGGAAAATTCTAGACCAAATAGCCGATTTGGAAAGTGAGATAAATGGGAGAATTTTTCTGGTTTGGCTATTTTGACCTAGAATTTTCCATTCTCCAGTCATTCTCCTGAGTTTCACCTTTCTCTGAATAAACCTGTCAGGGTTATTCAGAGAGCGGTGAAGAGCAGGAGAATGACTGGAGAATGGAAAATTCTATGTCAAAATAGCCAAACCAGAAAAATTCTCCCATTTAGGCTAGGGTCAGACTAGCGAATTTTTAACGTGCGTTTAGGCGCACTTAATCACGGCCGCACTAGCAGCAAATGACGGGCAATGACGGCCAATATACGAAGTACGGTCGCACGAAAGTCCGGCTGCGCAACGCAAGTGGAAAATGAACGCATTTTTTCGAGAACGCAGAACCGCTAGTACGGACGTACAGAGTGCGCTGCGTCCACTAGCGGCGTGTGTGCGTGATTTGGAGACGTCAGACCCTGCTCATGTCCGGCCAACATAACGTCCAGACACCCAAAGTTTCCTGGTTTGGATCCGTAAAAAATCACGCACAAAAATGCGCATCGTATGACCGTTTTTGCGCAATCCGTGAAAAAAAGTACGGCAATGCGTTCGGACGCACTTTTTGACGGTCGCTGCAAAAAATGTGTTAGTCTGACCCTAGCCTTATCTCACTTTCCAAATCGGCTATTTGGTCCAGATTGTTCTCTTTTCCTGCCATTCTCCTGGTTTTCACCTTTCTCTGAACAACCCTGAGAGAGAGGTGAAAGCCAGGAGAACTGGCAAGAGAAGAGAACAATCTAGACCAAATAGCTGATTTGGAAAGTGAGATAAATGGGAGAATTTTCCTGGTTTGGCTATTTTGACCTAGAATTTTCCATTCTCCAGTCATTCTCCTGAGTTTCACCTTTCTCTGAATAACCCTGTCAGGGTTATTCAGAGAGCGGTGAAGAGCAGGAGAATGACTGGAGAATGGAAAATTCTAGGTCAAAATAGCCAAACCAGAAAAATTCTCCCATTTAGGCTAGGGTCAGACTTTTTAAAGTGCGTTTAGGCGCACTTAGGCTAGGGTCAGACTGAGGCAGTGCGAACGCGCGTTCTGGCGCACATAATCACGGCCGCACTAGCAGCAGATGACGGGCAATGACAGCCAATATACGAAGTACGGTCGCACAAAAGTCCAGCCGCGCAACGCAAGTGGAAAATGAACGCATTTTTTCGAGAACGTTAAACCGCTGGTACTGACGTACAGAGTGCGCTGCGGCCGCATAGCAGCGTGTGTGCGTGATTAGGAGATGTCAGACGCTGCTAGTGTGCGGCCAACATAACGTTCAAACAGCCAGATTTCCCTAGACTTCTTTTCACCCCATCGTCATGAAATACGTCCAGAATTGCGCATCGTCTGACCACTTAAGCGTATTCCGTGAAAAAATGCGTGCGCACGCATCGACGTACATTTTGACGGTGGCCGCAGAAAATGCGCTCATCTGTCCCTAGCCTTAATCACGGCCTCACTAGCAGCAAAGACGGGCAATGATGGCCAATATACGAAGTATATTGTGGTGACTAGGGATGAGCTGTTCGGGTTCGGACGGTTCGCAGTTCGACCCCGAACTTTGGCAGTTCTAAAGTTTGCGAATTACGAACTTTTTGGGCGCGTTCGGTTCGGGTTTCGAAAAAAAAAAGAAATTTTGAAAAAGTATAGAAAATGCTTAAAAAAATACTAAAAAATCTAGAAATAAAGAGACTATTTACTGCAGAATATTATAAGCAACGGTTTATTAGATATTGAATTAAAAACTAATGTGTACGTGGAAAGATTATCAACTCTAAATGACCTCTGTTCACAAATGGGCATAACACCAGGTGTTTTCAGTCTGGTAATCAAATTGATACATTGTACAATATAGTGAGGGGGTGGGTGGTGTCTGTTTCTGATTGAGATTTGAGAATTAATTTCCCTCCTAAAACATCCTAATATGCTGCATTTAACTGGTGTTTGAAAAAAATCTAAAGCAATTTTATTTTTCACCTCGGGATTAAACATTCACAGGGTTATTCAGAGAGCGGTGAAAAGCAGGAGAATAACTGGAGAAGTGAAAATTCTAAGTCAAAATAGCCAAACCAGAAAAATTCTCCCATTTAACTCACTTTCCAAATTGGCTATTTGGTCTAGATTGTTCTCTTCTCCTGCCAGTTCTCCTGGCTTTCACCTCTCTCTCGGGGTTGTTCAGAGAAAGGTGAAAACCAGGAGAATGGCAGGAAAAGAGATTTATCTGGACCAAATAGCCGATTTGGAAAGTGAGATAAGGCTAGGGTCAGACTAACGCATTTTTTGCAGCGACCGTCAAAAAGTGCGTCCGAACACATTGCCGTATTTTTTCACGGATTTGCGCGAAAACGGTCATACGATGCGCATTTTTGTGCGTGATTTTTTACGGATCCAAACCAGGAAACTTTGGGTGTCTGGACGTTATGTTGGCCGGACATGAGCAGGGTCTGACGTCTCCAAATCACGCACACACGCCGCTAGTGGACGCAGCGCACTCTGTACATCCGTACTAGCGGGTCTGCGTTCTCGAAAAATTGCGTTCATATTCCACTTGCGTTGCGCAGCCGGACTTTCGTGCGACCGTACTTCGTATATTGGCCGTCATTGCCCGTCATTTGCTGCTAGTGCGGCCGTGATTAAGTGCGCCTAAACGCACGTTAAAAATTCGCTAGTCTGACCCTAGCCTAAATGGGAGAATTTTTCTGGTTTGGCTATTTTGACCTAGAATTTTCCATTCTCCAGTCATTCTCCTGCTCTTCAGAGAAAGGTGAAACTCAGGAGAATGAAAATTCTAGGTCAAAATAGCCAAACCAGAAAAATTCTCCCATTTATCTCACTTTCCAAATCGGCTATTTGGTCTAGAATTTTCCATTCTCCAGTCATTCTCCTGCTTTTCACCGCCAAAAAATCAGTAAACCTTTTCTGCGTGTCCGAAAATGTCTCCTCTTTTCTTACAGACTGCTGCCCCAAGCAGTTGTTTATGGATAGATTAAAGGAAAAGCATTTACCGTCATTTGAAATGTCATTTTTTGGTTTTTACATATTTCTATACATCCTAGAAATCCGCCACTTCACGGGCAGGTTATGGGGACCTCCTAGGCACGATATTTGAAGGAATTTTTGGTTTTTATTTTTAACCCTTATTTCATGGTAAACTCATTGTCCCTTTAAAAAGTTTTTTTTTTTACTTTTTGTCCTTGTTTCCTGTCCCCCAGGGCACTACCCGGACCCCCATACACCTTTTATGGCAAATATGTAGCATATATGCCCTCTTGGAGGGCACTCTAAAAAACCTAATTTTCAGCCCCATTGACTTGCATGGGGGTTCGGGTTTGGGTTCGGGTTCGGACCCGAACAAATGGGAAGTTTGGGTTTGGGCCCGAACCGAACTCGGGGGGTGTTCGGCTCATCCCTAGTCACCACCTTCAGACCTCTAGTCTCGCTGTATTCTCCAGTCCACTTCGAAGTAAGTATGTCACCATAGTGTGGTATCTCCACGCATAGGAGATGCAAAGAAATGCCACATATGCAGACCAAAAGTAAAAGGAATAGCACTGGTGGGCCAAATTTAATATAAAATAGAAACAAATGCCACATAAAAAGAAAAGCACAATCCGTTTCGACAGGCCCTCTTCATTGAGGTTCACAATTGTTCTGGTTTCCAGCACTCCTTCCCCGGGCCGGCTACCGTCGGGCCACCACACCCAGTGACCACCAGGGGCGGACTGACAACTAATGGGGCCCCTGGGCAATAAAAGATTTTGGGGCCTCTGTGCCATGCCTGCAGAAGGCCAACCCCCCCCCCAAAAAAGCAAGGAAGCGGTATTGAGAGTTTTATTAAATTAAAATTTTTATTAATCTTTTAGTAATTGCGAATGATAATAGGACCTCAGTACCATGACACCTTTTACGGTTAACCCCTAAACGTTTACACACACAAACGAACATAAATGTCGAAAACATCACACATTCCCATAGACGAATGACTAATATTATATACGGAATAAGGATAATCTCCACCATACGTTTGAGCAATAATAATCCCCCATGACACCTCATAAGAACTATGTATTCTGAGATACTATATTTAAACCAAGATTCCCAATAATGGCCATATGAACTATAAAATATACGCCAAACTATCATAAATCCTCATATATGTAATTCACCCTTGGAGCATCGAATACTCCAATATACAGTAACAGTTTCAGGCATTTATACAGCACAGGCATATTCTGTAGCGCTTTACAATGGGGGAGCACAAACATGAGACGTACATGATAAATGAGGAAAATACAACCCTGCTTGTAGAATAACTGTCCAGGTAATACAGCACTTTAAACCAAGTGCTCTGCCAGACATCCCATGAGCTTACACTCTAAGGGACGGGGGTAAGTGAAACAAATGGGAGCAGAGGGAAGGTGAAGCTGGTGGCAAGAAAGAATATAGATGGGATTGCATGGGAAGGACCAGCAGTTTATCATTTATAGGCACCACATCTTTTAAGCTTTTATATATAATATATATATATATATAAATGAAGAATGAGAGTTGTCAGCTCTCTATATATAAAATACAAGAGAGCTGTTTTACCTCGGTCGGGTTTTTTGGGCATTTTTTAAAACTTTTTTTTTTTTCACAGAAAATGATGGAAGAAGGTGGTCAATAATATGGAGTGCTCTTTTGTGTGTGTGTGTCGTGACTGAGTGTGCTGTCCATGTGAGAGGAGGTGAGGCGAGATGAGGAGGAGTCAGTCACGGAGTCAGTCACTGACCGTGTCACGAGCTGGTCGGTGAGGTCCATACCGTCCACAGTGTGATGCCACTAGAATAGCATTGCCTGTGCGCCTGCCAGCAGCCCGGACTAAGTGTAGCATAGAGGAGAGAGAGCAGAGATTGACTGGGAAACAGAAGGCAGCCAATGGGGATGGAGCAGTTCCCCTCAGCCCCCCCAGAAGCTGCAGGACCAAAAGGAGTTCACATGTCTGATTGCAAAGTGCTCCTGCTGGAGAGTGAGGAGCAGAGATACCATCACACCGGGCTGCCAGGAGGTGAGTTGTTATCTGCCCTTGGTCTGCCCCGCCTCTCCTTCACTGTAAGCCCTTTTTTTCATCTCTGTAGCTGCCAAGAGACCCCCCCTCATCCTGCAGTGCAACAAGCTGTAATATGTGAGGGGTCTCCTGTGTCCAGGAGCAGGCAGACATTGCTCCTTTTTAACCCCTGCAAGGCCAGGGACCTGAGCAGCACAATACATTAATTTCCTTTTAGTTATCTCTCCTGCTGCCCTGAAAAATAGTTTCCCATGATTTCTGTAAGTATTGTATCCACTAACTGCATTCATCCCCAGCTTACAGTAAATATTATTGCAGTACAAATTAATTGTCCTGGTGCAAAGTTCCTGGTTCCTAGTCTTTGATTAAAAAAACCCTAAATATATATAGATATACACACACTGTATACATGTGCTGCATTTGTATATGCCAATGTGTGAGGTGATATATACAGTATATATAGGACTTATATCTTGTGCAATGTACTCTACTGGTGGAAGGGAATCCGGGCATGTTAACGTGTCCACAGGTTGGGGGGGCGCACAATTCTTGCCTTGCCCTGGGTGCTGTCAACCCACTCTACGCCACTGCGCAGCAGCACTAAGCATCCCCTCCATGGTGTCCATAGGACTCCATTGAGGCTGACGCTGCCGGTCACGTGACCTGTCGGATCTTGCCTAGCAAGATCCGGCACGTCAGCCCAGTGATCAGCAGAGAGACTGGGGGACTTTTGATCAAACGGCCATTTTTCCCGGGCAGCGACCCTCTCAAAAGTTGTGAGGTAAGCCTCTGTATCATCCGCCTCTGACATTTTATGTAGAAAGTCGGTTGCGTGGATACGGGCAACTCGGTCCACAGAAGGGCTCCCTTCAGGTGGCGATATCAGTCTTTGCAAAACATTGGCAAGGATAGCCCGGTCTTCCTGCTGAGCATCCCTTAAGTTTTCAACCTGTGCAGCCACTAGGTGATTTGTCTCCTGCTGCACGGCGGTCGCCTGCACCAGAGCTTTCATTAGGTCCTCCATCCTTATTCCAAAGGCAAGCAATAACAATGTATCCACAGAGCCAAAAAAGTCAGCAGGTCACAGAAAAAGAAAAAAATATCTTCCATATGCAGATTAGCAGGAGCTTCACATACCCACAGACCATTTATGTGCTTTCTGCCCGCATTCTCCACCATATTGTAATCCTTGTACCCACCTTGGGTGTTATATCCTTAAGAAAGCACGGTCCTCCTGGGATTTCATACACAAGTCCTTTATTGAATTAACTGTTGTTTAGCAGACAGCAGTGTCAGCATTCAAAACAAAACAAACACGTCCCTAAAAAACAAACTCTAGCTCCTTTGAGCGCTGACTCACTTAAAGGTCCCTTACTATCAGGGCTTCTTTTCTAAACTAAACAAACATAGGTTTCACCAATTACTAACAGAAGATCACCAATTACTCCAGCGATGACACCTAATTCAGGCGCCCCCACCGCATGTGCGGAGGAGGCGCCTGAAAGGGAGGGGGGGAGGTCCTTCGGACCTCTCTCCCTCCCGATCGGCGGCGTGCAGGGGGTTAACACAGGCACCGTTTGGAAGGGCACAGCCTGCCCTTCCAAATGGTACCTGGCATTAACCCCATGGGGGCCGGATCACGAATCGGCGCCGGTTCGTGATCCTTTCCCGGAGCTGGCCGACATCTTGGATGTCGGCCAAGCTTCCGGGAATGCCCACTGAGGACTGGCGTCATCGTGCATAGCACGATGACGCCAGTCCTGGAGTTAACCCCTAACTGCCACCAATGGTGGAGATAGGGGGTTCCAATGAACCCCCTATCTCCCGATCCGTGGCAGTTAGGGGTTAATGTTTGGTATTGTTGGATCGGCCAGAGCATGGCCGTTCCAACAATACCAAACATGAGTATGAAAAAAGTTTTTAAAAAATAAATAAAAAAAATAATAAAAAAAAAATATTTAAAAATAAATTATAAAAGAAAAATAAACAAGTTTTTTTTTCTTTTTTTGGTTCGTTAATGCAGCAATATTGTTCCCATTTCAATTATAATGTGAACAATAATGCTGCACTAACGATTTTTGTATGTGGTGCGTTTGTTAAAAATCGCGTAATTTTCCCCAAAAAAATGTAACGAGAACCCATCTCTAATTTTTTTAACAAGCGCAGGGGCTGCTTGCCCTCTTATCTGTGGCTGGGAGCGTCTGCCTGTCCTTTTTTTTCTTTCAGACATGGTGAGTGATATATAGATTAATATATACAGAACTCTGATTCAACTCTGGTATAAAGATTTAAATAACTCTGGTATAACTCAGTGAGACACACTGATAGCTGGCAGCCAGTGACAAGAGACAGATCACCTTAATTCACAAATGTTTTAAATAAATTAAGTGAGCCCCAAAATACAGCGTGGTACTGTATGTATGACGAGACACAGATCACCTTAATTCACAAATGTTTTAAAGAAATTAGTGAGCCCCAAAATACGGCATGGTACTTTTTGTATGACGAGACACAGATCACCTTAATTCCCAAGTGTTTTAAAGAACTTAGTGAGCCCCAAAAAAAATTGCTGGCTGTGTGACGAGACACAGAAGATCACCTTAATTCCCAAGTGTTTTAAGAAATTAGTGAGCCCCAAAAAAAATTGCTGGCTGTGTGACGAGACACAGAAGATCACCTTAATTCCCAAGTGTTTTAAAGAAATTAGTGAGCCCCAAAAAAAATTGCTGGCTGTGTGACGAGACACAGAAGATCACCTTAATTCCCAAGTGTTTTAAAGAAATTAGTGAGCCCCAAAAAAAATTGCTGGCTGTGTGACGAGACACAGAAGATCACCTTAATTCCCAAGTGTTTTAAGGAAATTAGTGAGCCCCAAAATACAGCGTGGTACTGTATGTATGACGAGACACAGATCACCTTAATTCACAAATGTTTTAAAGAAATTAGTGAGCCCCAAAATACGGCATGGTACTTTTTGTATGACGAGACACAGATCACCTTAATTCCCAAGTGTTTTAAAGAACTTAGTGAGCCCCAAAAAAAATTGCTGGCTGTGTGACGAGACACAGAAGATCACCTTAATTCCCAAGTGTTTTAAAGAAATTAGTGAGCCCCAAAAAAAATTGCTGGCTGTGTGACGAGACACAGAAGATCACCTTAATTCCCAAGTGTTTTAAATAAATTAGTGAGCCCCAAAATACAGCGTGGTACTTTTTGTATGACGAGACACAGATCACCTTAATTCCCAAGTGTTTTAAAGAAATTAGTGAGCCCCAAAATACAGCGTGGTACTTTTTGTATGACGAGACACAGATCACCTTAATTCCCAAGTGTTTTAAAGAAATTAGTGAGCTCCAAAATACAGCGTGGTACTTTTTGAATGACGAGACACAGATCACCTTAATTCCCAAGTGTTTTAAAGAAATTAGTGAGCCCCAAAAAAAATTGCTGGCTGTGTGACGGGACACGGAAGATCACCTTAATTCCCAAGTGTTTTAAAGAAATTAGTGAGCCCCAAAATACAGCGTGGTACTGTATGTATGACGAGACACAGATCACCTTAATTCCCAAGTGTTTTAAAGAAATTAGTGGGCCCCAAAAAAAATTGCTGGCTGTGTGACGAGACACAGAAGATCACCTTAATTCCCAAGTGTTTTAAAGAAATTAGTGAGCCCCAAAAAAAATTGCTGGCTGTGTGACGAGACACAGAAGATCACCTTAATTCCCAAGTGTTTTAAGGAAATTAGTGAGCCCCAAAATACAGCGTGGTACTTTTTGTATGACGAGACACAGATCACCTTAATTCCCAAGTGTTTTAAAGAAATTAGTGAGCCCCAAAAAAAATTGCTGGCTGTGTGACGAGACACAGAAGATCACCTTAATTCCCAAGTGTTTTAAAGAAATTAGTGAGCCCCAAAATACAGCGTAGTACTTTTTGTATGACGAGACACAGATCTCCTTAATTCCCAAGCGTTTTAAAGAAATTAGTGAGCCCCAAAATACAGCGTGGTACTGTATGTATGACGAGACACAGATCACCTTAATTCCCAAGTGTTTTAAAGAAATTAGTGAGCCCCAAAATACAGCGTGGTACTTTTTGAATGACGAGACACAGATCACCTTAATTCCCAAGTGTTTTAAAGAAATTAGTGAGCCCCAAAAAAAATTGCTGGCTGTGTGACGGGACACGGAAGATCACCTTAATTCCCAAGTGTTTTAAAGAAATTAGTGAGCCCCAAAATACAGCGTGGTACTTTTTGTATGACGAGACACAGATCACCTTAATTCCCAAGTGTTTTAAAGAAATTAGTGGGCCCCAAAAAAAATTGCTGGCTGTGTGACGAGACACAGAAGATCACCTTAATTCCCAAGTGTTTTAAAGAAATTAGTGAGCCCCAAAAAAAATTGCTGGCTGTGTGACGAGACACAGAAGATCACCTTAATTCCCAAGTGTTTTAAGGAAATTAGTGAGCCCCAAAATACAGCGTGGTACTTTTTGTATGACGAGACACAGATCACCTTAATTCCCAAGTGTTTTAAAGAAATTAGTGAGCCCCAAAAAAAATTGCTGGCTGTGTGACGAGACACAGAAGATCACCTTAATTCCCAAGTGTTTTAAAGAAATTTGTGAGTCCCAAAATACAGCGTAGTACTTTTTGTATGACGAGACACAGATCTCCTTAATTCCCAAGCGTTTTAAAGAAATTAGTGAGCCCCAAAATACAGCGTGGTACTGTATGTATGACGAGACACAGATCACCTTAATTCCCAAGTGTTTTAAAGAAATTAGTGAGCCCCAAAATACAGCGTGGTACTTTTTGTATGACGAGACACAGATCACCTTAATTCCCAAGTGTTTTAAAGAAATTAGTGAGCCCCAAAAAATATTGCTGGCTGTGTGACGAGACACAGAAGATCACCTTAATTCCCAAGTGTTTTAAATAAATTAGTGAGCCCCAAAATACAGCGTGGTACTTTATGTATGATGAGACACAGATCACCTTAATTCCCAAGTGTTTTAAAGAAATTAGTGAGCCCCAAAAAATATTGCTGGCTGTGTGACGAGACACAGAAGATCACCTTAATTCCCAAGTGTTTTAAAGAAATTAGTGAGCCCCAAAATACAGCGTGGTACTTTATGTATGATGAGACACAGATCACCTTAATTCCCAAGTGTTTTAAAGAAATTAGTGAGCCCCAAAAAAAATTACTGGCTGTGTGACGAGACACAGAAGATCACCTTAATTCACAAGTGTTTTAAAGAAATTAGTGAGCCCCAAAAGATTTGCTGGACAGTGACAAGACCCAGAAAATCACCTCCATTCACAAATGTTTTAAATAAAGTTGTAAACCCCAAAAAAACTTGCTGGCACAGTGACAAGACACACATCACCTAAATTCAATGATATTTGGTATAAATGAGACCCAAAAAGACTTGCTGGCACAGTGACAAGACCCAGAAAATCACCTCAATTCACAAATGTTTTAAATAAAGTTTTAAACCCCAAAAAAACTTGCTGGCACAGTAACAAGACACACATCACCTAAATTCCCTGATATTTGGTCGAAATGAGACCCCCCAGACCCCCCCAGTAGCGTGGCAGACCGGCAGTAACAACACACACAACTATCTTCTTTGAAATCTCCTCTGAAATGCGTGCAGAATCGGCGCGTTGAAACCTTATATAGTGTGCTGCGGGACTTAGCTCTGTGAGCCCATGATTGTGCAAAATTTGCCCAATCAGGACTCTGAGCGGTGATTGGCATAGTGTTCAACCAGTCTTGCACCAGACCTGTGGTCAGGTGCAAGGCTGTAGCCAATTACGAGCTTCAGGCAGTGGGAAAATGCATTGTGGTCCATTGTGGTCGAACATGCGGCGAACACCCGGAAATGTTCGGGGTTCGCGATCTGCCCGAACAGGCTAAGTTCAGGTCGAACCCCGAACTGTCCGAACCCGAACAGCTCATCCTTAATATCTACCTATAGTAAAAATCCTAGTATTGCAGGAGGGAAATTATATCTACCTATAGTAATAATCACACTAATGCAGGAGGCAAATTATATCTACCTATAGTAATAATCATACTAATGCAGGAGGGAAATTATATCTACCTATAGTAATAATCACACTAATGCAGGAGGGAAATTATATCTACTTATATTAATAATCCTAGAATTGCAGGAGGCAAATTATATCTACCTATATTAATAATCCTAGTATTGCAGGAGGGAAATTATATCTACCTATAGTAATAATCCTAGTATTGCAGGAGGCAAATTATATATACCTATAGTAATAATCATACTAATGCAGGAGGCAAATTATATCTACCTATATTAATAATCCTAGTATTGCAGGAGGGAAATTATATCTACCTATAGAAATAATCCTAGTATTGCAGGAGGAAAATTATATCTACCTATAGTAATAATCATACTAATGCAGGAGGCAAATTATATCTACCTATAGTAATAATCATACTATTGCAGGAGGCAAATTATATCTACCTATAGTAATAATCACACTAATGCAGGAGGGAAATTATATCTACTTATATTAATAATCCTAGTATTGCAGGAGGCAAATTATATCTACCTATATTAATAATCCTAGTATTGCAGGAGGGAAATTATATCTACCTATAGAAATAATCCTAGTATTGCAGGAGGAAAATTATATCTACCTATAGTAATAATCATACTAATGCAGGAGGCAAATTATATCTACCTATAGTAATAATCATACTATTGCAGGAGGCAAATTATATCTACCTATAGTAATAATCACACTAATGCAGGAGGGAAATTATATCTACTTATATTAATAATCCTAGTATTGCAGGAGGGAAATTATATCTACCTATAGTAATAATCATACTATTGCAGGAGGCAAATTATATCTACCTATAGTAATAATCCTAGTATTGCAGGAGGCAAACTGTATGATTTTTCTTTGTATTCTACAATACACTGATTATTACTATATATATATATAATTCTTTGCATCTTGCAAAACTCAGATTATGTCATTATATATACACTATATATATCAGTTTCAATATTATGTTCTGGTACATAATGTTGATTCTTCTAAACTAATATTGGAAATACTGTATACTTCATCCTGCCAAAGTACATTGAACAATTTGACATGATGTCTAGGGGCATTTAAACTTTTGCTGGGCTTGTTATAAACATGTGTACTGTACTTTCTCGAATCCTTCATCAAAGTCCATATGAAACTGAGCTTTAACCCTTTCGGTAGGGGATTTGCTCAGCACATTTGTATTCAAAGTTACCCACTGCTCAAGCACCTGAATATTCGTCACTTGTCCCTATATCTCATTCTGCAGCATATTAATTATTTCTGCATATCCTGTTGAGAGAGGGCAGTACGCTCCATCCCCTGAGGAGCCACATTCCACTTACTGCTATGGGGATTTTTCTGTAATAATCATACTAATATCACAAGACCTGGTGTGTCTCAATCATGTCACCATTTAAAATATATCTTGTACACACTTCATAGGATGTTTGTGCCTAAATCAGTGTAAGTTACAATGTATATTAGATGGAAAGCAAAGCTACCAAGAGGGAGCTCATTACACACATATAAAGCGCAGCCTGGTAGCAACTATGTATCTTATCCATGTTCTAGAATTAATGTTTCTCCGGGTTATCAACTGCAAATTCAAATCTACCTTTATTCATCCTCTATATTTATACATTCCTCACTAGGAATGTCTTACCTAATTTAGCAGTGTTTATTACTTGGACTCTGAGCGCTGGATCAGTTACTGTATCTCTCAGAGCCAGTGAAAGGGTGAACTGATCCAGCGCTCAGAGTAACTGTAATAACACTGAAAAATTAGTTATCTAGGTAAAATGATTATTAATGTGGTTAAGATCCTGTTTTTAGTTAGCAGCACTCAGTGTCTGCCCCATCAGAAGTGACTTGGCTTTGAGCGCTGATATCTCACCAAGTCACTTCTGATGGAGCAGACATGGAGTCACTGAGCCACAGTAATAATCATTTTACTTAAACAACACATTTTTCAGTGTTATCCAGCACTGGAGTCACTAATAAATTAGTTACAGCGGACATCTGAGAAACTGTAACAGCCGAATAGTCATTTTACAGTGACTCTGATACAGTAACTGTATCTCTCCATGAAGTGTAACAGCAGACATCGGCAGAGAGATACAGTTATTGTAACAGCAGACTTCGGCAGAGAGATACAGTTACTGTACCAGCAGACATCGGCAGAGAGATACAGTTACTGTAACAGCAGACTTCGGCAGAGAGATACAGTAACACAAGCAGCTGATCTCTGCGCTCAGAGATGCATTTGATTTTCGGAGGAAAGAAATTCGTTTAAATACGAAAGAAATCTAAACGAATTTCGTGGGCAACTAAATAAATTTAATTTTAGGACGAATCCATTCGTCCAAAACAAAATTTTGTGGTGTGCACATGTCTACAACACAATGCAGAAGCATTGTGGGTTAGCCGTGGCTCTCTTTTGTGGAGAAGGAATTAGCTAAACAGCCAGCACCTGTTTACTGGATCAGCATTGTTTGTTGGAAGGGCCAATATCAATCCCATTACAGAAAGCCAGCTTGTTTCTAGCTTTCTTGCGGCACCGGCGGCTAGGACCCTGACACAGAGCCAGGGATCCACTCAATACCATTTCCATCAGCAGTCCATGACATGCCCTAGGAGACCAGCTGACACGAACGCTGCCCCGGGTGTTGGAGGCCAGATCAGGCCCCACACAGGTGTGAGTTAGAGGCGCCGGCTTGGCAGCGACGTAACTGACAGAGAAATTGCACACACATATGGTATTTATTGGCAGTGAAGAGGTGTGGCCAGGCCATTTGACTGGAGAGAACTAGTCTAACATGCATTCACAACCTCGGTAGCGCCAGGCAGTACTATCAGTAGTGTTCGAGTAGTGCTTGGCTTGAGAGCGCTAACTGATTGTGTCACCTAACCTGCCCGAGCTTGGTGATCCGCTCAGTAGTTGGCAGGCGCTAACATTTACCATCTCCGTTAATTTTTGGCTCTTGCACTCGGGGTTTAGTGTGATCTCTCCCATAGAGTATAATGGCTCTGATAAGTTTACAACAGCTCTGGTTAAGTTAACACCAGCATTGGAATAGGGCAAAATATCTTGTGTCCTTTTTATATATTTGTTATGTGTTCACAGATTGAAACATCCAAAGATAGTTCTGCCTTGAAAGAATAAGCCACACAGACAAATCAACAAATAAATCAGATCCTTTGTAAAATATGCTCTTGGAAAAACTAGTTTTCAACCGCCTTTTCCTCTTCCCGTCCTCTAATTCGCTACTTGACCCCCTGCAATCGGGCTTCTGTCCCCTACTCAACCGGAACTGCCCTCACCAAAGTCACCAATGCTCCTAACTGCTAAAAACCATGGCCACTGTTCTATTCTCATCCTGCTGACCTCTCAGCTGCGTTTGACACTGTCAATCACCCCTTCCTTCTACAGACTCTCGACTCTCTCAGTCTCTGTGACATTATGCTCTCTTGAATTGACTCTTATCTGTCTAACAGGTCCTTCTGTCATTTGCTGGTAACTCCTCCTCTTCAATGCCTTTATTAGTTTTCTTACCTCAAGGCTGTCCTAATTCCTCTGCTCTTCTCTATCTACATCTCCTCCCTGGGCAAAATCATTAACAGCTTTGTCTTTAATTACCACCTCTATGCTGACAATACTCAGATCTACCTCTCCCCCCCGATCTCTCTCCTCCTGTCCTTTCCAAAGTCAGCGACTGTTAATCTGGCATCTCCTCCTGGATGGCCTTTCGCCACCTAAAGATTAACATGTCGTAGACTTGGCTAATACTAATTCCTCCCTCCCCACCTCCTGACTTCTCTATCATGGTCGATGATATCACTATCTCCGCAACAAACCAGGTTCGCTGTCTCGGAGTAACACTTGACTCTGCTCTTTCCTTCATCCCCCACATCCAGTCTCTTTCCTCCTCCTGCTGCTACCAATTACATAATATTTCCAGAATTCAGCCATTTCTTACCGCTGGCACCACAAAACAACTCATCCACGCCCTTGCAGTCTCCTGACTTGACAATTGTAATAGTCTTCTAGCTGGCCTCCCTTTCTCCTTGCTCGCCACCCTACAATCCATTCTGAATGCTTCTGCAAGGTCATTCACCTCACCCACTGCTCTGTACCTGCCGCTCCTCTCTGGGAGTCCCTTCACTGGCTCCCCATCCACTGTAGAATTAAATTCAAAAACCCTACCCTGACCTAAAAGCTCTCACTAACTCAGCCCCCTGTCCTCATTAATCACCAAATACACCCCAGCCTGCTCCCTAAGATCAAATAGTGACCTGCACCTAGCTTCTCCCTGCAACACCTCTTCCCACGATAGGCTGCAGGATTTGTCATGCGGGAGCCCCATCTTCTGGAACGCTCTCCCTCGAAAGGTTAGACTTTCTCTGATAGTTTGCTCTCCTTCATATGCTCCCTTAAAGGAACACTCTACTCAAAAATCACCCCCCCTGTTTTTTTATCCTAACCTATCCCTATTCCCTTAATAAATCTTTATTTTTTATTTTTTTTTACTTGTAACTGTAATACTTACCATAAAATCCTCTTGTTTCCAGCAGTGTTTTTTTTTATATACTCACCTCCCTCTTCCGCTCCCGTCCTTCTTGCATTGAAGTTGCCTTCTGGTTTACGTGAGAAGCGCGCATGCGCGCCTCTCACGTAAGCCAGCCAATCGGCAGGCTTCCTCCCGGCTCCCTCTGAGGATTAGTGTTGCGCGCAAGAGGATGCGCGCAACACTAACCCTCAGAGGGAGCCGCCAGCTTCTGCTGTGAGTTAGAGACGTCATCGCGCTGAAAGCGCGATGACGTCTCCTACTCGGCAAAAGTCGGCAGAAGCGGGAAATATGATTCCCGCTCTGCTGACTGACAGCTGGGAGGGCGGAGTAAACTCCTCCACCTCTCTCAGCTGTTTTCAGCTGGTTCAGCTGATCGGCTGAGTGGAGGGAGGGGGGACAGACAAAAGGCATACTCAGGGCATCATGACCACCTAAAATAGCTTAGGTGGTCATGTTGCTTAGAGTGTCCCTTTAAGTCATTCCTATTCAGGCAAGCCAACCACCCAACTCACTAATACACTATACTGCCTGAAACAGTCCGTCACTTTCACCTTGCAGTCCTATCCCCCTGTGTCCACCCCAACCCTTCTAGATTGTAAATTCCTACGGGGATAGGGCCCTCATTTCCTCCTGTACTGGTTCATCAAAATGTTGTTCAATTTATTGTAACTAGGTCTATATTGGGCCCATTGTTCAGCACTGTGGAATATGTTGGCACTATATAAATAAAGTGTATTAATTATAATAATAATATGTAATCACCTAATTTTTCTTAAACTTTACTTCTCCATTTCCTATACTAAAACCTTCCAAATGTCTTTTCTTATTATTCAGCACCTAAGTCTGGAATCTGGAGGTGACGTTCTCAAAGTCCACCCAAACCGAGAGAGGGATATCTTGCAGAAGAGCTGGAGCTTTATTATATGAGCCTGTCAATGAGGCAGATGATGGCATCACTTTACTAAACGTTAGTCTTTGGGATGTCTTTTACACCTTTACACCCAAAATCGAATTATCACAATTTTGCATTGTAATGCATTGAAAAACACTCATTAGCATATCAAAGCCTTTAAAGCCTTAACTAAATCCTTTGCTTTATGTCTCTCCAAACACCTTGGATAGACCTAAAGCCAACTGCAAATAGCAGCCGTAAACCTCACTGTAACACAAAGTAGATTACTGCTGCATGACATCAGCCAGGGAGAGGGCAGAATACAGGGAGCACTCTGGGGTCACTCACTGCTGTAGAGGGATAAGATACATGGGGTTATAATAATTGAAAATCGCTGTACTGTACAGATACAAGGTGTTATTGTAATCTTCCTATACAGGCATTATGTCAGGCACTCGTATTATTTTTATAGTCTATTATTTCTGATATTTTTTGGAAGCAGCATTGCTAATAATCTCATTATGATTACTAGAAATCCTCATAAGCAGGAGATCTGAACATTTGTATTATTTATCTTTTCCACAGTTACTGTATGTAACACAAAGATCTTTTCTGCCTGTATGATAATAATGCAGACCCCATTTGAAATTGTGTAAGATACAGGACACCATCTAGAGCTCAGAAACTTACATTTCAACAATATTTCTGAAAAGGATAAACGAATACATGAACATTTAAAAATGAGTAAATTCACATTATTTTAATTTTTTAACTATTTCAGAATAACAATTTCTGTGTGATACATCTATATTATCGTATATTTAATTATTAATTTCACATCCCATATTTCAAATAACTGTTATGACAAAAAAAATTCAACAAAAATTGCTTGGAAGTGAAGTGGTTAAAATTGACATAATGCAAGTTCATACAATTCACTGCTTGTGTAAACTAGTATGTATCAGAGTACTAAAATTACTATATTATGTGGAAGAAATTAATAAATAAGACTGGGATATGGGGCACATACTTTTTCTATAATATAACTCTTAATTACTGTGGTTATTAGTGATAATTCATAGTCATGGAACAAACGAGGGGAAATCCTAGTGGCGCAGTCCCTTATGAGGGTGATCTATATAAAGTGGATGAGGTAGTCCTAATGGTCCAATGCAGACACGGTCGAAAAGACCACTAAGGTGCTGTTATAAGTAAAATTATGTGCAATGGTAGCACTGTGCAAGGGAAGTTAATGGGTGTCCCGTATATGCAATATTAGAAACGTGCAAAAAAAGGGACAATAAGTGTCTTCATATGGTCACAAAAAGCATATAAAGTGCATATAAAGTGCAATTACAAAAAAAAATGAAAAAAATAAGTTCATAGGTAAACGGTAAAAAATGGGCTCTGAATGGGTCTCAGGATGCGTGCTCAGGTGAAGGTGGTACAGGAGACGACTTCTGCTGTGACAACGGAACAAACTCACCTGTCTGGTCAGGTTGCTGGTTTGCGATACCAAGTCGAACTTCTGACACGCTCTGTGGAGATGCTTGAAACGAGACACAGACGCCGAAACATCAGGGTCAGGGGTGTCCCGGACTCTATTACCTCCGACGCTCTGCCGTCCTACGTGACTCGTCTTGTGCTTCAGGTCATGGGGCTTCCCCCTGACACACCTGACATGCTTGGGTCGGTGTTTCGGGTCAGGAGACCTGCGACGAACCCACCTGGGGCTCCTCGAGACGTCGTAGTGGCCTTCCGTGAAGTGGCTTTCAAGGTCAAGGTTATGTCTGCTCCGGGCGCGAGGGATCCCGTACGCTTTGAGGGCTCCACTCTGGCCCTGTATCATGATCTCCCATTCCAGACCCTGATGGCTCGCAGGCGTTTTCGTGAAGTGACATCAGTTCTTCGCCGACAGGGTGTCCGATATCGCTGGGGTCTGGCAGGAGCTTTGGTGGTGACCCACGCAAATGTCCCCTATACCATCACGGATCCCGCGGTGGCTTGGATTGACCTTGCGGCTGCGGGCCTCTCACCAGATCCTCCGGACCCTCGACCGGATTGAAGGCTGGTTTCTATGCCCTCTACCTCTCCAGGTCTGAGCTTTACTGAATTACACCCCCTCCCCTGCATTTCTCTTATATGCTTACGTGTCCCTGGTCTCTAGCTTGGCCTAGTGCCTGGACTTTCAGGACGGTTCGTAATTTGTTTTGATCAGTCCCAGCCTGCATTGCATAGGGCTTTTGCTTTTTTGCCTGCACATGGTACTTTCTGCCTTTTTACTTATTTTTACCGCCCTGTCCTTCTTTGCGACGCATGTTTTTTGACCAGCTGACCGTAGTTACCTTGGCCGGCCTTAAGTGGCTGCATTTATATATGTTTGATTTCCCACCTTGATGAGACCCCCCGTCTAGGGGATGTTTTCTGCTAACATATTGCTATCCTTAGATTTTTTCGATTCGCTGTTTTTACGATGACACTTTTTTGGCCATGTGTGGTTTCCGTTGCTTGTTATGTCTTCTTGTTTGGCCCTGCGAGGTCATCCATTATTTTACAGTATGATGTAATGCTGACTTATTTCAAAATAAAAAACTTTAAATTTAGAAAAAGGCAAAACACATGTTTGGTTTTTATCGCGAACATTGTAAATACCAAATTTCACACCTGTAACATCTTCGGTTTTTGAAATATAGGTATACTGATAAAAGTACTCAACCCCCCTTTTTGCCTCCCAAGGAATTTACAGAAAATGGTAAAATACATGTTTTTTATTTTTCAAGATGAATCTAAATACCAATTTTCAAGCCTGTAACATCTTCTGTTTTTGAGACATAGGTATCGTGTTTAAAATATTTAAAATATTCGACCCCCTGTTTTCGCCCCCACTTGGATTTTTGAAAAACTGTAAAATATGTGGGGGTTTTTTTCAAGACAAATCTAAATACTGATTTTCACACCTGTAACATCTTCTGTTTTTGAGCTATAGGTATCCTGTTTAAAATATTCAACCTCCTTTTTTTCACCCCCTTAGGGGCGGAGTTTCAAAAAATCCTTCCTTAGTGGGTGCCTACGTCATAAAAACAGTGCACATTCAAAAATTTCAAGTTCCTAGGTTAAACCTTTCAGCTGGGTGTTAAGTCAGTCAGTCAGGACTTTCACGTATATTTCTACATATATTTTAGACATCCTGTTTAAAAGTATTCACCCCCCATTTTTGCACCCCCCACCTTGGGATTTTTGGAAAATGGTAAACCTCCTTTTTTGTAATTATTTTTCAAGAACATAGTAAATACCAAAATTCACATCTATAATAGGGATGGGCGTTCGGATCGATTTGAACGTGAGTTTGAATCGAACACCGACCGTTCGGGTGTTCGGCGAATGCCGAACATTATGGGATGTTCGCGGTTTGTTCGACCGTGGACATTCCATAATAAAAAATGCATCTACAGGTCTCCTAAATGTACCGGCAGCTGCCGGTACATTTAGGAGACCCATGGCTGCGGCCCCGGCCCTCACCTGTCCTGCAGCTGTCCCGGCCTCCTGTTCCCCGGTCCGTCAGTTCCTCCTGTCCGTCTGGCCGCGGCTCCTCTGCCCCACGTCTTCACGCTGAATGATCTGATTGGGCAAAGTCCTGCGACTGACCTGGACTTTGCCCAATCAGGGCTCTAATTCAAGTCTTGCACCGACTTTAACCAATCAGAGCTTCTTCATGCTGAGCTCTGATTGGGCAAAGTCCAGGTCAGGCGCAGGACTTTGCCCAATCAGATCATTCAGCATGAAGACATGGGGCAGAGGAGCCACGGCCCGACGGACCGGAGGAGCTGACAGACCGGGGAACAGAAAGCCGGGACAGCTGCAGGACAGATGAGTTACGAGGGGTGTAGCGCTCACTCCCGGAGGAGCCACTGAATAAACCTCGGGTTAGTCTCACCGCACTAGGAAATAACTATACACCAGCACTGTTGTGGATTTTTAGATATTATATTCTTTACTGATCCCAATAAAGCAGCATATATATATAGTGTGTTGTCTAGGGCAGGGCTCAAAATTTCCACTCGCCTACTAGCATTTGGCGAGTGGAAATTAAGTGAGGGCGAGTGAAAATGCACCTGCAGGCGGCATGATAAATTATTTTGTTCTGCCTGTGCTGCGTATACCGGCGGCAGCTGTGTTCCTTTGATTCACCAGCCGGAGAATCCATGATGATCAGTTGGCGGCCCCCTTTGATAACGTCAGAGAGGGCACGCCAGACATCTGTCGCCCATGCCTGCCCCATCCTGATGGTTCTCTTATGGCCGAACCCTGCCTGTCTGTTACCACGCAGCACCACGAGTCAACGATCCCTCGATCTGCTCACACTGGAGTCTGATGTCTGGATATACATGTATCTTAAGTTTGATGTCTGGGGTCTGATGTCTTCGTATTTATGTATCTTGGATCTGATTATTATTATTGTCATCATTTATATAGCGCCAACAGTTTCCGCAGCACTTTACAGCATCTGATGTCTGTGTATACATGTATCTGGGGTCTGTGTCTGGGTATATGTGTATCTGGGGTCTGTGGGTGTTCATGTATCTTGGGTTTGATGTCTGGGTATACATGTATCTAGGGTCTGATGTCTGGGTATACATGTATCTGGAGTGATTGTGGTGATGAAAAAAAAGCACTACATTTATTAAAAGTTGAGCACTTACACTTAATATTTTTTGCATCTCCATTGATGTAAAGTACTTATTTTCCTTTATGTTTACAATGCTTTATGTTAATATTGGTAATTAGACATGTGCATTTGTTTTAGTACTAAAACGATTTAGTTGAGTTTTGGGATAATTTAGTTTTCGTATGACTCAAGAGATACGAAACTGCTTGGTACAAAAAATGAAAGAAACTAAAATAAAATGCACTACATTTTAGTTTCAGTCCTTTTTGTGATATTACATTGATGAGTGAAGGGAGACCAGCAATGAAGAGCGCAACATCGCAAAGCTACAGAAAAGGTTAGTATGCGTAATCCTTACTGACCCCTACTCGAAAATCTGACAGTGATAGAGCTCCAGAATACTCACTCGCAGCACAGACAGCCAGCACAGGAGAGGAAACCTTTACTGAACCCTTGCATGTCTATGAGGCAGACAAGATGATAAAAGCAGCTGGAGAAGGAAAACATTCAAATAAATCACACTGAAAGCTAATGACAGAGGAGGGCTGGATAGTAAAAACCCCTTTATAACAAGCGGCGCTGTGAGAGACGGACTTTATAAAATGTGTGTTACCTCCCCTTCCACTCTGCATAATAGGGGCTTAGGTCTGATACATTTTATATTATCCAGGAGTACTATCCCCCTTTCCTCATCTATAATACACGTTTTATATAAAGTCCCTCTCCTCTCCCAGTGCTGCTTGTTATAAAGGTTTTATTACATCTGATACATTTAGTATCCAGAGGCCCGTTCAATACCTCAGCAGCTGCTGAATTGCTGCAGCGCAGCAATTCAGTTTGCTGCAGCAGGGTCATTGAACGCTTTGGATGTGAATTTTGAATCCAAAATGGCCGACGATTTCTTAATGAAAAATTCAGATTGTTTTTCGGATCACTCGGAGAAAATATGATAAAGAAAAGCAGTCAGCACAATTCCGATTTGTATGCACACACCACAAATGATAGTTTTTAATGAATAAACGTTATGTTTACTTCTGAAACAATATATAAATTGAACTGTAATATATGTCTATGTGCAAGGGGAAATAATAAATAAATATTTTGTGCTTTGGTGAACAAAACCTCAAAATTAACATTGCTGTAAAGGAATTATTACTTGCTTCGTGGCGGCGGCCATCTTGCTGTACGGCATTGTTACTTGCTTCATGGCGGCGGCCATCTTTAATACGTCACACTCAGCAACACGAAACATCTCCTCGGGTCGCTGCAAGTGCTAGGTTAGCACTGCTGAGCGGTTGAACGGCGTTCAATGGCAAGTTGCTAACTTAGCACTTGCAGCGGCTGAGGTATTGAACGTGGTTCAGCTCTCACAGTTACTCTGTCATTATGAGCCTTCAGTGTGATTTATTTGAATGTTTTCCCTGGATTTAAAGTGCTTTATTTTATTCTAAAAAAAATTTGCACCAGTCATCTCTTCTCTGAGCTATCAGACCGATTTATGTTAATATTTTCCCTCTCCCCTGCTTTTATATTCCTGTGTCTCCCCCACAGAGATACAAAGTTTAAGTAAAAGTTCCCTCTCCTGTGCTGGATAAGCATTGCATTCCGAAGTTCTGCACCCTCCACATACCAATGCAGTAAGATGTTCTATACAGAGAGGGGCATTAATTAATGCAGGAGGATGTTCTATACATTTTACAGAGAGGGGTATTAATGCAGGAGGATGTTATATACATTATACAGAGCAAGGTATAAATTGAGGAGGATGTTCTATACAGAGAGGGACATTAATTAATTCAGGAGGATGTTCTATACATTATACAGAGAGGGGTTTTAATTAATGCAGGTGGATGTTGTATACATTACACAGAGAGGGGTATTAATTAATGCAGGAGGATGTTATCTACATTATACAGAGAGGGGTATTAATTAATGCAGGAGGATGTTCTATACATTATACAGAGAGGAGCCTTTTTTTTTAGCCCTTTAAATCCAGTGGCTGTGAACGCTGAGATCGGCTGGTTGTTATATTATCTCTTAGTACAATGTATCAGGCTCAGCTGTTACAGTAACTGACTGTAACAGCGCTCAGAGTTTCAGTAAAACAAGGAAATAATATTGTTCTAACCTCTTATATATATAAAAATATTATTTACTAGTTTTACTGAAACTCTGAGCGCTGTGATGAGCAGCAGTCAGTTACTGTAACAGCTTTGCCTGACACATTGTGCTGAGAGTGAGAGATACTGTAACAAGCAGCGATCTCCGCCCTCTGAGGAGCCACTAAGTAATTCTATCCACTGGTTTTCGAATGAATAAAATTAGTTTTCATACTAAAGAACTGAAAACGAATTTCTTTAGCAACTAAATAAATTGCATTTTAGGACTAATCCATTAGTTCAAAATGAAATTTTGTGCTGTGCACATGTCTATTTGTAATGTTGTTATTTATTTTTGTAACTTTATTCTGAATAAAACAATTTAAGGGGGTGTGTTTAGGGTCGGAGTTAAGAGCAGGGTAGGAGTTAGGTGGGACAACTGGTGGCGAGTAACTCTTAAGGCCTGGCTAGTAGCTCGGGACTTGAAATTTTGAGCCCTGGTCTAGGGTACCCGGGTACTGTATTCAACTGTGAAAGAGATAACCTGGATCGGCGCAAATGTTGCTCTCTGGGGTTCTGGAGCCTCGCATATGTATATATAAAAAAAGGAGACAATAATAGTGCTATACTGATATATGCAATAATTTTAGATGTATATAATATGTATCCCACTCACAAGTGTAGAGCCGTAACACTGGCTCTGAGTGGGTCCAGACGTGCGGGTAATTTATTCTTCAATTTCTCAGGTGACCCCCACCTTACAGCAAATTTTCTATCCAAATTTATGCAGTGGAGAGAAGAAAAAAGAAAATCCTTGTGCAGATCCACAAACAAAGGTCACGATGTTGTACACAGATGGAATCGTACTCACATTCTGGGGAGCTCACATAGCTCGTGGATGTATGCCCATAGGTTTTTTTAGGTAGGGAAAAAACCCAGAGGAAAAACCGCCAATGATCCAGGAAACAGCAAAGCAGAAACAGGATTGGAAATGGAAAAAAAATAAAATTTATTTAAAACATGATTAAAATAACCACCAGAACGCGTTTCGCCGCACAAATAGCGGCTTCATCAGCTGGAATCGGTGTTACGGCTCTACACTTGTTACGGCTCTACACTTGTGAGTGGGATACATATTATATACATCTAAAATTATTGCATATATCAGTATAGCACTATTATTGTCTCCTTTTTTTATATATACATATGCGAGGCTCCAGAACCCCAGAGAGCAACATTTGCGCCGATCCAGGTTATCTCTTTCATTATTGTGTGTAATGGTATAGGGGAAACCACTATATCCTGTGGTTGGCTATCTGGGCATTCTGGTGGTGGATGCATGTTGTGTGGCGCTGCACCATCTCTTGTTTATACTGTATTCAACTGGCCAGTGAATGAAACAAAACAATCTTCGACTAGTCACCGTTGGGGCCCTTAAAGGAACAGATAAACAAATGTGCAATGTTCTGCGTTTTCACCAGGCCGAAGCCTTCTCACCCATCTGGTGTAACCGCTTGTTCTGGACTGATGAACGCTGAAGAAAGGGATCTCTCTCGAGAGGATCTGTCCTCGCTGCCACTTGGAACTCGATGCTGTTAACACCTGCACTCCTGATCGGGTTCTCCTTCGCCAGAACACAAACACATAGGCTGCCAGCACTCTCCAGTTTGCAGCCTCTCCTCACACGATGTCCCTCTTCTTCCAAACCGCACTTTGTCACGAACAGTTCAGCGTAGCACACTCTGTACTCTCAATGCTCAGGGAACAGCACGATCTTTAACAGGACTGTAATAACTTCCACACTCGGGCCTGGTTTCAAACCCTAACAGCCCCAGCGTGCATCCTACGTCTCTCGTTGCTCTGCTTACACTGCTTCTGCCTTGCACGAGGCTGTTCATCTCTTTCCTTTTCCTGTACCACCCCCTTTCTGTCCTCATGCAAAGGATGATGGTAGATGTAGTTCAGTTTTGCCCAGCATAGTCTAACAATGTCTCTGTCTCCCTCTGGTGGCAGCAATAGTTCAATGCACCAGAATACAGTGTTTTTAAAGCAGCGCTACAGGGGCATTGTGTGCAAGTTCGTATTCGAACATTTCGGCCGTTCGGCTGTTCGAATACGAATCGAACACAGGGGTGTTCGGCTCATCACTGGTCTATAACATCTTTGGTTTTTAAAATATAGGTATACTGCTAAAAGTATTCAAACCCCTTTCCCCCGACCTCACTTAATTGGATTTGTGGAAAAAGGCAAAACACATGTTTGTTTTTTTTTCACAAACATTGTAAATACCAAATTTCACACCCGTAACATCTTCAGTTTTTGAAATACAGGTATACTGATAAAAGTATTCAACCCCCCCTTTTTGCCCCCCCCCCAGGAATTTACAGAAAATGGTAAAATATGTGTTTTTTTTATTTTTCAAGAGGAATCTAAATACCTATTTTCACATCTGTAAAATCTTCTGTTTTTGAGCTATAGGTATCCTGTTTAAAATATTCAACCCCCTTTTTCTCCCCCTTAGGGGCGGAGTTTCCAAAAATCCTTCCTTAGTGGGTGCTTAGGTCATAAAAACGTTGCACCTTCAAAATTTCATGTTCCTAGGTTAAACGGTTTCAGCTACAGTAGGTGTTGAATCAGTCAGTCAGGACTTTCGCGTTTATATAGATTTATGAATGCCAATTTAATAGTAAATACATGTTATTGTTTATTTGCATATATCGACCACTTGCAATGCTAGATGAATAGATATTTTTAGTTATTATTTATAATTTATAACATATTTGTAATAATACTGGAGAGTTTGCTTTGCAAATGCGTATTGCAAAAAATTCCAAGTGTTGCTTGTCTGAATTTAAGTGAACTCAGAGTTCAGGAAAACATACAGTGGCACAGAGATAACTCGATAACTCATTAACTTAAATGTTTATACTAACTTATTATTTAGCATTTATACACTGGTTAATGTTAACAAAATCTGTGGGGTAATACATCCAAAGCATTGGAAAATATGGCATGTTTTTTTTAAACAATATTTAACTTAAATAGTAGCAATTCAAGTATACTGCTTATTTGCACTTGGAGTATACCAGTCTGTTGTGCCTGGACAAAACCATATAGTAAAAAAATATGGATATTCACACACCATTTAAATATTAAAAATCTATTGGGCACTATTCTGGATGACCTGGAAATAGGGAGCCAATAATGGGAATTATGTGGAAATGTGGCACCTGCCGTTAACAGCACCCTATTAACTGCACTGCAGCACCCTATTACCTTCTCTCCTATGGATGAACATCTATGTTAGAGCATAGCATTAGCATTGCTAATCAAACCACTAACAGTTAAGCCAGTGGCACAGAACACCGCTATGGTGGAGTCCATAGGACTTTTTGGAGGTAAAAATGGGGACACTGTGGATCAGTTTCTTTCTGTAAGCAGTATTTGGAGGTGACAGATGTCACCATCCTTTTTACCACAGGATAAGAGCTAAGTATTTTTTCATGTATATTTTAATCAGTGTGAACTGATTTTGAAAAGGCAACAACACATAACATAGGATTTTGAGCGCTAGTACTTTTATTTTACTACTGGCTCAAGACTAGAATAATGAGCCATTTTGTAATATCTGGATGTCCACAGGATGCTCACTTATTAGCAATTCCTATACATAATATAGGAAGCCTTACTTTGCCGTAGGTACCCACAACAGTTGGGCCACAAGGAAACTGCATTTCAACTGGAATAGGTATAGAACCATCATGAATAACCTATTATTGCAGCAGTGCAAGCTATGCCGTCCCCACGGTGGGTCTGAACAGCGCGGGAAGAGATAGCATGGCCCTATGGCTTCTATGCAAAAGAAAACAGGTGATCACCCCTGTGGTTAATAGAATACCTTTGTACGTATCTGCGTCCTCCAAGGCAACGCACTGTCCCCTCAGTGCTTACAGGACAAATGTGGAAAAAAGTAGGAGCAGTGTCTGCAAAATAAATCACATATACATAGTGCAGACCGCAGATAAATGTATACAATTAATATAGCCCCGCTGGAATCTCACTCACAGAATAAACAAATAGTATAGGCATATAGCAGATTCTTGTTACCCCTCCTGGATGGAATTGTAGTTGATCACCTCCTGGAGTCCAGAAACAAGGAACACCATCGGTACCTCCTTCCAAAGAAACTTCCCAACAGGTAAGTCCAGGACTAGGGGAGCTTTATAGATTCAGGCCCAGGCTCTTTCTAGTATTTTAAAACAAATTTAATAACATATAAAATTAAAATAAAAGTTGGAACACATTCCAACGCGTTTCGTCCTTATTAAATCAAGGACTTCATCAGGGATAGTGTGTTCTGACGAGTGTCACAATTTATACTACGTCCAGCAACAATCAAGCCTATTGCCAAGTTCCAGGCAATTGAATAATTGCCAACATCTGATTCAATTAATCACTGAAGGATGAGCACCAAGCGTCCCATGTTGGAACGCATATCCATTCTCCTTCTTCCTGAAAGTCTACTTCCGGTCAAACCGGAAATGACGTATCGCGAGAAAAAGTCCACTCATCATGTAGTCGGCGCCATCTTGTGAAGGTCAATTCCTGTCCTTCTCCCACTGATGAATATCTAAATCCGTATTTAACCCTTCCCTCTTCCATGTGCCCATCTTCAAAATCCACTCTGTTTCTCTTCTAATTAAATCTTTTTGTGGGTCACCACCTCTCCAATTTCTGGTAACTAAATCAATCCCATGACATATGAATGATCCCAGATCAAAAACAGGGCAACTGTTACAATGAATAGGCACACTATGGTTAATAACTTTTCTTCTAATATTCTCCAAGTGTTCTAAAATCCGTACGCAAAATGGTCTAGAAGTTTGACCTATGTATTGTGCCCCACAATATATAGAGCAGTGATGTTACCTCTACTCCACCTAGCTGGCACATCACCTTTAAAGACACAACACCACTTACATAAATTGTAACTAGATTACCTGTGCATAACAAATAAAACCACATTATAAAACACATGCTGATTTTTTTCTTTATTTTTTAAAGTAATTGCATGGAAAAAGGAAAAATAAAAATAAGGTTTTGATCTCTTGTTTCCATTTTATGTATTTTTCCCATGATGCAAAATTTACCAAATGTTTTGCTTTACGGCTCTTGTTTATTTAATCTACATTATTTAACAGATAAAGGAGTGGAGCAAGAAATGTTTAGATGAGGTAGCAGGAGGCTATCGTTCTTCAGGCTAACGGAGATAAGACATGGCAGCTGAAAGAGATATGACAGGGAGCTTAAAAGACTTTTAATCTACCCCCTTTGAATTCATCACACACAATACAATCATCTGAGTCGGTGATCAACCAATAGACTCCATTATATGCTCATTGCCACACTGTGAGGACCAAGTGAGGTAAAGATACTGTGAAGGGCAGATTACAAGACAAAAGATCACAAAATGGATGCATCCAGTGACACATATATAGTAAAATATTTTCTTAACTAAACAAACAAGAGAAAAATAAAGCACATGTAAGATATCAGCAACATAAAACAAACACAATAAGGACAATTCATTTTTTGGTTGTAAAGTTCCTTTAAACCGATATTTATCCTATAGCAGATCCTTTAGCCACAGACTTTGCTTTGCATCCCTAACATTTTGACACATGTAGGGTTATTCAGAGAGAGTCGATCTGGCCCCGAAATGGCACGAACAGTGAATTTCCCCGTATGGGGCAATTTCATGGCCATGTGGCTATTCAGAAAGCAGGCAGTTCACCAAATTTTGGCAAATTGCCAGCAAAATACGGTACCTGTTCGACAGCAGTGAAATCCCCATAGAGAAGCAATGGTTAATCAATTCAGAGAACACCGAACAGTAGATAAATGTCAGTGAAATTCCCTGATGATGGGTGGTTTCATTTAGGATGTTTAAACAGGCGAATTCCGTAGCTTTCAATGTTAAAAATATTCCTGCTTTTACTCAATATCTATTAAAACATTTATTCTTTTAACCCCTTAAGGACCACTGATGAACATAGTACGTCCTGGGGAAAATTCCTCTTAAGGACCAAGGACGTACTATAATCACCTCTCTGGCCGGGGTCCCACGTCGGTTCTGGCTTCTTAGAAGCCGGCCCAATGGTTTTATGGGCCCCAGCCATAGCGATGATGTCTTTGCTTTGCATGATGCCATTTTCAGGCACCCCCTGCAGGGGGAACCTGTATAGGGAAGGGGAGGGTAATTTGGAACCCCTCTCCCTCCCCAATGGCTGCACGTATATAAAAAAAAAAAGAGGGACCGCTTTGCACCCACTGCTATAACTGAACTGCATAGGTGCAGCAGCTGGGTCTCTGCCTTACAATACCTGTTATTCCAATATATCCCATATACAGTATTAAGTAAGCCCAATAAGGGTTCTCTGAGGAGCTTACCACAGGGGTCAGGTATTTTAGGGGATCTCTATAGCACCGCCGCCAGTAGTCTCCCATTGATTCTCTGATGTCCCGCTGCCGTGGGCCCTCCGGCAGTTGGGGCTTCTTCCCCATCTTTTTGCCCATAGCCAGTCGGGTACGGAGGCAGCAAGAGCATCTCAAAATGGTCCACAGCAAGGAGTAGGCTCTCAAGATGGCCACTGGGCGTAGGCTGCAGGAGCAGGCTGCACTCCACAAATCTCCCCGTTCGGCGCTCAAGAGGCAGCAAAAGATGGTCTGAGGCAGGGTTGCCAAGGTCCTTGTCGCAAATAAGGTTGCGGGAGAATATATCTCCTGGCTTGGGAGAGTGCATGGTGTCAAAATGAATATTTTGCCTAGGCTTTTGTACCTGTCCCAGCCTCTCCCAGATCCGCTAGAAGCAAGTGATTTAGATGGCTTCCCATCAGCTCTAGATATATTTGTTTGTTTGGGGAGGATACACCATACACCAGTGGCTGTGAAACAGGGGGAGGGATGCACCTTCTGAAACTGAGGACTTATTATGCAGCGGCTCAATTGGCCGAGATTGTGGCTTTGCATGCTCCCCGTGGCTCCAGGGGATGGGGTGACTTTGAAAATGACGTTCGCATCCTGGACTATGTGGATACTCAGAAAAAGCAGAGTGCCTTGGATTTTTGCAGCCCTGACAACCCATCACTCCTTGCAATTGTGGGATCAGGTCTTTGCGTGCTATGGCCTGTCGGGCCGACCCTCCCCGCTCATGCCGATGTTAAACAACAAGAAGTGTCCTGCAGGAACTTCCCCCAGGAACTACAGTTTTCTATGTCATTGCCAGGTGGATCGTATTTATTAGTGGTATGAGGATGGTGTATGGCAACCGCTTTCCTCCCTGATGGAACGGTCCACTCTGCCACCAAGGGACTTTTTCCAGTTCATGCAATGCCATCATTTTCTCCAGTCACGTGAGATAGGCACTGTGGCTACTGGGCCCCTCTTGTTTTTTGAAAAGTTGCGCCTGAAGGGCTCGTACCCCAGCAGCCTTATTTCTCTCCTGGTGTCTCGACCTCATACAGATCACCAACTGGGCTCATTGATGATGAAGATTGGTCGGATATATGGGGGGGCGACTCCTAAATCATCAGTGTTGTCTATCAGGAACATGCTATTAAGACGCTTATGAGGTGGTATGTTACCCCAGAATTCCTGCATGAGGTTAACCCCTCCTATCCAGATTCCTGCTGGCGCAATTGTGGCATGACGGGAACTCATTCTCATATGTGGTGGCACTGTCCAGCGATTACCGCCATATGGCATCGAGCTCATTCGCTGGTGCAAGTGCTGGATGCGCCAGTGGACTTTGACCCCTGGCCTTATGTTCTCTTGGCCTCAGCCGCACTTCACATGTCACCAGTCCAAATAGATGGCCAAACTTGCTGGGCAGATGCATTCTATTTTACCTTTCTCTAATACCAAAGCATACCTACAGAGAAGCTCTCTATCGATCTTCCTCCCATTCCAAAGCACTACAGAGAAGCTTTCTCTATCCATCTTCCTCCTATTACAAAGTATAACAGAGAAACTCTCTACCCATCAGGGTGAGCAGCAAAGATGACCAGGTGGCTGTTAGGAAAAATACAACAGCAAGGAAAAGTGTTGCGTGCTCAACTCCCATCAGAAGAAGCTATGCAACTGTAGCAGCCAACCCTGGAACCTGTACGAAGAAAAAGTGTGTCATATGTGCTTTTCTTTGTACATGTTCAGGGGTTTGGCTGCTAGAGTTGCGTAGCTCCTTCTGATGGGAGTTGAGCACTCTACATTTTTTCTTGTTGTTGTACTATAAAAATGTAAACACTCAACAACAAGCAACGTCTGTACTGTAAAATACACTATTTTACTTCAAATACGTAATGCCTGTACTGTAAAAGCTGCATATTACATTATTACCTGCATTATTAAGAACTTTTCTGTGAAGCTACCACCCTACCTTAATAGACTGCTTCCCTCAACAGTTCCCTCATCTTATAACCTCCGATCCAGGACCAGCACCTTACTTACAATACCACAATACAAAAAGAAAGTGTCTTGTTCCGCATTTTCCGACAGAGCACCTCAATTATGGAATAACCTCCCAGACGCCGTCAAATCTTTCCTGTCTAAAGTCACTTAAGAGATCTCTATTAACATACTTCGATACAGAATGCACCTGTAAACATGTAACATAGTGAATATATTTCTTAAATATTATTTTTTCTGTTAATCTGTATATTCGTGTTGTTTTTTTATCTTGCATTTTATTACTTTGTATTTCTGTAACAACTGTAACCATTCAATGTTCTTGAACCCAGGACATACTTGAAAATGAGAGAAATCTCAATGTATCCTTCCTGGTAACATACTTTATAAATAAATAAATATATAAATAAATAAATATTATTTGCTGTATTATGTGGAGTGTTTTAATGGGGGATGGTCAAGTTAAGTTATTTTTTTTCTTATAATTGTACATGCAGTCACCACCTGGATTTTCTAGCCATCTTGCACAAAGTTTGGGACAGACAGATGGCCCCTTTTCTGGCGCTTCCGCTCCGTAGCAAGAAGTTTGTATTTCTGTATTCAGCAGGCATTCGTACAGAATATTGTTTTCTCAGAGAAAATTCGACCTTTAGTACATCCCGCCCCTAGAACCAAAGAAACAGTGTAATTGGAAAGCGAATTGCTTTTTTTTTTTCAAACAATGTCCGTCTTGGGTAAATATTGTGTAAATATTGTTAAAGTAAAAAAATAAATGGATATTAGAAGAATGACATAATGATGCTGCTTGTTTTCATTATAAAAAGCAGACATTGGCATCTTGCCATCCTCGAGTTAGATCACTTACCACTTTTGAGGTAGAATTACAAATAATCCCTCAACAAAAATGCACTTTAACAGGGTTATTCAGAGAGAGGTGAAAAAGCAGGAGAGTGGCTGGAGAATGGAAAATTCTAGGTCACAATAGTCAATTTGGAAAGTGAGATAAATTGGAGAATTTTTCTGGTTTGGCTATTTTGACCTAGAATTTTCATTTCTCCAGCCACTCTCCTGCTTTTCACCGCTCTCTGAATAACCCTGTGAATTTTATACACCCCCCTAATCAAAATCGCAAAAACAAAGTACACAAAAAAATATCTCTAGTCTATTCTTCAGTCTATTCACTAAAGGTTGAAGTCAGGAGAATTGACTGGAGAAGTGAAAATTCTAGGTCAGAATAGCCAAACAGAAAAAAATTCTGTTATTTATCTAACTTTCCAAATCGGTTATTTGGTCTAGATCAGGGATGGCAAACCTTTTTGAGCCCGAGTATCCAAACTGGATCGCTGAACCAACTTATGTGTCTCAAAGTGCCAACCCCACAATTAGACCTGAATACTGATTTATTTTAAAAAAAAAACACTTCATACGACTGAACTAATTATGTGCTTAAGTCTTAAGAGAAAAATACAGTATAAGAAGATGAATATATTGCCCCCAGCTCACACATGGATATATTGCCCCCAGCTCACGCATGGATATATTGCCCCCAGCTCACACATGGATATATTGCCCCAGCTCACATATGGATATATTGCCCCAAGCTCACATATGGATATATTGCCCCAGCTCACACATGGATATATTTTCCCCCAGCTCACACATGGATATATTGTCCCCAGCTCACACATGGATATATATCCCCAGCTCACACATGGATATATTACCCCCAGCTCACATATGGATATATTGCCCCAAGCTCACTATTATATATTGCCCCCAGCTCACACATGAATATATATTGGTCCCCTGCTCACTTGGTCCTCCTGTCTGCCAGGCGCCTCACAGCAAGCTTCTTCCTCCCAGCACGTGCCGCCAAAGGATGTGGCCCGGCCCCTCGTTGAGATCCACCAGCCGCGATCTCGCGAGATCGCGGCTGGTGGACCTCAACGAGTGGCCGGGCAGCATCATTTGCCAGCGTGCGCTGGGAGGAAGAAGCTTGCTCGGAGCGGCAGTGAGGCAAGCCTCTGGCTCGCTTACCGACACTGTCATCCCCGCATGCCAGGTGTGGCACATGTACCATAGGTTCGCCATCGCTGGTCTAGATTGTTCTCTTCTCCTGCCACTTCTCCTGACTTCACCATTTAGTGAATCTACCCTTCTGTGTATGACGTGGATCAGCATACATCCAGTGTATGTTGTCGCCAGATAGTGGTGGGAGTAGAGTGCCGCACTGATTCTGTATCTTTAAAAATATATAGTTCATTTATTATATATTTATTTCTCAGGCAGTTAAAGTTTTTTTAATTATTTTCTACCAATTTTTTTTATTGGCATATAATAGTCTATGAGATACAGAAAAAAGAAAAGGGGAGAGGGAAATCAAATAAAATAGGAAAAAATAAACAGAGAAAACATGATAATGCACATACAATAGTGGACAACAATGTGGCAAAGACTCATCCAACATTCAAATCAAACAGAAAATTTAAGAAAATAATGGAGTTGAGGTGTTACAACAGACAGTGGGTAAGATCACAACTGAGACGATTAAGGTAAGGCACAAAAGGAAAATGACAGATGTTTATCTATGTTTTCCATTTGTGCATTACCTTAACCAATCCTCACGCTCCTTACAGCCAGCACACTTCCGGTCTTCTGTCTCTTATCTCTTCTGAGTTCCATGTAGGTTATCCTCTGTGTTTTGTGTGTAGTCTCTATATCCTTTGTGCCCTGTATATTGTATCTCTGCTCAGTCTTCATCTTGCCTCTCTGGTCACTATTCCGTTTTGTCCCTCGTCCTCAGCCAAGTGGTTTACTGTGTAGGCAAGTTACAGATTAATTTGCCTTTCCGTATCTAGTATTCCATTCATTTGTGTACTTGATTGCTTAATAAACCACTTGGACTTTACTCACCTCTCCCCTCAGCAGTTGGTGTATCACTGCTTATTTGTCTCATACCCGCAAACTCAGTAGAACCCGTTACTAACCCATTACATTGTGCTGAAGTGCAATCACCTGACACAAGCTTGTGAAAGATGTTATTCTTTTCAGAATAACATCAAGCGTAGCTGTTTGGAATTGCTCATTCTCGAACTCATAGGGGCACATTACATTGCATTACAGTAAGCAGCCACTAAATCTGAGAAACAAGTTGATCTTGCGTTCCGGATATACTAGAACGTTGCAAAATTAAGCACAGAGCTCAAGCTGTTATGTTGTGTGGCTCGACCGTGGCTCAAGCAACACAGACTATAGTGTATGTGTCATAGACGTAAATGTTGTGAGTGCACACAAGAATACCGCGTGTAAACATGCAATTTGCAATGTACTTATCTTAAAAATCGATGTAATTTTGAAGGTCGATGTAAAATGACAACAAGGTACTGTTCCCCCTTATTCGTTCTCCACCTGGGAGATAGTGCGAAGATCGGCTGAAAATTCACATGGAAGGACGTCAGCGGAGCCAGGGATTTAAGTGTGAAATACGCCAATACAATGATCTGGGTAATCAAAAGATTTATTAAAACAATAAAATATTAAAATCAATTCTAATCCAACGCGTTTCGTCTCTTGACTTTATCAAGGATTATAAATTCCCCTCGATCAAGCTATGTATATATTAGCCCCTTAATGGGTAATGTCCTCCCCTTCCGTTGGCGTCCTCCTCGTATTATCTCAATTGCACTGGCACTGCAATAAAGATATGTTAAAATGAATGTGTCTTTCCCTCTCTGCTATCTTTTTAAAACCTTACAATGTTTCTTTATAAGGGTAGCATCTTAGTTGTGCCTACTACCAGTTCAAATGCCTTTAAACCAGTAGGAAATTGTAGAGGTTTTCTTAAGCCCCTGTTCCCATTACATTTGAAATTTCCATTTAGATAATAGTGAATTTAGTAAGAAATGTTGAATGCAGATGGCAAATAATATTTTACTCAGAGAAATGAAAAAGGTAAAGAAATAGGATCTTAAAATAGCTGCTATAGACCCCCCCCCCACCTGTTGGCAACTTAGGGGTAAATTACATAGTTGGTGCCTCCATTTGCTTTAGGGTGTGTAAGCGTTAACGCTAGGAGTGACTTTAACGCATGCCCCCACACTACATTCCTAATGCTAAACTTGTAAAAAAATCCGTTAGGGCATCGGTGATTGGACTAGCTTCCGAAAGTTTACTGTACTTTGCACTCCCCATGTTAAGTATAGGTTTTGCAATCAGTAATTAGCGTTCGGATAAGTAGGATATTACAATTTCCTAGCGCTAATTACTGCACTGAAGGGCTTAACTTTTTTTTAGCGATACCTAAAAGCTGGTGCTAAGTGATTCCGCTTTTGCAAAATCATTTAGCACCCCTAAAACCCCCACAATAATTCCGATACTCACCGCTCATCCCTGACGCGAGAACGTGGCCACTTCTCCTGGCCTCGAGCAGAGTGAGACTGGGAACAAATAGTTTCCAGTCTCCTTCCATAATCAATCTGCGGCACGATCTCACACAGGGATTGCGGTCCAAGAGCAACACTCTCAGCTCACTCCCTAATCCCCCATTGCTCATCCCTTGCTCCTTCTTCCCACACTGCCCACATGCACCACGTTACTTCTTGTACTCTATTCACCCTCACCTAGCGTGTCACCCCTCTGTTCTTAGATCGTAAGCTTTCGAGCAGGGTCTTCTCTCCTACTGTTTGGTGTGTGTATTGAGTATGTATATTTGTTATTCTGTCTCTCCCATTGTACAGCGCTACAGCTATGGAACCTGTTGGCGCTTTATAAATGCTTGTAACTATAACACTCCATGGAGTCCTATGGACTCCATGAGGTGATACTCATGGAAGCGGTAAAGCAAATATCACTGAGGGTAGAGCTGCGTTCCAGGACCAGGTATTGAGGTAGTGCCTGCCCCAGAATCTAACACTGAAATGACGCTACAGGCCCATTTTGCAGGCCCATTTTAGCATTACGTTTGTAATTCAGCCCTTAGTGTGTGTAAAAAAAAAAAAAAATTATTAGGAAGGGCAGAAAATGAAATGTGAATCTGGGCACCCATAGACAGGATTTTATTGGGTAAGAACCATGTAGTGTAGCTATTCCAAATATTATTGGTAGGGCTGCAACTAACTGTTATTTTAATAATCGATTAATTGAAATAAGTGGGGAACTAATCTATTCATCAGATAAAAAAAAATATATTTTATATCTTGCATACTTTTCACACGAGGTACACGTTTGATGCTGCATGCTCTGCATAAACCCATGTTTGCTTTCTCCCCAAACAAAGACTGCTACGAGCACTTATATAGACATGATGTCAGCATGAAACCGGCGTGAGAAGGGGGGACACTCAATGCAGCCTGACCACTTCAATAAGCTAAAGTTGTCAGGGTGCATAGAGTGTAAATTTTAAGTTAATTTCATTCAGAAACTGATCAGGAGGAGGGTCTGGAGGTGGAAGGGAATGAGTTTGGGCAAGAGACTTGTCCTGAGTATGAGAGGGAGCAGGCATGTACTGTCCATAGGGACTACAGGGAGATTCCCGGTGGGCCGATGGCTCAGTGGGCCGGTGTGAATGCTGGTTAATCGCGTGGCTCACACTGCCCTTAATGGGTGAGGTGATTACTTCCTCATCATCTGTAAAATAGGACAGTCTGCCACACCATCATATTGGGGCCACTGTGCCGGTGAGACCCGTTGCACATCCGCCTCACCTTAAGACATGATGCGAACTCAACCTCAGTGCTGCTGGGTTTCTTTACCTAATCGCTCTGCAGCAACTCCGGTATCTGTGGGGCGATTGTTTGAGCGATCCGGTTGGTTTATATACTATTTCTGCATAATTGAACTGGGCCAGTCTCCATGAAGTCCAGGGCTAATTTTGTGTCCCAGTCCAGCCCTGAGAGGGAGTGTGCATGGGCAAAAACCCAACTTGAGTTTGGGGGAAGGGACAGGACCAAATAGATGGAATGGCATCTCACGACCAAAGAGGGGATGGCAGGGAGGGTGGGGTGGTGGCACAGGACTCCAGTTTCAATGGAAGTACCCCAGGGTCTGTGCTATAGTTTTGCTACTGTTGAAAACTAAATAAAAACAAACTCTTTACGTCTGACATAACCCCAGAACAAAATCCTATTAAGTAAAGCAACGGCACATCTTCTCCAATCAGCTCCAAATCTAAGGATATTAAGGTTGAACTCGGTCTGAATCTAAACTGTGTGTGCTGTACACATTTCGATTAATCAAACAACCGATGATTCAATAATGAGACTAGTTGATAACTATTTTCATTATCGATTTGGAGTCGATTAATCGATTAGTTGTTTCAGCCCTAATTAATAGTCATAATTGCTAATACCAATGCAACTGGTAAATGAGGTGTATGTTTTTTCAGAAGTTATAAAATAACTTAGTTGTTGGTGTTCAGAAAGGAAGGACAATTCAAGACTTAACCCATGTGGCTGGGGAGTAAAGGAAAAACAGAGGCCAGTACTGTTGCAGTACAGCGCCATTATAGTGCTATTTCAAATCATAATTGTTCAGCAGGGATCAAGATTTTACAGAGCAAAGGTTAACCGTCAGTGCTTGTGTCTTCTGCAAATTGACTTCAATATGAGACATAACTTTAACCCCTTAAGGACCAGTAACGTTTACGTCATAAATGCATTGACTTTAAAGACCCTTGGTCTTTAAGGGGTTAATCATATAAAACCATCTGTAAAGCAGATATGTAGTGAGCCAGTGTAGGTAAAATGTGATTCGTATACATACTGAGCTTGCATTTCATAAGGGTCAAGAGACACTCCTGCTATGGTTGTATTCTGTTGGATTGGTTGGGCTAGTGGTTCAGGACCTAAGAAATAGAAGAGCGGTGATAGAGGAGATCCTTGTTGGGTATCATCAGAGATAAGAAAAAGTTTGTGGCAGGAGTCCACCCAGCAGTAAGACAATAGTGGATGGCTCATCATAGAGAGCACATATGCTTTGTATAAATAGTCTAGGGAAGCCAAATTTGACTATCACTCTGTCAGGGCCGCTGGCCCGCTGGCGTCGAGCACGGCCGCCTCCTTGCCCACCCGACGTACCTGTGCGGCGAGGTGGCTGACTCGGCTACCCGGCGGTACGGTTTTTTTTTTGAGAAGGCATTTTACCAGGAAGGATACATTGAGATTTCTCTCGTTTTCAAGTATGTCCAGTGCGTGTCGGCTCACCTCCTCGGCATGGCTATGGTCCCCAGGGAGGATTGGTGCCGGCTCCTCTGCGCCAGTGGAGCTCTGGACTTTAGGCCTTGTGTGGGCCTCTGACCAGGGACATGCGCGACGCTGTCCCCCACCAATATGGCGGCAGGGCCATGTCGCGCACCGATGATGTCGCAGGCCTCCTATTGGATCAGGTGGGAACTGCTGAGTATGAGCAGTTCCCTTGTGTCCTAGCTCCTGAGTATCCTCCTTGTTGTTGCCTTCGTGTGTATGACCCGGTTTGTGTACCTGACTGAAGATTTAAACCTGAGTCCAGTAATTCCTTTCCATCAGCTGTGTCCCTTGAGCTTTTTCTACCCACCCCCGGCGGGGAAACCTGACACTATCTTAAAAAGCCAGCGAACTCTATCAAAGGCCTTTTGGGCGTCCAGTGATGGTATAAAACTTGGATTTGATGCGTAAAAGCAACTTTTGGAAAAATTTCTAAAATATTAAGTAGTTTTTATTGTGTTTTTTGAGCCCTGAAAAAGAGCATGACAAAGTTTAACAACATGGTCGAAACATTGCTACAACTTGCATCTCAATAAACTTGATTAATTGAACCACTTTAGGAGGGGAGGATTCTTCTATTCACCTTCAGTAAGTTTGTCTGCCTAGACACATGAAGTACGAGCTCTTCAGCTTTAAAGTAATGCATCAGGAGCAATACAGTCAGGTCCAGAAATATTGGGACATTGACACAATTCTAACATCTTTGGCTCTATACACCACCACAATGGAGTTGGAATGAAACAAACACAATGTGCTTTAACTGCAGACTGTCCGCTTTAATTTGATGGTATGTACATCCAACTCAGGTGAACGGTGTAGGACTTACAGCAGTTTGCAGATGTGCCTCCCACTTGTTAAGGGACCAAAGGTAATGGGACAGAATAATAATCATAAAACAACTTTCCCTTCTTAATACTTGGTTGCAAATCCTTTGCAGTCAATCACAGCCTGAAGTCTGGAATGCATAGACATCACCAGACGCTGGGTTTCATCCCTGGTGATGCTCTCCCAGGCCTATACTGCAACGGTCTTCAGTTCCTGCTTGTTCTTGGGGCATTTTCCCTTCAGTTTTGTCTTCAGCAAGTGAAATGCATGCTCAATGGGATTCAGGTCAGGTGAATGACTTGGCCATTGCATAACATTCCACTTCTGTCCCTTCAAAAACTATTTCGTTGCTTTTGCAGTATGCTTTGGGTCATTGTCCATCTGCACTGTGAAACGCCGTCCAATGAGTTCTGCAGCATTTGGCTGAATGTGAGCAGATAATATTGCCCAAAACACTTCAGAATTCATCCTGCGGCTTTTGTCAGCAGTCACATCATCAATAAATACAAGAGAACCAGTTCCATTGGCAGCCATACATGCCCACGCCATGACACTACCACCACCATGATTCATTGATGAGGTAGTATGCTTAAGATCATGAGCAGTTCCTTTCCTTCTCCATACTCTTCTCTTCCCATCACTCTGGTACAAGTTGATCTTGGTCTCATCTGTCCATAGGATCTTGTTCCAGAACTGTGAAGGCTTTGTTAGGTGTTGTTTGGCAATCTCTAATCTGGTCTTCCTGTTTTTGAGGCTCACCAATGGTTTACATCTTGTGGTGAACCCTCTGTATTCACTCTGGTGAAGTCTTCTCTGGATTGTTGACTTTGACACACATACACCTACCTCCTGGAGAGTGTTCTTGATCTGCCCAACTGTTGTGAAGGGTGTTATCTTCACCAGGGAAAGAATTCTTCGGTCATCCACCACGGTTGTTTTCCGTGGTCTCCCGTGTCTTTTGGTGTTGCTGAGCTCACCTGTGCGTTCATTCTTTTTGAGAATGTTCCAAACAGTTGTTTTGGCCACTCCTAATGTTCTTGCTATCTCTCTGATGGGTTTGTTTTCTTTCTTCAGCCTAATGATGGCTTGCTTCACTGATAGTGACAGCTCTTTGGATCTGATCTTGAGAGTTGACAGCAACAGATTCCAAATGCAAATAGCACACTTAAAATGAACTCTGGGCCTTTTATCTGCACATTATAATTGGGGTAATGAATATTACACACCTGGCCATGGAACAGCTGAGAAGCCAATTGTCCCATTACCTTTGGTCCCTTAACAAGTGGGAGGCACATCTGCAAACTGCTGTAAGTCCTACACCGTTCACCTGAGTTGGATGTACATACCATCAAATTAAAGCTGACAGTCTGCAGATAAAGCACATTGTGTTTGTTTCATTCCAACTCCATTGTGGTGGTGTTTAGAGCCAAAGATGTTAGAATTGTGTTGATGTCCCAATATTTCTGGACCTGACTGTATATCTATTTGTGCCACAGACGGCTTCAGGATTCTGTGAATTCTTTCCAGAAAAAAAGTCAGTAGTAGTTGTGAAAAAACTTCAGTGGCATAGGACTACAATTTGTGACTTGTTATTGTTACAGGACTCCCCCTAATTTTCCCAGGTCTGCAAAGGGGGATGCGCTCTTCAATTTCCATAGTCTTGTCTGCCAAAATGTTATGGACTTTTTCAAATCCATTGATTTATTTCTTCCATTTTAGCTGTTCTGCCTCCAGTATCCTGAAATTATTATTTTATTTCTGCTGTTGCAGATTGAAATTGAGTCCTAAGGGCAAGATGATAAAATATGAGAATATGTTAATCATTTGCTCCATTTTCTGTGATAGGGAAGCAATGTCCGAGGATTCCAGCACAGGTAAGTAGCAGGTCTCGGGTTATCTGCACCATGTATGTTTAATCGATTTCCATGTTGTTTCCCCAGATTGATGCTGCTGACAGGAAAGGATTTCCACTTGAAAAACTGATTTTTCTAACTTTTTTTGCTGCATTGGTGGAACATCGAAGGGAGAAGATGGGTCCATGTTTGTAAAAACTATTTCAAAACTTGTCCAAAATGAGCTCCATAATGATAACCTCAATTCTAATATTCTTATTGGTTCCACAATTGTGTCTGAGTATTTTTATAATTTTTCTTTGCGCTGGAAAACATTCATGACAATATAGATTTTCACATGACTAGAAAAGTGACAATTTCTATATACTCAGTAGCAGTTAAGTTTTATGATGAAAACTGAAATGTTCACCAACTATAATAATCATAATACAATTGACCAAAGGCCATGTGTCACCTCACAGCTACAATTACAAACAGGTAGGTTATTAGAAAACAATGATTTCACCTGTATGTGTTAATACATGGTTAATGATCTCTATATTTATTGTGTTAAAGTGCTTAACATTTGAATACAAGAGGATAAGTACAGTTTTTTAAGTTGCCCTCCAGCTTTTGCATATATCCTGGAATAAATGTCAACAAAATATGTGATTTTCAGCAGGAAGAAACTTTGCCATGTGTAAAAAATTAACCTGTTTACAAATTCCTAAACCTATCGCAGAGACACCTGCATATTTGTTGGCTGTGGCAGCCCTTCCCTTCTGCATAGCTATTTAAAGGTCAAGAGCTCACATGAACATTAACTATAAACACTAGATAAAAGGGAAATTCTAGATTTCTCTGTACTGCATCAGTTGTGATAGGGAGAGTTTTAGGCAGACAGGTACAGCTTTGTAACTATATATGTTAAAAGCATTGTCTGTATTTTAAAGAGTACTTACTGCTGTTGTCAGTCTGTATTTTCATGCTGTTATTATTTTATTTTATTGATATAGCGCTAACATATTCTGCAGTGCTGAACAATGGGCACAATGTAGACAGGGTTACAATACATTGTACAACATTTGATAAACCAATACAGGAGGAATCAAAGGCCCTATTCTCATGAGAATTTACAATCTCTAAGGGTTGGGGGTGGAAACAGGAGGAGAAAACTGCAAGGTGAGAGTGATGGACTGGTTGGGGCAGTGAGGTGTATTAGTGAGTTGAGTGGTAGGCTTGCCTGAATATGAATGTCTTAAGGGAGCGTTTTAAGGAAGGGAAACTAGGGGAAAGTCTGACAGTACGAGGGACAGCGTTCCAGAGGATGGGGGCTGCGCGTGAGAAATCCTGCAGTCTATCATGGGAAGAGGTGATGCGGGGAGAAGCTAGGCACAGGTCACTGTTTGACCTTAAGGAGCGGGCTGGGGTGCATCTGGTGATTAATGAGGACAGGTACTGGGGAGATGAGTTAGTGAGAGCTTTGTAGATCAGGGTAAGGATTTTAAATTTAATTCTACAGAGGATGGGGAGCCAGTGAAGGGACTCGCAGATATGAGTGGCAAAGACAGAGCGACGGGGGAGGTGGATGAGCCTGGCAGAAGCATTCAGAATGGATTGTAAGGGGCGGGGGGTAAGGCTCTCCTTTTGATCACTCTACATTAGGAGTCCGCAATCTTGGCTTTCTACATGTTATGGAACTACATTTCAAATGCACTTCTGCCAACCTAATGAGTAATGGAGCAGCATGGAGATGTAGTTCCAAAATATCTGGGGTTAAAGATTGCTGACCATTGCTCTACTTAACCTGTTTATGAAGAAACTCTTTTAGTTCAGTGAGATGTACAGTCAGGTGCAGAAATATTGGGACATCGACACAATTCTAACATCTTTGGCTCAATACACTACCACAATGGAGTTGGAATGAAACAAACACTATGTGCTTTAACTGCAGACTGTCAGCTTTAATTTGAGGGTATGTACATCCAACTCAGGTGAACGGTGTAGGACTTACAGCAGTTTGCAGATGTGCCTCCCACTTGTTAAGGGACCAAAGGTAATGGGACAGAACAATAATCATAAATCAAACTTTCCCTTCTTAATACTTGGTTGCAAATCCTTTGCAGTCAATCAGAAATCTCGAACGCATAGACATCAGCAGACGCTGGGTTTCATCCCTGGTGATGCTCTGCCAGGCCTCTACTGCAACGGTCTTCAGTTCCTGCTTGTTCTTGGGGAATTTTACCTTCAGTTTTGTCTTCAGCAAGTGAAATGCATGCTCAATGGGATACAGGTCAGGTGATTGACTTGGCCATTGCATAACATTCCACTTCTGTCCCTTCAAAAACTCTTCGGTTGCTTTTGCAGTATGCTTTGAGTCATTGTCCATCTGCACTGTGAAGCGCCATCCAATGAGTTCTGCAGCATTTGGCTGAATGTGAGCAGATAATATTGCCCGAAACACTTCAGAATTCATCCTGCTGCTTTTGTCAGCAGTCACATCATCAATAAATACAAGAGAACCAGTTCCATTGGCAGCCATACATGCCCACGCCATGACACTACCACCACCATGCTTCACTGATGAGGTGGTATGCTTAGGATCATGAGCCTTTCCTTCTCCATACTCTTCTCTTCCCATCACTCTGGTACAAGTTGATCTTGGTCTCATCTGTCCATAGGATCTTGTTCCAGAACTGTGAAGGCTTTGTTAGGTGTTGTTTGGCAAACTCTAATCTGGCCTTCCTGTTTTTGAGGCTCACCAATGGATTACATCTTGTGGTGAACCCTCTGTATTCACTCTGGTGAAGTCTTCTCTTGATTGTTGACTTTGACACACATACACCTACCTCCTGGAGAGTGTTCTTGATCTGGCCAACTGTTGTGAACCCTCAGCACGCCGGCGATCGGGAGGGAGAGAGGTCCGAAGGACCTCCCCCTCCCTTTCAGTCACCTCCTCCGCACATGCGGGGGGGACGCCTGAATTAGATGTCATCGCGCCGCCGCAATGACATCTAATTAGGCCGGCGGCGGTTCCGGGTGCTGGGCTGACATCGAGGATGTCAGCCCGCACCGGGGGGCACAGCGATCGGCCGGAACCCGGCCGATTGCTGGCCCCAAAGGGAGGACGCGCTCAGCGCGTCCTCCGCAAGGAACGCTACCTGTGGGTGGACGCGCTGAGCGCGTCCTCTGCAGTGAAGGGGTTAAATTGTCAAATTTGGTATCTTTTGGAATGGCAAAACTCTTTCTAATGACATCCTCATTTTAAAGCACATGAAGCCGTTTACATTTTCTTCACTATAGTGGGAAAGTAACAGCAAATAAAAGGTGTCTTGTGGATAGAGAGGGCTTCTCTGGTGTGCTCTGGTATGGGAGGAAGGTAAAACAAACTGCAAATACCCACTGTAGACAAGATGCTAACTCACTGCCTCTATGGTTAGACTGAGGGAAGGGCAGCTTGCTGAAAAAGGAAATGGGGCTGGGCCAAAACTGACCATGTAGATTAGACAGGGAGAGTGGACTAATCCATTTTAAGTAAAAGCATAGGAGGAAACAAATAAGGAATCTGGTTCCATGATGCTGTAAACTCCTATGAGCAGGGCCTTCTGCACCTCCTTATTTCCATTCTATGTCTGTTTACCTGTATCGCGTTGCCTTTGGTTATTGTAAAGCACTGCAGCAACTGTTGGCGTTATATAAATGATGCTAATAATAATAATCACTTCCTGAGGACTATTTTCAGTGTTATTTTCGTAAGGATATTCTTGTCGCTGCTGCAGTGACATTCAGTGTTTGTTCTAATTGACGCTGATATTGTGAGCAGATTTCAACTACATGAAGACCTTCAATTCTCTAGACTGTAAGTTCCTATGAGCAGGGCTCTCTACACCTCTTGTATCCATCTTATGTCCGTTTATATGTAGTTCATTCCCTTTGGTTATTGTAAAGCGCTGCGGAATCTGTTGGCGCTATATAAATGATGACAATAATAATAATAAATAATAATTCTATTTTTACTTAATTCTATTTTTACTTACGCAATTATTTGGTTGTATTTATGTATCTCGATTTCACCATATTCACAGAATTATTAGATGGAGTTTTTATATTACTGGAAATGTTTTGTTTAACGACCTTTAAACAAGAACAAGAGTGTATAGCTCTATATTTTGGTGTTAAATGGGTGAGGGGCACATAATAGCTGGTCTACGGGCCAGAGTTGCATATATACTTTTTCTCTAATGAACTTTGGCCTATTCCTAGGTTTTCTCATCTCTGTAGAGGGACATATATATATTTTGAGTGTATCCAGGAAATATTAACCACATAGTGACCATGCTGTTTTATCATTGTCTGTCTGAAAGTACCCAATGCTGCTTTTACATTTCTGCGCTGTTTGTGTGTAGCCTCAGTTTTCCTCTTACTTGTTTATGGAACCCACACATATTATATACCATTTTTCTCAACATTAAATGGACTTTATAAAGATACCCATACTTTCATCATATCCTATAAGTCACTAATAAAAAATTTATGAAATATGATGAGAAAATGGAAAAAAACACCTTTTCGAACTTTCACCGCCAAATTCTACAACCGCCAAAAACGACCCAGTCTACATAATTTAAAAATTTTGTCCTGAGTTTAGAAATACCCAATGTTTACATATTTTTGTTTTTAACCCCTTCAATGCCGAGCCATTTCACCTCTGTGTGCTTAGCTCATTTTAACCGCTTTGTGCTCATCATGTTTATACCGAATTGAAGTTCTGTTTTATTATACATTCCTGACAAAAAAAGTTAAACACATTTTTTTTTATTCCAAACAAGTTCATGTTTGATATCACTGGAATGGCCATGCCCGCACCTTTCCAATGATACCAAATATGATCCTCTAGCTGTCACTGATCGGGAGAGATGATGGTCATTTCGACCCCCGTATCTCCACGATAGGGATTTCCATGATAAATCTAGGGCTAGATTAATTGCCCAACTGACATCATCGTGCACATGCACAATGCTGTCAGTGGGTGGGGGAGCCCACCTCCAGGAGAAGTCAGGCACCTCTGGGAGAAGTCAGTCATCGCAGGACGGCACCTCAGCGGTTAAAGAGAGGCATGTAAATGGAGGCTAAAGGAGACAAGTGAGATGAGAGGAAGGAAAGACAAGAGGGGAGAGAGAATCCCATTCATTTCTACATACTCAACCCATTCAAAAGAGGTGGAACATATTGTTGGGACATCATTGGAAGATGCTGAGTGTAGATGCGACCTTACATCAAATATTGGCAACTCCTCCAATTTTTGTTTATAACCGCTCCCAGAATTTAATGCATTTAATGCAGGTCATGTTGAGAGTAAATCTGTGGAAGCCGTGGGGGAACATTATCGGTTGTATTCATCCCCTGTTATGTCCCTGTGGACATTGTATGAAGCCAGGACATACTTGAAAACAAGAGAAATCTCAATGTATCCTTGCTGGTAAAATACTTTGCAAAAAAAATAATAAATAAATTGCCATGGGGTTCTAAAGATGGACCACTTCACGCATCCGAGAACGGGCAAACGATATCCGATACCACAATTTTTCAATTGCCAATCTGACGGAGTCATTTATTTTCTGAAATGCCCCTGTTGACTGGGCTATGTTGAACAGACAACTAGGGCACTTACCACGAAGATAGGTGAACATAAGAGTGCCATTTGCAATAAGAATCAATCTTTTACTGTAGCATGTCATTTTCTAGGATTGTGGACATGCGGTTTCTTAATTCCAGTATTTAGCACTCGAGCATGTAAAACGACCGAAACGTGTGTGTGTGGGGGGGGGGGAATAATTTGCTGTCCTGTAGGGAAATGCATTGGATATGCTGTATGTACTGGATTCCATAGATGTGGTTACTGCCTTGCTTGTAGAAACTTGCAGCTGAAAAAGCAATATTTTAGTACGTTTGAATTCAAAGAGAGTTTTAAAATCCAACAAGTTATTGACTGCCGGTCCAAGGATGTTATTTATGGACTTATTTGCCCCTGCCATCTATTATACGTTGGCAGAACCACACGCCAGCTGTATGTGCGGATCATGGAACATGTGCGCAATATTCGGAAAGGATACGAAAAACACTCTGTATCGGCACATTTTTTAATGAAACATAATAAAGACCCTACAGGTCTCACTTTTTTTGCTCTTAAAAAAGTTCAAAAGGATTGGCGGGGAGAAGACTTCATAGGTAAAATCGGCCGAGAAGAGATGAAACTCATCTATAGGTTCGATTCCCTGATTCCCAGGGGTCTCAACTCTGATTTTGAACTTTGCCATTTTTTATAACTTACCTCCACCTATACTTTTATAATTTACCTACCTTTTTTTAGGGCTCTCTATTGCCCATTGGTTTTAACTTCTTTTATTGCCTCAGGATTTCCTATATTAGTAATCATTTTTGCAGACTTTTTTTTTTTTTTTTTAGGGCTCTATATTGCCCATTGGTTTTAGCCTTCATTATTGCCTCAGGATTTCCTATATTAGTGATCATTTTTGCAGACACATTTTTTTCTGTTTTGCATTTTTTATTTTGTATTTTGTATTTTTTATTTTAAATTTGTTTTTCTTTTTCTTTTTAGGGCTCTCTATTGCCCATTGGTTTTAGCCTTCATTATTGCCTCAGGATTTCCTATATTAGTGATCATTTTTACAGACACATTTTTTTCTGTTTTGCATTTTTTATTTTGTATTTTTTATTTTATTTTGTAATTCCTTCTTTTTTTTTTTTTCTCTCTCCTCACATTTTCATCATTTTGATGCACTTTTTTCGTTTATAGGACTGATTTTACTATTTTTTTGAATTTTCTTTGCCTTTATGGCGGTAGGATCTTAAGAGGTGATCGAAGAGCAGCGATCTATATATGTAGTGTGTTAGTTTTATATATTAACACTGCCAGTTTTGTGTATTTTAAAACTTGAAGAGGGCGGGCCTTTTAGGTTGCCAGCTCATTCAATAAAGATCTGTTTAAGTACACCGGATGACCAACGATAAAATGGATTAGCCATATCCACTATTTTTTAAAATTTTGTGTTCAGATGGTGTTGAGTTCTGGGGAGAAGCTTTGGATTTGTATATGTACTTTGTTTATTGACTTTTATCAACACATTTATATGTTTAATTGTATGTATTCCAATTTGGAAGTGGGCGGGTTACTTGGGCTGCTGGCTCATTCACTAAATGTCTTTGAGTATATAATGAACCCCTTTTTTGAAATGTACCCTTGTTTGTCTGTTTTACCACTGAAGAAGCGCTGTAAAGCGCGAAACGCGTCTGGTTCCTGTCTTTTTTATCACTGATATTTCATATTATTGGAATAAATGTTTTATTATTTTCACTTGCTGACTACATTGATGACTCTAAACTGAGATGGCTTTTTAAGGGCTGTGCCACTTCTTACAACCCTATGCGAGTTTTCCCCGAGCCAGGCCAGGCTCTGAACAGGGTAAGTTTATTACCATATAAAGGTTTTATACTCTGTCCCTGTAAAAACTGGCTGCACTATTGTTCTTTTGTTTTCTCTGAGGAATTTTCTGAAGAGATCCCTGCAGCAATGCAACGGTTAACCCCACCCAGGGATTCATCAGTGTTCCCTGTGCATCTCTGGAGGAGGTGTGGATCTTGTGCTGAGGCTCCTTTCCACTGTGGATACATACCAGGAGGGCGAATTGAATGTTTGGAGCCCTTTATTGGATGAAAAGACGATCCTAGAAACTGAAAAAGTTCAAGGGAGTGGTCCCATTTATATATTCGTGTGAAGATTTCTTCTCTACCGGTGACTTTTCCTTTGAGGTATTTTTTTTTTTTAAATAAGACTTTTGTAGTAAATAATAGACTGTGCAGTTAAAAAGCAGAAAGATTTTTTGTCGCAATCTCTTTTTGGTTGAAAAGATATAACTTTTCGTGGGAGCGCTGTCCTTATTTTTGTGTTTGTATATTTAGCTAGACTCGATTAACCTGGCGCTAACGCAAAACCATGCGAACGCAAGGGTTAACCCACAGCAGGTAATAGTGCCCTAAATAAGTATATATAAATAAGATTCCAAAACCCCAGAGTAATGTGATGCAATGAGTAATGTGATGCAATGATGCCTTTTTATTGTACTAACCTGATACTTTATTTGCCGCAATTCGGCAGTTTTTGCTGAATGTCTGATTGCTGCTTCAGCGACTCCACTTTCAGCAAATTACAGTGACCATTCGCTAAATAGGAATTCACTATATCTTCGGCGAAATGAATTCCCCGAAATGTGATGAAAAGCAAAGGATCTAAAGATGATTAGACCCTTTAGATTCTAACTTCCATAATAACCCCTAAAATGCCATAAACCCAGGGAACTACAATAAAAATAACAAACAATGTGGCATTTAGCTACCCCTTAACCCCTAATATGCCATTAATCAAGGTAAAACATGAAATGAATACTGAGGCATGTAGCTACCGATTAACCCCTACAATGCCATTAATTAAGGAAAAAATAAAATGTATACCGTGAGGGATGAAGCCTACCCATTAACCCTTAATATACAACTAAACCAAGGCAAAAACTAACGTAATACACAATGTAATGTATAGTCTGAACATTAACCACTTCACTGCTGAGACATTTCAACCCTGTGAAAATGCTTAAGTGCCTGTTATTATTTAATGTTTTATGACTTTTATTTCAAATTGAATATGGTCATGTTGGGTATCATTGGAAAGGCCAGAATCTGCCCTTTCCAATGACTGTCACGGTTCCCGGATCCCACCTCGCAGTCCTTAAAGCCCAACACTCCACAGAGCCCAAAAGCTACCAACAGGGTAGCCGTAGAAGAATCCCTAACTGTCTGGTCCTTAGAATTGGCCAGGTATACTAGCTAGACAGAAAGGGTTAATCAAAGACAATGTCGTAATACAAAACCAGGTCAGCAACACGGGGGTAGTCAGACGAGCCAGAATCAGGAATACAGAGTATAGAATAGTCAAAGGGAATAGCCGGGTCGATATCAGTGCAGGAGCGTACTACAAGAAAATAGTCTAGGGCAACGGAAGGCAGAATAGTCAGAAAACAAGCAGAGGTCAATAACAGGTTCAATCACGAGAGAATTCAAGTACAAGGAGCTCAGGTATGGATAACCATGATCTGGCACTGCTTAGAAGGAACTGTTGGTTTTTAAAAGATCTTCACCAGACCGCGCCCCCCTCTCACGCCGCACCTCATGCAGCCACCTCCCTGCCTGTTTTAATTTAAACCGGGCATTGGTGAGCGAGCAGCATCAGACATGCTGCCGTCAAGCACACCGGAAAGGCTGGAAGCCCCCAACATTACAATGACACCTAGATCGTCCATATACAATGTACAGGGACGGAGATACAGTGGTCTGAATAAGTGTGGTAAGCTGGATGCTGATTTTTGGTGGGGGGGCACATGGGGGGGCAAGGAATAACCTAGGGGCAATTGCCCCCTTGCCCCCTGTAGAGTCGCCTATGCTCTGAAGTCCGATGTAGGGTTTTTATCAGTGGATTACAATTAATTTTTTCTCTCTTACTGTAAGGTACACTAGCACTTTAGACATAGAGTTCCCCTTTAGAGAAACCTATTCTGAAGATTTTCACTATAAAATTATTACCACAGAATTAAGAATGTTTACACAGGTCTCCTTGCATCAATTCATCTACACATATACGGTTAATACACCACACAAAGCTCTTGGAAATGATCCCCTTTATCTATAAATAAAGATATACTGTATGTATAAATAGGAGTTTTAAATATAAGATTGTACAATAAGCTCATCCAAGTAACGAGAGTACTTATTAGGCACCAATGAATTAATATCCCATAGTGATATATAATGGGTCTATACTCCATATTATTAGGTTATACATACAGTTAGGTCTATATATATTTGGACACAGGCACAATTTTCAAACTTCTGGCTCTGTATGTCACCAGAATAAAATTAAAATGAAATAATCCAAATGAATTTGAACTGCGGATGTTTATCTTTAATTCAAGGGGTAGAACATAAATCTCAAGTACAAATTATAGGGACTGCAACCATTTTTATGCAGTCTCCTCATTTTCGTGGGCTCAAATGTAAGTGGACAAATAAATATAATTATAAATAAGATGTTCATTTTTAATATTTTGTTGAGATTCCTTTACTGGCAATGACTGCCTGAAGTCTGGAACCCATGGACATTACCAAAGACTTGGTTTCCTACTTTCTAATTCTTTGCCAGGCTCTAACTGCAGCTGTCTTCAGTTGTTCTTTGTTTGTGGGTGTTTCTGTCTTTTAGTTTTGCATTCAGCAAGTGAAATACATGCTCAATTGAGTTGAGATCAAGTGATTGACTTGGCCATTGCAGAATATTCCACCTATTTTCCTTCAAAAACTACTGGGCTTTTGCAGTGTGTTTTAGATCATTGACTATCTGTATTGTGAAGCGCCGTCCAATCAACTTTGCTGCATTTTGCTGAATCTGTGTTGACAGTATTTCTATAAAGATTGCTGAATTCATCCAGCTGCTTATGTCTTCTGTCACATCATCAATAAACACCAATGACCCAGTGCAACTGGTCGCCACGCATGCCCATGCCATCACACTGCCTCCACCATGTTTTACAGATAATGTTGTTTGCTTTGGATCATGTTCCAAGCCTTCACCACATTATTTTCCTCATGTCATTCTGGTACAGAGTAATCTTAGTTTCATCTGTCCAAAGAATGCTTTTCCAGAACGGGTCTGTTTTTTTTAGTTGTTTTTTGGCAAAGTCTAATCTGGCTTTTCTATTCTTCAGGCTTATGGTTTGCATCTTGTAGTATTTGCTCTCCTGAAATCTTCTCTTGATTGTAGAGTTTGACAATGATACACCCACCTCCTGGAGAGTGTCCTGCACTTGTCTGGATGTTGTGATTGGGTTATCTTTACCATAGAGAGTATCCTGCAATCATCCACCACTGTTGTCGTCCGTGGACATCGAGGTCTTTTAATGTTGCTGAGCTCACCAGTGCAATTTTCTTTCCTCAGAATGTGCCAAACTGTTGAGTTGGCCACTCCTAATGTTGCCACCATCTCTCTGATGGATTTGTTTTGTTTTTGAAGCCTTACAATGGCCTGTTTCATTTGCATGGACAGCTCCTTTGAACGCATGATGTAGGTTCACAGCAATAGATTTCAAATGTAAATACCAGACTTTAGAATCAACTCCAGGCCGTTTACCTGCTTAATTGATGAGGAAATTACGAAGGAGTAGCACAAACCTGGCCATGAAACAGCTTTTGATTTAACTTTCCAATTACTTTTGGTCCCTTGAAAAGGGGGTTATGGCTTCTCTTAAGAGCTATAATTCTTAAACCCTTCCTACAATTTGAATGTACATACCCTCAAATTAGTCCTGAGAGTGTGCACTTTCAGTCCATATCTATTATATAACTATAGCTTGAATATGCTTTGGTAAATAAGGTGAAAAATATAATTGTGCCTGTGTCCAAATATATATGGACCTAACTGTAAATGCAAATAAAAACACAATGAAATTTGCTGAAATGCAATAATTATATCCCATGGGTGAGCTCTTTGAAAACAGAAGATAATGAAAATGATTTGTTAATGGATCTGAACTGAAAATTTTAAAAATGCATATGGGTTTATATTTTAATATGTATATATGTATGTATGTATGTAAATATTAATTGTAGTGGATTGAGACTTATTAGAATAACTGCAGTTTTTACTTTAATTTCACGAAAACAATTCGTTAGCTTCTTTTCTTATTTACAATGCCAACGTCTCGTTGAAATCGAAAGTAGGCAAGAAAGCATGCGCGAGGCATCAACGATTCATCACAATGGAGTGATTCAATGGTTTGGAATGCAGGACTATCAAACTGAAATGCACACCGGCCAAACACGCTTCCGGTAACTCAAAACATCCGGGATTCTTTTTTACTATAAAAAGGGAACAAAGGAAAAGACAGCTAATTGACTGAAGCCACAGGGCGTTGCGAAACGCATCTCAGGACTTAAGCTTACCACTTTTATCTTGTATTTTGCCCCTGTCTTTTTATATATTAATAAATATTCATTTTATATTTAAATATAGTTGGCCCATGGTTTTTTACATTCCCTTTTCCCTGCACCATTTTAAATCGGTCCTAGGACATCAGGGAGACTGGACATTGATGATCAGGTCAGGGGCCACCTATAAGGATCCCAAAGATGCACTAATCTCAGAGCCAGGACAGGGACTCTGTATCTTGTAAGTACCCCATAGGGAGAAATAAGGGGCCAGTACCACTGTGTACTGTTCAATATGCCCTTTCCGCATTTGTCTACATAACAGGGCTATATTGGAGCTGAACAAAAGTTTAAAACTGATTATTAAGAAACCTCAGAATTTGGATCTTAATGATTCCTCTATGGAAATGGACATTCTATGGAATTTTTATCCCAATTGACTTTTCGTTCTAGGTTATCTCTGTTTGTTTTTTCAAGCTTGTAATTTACTTGAAGCTATTTGGTTTTCTATTTTTTTGTGTTACATATGTTTCATTATCTAGACATTGCATATATTTTTTATTATTATATATGTCATTTCACATATAATATGACCATACATTGATTTTCTGTTATTCACTGCCAGTTAGAGCTTCATTCTATCATTTCGTTGCACCTGGGGAATCTCTTTCTTGTATATATACTGTTTTTGCTCTTGTGCACAAGTGTAAAACCAAACCATGGTCTATGGAAGACCCCAAATTACAATTTGTCATGTTATCCATTTATTGTAGATATTTCTTCCCTCTTGCGCTGTTGTTCGTAAGAGTGATGTTCTTGTTGTCTTTATTTGTAAGTTACATGTATTGTATTTTATACCTATTCCATCATGATTCTCTTAATAATTTTTGAAAATGGTGAAGTGGATGAATCTTTTGTGTTACAGCTGAGGTTTTTGTTTTTCTTATGCTAGACCCTTTGACCTGATATCAATGTTCTTATCCCTGCATAGGATGACTGAAACTTATTCCACTTACAGAGAAGAAAGGTAATTCAGAATAATGCTGAGCTTGTGTATAAATGCTAAAAACTGATGCACATATAGGAATAACGCCATATAGGAAAAAACCAAGTAGTATTAATTACTAAAATGCCTTTTCTGAATTTATTTATATTTACTTTAGAAATCACTACAATGGCCCTTTTAGTTCTCATTACTAGGCAAGAGTAGAGAAAGTAGTCTCCATGCACATTAACATTACATAGCAAGGGAGTCAACTGGAAGTGGAATGAAGTTAAAAGTTACTAAACCAGGGAATGTGGAGAGAACATGTGATCATTTGTGGGTCAATCAAATCAGAATAAAGATTTCCAAATTCTTGTTCATGCTGTATAAGGAATTGGAACTCATACAAAGTATCATGAAACTTTCAAGGTATATAAGGAAAATAACTAAATAGTTATGTCACAGATATTTCCTATATGACCATCCAAAAACATTCATACATCTGTGTACCTGGGTCCATTCTGGTTTATGATATGTATTGATATTTCAGTTTGTGCACTTGTGGCTTTCATATGAAATTAATGCTTGTTCTTACTATTCTTACTTACTATTTGTGGTGTTCTGGCTGCCACTGGGGGGGAAGTTGTTTCTTTTGGCAGTTGGTTGTTGACCGTTGGTCATCCATTTTGGTGTCCCGGTTGATGGCTGACAAGAGAGGCAGCCATTCGAGGTTATAGAGAACCCGTATGCTTAGTTATTAATAAACCTATTAATGAAAACCAAGGACATCTCAAATTATCCAGAACACTACACCATTATTTTTATAAATGCTGTCAATTATTATTAAATTTGTTATGTTAAATGTTCAGATGCAGTAAATACCAGATCTTTATAGGCTTCACGTTAGTTAAGAATAATGTGTCGTTTCTATAATTGCTTATTTATACTTTATTCAAACTATATTCATACAGCATTAAAGTAGAAATAAATTTCCTTGCAAATGTTGGTCAGTGTGGGTATGCAAACAACCATCTGCTAATCCATCAGGAAACACCTTCATATGTGAAGTACTGAATTGCTTTCAGTTTTAAAAATCGTGTTTACGTGTGCATTTCCTGACTTGTACAGAGATAGTTCTGCTGTTTTTCTGTCTCTGAGCAATCAGGCAAAAGGTATAGGTTTTTCTATGTCTAAGTCTTATATATTTTGCCTAGTTTTTTAATTGTTGTTTTTAAATGTCATGAAACACAGATTGTTCTTGTGTAAATTTGAAATCATGCATTAATGTTTTTTTTTTTTGGAATCTCCTGTTGGACATTATTTTCTGACACAGTCAATAACAGGTGTGTTTCTAACACAAAAGGTAACTTCTACAGATTTTGCTAGTTTGATTAAGTAAATGCTATTTCTAGTACATATCCACTCTAAAAAAATTTTAGACATGGTGGGCAAAAGATTCACAAATTTCTGGTTAACATCTAGAATTAAAGAGAACTGGATTTCTGAGCAATTCAGTTTTGGTCAACTCATGATTATTTACTCCATTCCTGTCTTATATTTACTTCCGGTAGATGTGGGTATGTCCTTCAATCTTATTTAGATTTTTATATATTTTATTTATTTAGTTAATTAACGTGCACCTGTCAAACTTACTGTCACGGTTCCCAGATCCCACCACGCAGTACTTAACACCCCACACTCCACAGAGCCCAGAAGCTACCAACAGAGTAGCCGTGAAAGATCTCTAACTGTCTGGTCCTTAGAATTGGCCAGGTAAACTAGCTAGACAGAAAGGGTTAACAACACGGGGAGTAGTCAGCCGAGCCAGAATCAGGAATACAGATTTCAGAATGGTCAAATGGAATAGCCGGGTCGATATCAGAGCAGTGGCGTAGTACAAGAAAATGGTCTAGGGCAACAGAAGGCAGAATAGTCAGAAACAAGCAGAGGTCAATAACGGGTTAATTCAATATAGCAGTCAGGTACAAGGAGCTCAGGTATGGATAACCACGATCTGGCAACTGCTGAGAATACACTGAGGGTTTTTAAAGACCTTCACCAGGCCACGCCCCCCACTCAAGCCGCGCCTCATGCAACCACCTCCCTGCCTGTCTCCATTTAAACCGGGCATTGGTCAGCGAGCAGCACCAGACATGCTGCCCTCAAGCACACAGGTAGGACTGGAAGCTCCCAACGTTACAGTACCCCCCTCTCCATGGGAGGCCACCGGACGACCAACAGGACGAGCGGCAGGACGACACCAGGGCGATCGGGGTGTGAGGCATGGAACGCCCTGACCAACCTAGAGGCAAACATGTCGGAAGCTGGAATCCAGGACCGGTCTTCTGGACCATAACCCACCCAATCGACCAAGTACTGCAGAGCGCCCCTGTACAGCCTAGAATCCAAAACCCTCCTAACCTCATACTCAGATTCACCATCAACTTGAATAGGTGGAGGAGGAGGAACGACCCGCGTGTACCTGTTACACAACAATGGCTTCAGTAGGGAGGTGTGGAAGACGTTGTGCATGCGAAGATGTTTAGGAAGGGCAAGAGCATAAGCCACAGGATTAATGCGGCGAATGATCTTATATGGACCTATAAACCAAGGTGCCATTTTCATAGAAGGCACCTGCAACTTCACGTTCCTAGTGGACAACCAAACTCTATCCCCCACGTTATAGGAGGGAGCTTGTAACCTATGCCTGTCAGCCTTGCGTTTCTGGACAGCAACATTGCGCTCCATATTTTCTCGAATCTGTCTCCAAATCTCTTGCAGTTGAGTGAGATGGTCATCGAGAGCCGGGATGGCCTGTTCAGTAAACTGAAGCGGTAGAGCCGGAGGGAAAAAACCATAGATGGCAGAAAAAGGAGAGTGGCCAGTGGTCTCGTTAACGGCGTTATTACGTGCATACTCAGCCATGGGCAACAACTCCGACCAATTGTCTTGTTGTTGTGTGGTAAAGCAACGTATGTACTGCTCGAGACCCTGATTTGCCCTCTCTGCTGCCCCATTGGTTTGTGGATGATATGCTGAAGAGAAGGCCAATCGCACCCCCATCTCTGCACAGAAAACCCTCCAGAAACGAGAGACGAACTGGGCTCCTCTGTCAGAGACTATTTCAGACGGAACCCCATGTATTCGTACAATCTCTCTAGCAAATACAACCGCCAGTTCTTTGGCTGTAGGAAGCTTAGGTAGAGGGACAAAATGAGCCATTTTGGAGAAGCGGTCTACAACTGTCAGAACCACAGTATGACCCTTGGACTTCGGCAAGTCCACAATAAAATCCATAGATAGATGAGACCAAGGCCTCTTAGGCATGGGTAAAGGCTGCAATAGACCGACAGGCAAGGATTTACTGGTTTTGCTTCTTGCACAGACTTGACAAGCCAAAACAAACAGACGTACGTCCTGTCGCATGGTGGGCCACCAGAACTGTCTGGAGATACTGGTAAAAGTCTTAGTAATACCAGGATGACCTGCTGGTTTAGAATCATGAAACATTATGAGTAATTCTTGTCTTTCCTTTTCAGGTACAAACAACATATCTGGAGGCTTGTCAGGTGGAGCCCCTACTTGAACTGCCTGGAGGCGTTCCAGGAAAGTCGAGGAGACAGACAAGACTGTGGAAGCCACAATACGTTCAGGAGGAACTATAGGATTGTGGTCTTGTGTATTAGACTCATACGGGTCATATTGACGAGATAAGGCATCAGCCTTTACATTGCGGTCACCTGGTCTGTAAGTCAATACAAAATTAAACCGAGACAGTAGCAATGACCACCTGGCCTGTCTCGCGTTCAAATGTTTAGCATCCCCGATGTACGTAAGGTTCTTATGATCAGTAATTATCAATAAAAAGGGTCAAGAGTACCTTCCAACAAATGTCTCCACTCTGATAGGGCAGACACAATAGCAAGCAATTCTCTGTTACCGATATCATAATTGCGTTCTGCTGGTGATAATTTTCTTGAAAAGAACCCACAAGGATGTAGAGGTTTTCCTGGAGACTCTCTTTGAGACAGGACAGCCCCAATGCCTATCTCGGAAGCATCAACCTCAAGAACAAACGGAATCCTGGGATCAGGATGCCGTAACACGGGAGCGGAAGTGAAAGCTTGTTTGAGGGCTTCGAATGCTTGTTTGGATTGAGAAGACCAGATCTGGTTCTTCAGACCTTTACGTGTCATATTAATGATAGGGGAGGCTACAGCGGAATAATTCTTGATAAATCTCCTATAATAGTTGGAAAACCCCAGAAACCTCTGTATGGCCTTGAGACCTTGAGGGAGAGGCCATTCTGAGATGGCCGTGAGTTTAGAAGGATCCATCTCAAAACCTTCTGGAGTGATAATATACCCAAGGAATTTCACAGTAGTAATGTCGAATAAACACTTCTCTAGTTTGCAATAAAGACCATTGTCCAGTAATTTTGCTAATACCTGTCTGACATGTGCATGGTGGGTTTTCAGATCGGGAGAGTAAATCAATATATCGTCTAGGTATACTATAACAAAGGTTTGTAAGAAATCTCTAAGCACATCATTAATAAAATCCTGGAATACCGCTGGAGCATTACAAAGACCGAAAGGCATGACCAAGTATTCATAATGCCCACTCCTGGTGTTAAATGCTGTTCTCCACTCATGCCCCTCTTTTATACGTATCAGGTTGTAAGCTCCTCTTAAATCAAGTTTTGTGTATACTGCTGACCCCCTTAACCTGTCGAACAGTTCTGATATGAGAGGGATAGGGTACACGTTCTTAATGGTGATCTTGTTAAGCTCCCTATAATCGATACACGGGCGTAAATCTCCCTCTTTTTTAGACACAAAAAAGAACCCAGCCCCTGCTGGAGAAGAGGAACGTCGGATAAAACCTCTCTCCAAATTCTCCTTTATGTACTCTTCCAATATTTGGTTCTCCTTTATGGAAAGAGGATATACTTTGCCTCGAGGAGGCATGGTACCAGGATGAATATCAATGGCACAATCATATGGTCTATGTGGAGGCAGTTTCTCTGCCTCTCTTTTATCAAATACAGCCCTGAGGTCGGCGTATTGGTCAGGAACCTCTGTAGACAATGGAGGAGCTGTGGGTGTGTTCAGGGCACCGACATGCTGAATGGGTATTAAACAAGTCCCAAAACAAGCAGGACTCCAAGACAGTATCTCTCCCTTAGCCCAATCAATAACAGGATTATGTTCCACCAACCAAGGGAAACCAAGTACAACAGGATTGGAAGGTGAATGGATAACTTGAAATATGATTTCTTCTTTATGCAAGAGACCAGTGGTAAGAACCACTGTAACCGTATCGTGAGTAATCCTAGGGCAGGATAACGGTCTGCCGTCTATGGCTTCGACGGCTAAGGGTGTCTCTCTTACAACCAGAGGTAGAGAAATGGAAGAAGCGTAGTTAACATCGATAAAGTTGCCAGCAGCCCCAGAATCCAAAAAAGTGGTAGTATGTGTGGTCTTGGTCTCCCAAGCCAAGGATACTGGTAACATAAGTTTAGTGTCTTTGACAGGAGACATGCACGTCACACCCAAGGCCTGTCTCCTCAGCTGCCTTAGGTGCGGTAGTTTTCCGGCTTATTATGCATCTTAGGACGAGTAGGACATTGAAATCGTACATGACCCCCCAAACCACAATACAGGCACAATCCCTCACGAAAACGCCTTGTTCTCTCTTCCTCTGTAAGCCTAGTACGGCCTGGTTGCATAGGCTCAGAGGGAGGAGATAACTCTCTTGGTGGTGCCTGAAAGACAGGGGCCAACCTAGGTAACGGTCTCTTGGGCTTCTCTCTTGGAGTCCTTCTGTCCCTTATCTGATTATCCAGATGTATACAATAATCAATGAGTTCACACTCAGGTAGTTTACGCGGAGCCAATTCATGCATCAATGACTCTGATAACCCCTCCATAAAAGCCAGAACCAGTGTCTCATTTGTCCAGTTCACATCAGAGATCAAGGTTTTAAATTCTATGGCATAATCAGAAACAGTCCTGTTCCCTTGACGTATGCGGAACAAGGATTTGCCAGCTACCGTGGCCTTTCTGGTAGGATTAAATGTATGTTGTAACTCGGCTATGAATTCTTTATAATCCCGTATGATAGGCTTCTCTGCCTCCCATAACGGAGTCGCCCATGTCAATGCTCTGCCAGACAGATGATTAATAATGAACCCCACTTTGGCAATGTCAGAGAAAAACATCTGTGGATTTAATTTAAAATGAATATCCACATGGACCAAAAATCCCCGGCACTCTGAGGGAGTACCGTCAAACCTCATAGGAGCGGTCATGTGTACCTGGGATGTCTGAACAACAGGGGACACAGGTATATCAAGTGGGGGTGCAACCCCAGCTGGTTCCAGGTGAGCCGTACGAGTCAGGATAGTTTGTAAGGCAATAGCAAACTGATCCATCCTATGATCCTGCTCATCCTGTCTGGATACAAAGTTAGCCAAGTGCTGTGTTAAGTCTGCGGGATCCATAGTGGCCAGATCGTAATGTCACGGTTCCCAGATCCCACCATGCAGTACTTAACACCCCACACTCCACAGAGCCCAGAAGCTACCAACAGAGTAGCCGTGAAAGATCTCTAACTGTCTGGTCCTTAGAATTGGCCAGGTAAACTAGCTAGACAGAAAGGGTTAACAACACAGGGAGTAGTCAGCCGAGCCAGAATCAGGAATACAGAGTTCAGAATGGTCAAATGGAATAGCCGGGTCGATATCAGAGCAGTGGCGTAGTACAAGAAAATGGTCTAGGGCAACAGAAGGCAGAATAGTCAGAAACAAGCAGAGGTCAATAACGGGTTAATTCAATATAGCAGTCAGGTACAAGGAGCTCAGGTATGGATAACCACGATCTGGCAACTGCTGAGAATACACTGAGGGTTTTTAAAGACCTTCACCAGGCCACGCCCCCCACTCAAGCCGCGCCTCATGCAACCACCTCCCTGCCTGTCTCCATTTAAACCGGGCATTGGTCAGCGAGCAGCACCAGACATGCTGCCCTCAAGCACACAGGTAGGGCTGGAAGCTCCCAACGTTACACTTACTAGCTGGGCACTGCAATCATTTTTCTTATTGGCTTGTTCTTCTGATCTCATGTGACAAATACATTTTGGCAGCTCTGACGGTGCATCAGGTTGCTGAGCCAAAGATTTTACCAAGATGGCGTTGCCCCATATGTAGATTCAAAGAGGGTTTTATTATTTTTTAAAAAAACAACTATATTTATTGAATATGTTGGTGATAGTACGTCGCAAATTTTTTTATTAGGGACAGTAGCAAAAGTGTAGAATAAAATAATACATTCCCTTTTTCGATTTTTGCAAAGAACAAATAAACATAACTTAATTACAAAGAAACGAGTTGCTTTCCGTAATCCCTTGCTGACGGGGATCATATCTGGCATGCCATCAGTAAAATTGAACTTTGTGATTGCTAATATGTCAGACACAATGGCAGGTATTTATATTTGTTTCCTAAGTGATGATCTTTTAACTATATTTATAGGGTATCAAATGAAAGGCTTATCTGTCCTTTAAAAAAGACATATAATATGTATGGAAGCACCAAATGGAAAATCTACCTTTGAATAAACCCATAGCAAAAATGTTAAAAAAGACCTCATCACAAAACTACAGAAACTCAGTAAAGGGTCAGGCATGAAGGGATAAAGTGGTGAAGACATTTTTTGATGCAACGTCAAATTATTATATATTGGCTTTACTAAAATCCCATTTCTTTATATATGGCAAGTAAGATATATGAGATGTGGTATGATTCTAATGTTTGCCTTTAATATTTATCTCTGGTGAAAATCTGTTTATTTTAAAGCTCTCTCAGCAGATAAAAAAATATACCTGTAGGTAAGTAACTAGTGTATCAAGAAATCTTTCTGCAACCTATTTGTGCCATCACAGTGTATTCATTTCTGTTAACAGAATTACTTTCCCGCACCTTATAATTAGGCTTAATGTAATAAACCCCTAAGACATGTTACAGTTGCAGCAGAATTTGATGGGCTTCTCACCCAAACTAATATTCAAATAAAGACTAGTAAGTATATGTATTTTATGCTATAAAGTGTGTATATTTTTAGAATTAGTTTTAATTACTTTAAAAATAAATAAAAAATAAATTATTTACCATGAAGGTTACATTGCGATTTTTCTCGTTTTCAAGTATGGCCTGGGTTCAAGAACATTGAAATGTTACAGTCGTTACAGAAATACAGTGCTAATAACATGCAAGATATTAAAAAACAAAACACAAATACAGATACAGATTTACACAGAAAAGAAATATGTAGGAAATAGTCATTATGTTACATGTTTATAGGTGCATTCCGTATTGAGGTATGTTAATAGGGAGCTCTTGAGTGACCTAAGACTGGGCGAAGATTTTGATGTCTGGGAGGTTATTCCATAACTGCGGCGCTCTGTAGGAAAATGAGGATTGAGCCACTTTCTTTTTGTATTGTGGTATTGTAGGTAAGGTGCCTGTCCTGGATGGGAGATTATAGGAGGAGGGCACTGTTGGGGGAAGCAGTCTATTCAGGTAGGGTGGCAGCTTCCCGGAAAAGCTCTTAAACACCAGGTTGGAAAGGTGAACGGTGCATCTGGATTCCAGCGATGGCCAGTTTAGCTCTTTTAACATGTCACAATGGTGGGTCATGTAGTTACATTGTAGCACAAAGTGGCAGAATGAGTTAAACAATGTAGTAAGTTTCTGGAGGTGTGTTTGCGGGACAGCTGCATACACTACATCTCCATATTCAATAGCCAGCATAAGCATTTGTTAAACAAACAACTCTTCTAAAGAGCAGCTACACTAGAAACATACAGGGAGTTATTCACAGAGCTCTTAAATAACACCCACAATTGTGGTAGTTTGTTTTTGAGGTGTTTTGGCATGATATAGATGTCAATTACAATCAACAAAAACAATGTTCAAACATTTAATGTAGATAAATAGAAGGTTATGCACTATGGAGTGAAGAACAAATACAGTAAGCAACTTATACCCTAAATGGTACCTAATTATAGAAATCAAAGCAGGAGAAGGAATTGGGAATATTCATGGACTAAGCAACACTGCCCAATGTCAAACAGCAATCGCCAAGGCCATTGGCATGCATTAAAAGCAGACCTCATTCTCAGGATGAAAACTTAATTTTGCCTCTTTATAAATCAATGGTAAAAATGCACCTTGAATATGTTGTGCAATTTTGGGCACCTGTCTTAAAAAAAAGATATTATGGCATTATAAAAAGTGCAGAGACGGGCAATTAAATTAATAAGGAAAATGGAAGGTTTAAGTTATGAAGAAAGGCTAACAAGCTTAAACCTCTTTAGTTTAGAAAAACAGCACCTTAGAGGGGATCTGATAACTTTTTATAAATATATATGGGGCCATTATAAACCATTATCTGGAAACCTATTCATTAATAATACTATACAAAGGACACGAGGACACCCATTTAAACTGGACAAAAGGAAATTCAGCCTAAAGCATAGGAAAGTTTTTTTACAGTGATAACAATAAAACTGTGGAATTCTCTGCCTGTCGAAGTGGTTGGGTCAGAGACTGTACAGATGTTTAAACAACTACTGGATGACTTCCTGCAAAAACATAATACTGAGGGTTATAATATTAAATATGTGAGTAAAAGCTGCTTGATCCAAGGAGATATCTGATAATCATCCGAGGTCAAGACGGAATTTTTCCCCAAATGTTGCATTTTGGCATGAGCTTCAGACTTGGGTTTTTGTCTACTTTTGGATCAACAGCAGTGGGTGTTGTATGATAGGCTGAACTCAATGGACACATGTCTGTTTTCTGCCTATGTAACGTATGTAATGGAAGGGAAACAGAAAAACAAGGAGAGGTGGAGGGAAGGGGTGATCAACAATACATCTTACAAAGCAATAAATATATGATTATAACATCATTCAGTAAGACAGTGAAATATGATGAATATCATCATTAGTAAGTTACAGGAAATCAAGAATATGTGTTTAATTGTCTACACATTATGTAATAAAGGTGATGTCCCACAATGCCCACTGATCTTGTTTGACAGGACTATACTGAAGTCTTGGAGGGCCATTGTTTACAAAATCGAAAGTGTGAGATAAGATTTTGCACCTTTGAATTCTAGGGAAAATGAGTTTTTTCCAGCTAGGGAAAGCAGTTTCTGATGTCATCACACCCAAGCATGTTGATGGCAGTGATCGGGGACAGTCCCACAGCAAGGCTGACATAAAATATGTCAACCCATTGTAGGAGCATGCAGCAATCAGACAAATCTTTAATGCAATCAGTACGTCATCCACATATGGAAAGCAATCCCAACGATGTTTTGTGTCCGCCTCCATAAAGCAGTTAGGCCTTTGGTGGCTGAAACAACACTGTTATTCCTGTCTACCACAATTCAATTAAGCACCCTATTTACAGTGTACACTGAGTTGCCCACTGACCATTCTGTTTAGTTAATACCAGGTTTTGGTAATGTGTAAAAGCTTCTTTCTGGCATAAACTGGAACTACATGCTATTTAGTGTCTCCCAGTACATTTGTGCTTCATGTTCAAAGTATAGGAGATATACAAGTACAATACGCAGGTATTACAGATTTCTGTTACCACTTGCCTTACAATATCTGATAGGGCCAGCAATTATTACTGGTCTATGCTGTCACATTTCCACTGGTTGCAGTCTGCCCCCTGGTGGTGAGAAGGATCCAGGTCTGCTCTTCCTGTCTGGGTTTGGCTATACTGCCTTATGCTGCTCCTGGGTTCTACTGTGCTGTTCAGGTCTGGGGTAACATGTCCCAATTAACCAAGGCCTGTTCCTTATTTAAATGCCAGCGGCACAGGGGCTCATTGGCCTGGCATGAGTTATAGTGGTGACTTCAGGGCCTGTGTGTTCTAGTCCTGTTCTTGTGTTGCTGCAAGCATACATGTTCTATGGTATTGACCTCGGCTTTCTTTGACTACCCATTCTGCTTGTTCCCTGTTTATATATATACAGTTGTGTTCAAAATTATTCAACCCCCAATGCTGTAAAGGGTTTTAGGGAATTTAGTGTACATTTGTAATTGTATTCAGAATGAAATCCTACAAGGACTTTTTAAAGAACCATATGCAACTAAAATGACATCAATTGGTTTTGTAATACAGTAGTAAATGTTTCTTTTGTGAATTCTTCATTGACACAATTATTCAACCCCTTAAAGATTACCACTCTGAAGAACAGAGGTTCATTCAAGTGTTTTCAATCAGGTATTGAAAACACCTGTGGATGTCACGGAGCAGCAATAAAGCATAATAAGCACCAATTAGGCAGCTTTAAAATGACTGTGATACTCAGCTCCTTCTAGACATTTACTGGTGTGGTTACAAACATGGTGAAGTCAAGAGAATGGTCCAGGAAGACAAGAGAAGAGGTGATTACTCTTCACAGGAAGGGCAATGGCTATAAGAAGATTGCAAAGATGTTAAACATACCAAGAGAGACCATAGGAAGCATCATTCGCAAATTCAAGGCAAAGGACACTGTTGAAACGCTACCTGGTCGTGGCAGAAAGAAGATGCTGACTTCGACTGCTGTGCGCTACCTGAAGCGTAGAGTGGAGAAAAGTCCCCGTGTGACTGCTGAGGAACTGAAAAAAGTTGTCAGATGTGGGTACTGAAGTTTCAGCTCAGACAATACGGCACACACTGCGTAATGAAGGCCTCCATGCCAGAACTCCCAGGCGCACCCCCTTGCTGTCTCCAAAGAATAAGAAGAGTCGACTGCAGTATGCCAAAAGTCATGTGGACAAACCACAGAAGTTTTGGGATAGTGTTCTGTGGACTGATGAAACAAAATTAGAACTGTTTGGGCCCATGGATCAACGCTATGTTTGGAGGAGGAAGAACAAGGCCTATGAAGAAAAGAACACCTTGCCTACTGTGAAGCATGGCGGGGGGTCAAACATGCTTTAGGGCTGTTTTGCTTCTGCAGGTACAGGGAAGCTTCAGCGTGTGCAAGGTACCATGAATTCTCTTCAGTACCAGGAGATATTGGATGACAATGTGATGCAGTCCGTCACAAACCTGAGGCTTGGGAGACGTTGGACCTTTCAACAGGAAAATGATCCCAAGCATACCTCCAAGTCCACTAGAGCATGGTTGCAGATTAAAGGCTGCAACATTTTGGAGTGGCCATCGCAGTCACCTGACTTAAATCTGATTGAGAACCTCTGGTGGGACTTAAAGAAAGCAGTTGCAGTGCGCAAGCCTCAGAATGTGACTGAACTGGAGGCTTTTGCCCATGACGAATGGGCGAAGATACCCGTAGATCGCTGCAAGACACTTGTGTCAAGCTATGCTTCACGTTTAAAAGCTGTTATAACGGTAAAAGGATGTTGTACTAAGTCCTAAGATTGAATGTCACTTGGGGGTTGAATAAAACTGATAATGATGTGAGCACAGAAAAGACATTTGTGGTTATTTCATTATAAATGTTATGTTATATTTGTCTGACCTACACGTGCCTCTTTGATTTAATTGTAAGCAAGATGACTGAATGATCAAAATCAATGTCAAACTGGCCAAAACACTCAATTTCAGTGGGGGTTGAATAATTTTGAACACAACTGTATATATATATTACTGATCTGTTGCCAACCTCTGTGTGTCTGACATTCCTCCTGGTTCTGTATACCCCGACTCTGATCCTGACTATTCTTGTAAGTTCCTTGTTTTATGTATTTAGTTCTCCCTAGTTTGTCTTAGTATAGAGGCCAGTATAAGGACCTCTCTTAGTTTAAGATTCCTGTTTGTCTTGTTTAACCCTCGCCCTTCCTGCTCCTCTGGCTCTGTCATTCTTTGTGAGGTTTTCATTAGTCAGAGGCCAGATCAAGAACCTTACCCAGCTTAGGGATTCCTTTATTTTTCTTCCATGTCCTCCTGTCCCTTGTGTTACAGTCTGATTTATTCCTTGTCTGGAATCTGTATCGTTTATCTGTATTAAGCAAGCAGTTAACCTGCCTCAAGGGTTACATCCCTCCTTGTATCAAGTCCACACGATGGCCCAAGTTGGCAGTCAGCGTAACATACGCACACTCTTATGGCCCAGTTAGGGTAGTGGTCATACTATCTAGAGAAATTTGTGGGTGTCCCTAAGCCAGCTGAATGCAATTTCTGACATCTTACTCTTTTTTTCTGTAAATGATAAAGTACACACACACCATCCTATGCTGATCATGGTTAAAAGTACCTCTTTTTGAGCTGAACTGACAGAATCAATTGCCTTAGGTAAATCAATGTGATGGGCCTGGTGCCCCTTAGGAACATTTTACACAATGCAAGTGAAAAATCATTAAGAAGTATATGCACAATAACTTGAAAAATATTTATTGTTTTGTGAAAATAAATCGAAGACTCAAACTAACGAACATTATTATACACACCAAAAGAATTCTGATGATGTGGTTAACCTATTTACAGGAAATAAATTGCCCACAATGAGTAAAGAAAATGCTTTGAACAAATAAATTGAAGAATCACACGTAGAAAACACGATGCAGATGCATTTATGTAGCACTTTGCATTATTACACTTTTTTTTACAAATAAAATTTTATTGAGAAGAAAAACATGTACAAGCGAACATTATTACACTTTAATTCTGTAAGTTCATAATGCTTTGCCTCTACTAATTTGATGACATATGGTTGTGAGAAAAATATTTTTAAAAGGTATACCAGACGATAGCGGGGATGTAGAACAGCGAGTGAAGACACAAACCCATGGTGATGGGTATAAATGAATTTACTTAAAATAAATAATTACCGGTAAAAGGTTAACAGAAAGATACTGTATAAAAAAACTAAACAATAAAAACAAATACAAATAAATCCTGGACACTGCAAGGCTACCAATAGTCAGCATAGGTGATTGAATTGCATATGAAGATAAAGTCCCACAGTCACTATAACTCCAGGTAAACACATTGCTTGGCTTGCACAGCCCAGTGTCTTCAGGACAACAGCCAAAGCACAAAGAAAGTGATCACACCTTGGATCTCCTTATTGAATCCAAAGAAGATTGAACTAGAGTCTTTTCTCCACCTACCAAAATGGGTCCTAGTAGCTCTTGAATAGAAAGTGACTTTCCTGGGAGGGTTTAGCTGGCTGATGTCACATCCTGACAAAAGAACATGGTCAGATCTCGCCATCTTGTCTCTTTGGTAGACAAAAGAATAGTTTGCACTTTAGTGACACCTGGTGGAGGCCACAAGCATGGATATTTGGGGGATTATTCACTTATCAATATCCATTGAAGTATATCACTTCACGGAAATTCATATCCAAAACAATGGTGCAAAAAATAAAGATACATGCTCTGTCAATTGGTCTCCTGTGGTGTTGAAATCGATTCAGCAGCACTACAGGAGGCCAATTGACAAGGAACAATACAGTGCAGTTAATTTTTATTTTATTATTGTTATTTATATAGCGGCAACATATTCCGCAATGCTGAAACATATTCTGTAGCACTGAGGTGCAGATGGGCATCCCATAGAGAAACATTGAACGATTCTTCTATGCACAAATTGCCAAGCAGCTCCAAAACGGTAATTTAACCCTAGCTTGTAACCCTCATTTTTAATCCTACTCTAACAGTAATTGAACAGGATTTATTGTTTTTTTTAGTGATAAAAAATCTATCTGAAATAAGGAAATGAAATAACAAAACAAAGTATCAAATCGATCCGAAATAACAAAATTAAATAACAAATTCTGTTTCGGACTAAATTTATTCAAACTAAACAAATTTCTCAGCCTTGCATACCTTTACTGTTAGCAAAGAACAGGAAACTGTGGTTACAGTACACACAGGCTGACCGAAATTGGACAATAGAAGATTTGAAAAATGTTGCCTGGTCGTGATTTCAGCTGCGAAATTCAGATGACAAATTAACTAAATGGTGTTGAAGTAGGTCTATAACAGTTTAGCTATACCAGCATTGACAGACATTCATATTCCTCAGGGAAAGGACAGGGGGTAACCCTAATTTGGTTCATTTAAATAGGTGAGGACAGCGATTAAAACGTAGCATTTATTGTATACTTAAAAAATCTAAATAACAAAGCAAACGTACGTATACAACTGTGTCCCACACAAGCCATGTAGAAAACAAAAAAAATCAATGCCACATCGGGTGTAGATTATTTGTATGGGTAGGTGAGACACTGGAACAAAATGACAGACTAAGCTGTTTTTCCTTAGGACCCTATTCAACGTATTAAATCCAAATCGCTTACCATATGAATAGGTAATTGCATATTGGCAAACAACAAAACATGGGGTCAAACAAAAAAGGAGGTCTCAAAATTCACTTATTGTAGAAAGAGCGGCCCAATGCGGCCAGAATAGAGATCCTTAGAATGGTCTCATAGAACAGTGAAATAAAGAGACTGACTATAAAGGATAAACATTGCTGTCATTGAATCCAAAAAGATAAAAATGTTCAGAAAACAATTTATCCCATATCAGGTGCTCGACATGTTTCGCTGCTAGGGCATCCTCAGGAGAAAAATTTCTGGTACTGGTTGGGAGTATAATCTACACCCGATGTGGCATCGATTTTTTATTTTATTTTCTACATGGCTTGTGTGGGACACACAGTTGTTTATGTATGTTTGTTTTTGTTAGTTTGATTTTTTTAAGTATACAATAAATGCTACGTTTTAATCGCTGTCCTCACCTATTTAAATGAGCGAAATTCAGATGGTAGGGTTAGAATTTGGGGTAAACAATATGAAAGCCTGGAACCATCCTGCCTTTATCAACAGTTCAGGCAAGTGGTGGTGTAATGGTGTGGGAGATATTTGTTTAAACACCACTGCCTACCTGAGTATTGTTGCTGACCATGTCCATCCCTTTATGACCACAGTGTCCCCATCTTCCGAAGGCTACTTCCAACAGGATAATGCACCAAGCTGAAATCAGCTCAAACTGGTTTCTTGACCATGACAATGAGTTCTCTGTATTCCAATGTCCTCCACAGTCACCAGATCTTAATCCAATAGAGTACCTTTGGACTGTGCTGGAATGGGATATTTGCATCTTTGATGTGCTATCATGTCAATATAGATCAAAAGCTCTCAGGAATGTTTGAAACACCTTGCTGAATCTATGCCATGAAGAATTAAAGTAGTACTGAAGGCGAAAGGGGGTCTAACCCGGTACTAGCAAGGTGTACCTAATAAAGTGAAAAACAATTAAGTGACAATAAATATGATTTATCATGGAAACATATGATTAAACACCTGAATAAAAGCTTTATAATATATGAGACCAATGGAAATACAGTTCTCTCTGCAAAAATAATGCAAAAATGGTGTTCCCACATGTTGCCCCTCAACCCCCCACAACCATACTTAAGATAATTAGTCCTGTTTGCTCACAGGAGTGCATAGCACTAACTGGTGTTATTTGTGATGTGAGAACACTTTTGTGTATCGCAGCTGCATGTTGATACACTTGTCTTCACCGCATACTGTTATAGATCTTATTTGAATAAGAGGTCATCACTGGTTTTACTTGCTTCATAAAATTGTTGTTGTTTTCTAGACATGTGCACAGCACAAAATTTCGTTTTGAACTAATGGATTAGTCCTAAAATACAATTTATTTAGTTGCTAAAGAAATTCGTTTTCAGTTCTTTAGTATGAAAACTAATTTCGTTCATCCGAAAACCAGTGGATACAATTACTATTGTAGTGGCTCCTCAGAGGGCTGAGATCGTTGCTTGTTACAGTATCTCTCACTCTCAACACAATGTTACATAGCTGGTGCTAACTTAGCCATAGCTGTTGTAAACTTCCCAGAGCCATTATAGCCTATGGAGGTTTTCAGTTTACAACAGCTCTGGTTAAGTTAGCACCAACATTGTAATACTGCCCCGTGTCAGGCAAAGCTGTTACAGTAACTGACTGCAGCTCATCACAGCGCTCAGAATTTCAGTAAAACTAGTAAATAATATTTTTATGTATAAGAGGTTAGAACAATATTATTTCCTTGTTTTACTGAAACTCTGAGCGCTGTTACAGTCAGTTACTGTAACAGCTGAGCCTGATAGATTGTACTGAGAGATAATGTAACAAGCAGCCGATCTCAGCGCTCACAGCCACTGGATTTAAAGGGCTAAAAAAAAAAAGGCTCTTCTCTGTATAATGTTTAGAACATCCTCCTGCATTAATTAATACCCCTCTCTGTATAATGTATACAACATCCACCTGCATTAATTAATACCACTCTCTGTGTAATATATAGAACATCCTCTTGAATTAATTAATGTCCCTCTGTATAGAACATCCTCCTTAATTTATACCTTTCTCTGTATAATGTATAGAACATCCTCCTGCATTAATTAATGCCCCTCTCTGTATAGAACATCCTACTGCATTGGCATGTGGAGGGTGCACAACTTCAAATGTTGCGATGTTGCGCTCTTCATTGCTGGTCTCCTTCACTCATCAACGTAATATCACAAAAAGGACTGACACTAAAATGTAGTGCATTTTATTTTAGTTTCTTTCGTTTTTTGTACTGAGCAGTTTCGTTTCTCTTGAGTTATACGAAAACGAAATTATCCCAAAATTCGGACTAAACCGTTTTAGTACTAAAACGAATGCACATGTCTATTGTTTTCCAAAGTCGTCCTAAACAGACCCTTAGGTTGCCTAACCCTGCATACTGCCATTCCAATTATTATTATTATTATCATCATTTATATCGCACCAACAGTTTCTGCAGCGCATTACAATAAACAAAGGGAGCGAGATACAGATAAACGGACATGCAGGGCTGGATTAATATAAGGGCAGATGGAGCAGCAGCTCCCGGCCCATGCCTCAGAATAGACCCAGAGAAAGGATAACTATCAGGGTTATTCAAAGAGAATCGAAAAGTCACCGCACGATTGGTGACTTTTCGTTCTCTTCAATTCGGTGCGATTCAGCGATCCCATTTCGGCGACCCTGTGGTGTATTCAGCAAGCACCACAGGGCCGTCGTAGTGCAAAGAAAAGCCTCCACAAACTCGACGAACACTCACCACAAAACCTAGCGAACGTACACCGAAAACCGCAAAAACATCTGGATTAACCCCGCCGAACACGCCGGGGGAAACCCGAGCAGCCGCTGATCACAGCGCAGAGAAGCCATCGGAAAAAGCCGAGACCGCAGATGAATGGAGTGAGAAAAAAAAAACAGTACGCTTGAATGTTTAAAAAGTGAAACACAGTTTGCAAAGAAACTACAGAACGAAAATGTCTGCAATTGACATATAATGTCCAATGAATTATAATAAAAAGGACGGTTACAGAAAAAAGAAAAAACGATTTAAAGAAAAAATCCCGAAAAATGCCTAAAAGATCCTAAATAAATCTATAAATAAAGAGATTTTTTACTGCAGAATATTATAGTCAACGGTTTATTAGATATTGAATTAAAACAGGAATATTTTTAACATTGAAGCCTATGGGATTCGCCTGAATAAACCTGTCGAATGAAACCACCAAACAGCAGAGCAATTCGGCAACTTTTCACTGCTGTTTTTTCTTCACTGAATAGACGAAGCATTGCTTCACTATGGGGATTTCACTGCCCTCGAACAGGCACCGTATGTGCAGGCATTTCCCCAACATATGGCGAACTGCCTGCTCTCTGGATAGCCGAATGGCCAGGAAAGGTAACCATACGCTGAATTTCAGTGTTCGGTCACCTTTCCGCCACAATTTGGATCTCTTTGAATAACCCCGCTAGACTGCATTTGGAACCCTGTATCTCCAACTTCATAGCAGCTACAGGGTCAAGTGAGGTGTCACTGGAAAGGCCTGAGCAGGTTTTAAGTAAAATAAATAAAATAATAAATATTTACTTTTTCCAACAGTAATATTTTTCACTTTTCAATTATAAAGTAAACAATGAGGCTGCACTAACTATCCATCACATTTCTCATATCACCAACAAGTGTGGAGGTGATGGGTGATGGTACAATCCTTTGTTATGAATTGTTACATCAAAAACCTAAACCGACGCACTACAGCGAAGAGCACTGCAGGGAACTTTGGACCCCTGCTTCACTAATCTTTACACCTCACAAGGTCAAGTGAGGTGTCATTGGACAGGGCAGAGTGTGGCCTTTGCATTAATACCAAATCTGACCATGTAAAATCTAAAAGAAAAGAAAACAATTTTTATTTATTTTTAGTTCCAAAGCGATGGCATTGTCCATTTGTCACGTATAAAATGAGCAATACTCCCCTTCTCATTTCCCACGCTGGGAGCAAGGTCAGTGTTTTATACATAGTCATATTATTCGTAAAAAAATATTTTCCAAAACACAAGGGAAATATTTCATTTTTTTTTTTCATTTTTTGGTTAAAATTTTATATTTTCTCAGAAAAATGCAGTAACAGGTTCCCATTTAACATTTTTTTTAACAAGAATGCCCTATAGAATATATAACCACAAAGGTTTGGATGATAAAATGGGAAGAAAAAAGTTACACTCTTTAAATAATTGAAATCTGAATGAAAAATTAATCATACAGTATCTGCCTGGTCAGATATACCCGTATCTGCACTATTAAATAACCAAAAATATGTTTTCATTTCACTAAATTACAAAAAAAAGCCCACCAAAATATTCAGCTCCAGGCCCATAGAGATCTTAATCTGGGCCTGCGGACATGGGCCTGCTCATAGGAGCTTATGCACATTACATTCACAGGGCCCATACAGGGCCATGTCACCGACCTAACCTCTTCCTGTTGCAGATTTCACCTTCAGTCTATCCCTGATTTTGACTTTCCAGATTGCCAAGAATGCAACGTTCTAGCTTGGAAAATCTGGGCATCTGTGAGCAAGAAAGGTATTTAGCCTGCGCATACTGTAGCCATTATCTGTTTTGTATATAACATCATCTAATAATATTTGCTAATTTGACACAAATGTGGCAAAGTGAATTCTATATCAAGTAAATAAAGAATAAGCTACCTTATTTCTAAGTATATTCTTAAAAATTGGGTGATTAATAAACATTTAGTTTCTTTTCCAAATCAAAGAAGATTACAGAGAGATTTTTGATGCACGCGAATTTATGATAAACAACATCTGGAGCAAAATGGATGAATTAAATCAGGAAAGCAGAAATACGTTGATGAGTAAATTGACACAGATTGGAAAATGCAAGCTACAGCATGAAATTTATAACAGAGCTGTCACTTGTGTCATGTACCTGTGACAAAATGGGTTGGAAATACTAGCTTTCATTACATTTGATTTTATTTGAATAATTAGTACTTACATAGTGTCAACATATTCTGCATTACTTTACAAAAGGTAAATTCTATAAAGAGACAGTACAGAGGGCTTGCTGGGGATAATCGTCCAACAAATACAGCACTTTATACAACTGTTTTGCCAGACATCCTTTTGACCTATAAACTAAAGGAATAAAAAAATGTGAGACAAAGGAGAGCAGGGGAGATGGGAAGCTTGTTGCTCGATGACTTGTAGAAGGCAATCCTATGAAGAAAATGTATTTATTTATAAAAGGATTTTACCAGAAAGGATACATTGAGATTTCTCTCATTTTCAAGTATGTCCTGGGTTCAAGAACATTGAATTGTTACAGTTGTTACAGAATTACAAAGTAATAAAATGCAAGATATTAAAAACAAAACACAAATATACAGATTAACACAGAGAATAAATATGTAAGAAATCTACTCATATGCTACATGTTTACAGGTGCATTCCGTATTGAGGTATGTTAATAGGGAACTCTTAAGTGACTTTAGACTGGGGGAAGGTTTGATGGTGTCTAGGAGGTTATTCCATAATTGTGGTGCTCGGTAGGAAAATGAGGATCGAGCCACTTTCTTTTTGTATTGTGGTATTGCAAGTAAGGTGCTGGACCTGAATCGGAGGTTATAGAATGAGGGAACTGCTGGGGGAAGCAGCCTATTCAGGTAGGGTGGTAACTTCCCAGAAAAGCTCTTAAACACCAGGTGTCATGGTCCTCGCAGTCGCCGCCGCCGCCGCCGCAAAGGCAAGACTAGAGCTACTGCGCACTGACATTCCTTGGGCAGCACATGAAAGGTGCTGCCCTAGATTTTAAAACCAGACTTCTGAGCCAGCTCTGCACTACAGATGCACCTAATTAGCCAGCCTGACTGATTCCATATAATGGAACCGCGCCCCTCCCAAAGGGCTTCAGCATCAGTTTCCACTCCCTAAGAGGAGCTTGTGCAGCCAGGAGCCTGTCCTGTTTCAACCCAGAATTCTGATTCAACGTGTACCAGACCCCCTGTCTGCTTAAACGGATTTGTCGCCTTCTGTATTCCTGGACCTATGGACTCCATTTGACTACCCTTCCAGATTATCCCTTTGGCACCACGCAAGATTTCCTCACCACTTCACCTGGAACCCTGCTTCACCTGTTACCCCCCCCTTCCACTTCATCCAAGGACTCCTTCATACAGATATTCTGCTTATTGTTTATTCAACTGCCGGACTCCCTGTTTACTGGACTTATTCTACATTCCAGAAAACCCTGCTCTCAGCCCTGTTCCTGTGTTATCCCTCTGTCTGTAAGTTAACCTCTTGTGTCCTATCTCATTCTCCTATTGTATGCATTGTCAGCCCTGCTCCAGTTTTGCTTATTAACCCCTTATTAACCCATTTCATGTCTTAAAAAAACACATTTTTCTTTTCTGTATTATTACTATTTTTTTTTTTCTTTACTTTAAACATGGTCATCTTTGGTATCATTGGAAAGGCCATGCTCTGGCCTTTCTAATGATACCAAATATGACCCTGCTAGCTGAAAACAGTCGGGAGATATCTGGGTTCAAAATCCTTATCCTTACCTACAAAACCCTCACTAACGCAGCACCCCACTACCTGTCCTCACTAATCACCAAATACACCCCAGCCCGCTCCCTAAGGTCAAACAGTGACCTGCGCCTAGCTTCTCCCCGCATCACCTCTTCCCATGATAGACTGCAGGATTTCTCACGCGCAGCCCCCACTCTCTGGAACGCTCTCCCTCGTACTGTCAGACTTTCCCCTAACTTCTCTTCCTTCAAATGCTCCCTTAAAACATTCCTATTTAGGGAAGCCTACCACAACTCACTGACACAACCATCAATCACTCTCACCTTACAGTCCTCTCTTCCTGTTTCCAACCCCATCCCTCCTAGATTGTGAGTTCCCACGGGAATAGGGCCCTCATCTCCTCCTGTACTGTTTGTCAAATGTTGTTCAATGTATTGTAACCCTGTCTATACTGTGCTTATTGTACAGTGCTGAGGAATATGCTGGCGCTTTATAAATAATGAATAATAATAATAACCCTTATCTTTCCTTAGGAGTCATAAGGACGTTCCCCACACGTCCTCAGCAGTGAAAGGGTTAAGTTAGTTTACTTCTCCCTCTCAGGCCCTTAACCTGCATATTCTATGGTTAACCCCTTCTTGCCTATTTCTCAGCTTTCCCTTTGTTAGGCAGCCCTCTTCCTATCTTTCCCATCATCCTATGTTTGTTATATCCAACAAACCCATTATTATTTGAAACATATTGCCTGCTTCGTGTCACTGCAACCTGGGCTCGCACCCTCACCCACCTAGCCTGGCTGGCCCTGACACCAGGTTGGAAAGGTGAAGGGTGCGTCTGGATTCTAGCGACGGCCAGTTTAGTTCTTTTAGCATGTCACAATGGTGGGTTCAAGTTGGGGTTTAAAACGGTTGATCAGGAAGAAAAGAAGGCACCAGGAATTGAAAGGTATACTATCAGCATGAAAACATGGTGGGAGCGAGAGCTGTACAGAGGTGAGATGGCAAGGATGGCTGGAGTTATTGAGCCTTGCATAAAAGCCAATGAAGGTTTAAAAGCCTACTCCAAATGGATCCAAAGTGTTTATGGCAAGGGATAAGAGACAGAGGAATAGATAAGAGGTGAAGGCTGGTAATGTGTTTCATACAAGACAAAAAGACTAAAGGAAGTGAAAAAATATTGTCTGCCTAAATATGAATACATGCAGAAACAATACATGAACAGTAATTAATATTAAAGCCTATTACTTCAATGAAAATCTAAACAATAACATATGAAACCCTAGAAACTTTTGGAAAACCATAAGTAACATACAAGCACCCCCTGTCCACTCTCAGCTGGCTGCTGTCAAAGTAAACAACCAAACCCTGCAACACCCCCTAGATGTAGCAAATGCCTTTAATGATTATTTTGTTGGATTTGCCACCACCCTGATTTCTAAGCTAGGAAATGACATGCAACCCTCCAACTGTGCAAAGACCCTGTATCAGACAGGAATTCAGTTTTAGACCAGTGCCTGTCAGTGTCGTTAGTAAACTTCATCCGTAACCAAAAAAATTAAATACCAGTCTGGACCTGATCAAATACCAGCAATGCTGCTGAAAATCAGTGCACCGGCAATTGAAAATCCTGTCGCAACCCTAATCAATGAATCACTGGTGACTGAATATATACCCAAACTCTGGAAGACTGCAAGAGTGGTACCTATCCATAAAAGTGGTGACAGTACTTTGGTATCCAACTACCGTCCGATATCATTGCTCCCTGTAATGTCAAAAATTTTGGAAAAATGCATCTACACACAATTATGTGATTATTATCAATATTGGAACTACTTAACCACGGATCAATCCGGCTTTCGTCCAAATCACTCAACTACAACCGCCCTTTTAAAAGTCTGCAATGATATCCAAGCTGGCATGGAACAAGGAAATCTAATTGGAGAAATTTTCCTTGATTTTGCCAAAGCCTTTGACACAGTTGACCATGGCATCTTGTTAAAAAAAACTTAAAGACTCTGGTATTGGTGATCGCATGCTAACCTGGTTTCAATCATATGTATCTGATCGGTTGCAATATGTGTCCATTTCTGGCAGCTCCTCCCTCCCAGTCACGTCCGGTGTACCCCAAGGCTCGATACATGGCCCCCGGCTATTTACAATATTCATAAATGATGTGCCTAACATCTGGAAAGCCTCAACTGTACACATGTACGCAGACGACACTGTAATCTATACCAGCAGACCAACTCTCCCACAACTGGAGGCCGTGCTGCAAGAACAATTCACAGAGGTAGAAAATTGGATCAAACACAACAAACTTATTTTAAGTACTGACAAAACGGTAACGATGCTCTTTGGAACAGCACCTAAACTACATAAATTGCAAAATCCCCATCTATGTGTTGGGACAAAATCAAATGGCACGTTGACCACAGTCACTTCTCTCAAATATCTAGGTATGTGGTTAGACCCAAATCTATCCTTTGGCCCCCACATCGAAAAACTCTCATCTAAAATTTACCCCAAACTAGGTGCCCTGTACAGAAACAAATCCTGCCTGAACCCCACGGTAATAAAGCAAATTGTACAACAAATGCTTATGCCAGCTATTGATTACGGATATGTAGTGTATGCAGCGCCACCGCAAACACAACTTCAGAAACTTACCACATTGTATAACTCATGCTGCCACTTTGCGCTACAATGTAACTACATGACCCACCATTGTGACATGTTAAAAGAGCTAAACTGGCTGTCGCTGGAGTCTAAACGTACCCTTCACCTTTCCAACCTGGTGTTTAAGAGTTTTTCTGGGAAGCTGCCACCCTATCTGAATAGACTGCTTCCTCCAGCAGTTCCCTCAACCTATAACCTCCGATCCAGGACCAGCACCTTACTTGCAATACCACAATACAAAAAGACAGTGGCTCGGTCCTCATTATCCTATAGAGCAGTGGTCCCCAACCCAGGCCCTCAGGGCCCACTAACAGGCCAGATTTTGCAGATCACCTTGGGGAAATGCAGACTGAATCCTGCAATCACTGAGCAGCAAATCATAACACCTGTGCTGTGCTTCTGATATCTGGCAAACCTGGCCTGTTAGTGGGCCCTGAGGGCCTGGGTTGGGGACCACTGCTATAGAGCACCGCAGTTATGGAATAAACTCCCAGATGCCATCAAATCTTCCCCCAGTCTAAAGTCACTCAAGAGCTCCCTATTAACATACCTCAATATGGAATGCACCTGCAAACATTAACATAATGACTATTTCCTACATATATATTTTCTGTTAATGTGTATATTTGTGTTTTTTTTTATATCTTGTATTACTTTGTATTTCTGTAACAACTGTAACATTTTAATGTTCTTGAACCCAGGACGTACTTGAAAACAAGAGAAATCTCAATGTATCCTTACTGGTAAAAATCCTTTATAAATAAATAACTAAATAAATTAAAGCAGAGTCAATGTGGAGTAAGGTAGGAGGAATATGAAATAACCACAAACGGCATCTTGATTGCATTCATTGTATACCTTGGTTACATGGATAACAGGGATCTTAGTACCAGGAGAGCTAGTCAGTATGCCAATATCGATACACAAAGCGAGTTCGTCAGGAATAGGGATGAGCTGTTCGGTTCGATCTGTTCGGAGTTCGCATCGAACATCGGCCGCTCGACAGTTCGCGAACTTTGAACTTTTTGGGACGTTCGCCAAAATTTCGAAAGTTCGAATTTTTTTTAAAAAAAAAAAGTATAAAAAATGCTTTATTTCTAGATTTGTTTTGTATTTTTAAAGAGACTCTTTACTGCAGAATATTATAAGCAACGGTTTATTAGATATTGAATTAAAACGGGAATATTTTTAACATTGAAGCCTATGGGATAAAACAGCGTCACAGATGTGCCCGGCGGCCACGTGATCGCATCACTGCCCAGCGACCGGACATTCAGGATAGGTGAGTATCGCGGCGCACCGGAGGGGAACGCTGGCCGCATGCTTTTCATGCACGCGGCCAGCTTCCCCAGCGTTCGAGCTGGGGGGCAAATCCATGTGAGCTGGGGGCAAATCCATGAGAGCTGGTGGCAAATCCATGAGACCTGGTGGCAAATCCATGAGACCTGGGGGTAAATCCATGAGACCTGGTGGCAAATCCATGAGACCTGGTGGCAAATCCATGAGACCTGGTGGGAAAATCCATTAGACCTGTGGGGCATATCCATCAGAGCTGGGGCATATCCATCAGAGCTGGGGCCAAATCCATGAGTGCTGAGGGCAAATCCATCAGAGCTGGGGCATATCCATCAGAGCTGGGGCCAAATCCATGAGTGCTGGGGGCAAATCCATCAGAGCTGGGGCAAATCCATCAGAGCTGGGACAATTCCATCAGAGCTGGGGCAATTCCATCAGAGCTGGGGCATATCCATGAGTGCTGGGGGCATATCCATGAGTGCTGGGGGCATATCCATGAGTGCTGGGGGCAAATCCATGAGTGCTGGGGGCAAATCCATGAGACCTGGGGGCAAATCCATGTGAGCTGGGGGCAAATCTCATATAAATTGTTATATGAGGTCTGTTCTTATTGGAAAGCGTCACATGACATTAAATAAAAGTATCGGTACTTGGTATCGGTGAGTACTTTTAAAAAGTATCAGTACTCGTACTCAGTCTTAAAAAAGTGGTATCGGTGCATCCCTATTAGGCACTGTAGAGGGCAGCCTGCAGGGGCCTCCCAAGGATCCCCTTGAGGAGCATGTGGCTGCCGGATGACAGAGCTGCGACTGTGCGGGCTAGCTGCCCGGGTGCGTGTGGCAGCGACAGGCAGCGCAGCGCAGGGAGGGAGCCACTGCATCTGCGGCCACGGCAGACCCCCCCCCACAACCAGGATCCAGGGAGCCCCCACTGACCACCAGGCTAAGGTAAGGCGACACATTTCTAAAAAAAAAATTTAATCCGAGGACATTTTTAAATGTCCCCGGGAACGTAAAATAAAACTTTTTTCTCTTTCTCTACCTGGCTGAATGTATTTAATTATATATATTAGATACATTCAGCCAGGTAGAGGGGGGTCTCAGGCAGTGGTTTGTTTTTTTGTGTATATTTTTAGCAAATTTATAGGGGAAGGTAAGGGCAGGTATGATATATATATAGATATAGATAAGATTTATATCTATATTCTTATAAATATATATATCTACAGACTTGTATTACACACACATTTTGGCAACTAATTGCCCCCCCCCATTTGGCTGATCCCTCCAGAAGAAATGTTGAACCCGATAGAGCAGAGAATAATATATATATTATCTGCTCTGTCGGGTTCAACATTTCTTCTGGAGGGATCAGCCAAATGGGGGGGGGGGCGCATTTAGTTGAGATTGTCCACATGCCACCCCCCCATGTGCATATGTGTATATATGGTCTGAGGTCTGTGGGTGGGTGTATGAATATATATCTGCCTGTTGATATATACGTATATATAGGTCTGCTGTTGATATATATACGTATATGTCTGTGTGTGGTATCAATGCATCCCTACTCTATACACGGCACTCCGTGTCCCTATAATATATATGATCAGGGGTTACCTTTTTTATATTTTTATACTATTCCTATTAAATTAACAGTAATTTTTTATGTATTTTATTCAGTAGAAACTTTTTTTGCCTAATATAACATGTGCTTTGTGAAAATAAAACGGTTTTGTGTGTACATTTTAATTTAGTTAGTGGATTCCTGTCCAGTGCGGTGAGAAGCAAACGTAATGTAGTGTAGACACGCTGCGAGGCGGAGCGGAGTGAAGTCAAGCCTGCAAAATGTTTGCTTCTCTTCACTTCGCTACGCTGTGCGTTGCTACACGCTCAGTGTATAAGTATCAGTGAATAAGTTTGTATACTTGTTACTGACCCTGCTTGTTCTGAGGACCCGATCTGTTGCCGACTTTGCCTGCCATTTGACTATTCTCTCTGTGTATTCCCTGCCTATTCTGTTTGCTTCCTGTTGCTACTGGTGTGCACCGATTCTCACCATATACAGTATCGCAGTACAAGTGCCTAAACATTGCTGACCCGGTTTTGTTATAGATGCTGATGTAACTGAATAGATCGGGGATCTCTTCTGCATTACCAAAACCTCCACCACTGCACTCTTCCACAATAACACAGAGGGGTTACTTACGGTGTGAAGGCACTTGCTGCCACCAAAGGCACAATATTTGGGTGCACTGCCAATGACGCCTATTCATATCCTTTTAATATTTGACCGAAGGGTCCAACCCTGCCCTCTTCCACAATACCACAGAGGGGTTACAGTGTGACGGCACTGTTGCCGACACTAAAGGCCCAATTTTAAAACACCTATTTTACTTTCATCCAAATCCTGCATAAGTTTCACCATAATTTAGCCAAAAAAATCACTAAACTTGTTCTGCGTGTCCTAAAAGGTCTCTTCTTTTCATACAGGCTGCCGCCCCAAGCAGTTGTTTAGGAATAGATTAAAGGAAAAACATTTACCATCATTTGAAATGTCATTTTTTTGTTTTTAAATGTTTCTATACATCCTACAAATCCGCCACTTCACGGGCAGGTTATGGGGACCTCCTAGGCACAATATTTGAAGGATTTTTTCGTTTTTATTCTTAACCTTTATTTCACAGAAAACTCCCTGTTCCTTTAACCCTTTCGCTGCTGAGGCTTTTCCCGCCCCTGTGCTGAGGTCATTTTTACCGGTTTTGCTCATCATGTTTAAACGTGTTTTGAAGGCTTATTTTAGTATATGACCCAGACATATTATATATCGTTCTTTCCGTCAGACTCGGTAGATTCATAATATGTCATTATTATATGTATACGTTATGTCATGTCTGTATATTATAACAAAAAATGCAATAAAATATGTATTTTCATTAATTTACAATGTGTAAAGTGTTTTTTTTTCACATTTTAACATGCGAGCAATTGCGGTTATATTTTGTATGGGGTGCGCTTGTTAAAAAAATTAGAGATGGGGTCTCGTTACATTTTTTTTTGGGGAAAATTACACTATTTTTAACAAACGCACCGCATACAAAAATCGTTAGTGCAGCATCATTGTTCACATTATAATTGAAATGGGAACAATATTGCTGCATTAACAAACAAAAAAAATAAAAAAAGTGTTTATTTTTTTTTATAATTCTTGTTTTTAATTTTAATTTTTTTTTTTTTACCAAATTTTTCACAGTAGTGTTTGGTATCGTTGGAACGGCCATGCTCTGGCCGATCCAACCATACCAAACTTTAACCCCTAGCTGCCACGGATCGGGAGATAGGGAGTTCATTGGAACTCCCTATCTCCACAGTTGGTGGCAGTTAGGGGTTAAGTCCAGGACTGGCGTCACCGTGCTATGCACGATGACGCCAGTCCTCAGGGGTAGTTCCCGGAGGCTTGGCCGACATCCAAGATGTCGGCCAGCTCCGGGAAGGATCGCGAACCGGTGCTTTTCAGCGCCGATTCGCGATCCAGTTCCCCAGGGGTTAATGCCAGGCACCATTTGGAAGGGCAGGCTGTGCCCTTCCAAATGGTGCCTGGGTTAACTCCCGCAGAGCCGCCGATCGGGAGGGAGAGAGGTCCGAAGGACCTCCCCCCCCTCCCTTTCAGGCGCCTCCTCCGCACATGCGGGGGGCGCCTGAATTAGGCGATGACACCTAATTCCGGCGGCTGCGGTCCCGGATGCCGGGCTGACATCGAGGATGTCAGCCCGCACCGGGGGGGCAAGCGATCGGCCGGAACCCGGCCGAACGCTGACCCCAATTGGAGGACGCGCTGAGCGCGTCCTCCGCATACCAGCGGTAATGCTGAGGACGCGCTGAGCGCGTCATCAGCATTGAAGTGGTTAAAAAGTTTTCTTTAAAACTTTTTGTTCTTGTTTCCTGTCCCCCAGGGCACTACCCGGACCCCCATACACCTTTTATGGCAAATATCTTGCATATATGCCCTCTTGGAGGGCACTCTAAAATTCCAACTTTTGAGTCCCATTGACTTGCATTGAGTTCGGTTCGTGTTCGAGTTCGAATCGAACTTTTGAAATTGTTCAAGTTCGAATGCGAACCGAACACGGGGTGTTCGGCTCATCAGTAGTCAGGAATAGCCAAGTCGGTACACAGAGCAGGAACGCCTGGAATAGCCAGGTTGGTACACAGAGCGGGGGTTCATCAGGAGTTGGCAAGGTCAATTACACAGAGTAGCCAAATACAAATGAAAGCACTGAGGGATAGTGGAATACCCATCCACGACCCATTTTCAATCCCAATTCCATGTTTGACAGTGTGTTCTTGGGGTCATAGGCAGCAATCCTCCACCTCCAAACACGGCGAGTTGAGTTGATACCAAAGAGCTTAAGTTTGGTCTCATCTGACAAAAACACTTTCACCCAGTTCTCCTCTGAATCTTTAAGAGAGTGATCCTAATTAGGGATGAGCTGTTTGGGTTCGGACGGTTCGGAGTTCGGCCCGAACTTTGGCAGTTCGAAAGTTCGCGATCTTTGAACTTTTTGGGTGTGTTCGGTTCGAGTTCGAAAAAAAAAAGAAATTTTGAAAAAAGTATAGAAAATGCTTAAAAAAATACTAAAAAATCTAGAAATAAAGAGACTCTTTACTGCAGAATATTATAAGCAACAGTTTATTAGATATTGAATTAAAAATGAATGTGTACGTGGAAAGATTATCAACTCTAAATGACCTGTGTTCACAAACGGGCATAACACCAGGTGTTTTTAGTCTGGTAATCAATTTGATACATTGTACACTATACTGAGGGGGTGGGGTGGTGTCTGCTTCTGATTGAGATTTGAGAATTAATTTCCCTCCTAAAACATCCTAATATGCTGCATTTAACTGGTGTTTGAAAAAAATTCAAAATAACATCTAAAGCAATGTTATTTTTCACCTCGGGATTAAACATTCACAGGGTTATTCAGAGAGCGGTGAAAAGCAGGAGAATAACTGGAGAAGTGAAACTTCTAGGTCAAAGTAGCCAAACCAGAAAAATTCTCCTATTTAACTCACTTTCCAAATTGGCTATTTGGTCTAGATTGTTCTGTTCTCCTGCCAGTTCTCCTGGCTTTCACCTCTCTCTCAGGGTTGTTCAGAGAAAGGTGAAAACCAGTAGAATGGCAGGAAAAGAGAACAATCTGGACCAAATAGCCGATTTGGAAAGTGAGATAAGGCTAGGGTCAGACTAACGCATTTTTCACAGCGACCGTCAAAAAGTGCGTCCGAACGCATTGCCGTATTTTTTTATGGAATGCGTGAAAACGGTCATACGATGCGCATTTTTGAGCGTGATTTTTTACAGATCCAAACCAGGAAACTTTGGGTGTCTGGACGTTATGTTGGCCGGACATGAGCAGGGTCTGACGTCTCCAAATCATGCACACACGCCGCTAGTGGACGCAGCGCACTCTGTACGTCCGTACTAGCGGTTCTTCGTTCTCGAAAAAATGCGTTCATTTTCCACTTGCGTTGCGCAGCCGGACTTTCGTGCGACCGTACTTCGTATATTGGCCGCCATTGCCCGTCATTTGCTGATAGTGCGGCCGTGATTAAGTGCGCCTAAACGCACGTTAAAAATTTGCTAGTCTGACCCTAGCCTAAATGGGAGAATTTTTCTGGTTTGGCTATTTTGACCTAGAATTTTCCATTCTCCAGTCATTCTCCTGCTCTTCAACGCTCTCTGAATAACCCTGACAGGGTTATTCAGAGAAAGGTGAAACTCAAATGTATAAAAGACACCTGAGAGCCAGAAATCTTGCTGATTGATAGGGGATCAAATACTTACTTCACTCATTAAAATGCATATTAATTTATAACTTTTTTGAAATGTGTTTTTCTGTTTTTTTTTTGTTATTCTGTCTTTCACTGTTAGAATAAACCAACCATTAAAATTATAGACTGATCATTTCTGCCACGGCCCTCGCTGTTGCTAGCGCAGGAAGGGCAAATCTGGCGCTGCTGCACCCTGAATACACCTGGGCAGTGCATGAAAGGTTCTACCCTAGGATGAAGTGGCTGCTCCTTCAGCTCAGTAACACGTTCAGGTGAACTTAATCACCTAGCCAGTATGTTCCTACTTAAAGGGACATGCATGCTTTGCTAGTGTGCTTTTAAAAACATGCTTTGCCTTTTGAGTGAGTCAGTAGTGTCATTTAAAAAAAAAAGTAAATATAATATTTTTTCATATTTACCTGCTTTTCTTTGGGTGTTTTCCACACCGACATCAGGAGGCACGTTAAACTAATCAATGAGTATGTATACCTGGGTATAGATAAAAAACACACTGAGCATGTGCGACTAACAGGGTTATTCAAAGCGAGCCAATCTGGCCCCGAAATGTAACCAGACACTGAAATTCCGTGTACGGTTACACTTTCTGGCCATTCGGCTCTTCAGAGAGCAGGTAGTTTGCCAAATGTTGGATGAATTGCCTGCACATATGGTGCCTGTTCGAGGGCAGTGAATTCCCCCATAGAGAAGCAATGGTTCATCTGTTCAGAGACCACCGAACAGCAGTGATAAATTGCCGAAATGCCCTGCTGCTCGGTGGTTTCATTCGACAGTTTTATTCAGGAGAAACCCATAGGCGTCGATGTTAAAAATATTCCAGTTTGAGGGGCGTGGCCTGACTCCGTTCGATGGTGGACGTGTAGCGCCGGAGCTCCGCACTAGAGACCCACTAAACACGAGGAAAAACGACTCACAGTAAGCGCAGCTGCAGCACAGGACCGGGGGAACCAGTGGAGCACAGTATGTCCTCCCGCAGCGGTACCAAAAAAGCGGGTTCCGCCGACTTTTTCGCGCCAAAGAGCCAGAAACAGCGCGGCATTGGGCCTCCCAAGATGGCGGCGGCTCAATCTCCTCGTCCCCGCGTGCATCTGCCTCCCCCGCTGACGACAGCTCAGGGATTGACGTGGTGACGGCCAAACTAGCACCTATGCTGGCAGCCCTTTCTGATGCACTATCGAATCGCCTAGACAGCGTGGCGGCGGACATTAAAAAAGATATCAAAGAAATAGGAGACCGCACAGACAGATTGGAAGCAAAGATGGCGGAATTTGCAGGGGCACATAATGTTCTGACAGAACAAGTGGAGGATTTACAATCTCAACTTCTGGGGCACTTACTAAAATTGCGGACTTGGAGGATAGATCACGTCGCCATAACTTGAAAGTGAGAGGTATCCCAGATTCGATATCAGCTCATGACCTTCCGGATTATGTTACTGAACTATTTCAACACCTCCTGCCTGAAGCCACCTCGGATTCCCTCCTGTTTGACAGAATTCATCGACTTCCTAAACCACCGTCAGCTCCGGCTAAGGCGCCTAAAGATGTCTTACTTCGTCTTCACTATTATAAACCTCGCGAGGACATATTGCGTGCCTTGAGACGTCCTGGGGCTCTAGCCCCGACCTACGATCATATTGCTATCTTTCCGGACCTGTCTCGCACTACCCTCCAACACCGGCGCAACTTTAAACAAGTGACAACGACGCTCCGTGATCGCAGTATCGCATACAGGTGGGGCTTCCCAACCAAACTGTTGATATCTCGCAACGGTGTTTTCCACTCGGTGACTTCCGTATCGGAGGGCATGCAACTCCTGAAAGATTGGGGAATGGAACCTGCTACCCCTCCGTCACAGCGGCAAGATCCTCCACCCCGCCTTGACCCGGAGTGGCACAAGAAGAAAAAGTGATTTGCTCTATGCTATTGATGTCTTGCGAATCTTCGGATTGCCACGTGCTTTGGGCAGAGGAAGAAAGTTCTCGGATATTTCATCGTCTTGACGGTATCGTATTTCGCCGAGTGTGCCTCCAGGGTCCCTTTTTTTTTTTTTTCTGTTGGTATTCCATGTTCCCATACACGTGACCCAGGTTTCGGGACTGTGGTAGCAGCTGGAGTTGATGGGTCCCCGCGTGCACGGCGCTGCTTTTTGTTCCTCCATCCGGGCGTCCTGTTGGGTTCATTTTTTGACCCCCCACTCTCGCTCTTTTTCAGAGTATGAGAAGTACACCCGCTTCTCGGGGCTTCTCAAGAGAGATTGTCTCTTTGAGACATGTACATAGTTTCTTCAACACCACTGTGGTGTTTTTTCTGTTTTTTGTTTCTATGTTGTTTTCTTTTTTCCTCATCGCCATTCCACTGACTGTTCTCAAATACGCTCGACCCGAGCCATGTGGGCTGCTTTGTTTATCCAAAATGTGAATTGGGGGCTCTGTTGGCCCAGGAACCGTATACAGTTTTGGTCTCAATTGTATGAAACTTATGTCCTTCAACGTTAGGGGCTTAAACGCTCCATTTAAAAGACATGCATTATGCTCAGAGATAAAACGGGGAGACCCAGACATGGTGTGTCTACAGGAGACGCACTTTCGTAGATTGTCTCACCCTTTGTTGCAGGTACCTCGATATACCACGCAATTCCACGCTACGGGCCCCACCAAGTCTAGAGGGGTGTCTATACTACTGCATGATAGAATGTCTTTTCAACTTCACAGAAAGCTGAGTGATCCGAAGGGCCGCTACCTTATCTTAGTGTGTACGATTAATCAGAAATTGTTCACTATATGTAATATCTATAGTCCTAACTCATCTCAAGTATCGTTTCTTAAACATGTACTGCTCAAAATGTTAACAGTATCAACTGGTGAGGTGATTGTGATGGGCGATTTTAATGTTTGTCCAGATTCGCTTCTAGATAGGTCAGCCGCCTCATACGCATACATTAGAAAACAATGTAGGGAATTGACGGACCTTCTGTCTCATTTTAATCTCTATGATGTGTGGAGGGTTTTCCATCCGGGCGAGAGAGGATATACTTTGTTCTCTCCACCTCACAATTCATATTCCAGAATAGATTTTTTTTGCATAAGAGGTTCTTTACTGCCTTCTGTTCGTGACTGCGACATCTCGAGCTTCACGCTGTCTGATCATGCCCCAGTATTCTTGACGCTAGCAGACGACTTCCCGGTGTTTAGCAGGCCTCCTTGGCGCCTCAACGACTCTTTTGGGCGATCCAGAGATATTAGCGGACCTGCAGTCCTCACTTGACAACTACTTCTCCGAGAATAAAGATTCTTCCTCGGATCCGACTATTCTCTGGAGAGCTCACAAGGCAGTTATGAGAGGGGTGTGCATTAGATGGGCAGCTATCAGGAAGAGACAACATATCGCAGATAGACTGGAGTTACTGACCCGTATAGACGCTTTGACCAAGGCCAACCAAACCCACCCGAATCCAAGCACGGCTCGGGAACTGGCCAAAGCGGGAGCGGACCTGACCGACCTAGACAGTACGACACATTTCTACGCATTACAACGCCTTAGAGCAAATAGATATTCGACCGCGAATAGGGTGGGACCCTCGTTGGCGCTCCGCCTCCGTACTCTGCAGCAATCAACCAGAACGTCCTTTTTGTTAAATAACCGAGGGGAAAGGATATATAAACCACAGGACATAGCGAACGAATTTGCGACATACTATCGGGCTCTATATAATTTAAGGGACGGGACCGCAGGCCCAGGACCTTCGATATCGGATATAAGAGGCTATTTAGACAAAATAAACTTACCGACTCTATCACAGACACAACGTGCCTCTTTGGCTTCCCCGATAACATGCGAGGAAATCGCGGAGGTGATTACGTCCCTACCTAAAGGCAAGGCTCCAGGCCCCGATGGGTTTACGTCCACTTATTACAGAACTTTCCATCAAACGCTACTTCCCCATATCCATGGCTTGTTTACCACTGCGATGGATAGTGGGAACCTCCCTTCTGAGCTACTGGGTGCCGCAATAGTCACCCTACCCAAATTAGGTAAACCTCCCACTAGTTGTCAAAACTTTCGACCAATCTCTCTGATAAATGTAGACCTTAAAATATACACTAAGATCCTGGCGAATCGCTTGGCATTGACTATCACGAGTTTGATCGGGATGGATCAGGTCGGATTTATACCCGGCCGTCAGGGTCCGGATAACACTCGTCGACTACTCAATCTCATTCAAGTGCTTACTTCGTCTTCTACGCCTGGTCTCATACTGTCATTGGACGCGGAAAAGGCGTTTGACCGAGTGCATTGGGGTTTTATGTCAGAGGTGATGGCAAAATTCTCTATCCCACCTGAGTTTGTTAAGGGGGTTTTTTCGGTTTATGCTTCTCCGTCTGCCACGGTACGTTTTGCGGGATTCCATTCTCGAGCATTTCCTATCACGAACGGCACAAGACAGGGCTGCCCGCTGTCTCCACTACTGTATGCGCTCGTCTTAGAACCTCTGGCTCAGATGATCAGGCAGTCCGATGAAGTAAGGGGCATAGAGGTGGGTCCGCAGACACACAAATTAAACCTATTTGCTGACGACGTCCTCCTTACTTTGACATCCCCTAACACTTCCTTAGAGGCTCTGACTAACATATTGCACGAATATGGTACATTTTTATCATAAGATTAATTTTTCCAAGACTCAGGCGCTGCCAGTTAATATCCCAGAGGACGTGCTGATTACACTAAAACAGGAATTCGCGTTTGATTGGAGAACTAAATTTCTCACGTATTTGGGTATCAAGCTAGCTCTTTCGGCTCAGGTCTTATTTGATATTAATTACGGAAAGTTGCTAATAGAAATTAAATCCCTATTGCGGTCTTGGCAGCCCCGACGATTGTCGTGGTTTGGTCGTATTGCGGCGGTGAAAATGACGATACTACCGAAAATTTTATATGTTTTTCGAGCCCTTCCTATTTTTATACCTAGAGCATTTTTTTCTACTTTGCAGGGAGTGGTTAATGCCTTCCTATGGAATTATCGGCGCCCCAGAATCAAATTTCCTGTCCTCTCACGCCGAATCGAGGGGGTGGATTAGGGGTACCGGATTTTGCAAAATATAGCCGAGCTGTACATGTTGCAGCGATGATAGTGTGCCTGGGCTATGCCTCCCGTCCTCAATGGGCGGTTATGGAGGCCACTACTCTGACCCCTCACGCTTTAAGGGTACTGTTATGGGTTCCCCCTCCGAATAGACCAAGGGGGATGTTCACATCTCTGTTTGCTACAACGACCCTCTCCTTGAGAATATGGGACAGTATGTTCCTGAAGATATCGGGGACGGGCCCCGTATCAAGAGCGGCACCACTGAGGATGTTTCAGTATATCCTTCCCCATTTTAATGCGCAATGTTGGGCGACGAAGGGGTTTTCAATTTGTGCCAATTAACAGATAAATGCGGGGTATTGGATTTTGCGTCGGTACAATCTAAATTTCACCTGCAGGACTCTTATTTTTTATCTTATTGCCAATTGCGTTCATACTTGAGGTCTCAGGGATTCGCAGCATTCTACTCGATCCATAAGCCGCCCTTTGACGTTAATTGAATCCCTGGGTGTCTCCCAATTGCTACCGAAAGGCTTAATCTCCATCGGCCTCAATGCAATCATGAAGGACAGGGAGCTACCCTTGTGGCGGTATCATTCTGCGTGGGAAAAAGATCTGAAACGTTCCATTGAGCCAGAATTGTGGGCAGCTGTGTTCCGTAGAGATGTGGGGGTGTCTAGAAACGCGACTCTCCTGGAAACAAGTAGGAAGGTTCTCTACCGATGGTACTGGACGCCGGATAAAACCTCTAAATTTGCTTCGTCCTCTTCTGCAGTATGTTGGCGTTGTAGTTCACAGACAGGTATTTATATGCATATCTGGTGGCAGTGCCCTCTATTGATTCCCTTCTGGACTATGGTGGTGGAATTTGCTACGGCAGTGGTGGGTACTCCTATTCCTATGGATCCCGGATTCATCTTGGTGGGACTGGGAGGCCCCAAGTTAACTAGGCAACAGTCCAGAATGACATTTCATATTATGTCCACCGCATTATTGCTGATAGCACAGAGATGGAAATCAGACACGGTCCCATCTATGGGGGCTCCTTAAGACGTACATGACTAGAGATAGGACTATGACAGCAGGGCTAACGAGTTTCTCTCGGTGACCCCCCCTAAACAGGACCCATGGGAATTGTGGGACATATATCTAGTGAAACAGTGTGTGCATGGAGGGGTAAATAGGCCCGTGGATGGGGAGGAGGCGAGCGTCTCGGAAGTTAACAGGTGACCCGGGTAGTCTGCGAATTGAGGAATTAGTTAATGGGTGCCAGAAAGTTACCTATACATAATAGACAATGGCTCTTACTTTACTGGTGATGAGGAAGTTCCCCCCCCCCCTTTTTTTTTTTTCCCTTTTTTTGAGTTTTTTGTGTCCTTTTTATCTTTACGCCTCAATGTCAATTTGTAAGCATATGATAATTCATGTTGGTTTCCCTTCCCTTATCTTTTTTTCTGTATCCCCATTGACTATGTGTTTTGAAAAAAATAAAAAAATCTTACATTTAAAAAAAAATTAAAAAAAAAAAAAAAAAAATTCCAGTTTTAATCCAATATCTAATAAACCGTTTATTATTTTATTCTGCAGTAAAAAGTCTCTTTATTTATAGATTTTTTTTTGGATCTTTTAGGCATTATTTGGAATTTTGATTGCAAACTTTTCCCATTTTGTTTAAAATCATTCGTTTTATCATTCATAGGATCTTATATGTAAATTTCAGACATTTTCATTCAGTAGTTTTTTTGCAAACAGCGTTTCAAATTTCAAACTTTCAAGCATAATTTTTTTTGCTCTGTGCTGTGATCAGCGGCTAGTCGGGTTTTTCCGGCTCATTCGGTGGGGATATTCCAGCCTTTTCTCTGGGTTTCGGTGAGTATTCAGTGAGTGTTCGGCGGTTGTGCGGTGAGTGTTCAGTGTGTTTGCGGCGAGTTTTCCCTGCACTACGGGGGGCCCTGCGGTGCTTGCTGAATACACCGCAGGGTCAGGGAACTAGGTTCGCCGAATCGCCCCGAAGTGTGGTAAATGAAAAGTCACCGAACGTGCAGTGACTTTCGAATCTCTTTGAATAACCTTGTAAGTTGCTCATCCTTCCTCCTGCACTGTGAGCTGATGGGAGGGCAGGGCTGAACTTTCACCCACAGCTACTGCAGAGACAGGGAAGGAAAGAAATTCATACACACAGGGAGAAAAAGCAGAGAGAGGGACAACAAAGAAAAGCACAGACACAGCAAGAAATGGTAACGAGACAAAGACAGCAACATAAAGCAGAGAAAAAGGTGCAGTGAGAGAGAGCGTGCACAAGAGACAGCGTAAGAAAGCGTGTGAGAGGGAGTGACTATGTGAGGGAGTTTGAGTGAGATAGTGAGTATGTAAACCATGAAAGAGCGCAAGTGAGCGTGTCAGTGGATGAGTGCATGAGTATGTGAGTGAGCATGAGTGTGTGAGCGAGTCAGTGGGTGAGTGTGTTTTGCTTTCACAGTTGCAGAGATGCTAATATTCAGTTCCTCAGTTTCCCGTCTGAGGTCCTGAGCTGCACAGCTTGTGTTAGTTCATATAGTCACAAGTATTTATAAAGTGCTAGCAAGTTCGAGAGGCAGAATAACAAATGTCCATACAAGTTATACACACAGAACAGGAGAGAGGACCTAGTCCAAGAATTTACAATCTAAGAGGAGAGGGGGGACACACTAGGTGAGGGTGATAGCTGAGTAGTATGTGAAGTAGTGGGGGCATGGGGGCTGTGGGCAAGATGGAGCAAGAAATGAAGTTCATGTGAAGCTTTGATGGGTGGAGTAGTGGGAGGGGAGGAGATGGGGAATATTCAGGAAGTAGAAGCTGAAGAAACACCCCTAGCCAGGGCTGGATGGGGGATAAGAACCAGCCCTGGAAATAATTTCTTACCAGTCCCATAGCAAGTGTAGCGCTGTGTTAAAAATCTTGCTGTGGCAGTACCTATTTTTGGCCACAAGATGGAGACTATCGCGATCAGAGATACTGGACATTGGGACTACAATGCCCGGCATGCTTTGCAAGAAGACAGGAAGTGGGTGGGGACTGGAGACTTACATCCTCTGCCTCGTGGAGAAAGTTCCAGAGTGCGCCAGGCAAGGAAAGAGAGCAGACGCATTGAAGAGACCACGAGAGGGCCTAGGCCAGAGACCAAGAGAGACCTGTTAGTCCAGAGAGGATCACCTAATCTGAAGAGAAGGAGATCCACCGGAATCCAGACATTGCTGCAGACCGGAGGAATCGAACGGAGAGCAGGCGGTGAGCTGGATGAGCTGTGTGGAGTCAGACAACGGATCCGGCCGTTAGTATCCCCAGTTAAATCGGTGGAGAGACGTCCTGGGTCAGTGGAGCTTAAAGAAATCGTCGGATGGGTGAGAGGCCTCCAAGGCTGTTTTATGATTAAAGGACGCTCTGCTGTTTTCTCTTTAAAGTCCACAGGGCCCCAACTGACTAGTCGAAGACCTTCCTTTAATAAACTCACTGGCCAGTTGAACAGTACCCGGGTACCACACACACATATACACCTTTCACATTCTGGGACTTAACTTGTGCAGGACTCATTTCCTTCTACGAATCGGAACAAGGGGTTAAAAGATAAAGATACGTTCCGAATATATTTTTCTCTTTTCCGCTGCGCGTTTACCGTAATACGAAGGGATTGTATGTTTGGGGTTTTGCTACGTGTCCCCTTTTTCTGAACTATCGGGAAATTGCATTTCTTTTATGTTCGGTTGCGAATATTTTATTTTCCGAAATACGAAGCCTAGTGTTTTGTTTCTTTTCCGCTACGCGTTTTACCGTGATACGAAAATACTGTAAAAATACTTGTGAATACCGTGTTTCAACATCTGCTCAAATATTTTAGTAAACTATTTAAATGATAAAAACTCACAACTGTGTTGGAGTATATTTATTCCCTAGTGCGGGGAGACTGACCCGTGGTTCATTTTCAGCGGCTCCTCCGGGAGTGAGCGCTACACGTGGGGGCTCGTTTCCGGGATCCAGTCTCTGGAAAAACCGCATCTAAAGGGTTAAATATGGATCCAGACACTGTTGCCGAGTGGTGTGGGGAGCACAGTAGCCAGTCAGAATGTTGTATAGTTATGGATATTCCGCAGACACTTGGGCTGAAGATCAGATTCGCCAGGCCGTGGCCACGCTAGCACCAGATCATCGGGGGTTAATACTGGACATTAAAAAAAACCCAGATACTTCTCACATGTATGTTCTTCTCGAATGGAGAAAGGGTGTTCCGCCATGTTTTCAGGGCACGAGCGTGAAACTGGCCGAAGAGGTGGAAGTCCAACTAATTAAGCCAAGTACGCCACGTGGCGAATCCGCAAGTGTTTCTGCGCCTAGTCCGTTGGCCATGATAGGGCCTGAATTTATCGTGGCTATTGGAGATCTACTGGCTAAATGTCAGAAAACAAGCCCTCCTCACACTAACTTCGGTTATCGACGGTTAAGAAATTTTACAGGAAACGTACCAACTCCGGCGGGAGAGGAAACCTTTGAAGAATGGGTGGAACAGGCGATGCAGGCTCTGGATGAGTGGGATGTCCCTGAGGCCCAGAAAAAGCAAAGGATCACCGAGAGCTTAAAGGGACCGGCGTCAGAAGCGGTGAGAAACCTAAAACTGAGTAGGAAAGATTGTACTGCTTTAGATTACTTAAACGTTCTTGAAGAAGTTTTTGGACGAACTGAAAAGGCGGCCGAACTGGTATATCAGTACGAACACACCTATCAGAGAAGAGGTGAAAGGATGACCGAGTATATGAGGCGCCTGGATAAGATTCTACACCAGATACTCCTGAAGAAAGGGGCCGAACCGGCCCAAGTAGATAAGATCCGAATAAAACAGATCCTGAGGGGCTCTCAACCTCTAGACCCAGTGATGATGCAGCTGAGAAGCAGAGCAGGTAACCAAGAGTTAAAGTACCTGGAACTGATCCGAGTTGTACGAGAGGAAGAGGCTTTACTAGAAGAGAAATCTTTCAGGCGGGGGGAAAGGGCTTATGCACAACCTGTGAGACATAGCGACGGCCTGCAGCCTGAAAGCAACTATCTAGATACCTATGGATCTGACGAGGACGAACAAGAACATCTAGTTGTTTTTAAATCTACAGAGAAGGCTGCCAAAGAGTCGAACCTCCCTGAACGGGGTGAATTGTTCAAAACTGTCAAGAAAGTTCAGGAAGCTCAAGTTGAATTGCAACAAGCGCATGCGGAACTGTGCCGGGTATTGATGAAGGTGACAGAGATGCAGGCAGAAATGCAGAAATTCCTCACAGGTATGCAGACGACGGGAGTTGCTGTGGCGTCTGGTCCAAATCCTTTAACCAAATCTCAACAAGCAACTACGTCTCCGCTCTCTAAGAAGAGATGTTTTGGGTGTGGAGAAATGGGCCATTTCCGCGCACAGTGCAAAGGCCGAAAGCCTGAGAAGGATAGAGTCAAGGGACTGTTGGAAGCCCTAGAAGGACTGTTATCTACCTCACCGGCGGGAAACGCCAGTGGGCACCAGTAAAGGAGCAACCTGAGTGCCCGAGGGTTGAACCCCGCTCCAGAAACCAAGTCAAGACTAAGAGGGTGAGAAGGCCAAAGCCAAGCCAACTGCTGAGCCTGCCAGGACTGAAAGAGTCACTCCCTTAGCATCCGGGTCTACGTCATGGGGAAGCAATGCACACCCAAAACCTGCACGGGCCAAGAAAAAGGCCAGGGTACAGCAAACTGGGTCTAAGTGTCCGGATGCCGCCACCAAGTTTCCTGACCAACTGATAGGTCCTTCTCCTATTGTGCCAATCCAAGTGGAAGGAGTCTACACCAAAGCCCTGTTAGATTCAGGGGCTCAAGTGACATTGATCTACAGAGACTTCTACGAGAAACACTTAAAGCACATTCCTCTGCAAGAATTGAAGGATTTGGAGATATGGGGTATCGGCACTGAGAAACTCCCTTATGATGGGTATCTGCAAGTAAAGTTGGAGATCGGATCTGAAGTCATCGGGCAGTCTGGGGGTTGTGATGCATTGGCTATTGTGTGTCCTCGACCCTCGGGTGCGAACAGAAGCTCCCTGATAGTGGGGACGAATACTGACCTAGTGCGGCGTCTCCTGACGCCTATCGTGTTGGAAGAAGGTTCAACTCAAGGAGTACACCCAATGTTACGTCCGGTCTATCAGAGGATGGTCGAGGAACGAAAGGCCCCTGCCGAGGTGGGAAGACTGTGGAGACTGGGTGGAACAGAGAAGGTTCTGCAAGCAGGAGAAGTAGCGAGTTTCCGGGCTTCAGTCAAGTTGAATGGATCGCAACCAGGCCCCTATGTGGTGCTGGGAACCGATTTTGATCATGGGAGTGAAACCGGAGTCGAAGTAATTCCTGAGATAATCTCCACCAAAGCTCTGAAGAGAACACAAGGAAGAGTCTCGGTCAGCGTGTGCAATGTGACGGATTCTCCAGTAGTCCTTAAAGCACGAATGCCTATCGGGCAAGTAGAGTCTGCTACACCCCTCTCTACCGATTCAGGAGGGGGAGTGGGTAAAGAGATTCCAGATGAAAGATTTTACACCAAAGACGCGCCCATTTCACCTGAGTGGAAGAAACGTCTTCAGTCTCAAGTCCTAAAGTGGAAGGAATTGTTCTCGAAAGATGAGTTCGATGTGGGCCTAGCTAAGAGTACTGAGCACCGCATTCGGTTAGAAGAAGACAAGCCGTTTCGTGACAGGTGACAAGTGACAGTCTTAAGTGGACGCTTAGAGTTGATTCCTGGAGTTGCGGGACTGGAGGAAGGAACTGCAAGGCCCAATTTTACTCTGGGTAAACGCAAGTCTATATCATGCTTTCTCTCACGCTTCTCCTCTTTACTTCTACCTTTCTCCTTAAATGGAACTCCTGCCCCTCTACCACCGACCCCTACACTATCTGCATCTCTCCCTCCCTCCTCTCGTCCCACATGATGGCCTCGCATGAGCTCCTTTGTTTCCTTAGAACATGGTCTCCCTCTATCTCTCGTGCTGCCAATCACTCCCACAAATCCCATTCCCACCTTCTCTTTCTCACCCTCCTGCTGTTACTCTATTCAGGTGACATATCCCCTAACCCTGGCCCCACAACACATCCAATACTTCCCTCCATCCTATCTCCATCGCACATAAATCACCTCCCTGCAAGCCCAGCAACCTCATTCCCATCATCCCTCAGCGCCTGTCCTCTTTCTCCTGCGCCCTCTGGAACGCTCGCTCTGTGTGCAACAAACTCACAGCCGTCCATGACCTCTTCCTTTCAAACTCCTTCAACCTCCTAGCTTTAACTGAAACCTGGCTAACTCCTCTGACACGGCCTCCGTTGCTGCTCTCTCACATGGCGGTCTACACTTGAGCCATACCCCCAGACCGGGTGAGAAAATGGTGGCGGGGTCGGCTCCTGCTCTCTCCCACCTGCACCTACCAGCATCTCCCTCCACCCCCATCCCTCTCCTTCTCCTCCTTCGAGACACACTGCATCCGCCTGTTCTCTCCTCTGGCTCTCAGGGTGGCAGTCATCTAACCGCCCACCGGGACCAACCTCCCAGTTCTTTGACCACTTCGCTACCTGGCTTTCTCACTTCCTGTCTTCTAATCTTCCATGCCTAATTCTCGGGGACTTCAACATTCCATTGACGATCCTTCCGCTCCTGCTGCCTCCAAACTTCTTTCACTCACGTCCTCCCTTGGACTCACACAATCCTCCCTCCTCCCTACCCACCGCGATGGTCACGTTATTGACCTGGTCTTTTCCAACCTCTGCTCCATTTCTGAGTTCAAATGTCGCCCTTTCCCCATCTCTGACCACCACCTTCTCTCTTTCAACCTATCTGGACTTCCTAAACACCCTGCTCCCCCAACCCGCACACAACACTCGCAGAAATCTACATGCTGTGGACCCCCATCAATTCTCCAACCTACTTCACCACCTCCCTCATACCTCATCCTTCACCTGCCCTGATGCTGCCACTAATCACTACAACACTACGCTTATCTCTGCTCTAGACACTCTTGCTCCTCTTCGACTCTGCAAGGCCCCACGCCCCAGCTTCAGCCCTGGCACACCCTCCAAACTCGCTACCTGCAAAGATGCTCCCGCACTGCAGAGCGTGCCTGGAGGAAATCCCGCTCTGAAGCTGATTTTGTTCACTTCAAGTTTATTCTCCGGTCATACACCTCTGCCCTCCACTTGGCCAAACAATCCTTCTTCTCATCTCTTATATCTACGCTGTCCTCCAACCCTAAACGGCTCTGGTCCACCTTCAACCACCCTCCTCCACCCACCTGCACCTCCCCCCTCAGCTGCCTTCAGCGCTCAAGACCTGGCAGACTACTTCCTCAGTAAAACTCTAACTATCAGAAGCAACATCCCAACACAAGATAGTTATCTGCCACCTCCACTCCACAGGTCCCCTCTGCCACCCTCTGCCGCTTCCTCCCAACCACTGAGGAGGAAGTCAATTCCTTACTGTCCTCCTCACATCTCACCACGTGCCCGCTCGACCCCATTCCCTCACATCTAATTCCTCCCCTCTCCTCCTCCCTCACCCTGCTCTCACACACATCTTCAACCTATCTCTCTCCACTGGCTCCTTTCCATCCGCCTTCAAACACGCGCTAGTTACCCCTTTACTAAAGAAACCATCCTAGACACCAACTCTCCATCCAACTACCGCCCTGTATCCCTGCTTCCCTTCACATCAAAGCTCTTAGAAAAACTAGTCCTTCAACCGCCTCTCCCTCTTCCTGTCCTCCCAATTCCCTACTTGACCCCCTGCAATCTGGCTTCCGTCCGCTACACTCAACTGAAACTGCCCTCACCAAAGTCACAACGACCTCCTAACTGCTAAAAAACCACGGCCACTATTCTATTCTCATCCTGCTTGACCTCTCGGCTGCTTTTGACACTGTTGACCACCCCCTCCTTCTACAGACCCTCAACTCTCTGGGTCTCGGTGACACTGCACTTGCTTGGGTTGACTCCTATTTATCCAACAGGTCCTTCTGTGTGTCCTTTGCTGGTAACTCCTCCTCTTCATTGCCTCTATCTGTTGGTGTACCTCAAGGCTCTGTCCTTGGTCCTCTGCTCTTTTCCATCTACACCTCCTCCCTGGGCAAAATCATCAACAGCTTTGGCTTTAATTACCACCTCTACGCTGATGACACTCAGATCTACCTCTCTACCCCTGATCTCTCTCCCCCTGTCCTTTCAAAAGTCAGTGACTGTTTATCTGGCATCTCCTCCTGGATGGCCTCCCACCACCTAAGATCAACATGTCAAAGACTGAGCTCCTACTATTCCTCCCTCTAATGCCTCCCCACCTCCTGACTTCTCTATCACGGTGGAGGGTATCACCATCTCCCCATCAAACCAAGTTCGCTGTCTTGGAGTTACACTGGACTCTGCTCTTTTCCTTCATCCCCCACATCAAGTCTCTTTCCTCCTCCTGCCGATACCAACTGCGTAATATTTCCAGAATTCGGCCATTTCTTACCGCTGTCACCACAAAACAAACTCCTACACGCCCTGGTAATCTCCCGACTCGACTATTGCAATAATCTGTTATCTGGCCTCCCTCTGTCCCGCCTCTCCCCCTACAATCCATCCTGAACGCCTCCGCCAGGCTAATTCACCTCACCCGCCGCTCTGTCTCTGCCGCTCCCTCTGCGAGTCCCTTCACTGGCTCCCCATCCACTGCAGAATTAAGTTCAAAATCCTTTATCCTTACCTACAAAACCCTCACTAACTCAGCGCCCCACTACCTGTCTCACTAATCACCAAATACACCCCAGCCCGCTCCCTAAGGTCAAACAGTGACCTGCGCCTAGCTTCTCCCCGCATCACCTCTTCCCATGATAGACTGCAGGATTTCTCAACGCGCAGCCCCCACTCTCTGGAACGCTCTCCTCGGGCTGTCAGACTTTCCCCTAACTTCTCTTCCTTCAAACGCTCCCTGAAAACATTCCTATTTAGGGAAGCCTACCACCCAACTCACTGACGCAACCATCAATCACTCTCACCTTACAGTCCTCTCCTCCTGTTTCCAACCCCAACCCTCCTAGATTGTGAGTTCCTACGGGAATAGGGCCCTCATCTCCTCCTGTACTGTTTGTCAAATGTTGTTCAATGTATTGTAACCCTGTCTGTACTGTGCTTATTGTACAGCGCTGCGGAATATGCTGGCGCTTTATAAAATAATAATAATAATAATAATAATAAAAAGATCAAGGCGAGTTCCGCTGGGAGACTTGGATGATCTGCGAGAGCAACTGAATGAATTGCAAAGAACCAAGGTGATTCAAGAGTCCAGGAGTCCATACGCATCTCCTATAGTGTTGGTCCGGAAGAAAAATGGTTCTGTCCGCCTATGTATAGACTACCGTACATTGAACCGGAGAACCATCCCCGATCAATATGCCACTCCTCGGATAGAAGATGCCCTACAGTGTTTGTCTGGAGCAAAGTGGTTTAGTGTACTAGACCTGCGAAGCGGGTATCACCAGATACCGATGCATCCTGAAGACAAGGAGAAAACTGCGTTCATCTGTCCACTGGGGTTCTTTGAATTCAACAGGATGCCTCAAGGCCTTACGGGGGCTCCAGCCACGTTCCAACTGTTTATGGAGAAGACAGTCGGGGATATGAATCTAATCGAAGTATTAGTGTACCTGGATGACATAATTGTGTTTGGGAAGACTCTGGAAGAACATGAGCAACGTTTGGAAAGGTCTTGAAGAGGCTCCATGAAGAGGGGCTGAAACTGTCTCTAGAGAAATGCCAATTCTGTCTACCGTCTGTTACGTATTTGGGACATGTGGTCTCAGCAGAAGGTGTTTCAACAGACCCTCGGAAGTTGGAGGCCGTAGCTTCTTGGCCTAGACCCAGAAACGTCACTGAGCTTAGATCTTTCTTGGGATTCTGTTCATACTATCGAAGATTTGTGGGAGGATTCGCGAAAATAGCTCAACCACTGAACAAACTCCTGCAGAAGGAAACCACAGAAGAAGGCTGCAAGGTCTCTGACAAAAACCCGTCAGCTCCGGGGCCAAGGAAAGCTCGAGAGTCTATACAAGGTGAATGGACTAGTCAATGCGAAGGAGCTTTCGTAAAGCTGAAAGAGAGCCTAACCCGAGCTCCTGTTTTGGCCTATGCGGACCCTCACAAGCCGTATGAACTACATGTGGATGCCAGCCGAGAAGGTCTGGGAGGAGTCCTATATCAGGAGTATGGTGGATTGCTGAGGCCTGTGGCGTACGTGAGCCGGAGCCTTGCGCCTTCAGAGAAGAACTATCCTACTCACAAGCTGGAGTTCCTAGCCTTGAAGTGGGCAGTGGTGGACAAGTTGAAAGACTATCTGTATGGAGCTGAGTTCGTGATCAAGACGGATAACAATCCTCTTACCTGCATCCTTACTACTGCAAAACTGGACGCAACGGGACATCGGTGGTTGGCCGCTCTGTCAGGGTTTCGGTTCAGCCTGAAGTATCGCCCTGGGGTGAATAATCGAGATGCTGATGCGTTATCGAGAAGACCCTACACTACAGAATGGACTCCGTTGACTCCAGACGGGGTGCAAGCTTTGTGTCAAGTAACAGAGCGCCGGGTCAAAGGAGGGATTGAAGCAGAGGCCATAGGAGTTATGGCTGCAGCTGTTCCTGAGTTCTACTGTAACCCTACGCAGTTAAGGGATGAAAGTTTACCTACCTTTTCGAGACAGGACCTGAAAGCGGATCAGGCCAGAGACCCTTTAATTGCCTTGACTATAAAGGCCCTGTCTGCAAACCAGCGAGAGATTTTGTTAACCAACTCCCCGAGTGGAGCCAGATTGGTCTACAAGGAGTGGGAGCGGTTAAAGATGTTGGATGGGGTGGTCTACCGAAGGGGCCCCTCAACCAACTCTGAAGAGATTCAACAGTTATTCCTCCCTGCTAAACATAGGGAGAGTGTGCTGCGATCACTACATGATGAGCATGGACATTTGGGTGCAGAGAGAACTTTTAAGCTGGTGCGAGATAGGTTCTATTGGCCTTGTATGAGGGCTGAAGTAGAAAGTTATTGTCATTCCTGTCTGAGGTGTATTCAGAGAAAGACTCTACCGACCCGAACTGCTCCAATGAGCCATCTGCAGAGCCAGGGACCCATGGATTTGGTGTGCATTGACTTCTTGTGCTTAGAGCCGGATGCTAGTGGGCAAGGGAACATTCTAATAGTGACTGATCATTTCACTCGTTACGCCCAAGCTTTTTCCACGAAAGATCAACGCGCTCCGACTGTAGCCAAGGTGTTGATGGAAAAGTTCTTTGTTCACTACGGGCTACCAAGGAGGATACACTCTGATCAGGGTAGAGACTTTGAAAGCAGACTGGTGGGGCAGTTGTTAGAGCTGTTGGGAATCCAAAAGACCCGAACCACGCCATATCACCCTCAAGGTGATGCTCAGCCTGAGAGGTTTAATCGCACACTGCTAAACATGCTGGGGACCTTGTCGAATGTGGAGAAGCAGAGTTGGAGTCGTCACATAGCTACTCTGGTGCATGCATATAACAGTACGGAGAGCGATGCAACTGGATATTCACCGTACCGTCTTATGTTTGGAAGGGAGGCTCGACTGCCGGTTGATTTGGCATTTGGGTTATCCCTAGACCAGACATCAGTAGCTTCCCATAGAAACTACGTGGATAGACTTCGAAAGAATCTGGCTTCTGCGTTTGAACAGGCCCGTTTGACCTCGGGAAACAGGGAGCAAAGAAACAAAAGGAACTATGACCTGAAAGTTCGAATACAAGATCTACAACCCGGTGATAGGGTTTTATTGAAGAACTTGGGTGCTGCTGCGAGACACAAGTTGGCGGATAGGTGGAGTTCCCAGGTTTACATTGTCTGCAAGCAACTGCCGGGTTTACCAGTGTATCAGATTCGCCCGGATGGAAAGGCTGGGCCTCTTAAGAACTGGCACCGAAATCATTTGTTACCTTTGAGAGAGGCTGTAAGGATGCCAGTTGGGGACGAATTGCCTCGGCCAAATCCGCCTGTTCCATGTTTGCCTCCTGTTACTCGGTCTCAACAGACCCGGGTTGCCGAAGAGAGCGAAAGAGACAGTGAAGAAGAGAGTTATTGTCTAGATTGGATGCGCTTGCCGGAGCCTGAAGAGGTTGTCGTTGTCCCTGAACGGTGGGAGAGTAACTTGAGGCCTGAAGCTCCTGAATTCTTGTTGGAAGTCCCTGAGGCTGTGGGGATCCCGGTAGCTCCGGAGGCTTATTCAGGTGATTATAGTTCTATGCCTTCACTGGAGGGATCATACTCTGAAGAAACGTCTGCTCCAGTGATAGAGAGAAGAATTGAGCCAACGCCTATAGTACTTCCACCTGAAGAGGAACTGATTGAGCCAGAACCAAAACGCTCTGTTCGACCGCCCCAATGACTCACCTACGACTCACCAGGACATAGCACTGAAGAGGCCATCACCACGGTGCGGAGGTTGCCCGAAGTGTCTGCTATGCTAGCTGAGGTAGCCCAAAATATGAGTCAACTTGAGGAAGTGTTCCTAACCCACTGCCTGTATGCTGCTGAACCTGTACATGTTATGTAAACTGTATTCAAATATTGTGGAAATGTAATGTAACTGTTGTACCTCCTTGGAGAGACCCAAGAGTTCTAGGAGGGGGAGAGTGTAGCGCTGTGTTAAAAATCTTGCTGTGGCAGTACCTATTTTGGCCACAAGATGGAGACTATCGCGATCAGAGATACTGGACATTGGGACTACAATGCCCGGCATGCTTTGCAAGAAGACAGGAAGTGGGTGGGGACTGGAGACTTACATCCTCTGCCTCGTGGAGAAAGTTCCAGAGCGCGCCAGGCAAGGAAAGAGAGCAGACGCATTGAAGAGACCACGAGAGGGCCTAGGCCAGAGACCAAGAGAGACCTGTTAGTCCAGAGAGGATCACCTAATCTGAAGAGAAGGAGATCCACCGGAATCCAGACATTGCTGCAGACCGGAGGAATCGAACGGAGAGCAGGCGGTGAGCTGGATGAGCTGTGTGGAGTCAGACAACGGATCCGGCCGTTAGTATCCCCAGTTAAAATCGGGTGGAGAGACGTCCTGGGTCAGTGGAGCTTAAAGAAATCGTCGGATGGGTGAGAGGCCTCCAAGGCTGTTTTATGATTAAAGGACGCTCTGCTGTTTTCTCTTTAAAGTCCACAGGGCCCCAACTGACTAGTCGAAGACCTTCCTTTAATAAACTCACTGGCCAGTTGAACAGTACCCGGGTACCACACACACATATACACCTTTCACATTCTGGGACTTAACTTGTGCAGGACTCATTTCCTTCTACGAATCGGAACAAGGGGTTAAAAGATAAAGATACGTTCCGAATATATTTTTCTCTTTTCCGCTGCGCGTTTACCGTAATACGAAGGGATTGTATGTTTGGGGTTTTGCTACGTGTCCCCTTTTTCTGAACTATCGGGAAATTGCATTTCTTTTATGTTCGGTTGCGAATATTTTATTTTCCGAAATACGAAGCCTCGTGTTTCGTTTCTTTTCCGCTACGCGTTTTACCGTGATACGAAAATACTGTAAAAATACTTGTGAATACCGTGTTTCAACATCTGCTCAAATATTTTAGTAAACTATTTAAATGATAAAAACTCACAACTGTGTTGGAGTATATTTATTCCCTAGTGCGGGGAGACTGACCCGTGGTTCATTTTCAGCGGCTCCTCCGGGAGTGAGCGCTACACATTATTATACCAGCGTATCACAGAGCAATAAAACTCACAGTAATATGCGGTGAGGCACTTTCTAGTATCAGGCCAGATATGCACAGGTTACGTAGGTTCAGTGCTTACCAGGATCTGGCTGCTCTCCGTGCTCCCAAGGATCTTTCTGCTCTCAGCGTTCCCAAGGATCTGGCTGCTCTCAGCACTCCCAAGGATCTGGCTGCTCTCAGCGCTGTCAAGGATCTGGCTGCTCTCAGCTGTTCAGGATCTGGCTGCTCTCAGCTGTTCAGGATCTGGCTGCTCTCAGCTGTCCAGGATCTGGCAGCTCTCAGCTGTCCAGGATCTGGCAGCTCTCAGCTGTTCAGGATCTGGCTTTAGGCAAGCAGGAGACGGTGATGTAACCAGAGGCGAAAATAAATATCTATCATAACCTGATGTAAACAATAGCTGCTGCTGCTGTGAACTGAAAAAAAAAAATATTGCGCAGAGACAGCGGGGGAGCGTGGAGCAGGTGAATTTGTTACCTTTTTTATTATATTCATTCAGTACTTGTAATGATGTGTATGCTTCATGTTATGTATTAAGTGTATTATAGTTATGCCTAGTTCATTCTGCATGTTAGGAAACAGTTAACAGTCATGTGATCAGGGGGCAGGGAAGTGGCAGTCATTGTAAGATGGATGCTGCTGAGTAAAGTCTGTTCTTGTCAAGCTCCTTGTTGTCTGCCAATACTTCAGTGGATTCATCACAGTACTAGTGAGTGATTTAATGGCAGGTGAGCCCAGTTAATGGCTGCTGCCCCTGACAGCACATCCCTGCTTCAGTTGGCTACCACTCTGTGTGAGGGTATGAGTATATGACAGAGCTCCACAGCAATAAATCTCACAACAATGTGCAGTGTGTATGAGTGAACAGACATGGACAGACATTTTATTAACCCCTCTCCCAGCATATCATCACTGGGTCATGGCAGTCAATTTATTAACCCACCTCCCAGCATATCAATTGTCAATGGCAGACAGGAGTTTCAGGACAGCTTCTGTGCACCTCTTTGTATGATACACTGTGTCAGAGCCTCTCATAGTATGATCTAATCTTCCACCCAGCTTCCTCCAATGTCTCTACAGCCTCTGACCCAAACTGCAACCAGAACTTTCCACAAGCCTCTATCTCTGCTGATTCAGATCTCCTGAGCCTCACTTTATCAGACCCACCCCGGCCTCCCTTTACCAAGTCCTCTACGGCCTCCCTTTACCAGGATCTCCCCAGCCTCCCGTTATTAGGATATCCCCAGCCTCCCTTTATTGGGTTAGCCACGACCTCCTTTTAGGACTATCAGCCTTTTCAGCGTTCTAAATGGCCGGTTGTTCTTATTGTAAAAGCCTCTTTGAACATAGTTGTGGTATATGTCAGCGCTTCACTTCCTCCTCCTCAGACACCCCCTGGTCTCTCTCCGTGGGTCCTGCACTGCCAGGAAATTGCTGCGCCAGTGAATCTCAGCGCATTTTATTGTAATTGAGTCAGTGTTGATACCGAAGTTATCACCATCTATTATCCTGGTAATGAATGAGCTCAGCGCTTCTCTCGCATTTTTATGACATCATCGATCTGCAGCCCACGAGGCGTTATTTACTGGTCAGACAGATTGGAGCCAATCAGGCAGAACAAGTCCATGACAGGTCTGGCAAGCTGTCTCTGACATCACGTGGGTGAGATGGGATATCTGGTTACAAAGCCCTTCTATTGCCAACGTCTAACTACTAGTGCATACACCTAAAAAAAAAACATATAGCACCACCAGACCCAACAAAAACATACTGAACCTAGAAGCTGAAGGGTAAACAAAGTGCCTCGCCCTCATTCTACAAGTTGTGGGACATACACAATTTATTAAATAGAGGAGACCCCTATCCTTGCTTAAGTCCACACCCACGACCAGTGAGTTATTGATAAATTCAGTGAGAGGATAAGCCATGGCATGGTATTCACATTCATTATCTTCACAAGGGATGGAGAATAAAGACAGTTGAGGCGGGAAACTAAATAGTCAGTTGTATAGGATGGGCTGGCTGTCTTCCCCATGACCCCTTGCTCAGTGGAATGTGGAGTTAAGTGAACTCCTTCTGACTGACCCGCTTACTAAACCAACTAAATACTAATTTCACCCCCCTCCTACATATTCTTCCCTAGTAGGGGGGAATGGCGTAGCTCATATGTGGGTGAGCCCTCTTTTTGCCACTGTCACTGGCGGCCTTGGCCCTCGCCCGCTCTTCTTCTGGTATATACCTGCCACCTGTGTCCACAGTCCGTCCTCCTCCTGTCACAGAGCTCTAGCGGCGGGAGGGGCAGGGGGTGTTCTGCCCCAGGTACCAGTGATTATTGGGGTGACATTAGGGGGTACTAGGAGGTGCCACTGTCACTGTGTGTCAGCTTTGAGCTGTGTTCTCAAACAACGAGCAGTGGAGCAGGGCGTTTGCACTAGGAGAATAAAAATCCCCCTCTCCTCCCTCCGTAGCTCCTCTCCTTCCCCGCAGCAGCTCTAGGAGAGGGGAGTGGGATGTGATTTGTGTGCAGAGAGAGAAGATGACAGTAAATGGCAGGTAAAGGGGGGTGTATCAGCAGAATATGAAGCCCTGTCTGCTTACTGCTGTTTAAAGTGGACATTCCTTAACCAGCACTGCAGTGATCAGGAATTTGCCACTGAGCTGCCTGGCTCCTGGTGAGGTCCTGCATAGAGGGGGCCAGGCTGCCTTCACTGTATCACCTGGGAATAGGCAGCCCAGGGTAAACAGGGAAGAGGGAGTCTTTAAAAACTGGAATAGTAAAGAAAAAAAACCATAGCAGCATCTCATACTTGCAAAACACACACCTATTCTTGACTCAGCAACTCCAATCCACAAAACCAGCCACACAGCACACACACACCTCCCATCACACAAAACCAGCCACCCACACACAACTCCATCACACAAAACCAGCCACCCACACACACACACCTCCCATCACACAAAACCAGCCACCCCCCAAACACACACACACAACTCTCATCATACAACTCCCATCATACAAAACCAGCCACACACACACAACTCCCATCACACAAAACCAGCCACCCACACACACACACCTCCCATCACACAAAACCAGCCACCCACACACAACTCCCATCACACAAAACCAGCCACCCACACACAACTCCCATCACACAAAACCATCCAACACACAACCCCATCACACAACTCCCATCACACAAAATCAGCCACCATCACACAACCCAGCCACCAACACACAACTCCTATCACACGAAACCAGCCTGCAACACACACACACATGCCATCAACAAAACCAGCCACATGTGAACTTTTGTTCATAGCATGAGGATGGATATGCTGTGAGTTTGCAAAATCACTTAAAAATAACAATCATTCATGTATCAGCTGATCAGCTAATTGTTTAGGGAGCATGCCACATATGCTATACCCAGTCTAATAAGTGAACATTAAAATTTATGCAAATCAAGAAAAACATTTTTAAAATAAATGTGGATTTTCAAGGAAAAATTTTAATTCCATATTTGTGATATAGCATATGACCTCAATGCCATAAGAAATACTTCCCTCCTTAATAATTTGTAAAATGCCAAATTGAATTTCCTTGAATAATTTGTATAATATGTTTTTATTTTTTCTTCCGTTCACTTAGGGAAGATTTAAGCCATTATTACTCATGTTTTTATTAGTTTTCTGCCCTCATCAGATTAACATAGAAAACAATTTTAAAGCACCATCACATGAACAATAATTCATAATTAAGGTTTCAGGTTTAGACAGCCACTAAGCAAACGAATTGGGAATGATTTGAAATTAAGAAACAAATGATTATTTCCAAATTTAAATAAATGCATTATAATAAGCATATATGAAATCCGAGTGTTTGTTTGAGTAAAGTAATGGAGAAGGAATATTAAAATAAAGGTTTACATACACTGTGATGCAGGAGCTGGAACCCCTGTATTGTGGTGTAAGTATGGAACCCAATGGCAAGTCGTCGGAGCAAGGAGACCAGGAGACCACGTTTCAATCAACAAGGTTTAGTAAGAAAGTAAATTGAAATACAAAGTCCAGAACAACAGGGTGTAACTAAGGTGGTCTTCTCGAGTATCAATGAAATGAAATGTAAAGTCCAGAACAACAGACGGTAACTAAGGTGGTCTTCTCGAGTGTCAATGGAATGAAATATAAAGTCCAGAACAATAGGCTGCAACTAAGGTGGTCTTCTCGAGTATCAATGGAATAAAATATAAAGTCCAGAACAACAGGCTGTAACTAAGGTGGTAGAAGAAGATGACGTGGTCGATGAGGCAATCTGGGTCGGTGGGCAGAAGAAGGCAACGTAGTCGATGAAGCAAGCCGGATCGGTGGGTAGAAGAAGGCAGCGTAGTCGATGAAGCAATCCGGGTCGGTGGGCAGGAGAAGGCAACATAGTCGATGAGGCAATCCGGGTCGGAGGGCAGAAGAAGGCAACGTAGTCGAAGAGGCAATCTGGGTCGGTGGGCAGAAGAAGGCAACGTAGTCAATGAAGCAAGCCAGGTGGGTCAGTGGGCAGAAGAAGGTCACGTAGTTGATGAGGCGCTCCAGGTCGGTGGGCAGAAGATGGCAGCGAGTTTGAGAAGGCAATCCGGGTCGAAGGGCAGGAGGTCAGAGAACGAAACGGAATGGAACAAGAACACGGAGGAACACTGGGAAACTGAAGCGGAGTAGCCACAGTATAACCTGGTTAATGAGTTAAGATAAGCAGCAGGTTTAAATAGGGTTCAGAGGATCGTAAGAACACCTTTCACCTGGGTATCATAGGTGGGGTTAAGATACCTGAGCTCTTGATAGGTCAATGGGAGGAATGCGAGGATCTCCAGAACAGGTGTCATGTAGTACTCGCAATCGACCAGCAGAGGGTACTAGGCATTTCATTTCTTAGGGAGACATGCGATCGCGCGTGCGCGCTTCGCTTCCCGTCATTCGGATCCTGTCGGCGGCGTGGGGAGTACCTCAAGCTCCCTCCTCCATCTTGCGGGCCGAGAGTGCGGAGCGGCACGCCACGAGGGACCTTGGGTGAGTATGATGTGTGTCCCAGCATGGCGGTCCGGGCAGGGAGCGGCCCGTGGAGCAGGGCATTACATACACTGAGCAGTCACAATATTAAAACCATCTGCCTAATTTCGCATAGGTCCTCTGTTTAAACTTAGAGTATAACACAATATTAAGAAGGAGGTGTCATATCGGAAACCTAAAGGGAAGGACCCCCCTATTTTTGAGTGGACCATACACGCAGTTACCGAGCCACCTGAGCTAGGAGGCTCGAGGACATGTGAGTGTGTTAAGTTATCCATATAAATTCTTATGTAAGAGTATAGAGATCTGAGCAATGTCTATAATCTCTCTTATTTTGAGGCTAATTACCTGGATGGGAGAAAGATCTTAACGAAAATATAGGAGCAGGAGTGAACGGGATGAGGCCCCCTATATTGGCCCGGATGCGATACTACTGAGCCATATTTATAACTACTGAGCCATATTTTATTTGTGAGTGTGACAAATAGTAGCTAGCTTTTCAATTAATGATTTGTATAACGTGTTACGCAATGATGTTTTTCTGATTTGTGGTATAGGTAGTAGATTGGCTACATCAAGTAACCAGCCGTGGTAAAAGGTAGTAGATGGGCTACATCAAGTAATCGACTGTGATAAAAGATAAGTATTCTTAGGTGGCGCTGTCTTAAGCCCAGTAGTGGGAAGCACTTCAATATGGTGAATATATTGTTTTTTAAATGCGCTGAGACCAATTACTGTTTTGGAACAATATTAAAAGCAATCTCTCTAGTCAAATGATTCTAGCCATTTCTAAATTTAAACAATAACACGCAAACCTTACAGATCCTCAGACAGTGGCTAAGCAGAACAAGAGGTGATTACTTAAACATAGTTTATTATGTTAAAACATATGGAAACAGATGTTTTTGAGATGGAAGAGGGTCTAGCCTTAATGGTTTATTAACTATTTTATGTATAGAGTAGTTTTTATCCTTTAAGTGCCAGTGACAGTTACATTCTGAAATTCATGCTAACAACATGAGTGCTTGAATATAAAATATCAAGGTCTCTAGCTGTTTACTAATCTCTCAACATTATTTAAAGCAATTTATTTTTGCATAGCTAGCATTATTGAAAATAGACATTTTAAACATTAACAGTTTAAAAACAAATGTTATGTAACTGCTAATCAGATAGTTATATTTACTATTGACAGATACAAAAGAGCTTACATGCAACATTTTATTGTTCTATTTTATAATGCAGCTACATATTGCACTAAACAGAATATTACATGATGACAACAGAACATAGACCAGGAATGTGTTTACACAATGATAACGAACACAGTTTCAGCTGTTGTTTTTAAGTTAACTATTCAAGTTTTTGTTAGCCTTTTTTCAGTTCATGTACCAAAATTATGCATACAGGGTCATACAGAGAGAGGTGAAAACCAGGAGAATGACTGGAGAAGCGAATATTTTAGGTCAAAATAGCCAAACCAGAAAAATTCTCCCATTTATCTCACTTTCCAAATCGGCTATTTTGACCTAGAATTTCACTTCTCCAGCCATTCTCCTGGTTTTCACCTCTCTCTGAATAACCCTGATGGTCTTTTCTGTAAATTATATGTAAATCTTATATGATAGCAGGTTTGCATTACAATGCTGAAACAGAATTCTTATTTAGTATAATGTTCATTACAAACGGCAATGCACCAAAACTAATTTGGGTAAATAAGCTTAATTTATATACAAATTGTTCATAATTATATACACATAAAAATCTGACTTACACTCATTTCCCTTCCTGGGTGGCAGCATAAATTGGCAGTATCCAGAAACACTGTATGCATAAAGCTAACGAAGAAGAAATGTAAATCATTTGTGTTTTGACTCCCTTTATTTCACTTATTTCACACTAAGCAAAAAGAAGTGTTTTTTATTTTACTTGAATGGCCATTAAAGTCTCATAGAAACATAGAAACATAGAAAAATGTCGGCAGATAAAAACCTTTCGGCCCATCTAGTCTGCCCAATTACATGGATACTTTACCTGGATTTATCTTTTGTTTAGGATAGCCTTATGCCTATCCCATGCTTGCTTAAATTCAATTACTGTTTTGGCCTCTACCACTTCTACTGGAAGACTGTTCCATGTATCCACCACCCTCTCAGTAAAATAATGCTTCCTGATGTTACTTTTAAACCTTTGCCCCTCTAATCTAAGACTATGTCCTCTTGTTTTGCTATTTTGTTTCCTTTTAAATATACTCCCTTCCTCTACCTTGTGGATTCCCTTTACGTATTTAAATGTTTCTATCATATCTCCTCTGTCTCGTCTTTTTTCCAAGCTGTACATGTTAAGATCATTAAGCCTTTCCTGGTAACTTTTCTCCTTCAAGCCGTACACCATTTTAGTAGCCCTTCTCTGAACTCTCTCTAAGATGTCTATATCCTTCTGGAGATACGGTCTCCAGTACTGCACACAGTACTCCAAGTGAGGTCTCACCAGTGCTCTGCACAGTGGCATGAGCACTTCCCTTTTCCTACTGCTAATACCTCTCCCTACACAACCAAGCATTCTGCTAGCATTTCCTGCTGCTCTATTACATTGACTACTTACCCTTAGATCCTCTGAAATAATGACCCCTAAATCCCTTTCCTCAGATGTTGAGGTTAGGACTGTATCAAATATTCTATATTCAGCCCTTGGGTTTTTACGTCCCAGGTGCATTATCTTGCACTTATCCACAGTCTCAAATTAAATCCACCTGCCACGTGAAGGCAACCTCTCAAAGTGGGTCCCTAACCTAAAGGCAGTGCACAGCCTCCCCCTTTTTCTTAGCTATGAGACAAAATAATGAGTTTATAGTCATACTCTCAAACACAATTTCCCTTTGGGATAAAAAGAAAACATGGTGGGGATAGCAGCAAAGATAACCTCTGCACAATAGAAAATAGTTACAGACACATAAAATATGTCTCACACTATATTGTCTACTTGTGAGGTGGTACTCAATAGATGTAAGTTATAGCACTTTATTCTAGAGAATTTCCTGTCATCCCATGAGTAGAACTCCATCATAGTTCTTATCTATATATATATAAACGCGAAAGTCCTGACTGACTGACTGACTCATCAATGCCCAGCTGAAACCGTTTAACCTAGGAATGTGAAATTTTGAAGGTGCACTGTTTTTATGATGGGGGCACCCACTAAGGAAGGATTTTTGGAAACTCCGCCCCTAAGGGGATGAAAAAGGGGGTTGAATATTTTAAACAGGATACCTATAGCTCAAAAACAGAAGATGTTACAGACGTGAAAATCGGTATTTAGATTCTTCTTAAAAATTTAAAAAACACGTGTTTTACCGTTTTTCAAAAATTCAAATGGGGGGCCAAAAAAGGGGGTTGAATATTTTAAATATTTTAAACAGGATACCTATTTCTTAAAAACAGAAAATGGTACAGACGTGAAAATCGGTATTTAGATTCATCTTGACAAATAAAAAAACACATATTTTACAATTTTCTGAAAATTCCTTGGGGGGCAAAAAAGGAGGGTTGAATACTTTTATCATAAACGCGAAAGTCCTGACTGACTGACTGACTCATCAACGCCCAGCTGAAACCGTTTAACCTAGCAACGTGAAATTTTGAAGGTGCACTGTTTTTATGATGTCGGCACCCACTAAGGAAGGATTTTTGGAAAATCCACCCATGAGGGGGTGAAAAAGGGGGTTGAATATTTTAAACAGGATACCTATAGCTCAAAAACAGAAGATGCTACAGATGTGAAAATAGGTATTTAGATTCGTCTTGAAAAATAAAAAACTCATTTTACCTTTTTTTTTAAAAATCCAAGTGGGGGGGCAAAAAAAGGGGTTGAATATTTTAAATATTTTAAACAGGATACCTGTATCTCCAAAACAGATGATGTTACAGACCTGAAAATTGGTGTTTAGATTCGTCTTGAAAAATAAAACAACATGTATTTTACCATGTTCTGAAAATTCCTTGGGGGGGCAAAAAGGGGGGGTTGAATACTTTTATCAGTATACCTATATTTCAAAAATCAAAGATGTTACGGGTGTGAAATTTGGTATTTACAATCTTTGTGAAGAAAACCCAAACATGTGTTTTGCCATTTTCCACAAATCTAATTGGGGGGTCGGGGGAAAGGGGTCTGAATATTTTTATCATTATACCTATATTTCAAAAACCAAAGATGTTACAGACGTGAAATTTGGTATTTACAATCTTCTTGAAAAATAATAACAGGTGTTTTACCATTTTCCAAAAATCCCAAGTGTGGGGGTTGAAAAAAGGGGGGCTGAATACTTTTAAACAGGATACCTATATCTCAAAAACAGAAGACGTTACATACGTGAAAATTGGTATTTAGATTCGTCTTGAAAATAAAATAACACGTATTTTACCATTTTCCAAAAATCCACTGAGGGGGCAAAGGGGGATGAATACCTTTATCACTATACCTATATTTCAAAAACCAATGATATTACAGGTGTGAAATTCGATATTTACAATTTTCATGCAAAAAAACCCATGTTTTACCATTTTCCGAAATCCAGTTAAGGGGGGTGGGGGAAGCGATGTGAATACTTTTATCAGTATACCTATATTTCAAAAACCAAAGATGTTACAGGTGTGAAATTCGGCACTTACATTCTTCTTGAAAAATAAAAAAAGTTTTTCAATTTTACAAAAATCCTGAGTGGGGGGGGGAGGGGGGTTCTACCAAAAAAACCTCAAGTTTCTTTTAAAAAACAATTTTAACAAATCCTAAAATCCACGCAATTTGCCGCGGGCAAAAGCTAGTACAGTATATAGAGGTCTGTTAAAACTTTAAAAAAAACTATTAAAAATATGTGTTTGGCATATACGTACATATATTCTTACAATATAATCCAACCCAAACCAACAAATAATAACAGGTACCTTAATCCTGATCAATATTCATCGCTTTGGGAAAAGTGCAGGGTTATTCAGAGAAAGGTGAACATGTGGAGAACTTTTGGAGAAGTTAAAATTATAGATCAAAATAGCCAAACCAGAAAAATTCTCTCATTTATCTCACTTTCCAAATCAGCTATTTTGATCTAGAATTTCCACTTCTCCAAAGGTTCTCCAGAGTTTCACCTTTCTCTGAATAACCCTGATAGTATCAAAAGTGTAAAATGAGAACATCTCCATTTATGTGTTACAGCTGATCTTACACTAATGTACCAGCTTAGAGATTCACGGTGGTCAAATTTCAAGAGTACTGGTTCCATGAACGATCACTACGAATACCGAAAATGTCGGAATGAATGCACAAACAAACAAAAATGGCCAAAGCCCATTACTTCAATGAAAATCTAAACAATAACATCTCAAACCCTAGAAACTTTTGGAGAACCATAAGTAACATACAAGCACCCCCAGTCCACTCCCAGCCGGCTGCTGTCAAAGTAAACAACCAAACCCTGCAACACCCGCTAGATGTAGCAAATGCCTTTAATGATTATTTTGTTGGATGTGCCACCACTTTGATTGCCAAGCTAGGAAATGACATGCAATCAGAGAGGCCTCATGCAGGTCAGGCCCCCCCAACTGTGCAAAGTCCCTGTATCAGACAGGAATTCAGTTTTAGACCAGTGCCTGTCAGTGTCGTTACTAAACTTCTCCGTAAGCAAAAAATGAAATACCAGTCTGGACCTGATCAAATACCAGCAATGCTGCTGAAAATCAGTGCGCCAGCAATTGCAAATCCAGTCGCAACCCTAATAAATGAGTCACTGGCAACTGGTTACATACCCAAGCTCTGGAAGACTGCAAGAGTGGTACCTATCCATAAAAGTGGTGACAGTACTTTGGTATCCAACTACCGTCCGATATCGTTGCTCCTGTAATGTCAAAAGTCTTGGAAAAATGTGTCTACACACAATTACGTGATTATTATCAATATTGGAACTACTTAACCCCGGATCAATCAGGCTTTCGCCCAAATCACTCAACCACAACCGCCCTTTTAAAAGTCTGCAATGATATCCAAGCGGGGATGGAACAAGGAAACCTAACTGGAGCCATCTTCCTTGATTTTGCCAAGGCCTTTGACACTGTAGACCATGGCATCTTGTTAGGAAAACTTAAAAACTCTGGCATTGGTGATCGCACGCTAACCTGGTTTCAATCATATGTATCCGACCGATCACAATATGTGTCAATTTCTGGCAGCTCCTCCCTCCGCTCCCAGTCACTTGCGGTGTACCCCAAGGCTCAATACTAGGCCCCTGCTATTCACAATATTCATAAATGATCTGCCCAACGTCTGCAAAGCCTCAACTGTACATATGTACGCAGACGACACTGTGATCTATACCAGCAAACCAAATCTCCCGCAGCTGGAGGCCGTGCTGCAAGAACAATTCACAGAGGTAGAAAAGTGGATCAAAAACAACAAACTTTTTTTAAATACTGAAAAAACTGTAACGATGCTCTTTGGAACAGCACCTAAACTACACAAATTGCAAAATCCCCATCTATGTGTTGGGACAATATCAAATGGCACACTGACCACAGTCACTTCTCTCAAATATCTAGGTATGTGGTTGGACCCTAATCTATCCTTTGGCCCCCACATCGAAAAACTCTCATCTAAACTTTACCCCAAACTAGGTGCCCTGTACAGAAACAAATCCTGCCTGAGTCCCGCAGTAAGAAAGCAGATTGTACAGCAAATGCTTATGCCGGCTATTGATTACGGAGATGTAGTGTATGCAGCCGCCCCGCAAACACACCTTCATAAACTTACTACACTGTATAACTCATTCTGCCGCTTTGCGCTACAATGTAACTACATGACCCACCATTGTGACATGTTAAAACAGCTAAACTGGCCATCGCTAGAATCCAGACGCACCCTTCACCTTTCCAGCCTGGTGTTTAAGAGCATCTCTGGGAAGCTGCCACCCTACCTGAATAGACTGCTTCCCCCAGCAGCTCCCTCATCCTATAACCTCCGATCCAGGACCAGCACCTTACTTGCAATACCACAATACAAAAAGACAGTGGCTCGGTCCTCATTTTCCTACAGAGCACCACAATTATGGAATAACCTCCCAGACACCATCAAATCTTCCACCAGTCTTAAGTCACTCAAAATTTCCCTATTAACATACCTCAATACAGAATGCACCTGTAAACATGTAACCTAGTGACTATATTTCCTACATATTTATTTTCTGTTAATCTGTATATTTGTGTTGTTAATATCTTACATTGTATTACTTTGTATTTCTGTAACTGTAACACTTCAATGTACTTGAACCCAGGACATACTTGAAAACGAGAGAAATCTCAATGTATCCTTCCTGGTAAAATCCTTTATAAATAAATAAATAAATAAATAAATAAATAAATGTGAGAAGTCTGGTAAGCCCCCACCTCTCATAGGTTTTCTGGCTTGTTCAATAGCTGTTAAACATAGTTGTGGTGCCAAATGTCTGCATTCACAGAAATGCTTTGCTACCAGGTCATATTCTTGTTTCTGATGGCCCTCCCCAATTCACATTACATGTAAATAAGCATTACAACCCGTCTTTACCCATACCTTGCCCCTCTCTTGTACCCACCCTGTACCCTTAACCCTGTGTATTCTCAACTGTTGTTATGGAAGGTGTTGGGAGAGAAGATGGAGGAGAAGGAATGTTGATGGGGAGTTGGAGGAGGAGGAGGAAGAAGTGAGGAGAGGTGTCTGGACATAAGGTGAAGGGGAGAGGAGCAGTGGGGAGAGTAGATGTTGGGGTAAGGGTGAGCAGAGGAGTGGGGATAGGAGACGTGCTGAGGAGTGTTTTAACTCTCTCACAGGGTTATTCAAAGAGATTTGATTGTGGCCGAAAGGTAACCGAACAGTGAAATTCAGCATACGGTTACCAATTGCCTGCACATACGGTGCCTGTTCGAGGGCAGTGAAACCCCCATAGTGAAGCAATGCTTCGTCTATTCAGAGAATGAAAACCAGCAGTGAAAAGTTGCCAAATTGCCCTGCTGTTCGGTGGTTTCATGCGGCAGATTTATTCAGGCGAATCCCATAGACTTCAATGTTAAAAATATTTCCGTTTTAATTCAATATCTAATAAATGGTTGATTATAATATCCTGCAGTATAAGGTCTCTTTATTTATAGATTTTTTAGGATCTTTAGGCATTTTTGGGGATTTTTCTGCAAAATTCTTTTTTTTTTTTTTAATAGTTTTTTCTTTTTTTGTAACAGCCCTTTTTATTATCATTCATTGGATCATATATGTAAATTTCAGACATTATCATTCTGTAGTTTCTTTGCAAACAGCGTTTCACTTGTCAAACATTCAAGCAAACTTTTTTTCTCACTCCATTCGTCTGCGGTGTCGGGTTTTTCCGGCGGCTTCTCTGTGCTGTGATTGGTGGCTGCTCAGGTTTCTCCGGCGTGTTCGGCGGGGTTAATCCAGACTTTTTTGCAGATTTTGGTGTGCGTTCGCCGGGTTTTGCAGTGAGTGTTCGGCGGGTTTGCGACGGCTTTTCCCAGCACTACGATGGCCCTGTGGTGCTTGCTGAATACACCACAAGGTCGCCAAAATGGGATCGACAAATCGCACCGAATTGAAGAGAACGAAACGTGCAGTGACTTTTAGATTCTCTTTGAATAACCCTGTCAGTGTTTTAACTCTGCTGGCTGCTCATTCTGCTGGGGTTTTACCTCTGCTGGGGGGTCATTCTTCTCTTTATTACTGTTTCTCATATTGCTGTTAACTTGCTAGTATTCTCAACATATCATTTCAATTTTTTATTTACAATTTCTTTAGATAAGACCATGTTAGCACATGTGTGTCTGCGACCCATTAGCGGTTGACCCCCAATGCAAAATACATTCAAGCGTGTATTGAGCATTATATTTAATATATCCTGCCCTCTCTTCACAGGTACACCGCCACCAAGACCTATGACACCTGAGCGCCGCCAGGAGGAGGAATGGGATATGAGAGCACACAGTCCGTCCTCAACTTCCCGGTGGGAAGTAGATTATATCCCCTTTTTGGAGCCCCTAACACACACACAGGTCTCTGGATGTACCAATCAGTCCGCCACAAAACACACCTGCCGCTCTGGCCATCGTTCCACCAGTGAAACATTTTTTTAAATTTATTAATGCAGCATTATTGTTCACGTTTCAATTATATTGCGAACAGTGATGCTGTACTGATTTTTTTTCAGTTTTTGCTAAAATCGCATAATTTCTCAAAAAAATGAAATAATGGTTCCCATTTCTAATTTTTTTAACCCCTTCGCTGTGGAGGATGTGCGGGGGAACGTCCTCATTGACTCCCACTATGTGCGGGGGACGTTCCCCGCACGTCCTCCGCATGCGGGAGCCCAGTGAGAGATACTTACCTCTCTCCGGGGTCCGGTGGCGTTCTGACTTCCTGGAAGTCAGACACCGAATTTATGGGCCTCTCCGCGTAAATGACAGCATCGTGCCATTCGCGATGATGTTATTTTCAGGCGACCCCCCCGGATGACCCCTGCCGGGAGATCGCCTGAGAGGGAGGGGGGATCCTTTCGGAAATCTTAAGGAAATCCCCTGGCAGCTAGGGGTTCCCAGGCTAACTGACGTCATCGTGCCATCCAAGATAGTGGCCACCACCGGAGCTGGGCTGCGATCCAGCTGCGATCTAGGCTGCGATTCTCCAAAACAGTGGCTGCTAGATGGGTTATGTTTGGTATCATTCAAAAGGCCAGAGCATGGCCTTTCGAATGATACCAAACATGACCATGTTCAAAGTAAAGGAAAAAAAATAAAAATAATAAAATAAAAACAAAAAATAAATGTTTATTTTTTTATTTTTTTATTAATGCAGCAATATTGTTCCCATTTCAATTATAATGTGAACAATGATGCTGCACTAATGATTTTTTTCCTATGGGGTGCGTTTGATAAAAATCACGTAATTCCCCCCCAAAAATTGTAAAGAGTCCCCATTTCTAATTTTTTTAACAAGCACACCCCATAGAAAATATAACCGGTAAGACTCAAATGATAAAATGTGGAAAAAAACACTTTACACGCTGTAGATGATTAAAAATTCAAATTGTATTGCATTTATTGTTATAATAAACAGGCAGGACATGAGGTATACATATAAAAATGATATATTATGAATCTGCGGAGTCTGCGGGAAAGAACAATATATAATTTGTCTGGGTCATATAATAAAATGTGGCGTCAAACCACGTTTAAACATGATGAGCAAAAATGGTAAAAATGAGCTCAGCACACAGACGTGTGTAGCGCTGTGTTAATTTGGCTCTCTGGACTGAGATGATATGGCCACTAGAGGGAGACAGAGCCTATGTGTCTAAAGGACAATACTGGACTAAAGGACTCCATCTCCCAGAAACCCATGGGGAGAGGACAGGAAGTGGGCGTGCTGGCGCCAGGAAAGACATCAGACCCTCGTGCATGGCATGGGATGAACGAGCAGAGCAGCGAGAGAAGTCAGGCGTATGAGAGACACTGTCCGGGATCGAAAACAGGTTGGAGCGTGTGCAGGTTACGTTATCCAGTGCTGGAGATCGGGGAAGGAGTGTACATCATCGTGTACCACATTCCGCTGAGCGGTTCAGACGACAAGCATGTTCCAGGAGGACCTCGAGTAAGGAGGGCCGCGGATCAAATAGGAGTGCTCGCGGCAGAACGGTTCCTGATTGCGGAGATTCGGCATCGGGAGAGCGGATTCGTTGGCACCAAGTTTCAGTCGGCTGAGAGAGACAGAACCTTTCGGTCGAGTCATCGGTTCTGGACAAGTTGTTTGCCAGATGGGTGAGAGGCCTCAAGCCTACAGTTCCATAACATTGCGCACTTAATTGATTGCTTCAAGTTACAGGGCCCCAACTTTGACTAGTCGAAGATATTTTTGTTCATTCACTGGCCAGTTGAATCTAGTACCCGGGTACCCTAGGACACCAATTTATGAGCCTTTTTGAGCGGGACTTAAACTATCGAACTGAGGGGTATTAACCGTTTCTTTTTGCTGCATGTTTTTCCCGCGTTGCGCATCCTGTCATTTATCCAAACTTAATTGCTTCACGCTTCAAAGTATATGTGTATTCAATGCCACTTTATTGCTCCAGTAAAGTATATAAATTAGAAAAATCCACAGCAGTGTGCTGGTGTATAGTAATTCCTAGTGCGGTGAGACTATCCTGGGTTTATTCAGCGGCTCCTGTGGGGGTGAACGCTACACGTGGGGGCTCGTCTGGGATTTCTGTCTGAGTATACCGCAATTAAAGGGTTAACATGGATCCAGACACCGCTGCAGAATGGTGTAAGGAGCAGAATGGCCAATTAAGAGTTAAGTGTAGTCATGGACATTCCTGCAGACACTTGGGCCGAAGACCAGATTCACCGTGCCGTGGCCACGCTGACACCGGATCATCGGGGGTTAATAATTGACATTAAAGTGAACCCAGAGACTTCTCACACATACAGTTGTGTTCAAAATTATCCAACCCCCAATGCTGTAAAGGGTTTTAGGGAATTTAGTGTACATTTGTAATTGTATTCAGAATGAAACCCTACAAGGACTTTTTAAAGAACCATATGCAACTAAAATGAGATCAATTGGTTTTGTAATACAGTAGTAAATGTTTCTTTTGTGAATTCTTCATTGACACAATTATTCAACCCCTTAAAGACTACCACTCTGAAGAACAGAGGTTCATTCAAGTGTTTTCAATCAGGTATTGAAAACACCTGTGGATATCACGGAGCAGCAATAAAGCATAATAAGCACCAATTAGGCAGCTTTAAAATGACTGTGATACTCAGCTCCTTCTAGACATTTACTGGTGTGGTTACAAACATGGTGAAGTCAAGAGAATGGTCCAGGAAGACAAGAGAAGAGGTGATTACTCTTCACAGGAAGGGCAATGGCTATAAGAAGATTGCAAAGATGTTAAACATACAAGAGAGACCATAGGAAGCATCATTCGCAAATTCAAGGCAAAGGGCACTGTTGAAACGCTACCTGGTCGTGGCAGAAAGAAGATGCTGACTTCGACTGCTGTGCGCTACCTGAAGCGTAGAGTGAAGAAAAGTCCCCGTGTGACTGCTGAGGAACTGAGAAAAGATTTGTCAGATGTGGGTACTGAAGTTTCAGCTCAGACAATACGGCGCACACTGCGTAATGAAGGCCTGAGTATGCCAAAAGTCATGTGGACAAACCACAGAAGTGTTCTGTGGACTGATGAAACAAAATTAGAACTGTTTGGGCCCATGGATCAAAGCTATGTTTGGAGGAGGAAGAACAAGGCCTATGAAGAAAAGAACACCTTGCCTACTGTGAAGCATGGCGGGGGGTCAATCATGCTTTGGGGCTGTTTTGCTTCTGCAGGTACAGGGAAGCTTCAGCGTGTGCAAGGTACCATGAAATCTCTTCAGTACCAGGAGATATTGGATGACAATGTGATGCAGTCCGTCACAAACCTGAGGCTTGGGAGACGTTGGACCTTTCAACAGGACAATGATCCCAAGCATACCTCCAAATCCACTAGAGCATGGTTGCAGATTAAAGGCTGGAACATTTTGGAGTGGCCATCGCAGTCACCTGTCTTAAATCCGATTGAGAACCTCTGGTGGGACTTAAAGAAAGCAGTTGCAGTGCGCAAGCCTAAGAATGTGACTGAACTGGAGGCTTTTGCCCATGACGAATGGGCGAAGATACCCGTAGATCGCTGCAAGACACTTGTGTCAAGCTATGCTTCACGTTTAAAAGCTGTTATAAATGTAAAAGGATGTTGTACTAAGTACTAAGATTGAATGTCACTTGGGGGTTGAATAAAACTGATAATGATGTGTCGGATATAATCTCTGCACGTGAATACAACACGTTTATATATATTGGACTTATCAGCCAAGCCTCCAATATGTCTATATTGCACTTACTGGACCTACCTCGGCAGTTGCCTCCAATATATCAGGGATTATTATTTCATAAGAAACTTATACGAGACACAAATATCAATCGTCTATATTTCTTAGAAATTATCCTGAATTCTTTTAATTGTCTGTGTTTTGCTTTAAAAAATACAATAATCAATAATCGGATAAAAATATATATATATTTATTACGTATACAAAAAAGTTTCAAATCTCATATCATAAACAACAATTTATAAACCACAATCCATCAGCATATAAAAACTAGCTTCACAATATATGTATCTCCGGTTAGTAACTGCATATATGATTAATATCATTTACCTTATCAGTTAGTAACTAATACACAAATGGTTAATAAACCTTTCTGCTTAATACAACATGCATTTCCCAGCAAACAATGTTTAACCAGCCAGCTCTTATAGATATATGTATATATCTCTATGCTACATGGATCAACAAAAGATGAGCTAATTTAATGATAAGTAATAAAAACTTATTTAGTGAATACTCCCCTAATCTTGAGAATTAAACTTTTAATCTTTTGCTTTTTATTTTGTAGTTATATAATTTCTTGCTTATTAATTTTAATCACAGTAATTTCCAAATTCAATATATATATTGGTATCAATCTTACAACATTTCTTTTAGGAATAAATCCTTATATCCACTTCTTCATATTTCTATCTGCAGAATAGAAATACTTAGAATTTGGATTTAACCGTATCCGAGAAGTCTCAGTCTACGTTGCAAGAATCTCTATAAATATATATTTACATTAATTCCTTATTTCATACATTACCTGTCCAATTTGGATGTTGATAAGTCTGCCTTGGAATTCCTGATGTAGTAATTTTTGGAATGTGTGAAGATTATCGATCAGATAATCAATGCATGTGAGTTAGAGATTTGGTGAGAGTCAGAAATTTAGTGAGAATCTTGATTGCCTCATGTCTTGGGATCTGCCTGCATCGTGGTGTGAGTCTGACTGCTGGAATCTCCGACTCTCAGTGTCATGTGTATTGGACGTCTGAATGCATTGCGATATGAGTCTGTCTGCTGGAATCTCCGACTCTCAGTGTCATGTGTATTGGACGTCTGAATGCATTGCTTGCGATGTGAGTCTGCTGGAATCTCCGACTCTCAGTGTCATGTGTATTGGACGTCTGAATGCATTGCGATGTGAGTCTGTCTGCTGGAATCTCCGACTGACTTGTAACCAACATTGCCGCTTATTATAGCCAATTTGACGTCACACAATATTTTTGGTAATATGAATTATAATATTTACTATCCTCTAGAGGGCAGTATTGCACTTCTTAAAAATTTCACCCATTTCTTTTTAATTTTCTTATCTCGGGTCAAAAGTTCAACCTACACAAAAGACCTTCTCTTCTCCCAGCTATTAGACACAGTGTCTCCATCTGTCATCTTTGATTTATATCCCTACTCCCTTTTAACTCAGAGTCCTATCAGCTGAATTCTTTTCTGGTTCTCAACAGAATCTATTCTTTAGTAATTTTTATTATTTACCAATTATATACTTTCTACAATATTTATTGGAGTATATTTCATACTGTAAATATAATAAAATATACCTTGATTATAAACATATATTTTGTGAATATAAATCTATATTAGAGAATATTAACTCTTATTCCTATACCCAAGAGACAAAATATCTTTTGTTTTAGAAACTTAAGACAGACCAATAAATTTAATTATGACACGTCTTAGCACTTAAACCTTAGCCTTATCACACACAACATTCTAGGTTCCATTCATGTCTGACACTTCTTAAAAAAAAATATAAAAGACTTCACCCAGGAATGAACTCTGTAAAAAAAACATCTCGTTCATTTCTAAACTTAGAGAAATTAGAAAGAAAAACTGTCTTTCAAAACAAAATGGCTACAGGCGTCCATTTTAAAATTCTCTTTTGTGTGTAATATACCCGACAGATGTGAGCACAGAAAAGACATTTGTGGTTATTTCATTATAAATGCTATGTTATATTTGTCTGACCTACACGTGCCTCTTTGATTTAATTGTAAGCAAGATGACTGAATGATCAAAATCTATGTCAAACTGGCCAAAACACTCAATTTCAGTGGGGGTTGAATAATTTTGAACACAACTGTATGTTCTTTTTGAGTGGAGAAAGGATGTTCCAGTGTGTTTTCAGGGCGCAAGTGTGCAACTGGCCGACGATGTGGAAGTTCGTCTGATACAGCCAAGTACGCCAAGTGGTGATTCCGCGAATGTTCCTGCATCTAGCCAGCTGGCCATGATCGGGCTGGAGTTCATTGCTGCTATTGGAGACCTGGTGGCTAAATGTCAGAGAAGAAACCCTTCTTACACTAACTTCGGCTACCGAAGGTTAAGAAATTTCTCCGGAAGAGCGCCAACTCCGGCGGGAGAAGAAACCTTTGAGGAATGGGTGGAACAGGCAATGCACGCTCTAGACGAGTGGGACGTCCCTGAAGCGCAGAACAAACAGATAATTACTGAGAGCTTGAAGGGACCCGCATCAGAGGCTGTTAGAAACCTGAAATTGAGTAAAGAAGACTGTACTGCTCTAGATTACCTAAACATATTACAGGAAGTCTTCGGGCGAACAGAAAAGGCAGCTGAGCTCATGTACCAGTACGAACACACCTACCAGCGGAAAGGTGAGAAAATGACGGACTATATGAGGCATCTGGATAAGATACTGCACCAAATACTTCTCAAGAAAGAGGCCGACCCTACTGCGCTAGACCAAATCAGACTTCGGCAGATATTGAGGGGTGCTCATCCTCTAGACCCTGTGATGTTACAGCTGAAGACTAGGGATGAGCCGAACACCCCCGAGTTCGGTTCGCATTCGAACTCGAACTTTCCAAATGTTCGAATTCGAACTCGAACTCAATACAAGTCAATGGGGCTGAAAATTCGATTTTTAGAGTGCCCTCCAGGAGGGCATATATGCTAGATATTTGCCATAAACGGTGTATGGGGGTCCGGATAGTGCCCTGGGGGACAGGAAACAAGGACAAAAAGTTTTAAAAAAAACGTTTTTAAAGGGACAGTGAGTTTTCCATGAAATAAGGGTTTAAAAAAAACCGAAAAATTCCTTCAAATATCATGCCTAGGAGGTCCCCATAACCTGCCCGTGAAGTGGAAGATTTCTAGGATGTATAGAAATATGTAAAAACCAAAAAAATGACATTTCAAATGACGGTAAATGCTTTTACTTTAATCTATCCATAAACAACTGCATGGGGCGGCAGTCTGTATGAAAAGAGGAGACATTTTCGGACACGCAGAAAAAGTTTAGTGATTTTTTGGCTAAATTATTGTGAAACTTATGCAGGCTTTAGATGAAAGTAACAATAGGTGCTTTAAAATTGGGCCTTTAGCGCCGACAACAGTGCCGTCACACAGTAACCTCTCAGAGGATATGAATCTGATACAGGCGTCAGTGGCAGTGCAGCCAAATATTGTGCCTTTGGTGCCAGGCCAGCAAGTGCCATCATACAGTAACCCCTCTGTGGTATTGTGGAAGAGTGCAGGGGTGGACCATGCGGACAGGGCCGGTGCTAAACTATTTTGCGCCCTAGGCAAGACCAGCTACTTGCACCCCCCCAAAAAAAAAAAAACGACACAACATGAAACTGCTAAATTTCTTTTTATTTAAGAATAAAGTTTGAAAAGCACCAATAGTAAAGGTAAAATAAATATAAATAAACTGTATTAAACCATTTTAAATTAACTCTATTAAACAAATTAAAATTAACTGTATCGAACAAATATAAATTAACGAAAAAAATAAATAAGAGTTGTCACGTAAGTTTCAATTTCAGACACATCAAAATTTCACTTTGCGTGCCTTATCCTTTGCAAATTTTCATCATGCGTATATATATATATATTGCCCAGGCCAGCTCACATCATGCGTATATATATTGCCCAGGCCTAGGCCAGCTCACATCATGCGTATAAATATTGCCCAGGCCCACGCCAGCTCACATCATGCGTGTATATATATAATGCCCAGGCTAGCTCACATCATGCTCACAGACAGTCACAGATGCACCATCATGCGTATATATATTGCCCAGGCCAGCTCACATCATGCATATATATATTGCCCAGGCCAATCTCCTGGTGGAGATAGGGGGTTCATTTGAACCCCGATATCTCCAGTCATCTAGTGAGTCATGGAGGGTGTCAATCGAAAGGCCTGAGAATGGCCTTTCGAATGATACCCAACATGACCAGGTATAAAGTAAAAAAAAATAAAAACATGTATTTTTTTTGTGTGTTATTTTTATTAATGCAGCAATATTGTTCACATTTCAATTATAATGTGAACGATGATGCACTAATGATATTTTTCTATGGGGTGCGTTTGCTATAAATCACGTAATTCCCCCCACAAAATGTAACAAGTCCCCATTTCTAATTTTTGTACAAGCGCACCCTATAGAAAACATAACCGCAGACGCTCATGTGCTAAAATGTGAAAAAAAAACACTTTACACACTGCAGATGATTAAAAATTCAATTTTTATTGCATTTTCATAATATACAGCCAGGACAGGACGTATACATATAAAAATGATATATTATGAATCTGCGGAGTCTGCCGGAAAGAACGATATCTAACATGTCGGTCATTTAATAAGATGTGGCTTCAAAATCGCATTTAAACATGATGAGTGAAGAAGATAGGCAAACCTATAAGATTAGGCAGAAAGAGGCAAAGCAATTTATAAGGGCTTCCAAAGCACACGCAGAAGAGAAAATAGCTCAGTCAGTAAAAAAGGGGGACAAAACATTTTTTAGATACATAAACGAGAAAAGAAAAGTAAAACAAGGATTAGTTAGATTAAAAACAAAGGAAGGAAGGTATGTAGAAGAGGATAAAAGTCTCGCTGACTGCCTCAATGAATATTTTTGTTCAGTCTTTGCAGAAGAAAAGGAAGGAAAGGGACCTCAGTTAGGAGGAAACACTAACGAGACAATTACATATCAGTTTACAGAGGAGGAGGTTCTACAGCAGCTGTCTAAAGTAAAGACAAATAAGTCCAATGGGGCCTGATGGGATCCACCCTAAATTATTAAAAGAGCTCAGTGATGTAATAGCAAAACCGTTAACAGATTTATTTAACCAATCCTTGCTAACAGGAGTCGTCCCAGAAGACTGGAAATTAGCAAATGTTGTGCCCATTCACAAGAAGGGTAGTAGGGAGGAATCTGGGAACTATAGGCCATTTAGTCTTACGTCAGTAGTGGGGAAATTAATAGAAACCATGTTAAAGGAAAGGATTGTTGAACATCTAAAAACACATAGATTACAGGATCAGAAACAACATGGGTTTACCTCAGGGAGATCATGCCAAACTAATCTTATTGATTTTTTTGATTGGGTAACAAAAATAATAGACACAGGTGGTGCAGTAGACATTGTTTATTTAGATTTCAGTAAGGCTTTTGATACTGTTCCGCATAGAAGGCTTATCAATAAATTGCAATCTTTGAGCTTGGATTCCAATATTGTTGAATGGATTAGGCAGTGGCTGAGTGACAGGCAACAGAGGGTTGTGGTAAATGGAGTTTATTCGGCGCAAGGTTTTTTTTACCAGTGGGGTACCTCAGGGGTCAGTACTTGGACCCATTCTATTTAATATTTTTATTAGTGATATTGCAGAAGGTATTAATGGAAAAGTATGTCTTTTTGCTGATGACACAAAGATTTGCAACAGGGTTGACGTTCCTGGAGGGATCAGCCAAATGACAAATGATTTAGGTAAACTAAAAAAATGGTCGGAGCTGTGGCAATTGAGTTTTAATGTGGATAAGTGCAAGATAATGCACCAGGGACGTAAAAACCCAAGGGCTGAATATAGAATATTTGATACAGTCCTAACCTCAACATCTGAGGAAAGGGATTTAGGGGTTATTATTTCAGAGGATCTAAGGGTAAGTAGTCAATGTAATAGAGCAGCAGGAAATGCTAGCAGAATGCTTGGTTGTGTAGGGAGAGGTATTAGCAGTAGGAAAAGGGAAGTGCTCATGCCACTGTACAGAGCACTGGTGAGACCTCACTTGGAGTACTGTGTGCAGTACTGGAGACCGTATCTCCAGAAGGATATAGACATCTTAGAGAGAGTTCAGAGAAGGTGTAAGTAAATGAAGGTGTAAGTAAGTGCAAGAAGTAGTAAATGGTGTACGGCTTGAAGGAGAAAAGTTACCAGGAAAGGCTTAATGATCTTAACATGTACAGCTTGGAAAAAAGACGAGACAGAGGAGATATGATAGAAACATTTAAATACGTAAAGGAAATCCACAAAGTAGAGGAAGGGAGTATATTTAAAAGGAAACAAAATAGCAAAACAAGAGGACATAGTCTTCCAGTTGAAGTGGTAGAGGCCAAAACAGTAATTGAATTTAAGCAAGCATGGGATAGGCATAAGGCTATCCTAAACAAAAGATAAATCCAGGTAAAGTATCCATGTAATTGGGCAGACTAGATGGGCCGAAAGGTTCTTATCTGCCGACATTTTTCTATGTTTCTATGTTTCTATTGAGTTTGGTTCGTGTTCGAGTTCGAACTCGAACTTTTGAAATTGTTCGAGTTCGAATGCGAACCGAACACGGGGGTGTTCGGCTCATCACTACGCACAACCCGTGAGACATAACGAATGTTCGCCGACTGAAGATGATTCTTTGGATGCCTATGGGTCCGAAGTTGACAGACAAGAGCAGCTTGTTGTCCCTATACCTTCAGAGAGTACTACAAGAGAGTCAGCCATTCAGGCTTATGGCGAAATACAAAAGACTGTTAAGAAAGTGCAAGAAGCTCAAGCTGAATTGGCACATGCACACACGGATTTGTGCCGGGTAATTTTGAAGGTGGCGAAAACACAGACTGATATGCAAAAGTTCCTCACAGATATGTGGACAACAGGAGTTGCTGTGGCCTCTGGCCGGGGCCCTTCAAATGAATCACCAGAAGAAAGTGCGCCTCCGTCTTCAAAGAAAAGATGCTTCAGCTGTGGAGAAATGGGTCATTTCAGAGCGCAGTGTACGAACCGAAGGCCAGAGAGGAAAATGGTTGAAGAGTTCTTAAAGGCATTAGAAGGACTGTTATCTACTTCACAGGCGGAAACTACAGAGGGCCCTGGTGAGGGAGCAAACTAGGCGCCTAACTGTCAAAAAACGCTCCAATTTCCAAGACCAAAATGAAAGGCCGGAAGGGCCCAGATCCTTGCCAAAAGCTGTGCCTGTCTGGACTAAAAGAGTCACTCCCGTGGTGTCCAGTCCTATGTCACTGGAAAACAATGCACACCCACAATCTTCACGAATCAGAAAGCAGGTTAGAGTGCAACGAACTGGGTCTATACCTCCTGCTGCACGAAAAAGTTTCCTGATCAGTTGATAGGTCCTTTGCCCATCATTCCAATCCAAGTGGAAGGGTTTTATACTAAGGCTCTGTTAGACTCGGGTGCTCAAGTGACGTTGATTTATCGGGATTTCAATGAAAAACATTTGAAGCACATACCTCTAAAGAAGCTAAAGGACCTTGTAATCTGGGGTATCGGGACTGAGAGGCTCCCCTATGATGGATATCTACAGGTGAAGTTAGAGTTTGGCCATGAGGTCGTCGGACAGTCCGGAGGCTGTGACGCAATGGCCATTGTGTGTCCTCGCCCTTCGGGGGGCCAGCCAAAGTTCTATAATAGTGGGGACGAATAGTGATCTGGTGAGACATCTTCTAACCCCGATAGTAATGGAAGAAGGTTCTACCAAAGAAGTACATCCAATGTTACATCCGATCTGCCAAAGAATGGTCGAAGAACAGAGAGCACCTGCCGAGGTGGGACATCTGTGGAGATTAGGAGGAACAGAGAAGGTTCTACAATCAGGTGAAGTGACTAGCTTCCGGGCTTCAGTCAAGTTGAATGGATCACTGCCGAGTCCTTATGTGGTTCTGTAAACTGATCTCAGTCATGGGAGTGAGGCGGGAGTAGAAGTAATCCCTGAAATAATCTCTACACGAGCTTTGAAACGGACACGTGGAAGAGTTTCCGTAAGTGTATGTAATGTGTCTGATTCTCCAGTGGTACTGAAAGTCCGAATGCCCATCAGACAAGTGGCCTCTGTTACACCTCTCTCCCCTACCGAATTAGGGGGGGAGTGAACAAAGAGATCTTAGCTGACCGGTTCTATCCTAAAGACGCTCCTATCTCGTTTGAATGGAAGAAGCAACTCCAGTCCCAGATCCTAAAGTGGAAAGACTTGTTCTCCAAGGATGAGTTTGACGTGGGATGTGCTAAGAGAACTGAACATCGCATTCGACTTCAGGATGACAAGCCGTTTCGAGAAAGGTCAAGACGAGTTCCACTGAGAGACTTGGATGATCTACGAGAACAGTTGGCTGAACTACAGAGAACTAAAGTGATCCAAGAATCCAGGAGTCCTTATGCTTCTCCCATTGTGGTGGATCACAAGAAGAATGGTTCTATTCGACTATGTATAGACTATCGTATGTTAAATCAAAGGACCATTCCTGACCAATATGCTACTCCTCGAATAGAAGATGCCCTACAGTGTTTGTCTGGAGCAAAATGGTTTAGTGTACTAGACCTGCGTAGTGGGTATCATCAGATAGCAATGCATCCTGAAGACAAGGAGAAGACTGTGTTCATTTTCCCGCTGGGATTCTTTGAGTTTAATAGAATGCCTCAAGGCCTTACGGGAGCTCCCGCCACTTTCCAATGGTTAATGGACAACCTGGCGATAGAGTTTGTTGAAAAACTTGGGTGTTTCTACAAGGCACAAACTGGCGGATAGATGAAGTTCTAAAATTTACATTGTCTGCAAGCAATTGCCTGGTCTACCAGTATACCAAATTCGTCCAGATGGAAAGGCCGGACCTCTAAAGAACTGGCACAGGAATCATCTGTTACCTTTGAGAGAGGCTGTACGGATACCAGTTGGAGACGAACTTTCTTTGCCTAATCTGCCTGTTTCTCGTTCGGCTCCTGTTACTCGGTCTCAGCAGTTGCGTTCAGTTGGAGAAAGTGAGGAGAACAGTGAAGAAGGGAGTTTTTGTCTGGACTGGGTGTGCCCACCTGAGCCTGAAGAAGTTATTCCGGCCTCTGATCAGTGTGAAAGTAACCTGAGGCCTGATGCTCCCGAATTCAGACCTGAAGTACCTGAGACATAGGAAGTTCCTGAAGTTCTAGAGGATGTATCTATAGATTACGGTACTATGCCTTCACTGGAAGGCTCATACTCTGAAGAGGTGTCTGCTCCGATTGTGGATGAGAGAACTGAGCCTGTAAATGTGACCCTTCCACCCGAAGAGGATATTACTGGATCTGAGGCCAAACATTCAATACGACCCCCTCAGAGACTTACGTATGATTCACCCGGACATAGCACAGAAGAAGCAGTTACAACTGTGCGAAGATTGCCCGAAGTGTCTGTTCTACTTGTAGAAGTAGCTAGAGATCTGAGTTCAATTGAAGACGCATATCTGGCCCATTATATATCTGCTGTCAAACCTGAGTGTATTGGTTAATGTGGAAAATTGCAATGTTATGTATCTGTTACACGCCCTTGGTGGGACCCAAGAGTTTAGAGGGGGGAGAGTGTAGCGCTGTGTTAATTTGGCTCTCTGGACTGAGATGATATGGCCACTAGAGGGAGACAGAGCCTATGTCTCTAAAGGACAATGCTGGATTAAGGGACTCCATCTCCCAGAAACCCATGGGGAGAGGACAGTAAGTGGGTGTGCTGGCACCAGGAAAGACATCAGAGCCTCGTGCATGGCATGGGAAGAATGAGCAGAGCAGCGAGAGAAGTCAGACTTATGAGAGCCACTGTCCGGGATCGAAACCAGGTTGGAGCGTGTGCAGGTGTCAGGTACTGTACCGGGGTGGTACAGAAAATGCAGGATTCTGAGCCCGGGATGCGGTGATGCCAAAACAAGGGGTCTGCGGTGAGGGGCGAGGTTGCTGCTGGAGGCAGCAAAAACAAATAAACTTGATGTAGGGGAAATCAGGAAACAGACTGGGACAGCAGGGTCTTGCATACACAGGATACCGGAGGGTCTGGAAACACACACGGAAGGGTTGGTAGCACGGCAGGGTTTGGTTTTCAGGAAACCACAGGAAAGCCACAACATAGGTTCTCCTTGCTGAGAGCAGATACAACTAATGTTTAAGCGGGAACAGAAGGGGTGTGGCACTTTTATTAACAGAGAGGTCAGATGACCTGGAGTGTGTGAGTGTGTGTTTTGGTGCATTAACTATTTAGCTGCTGGAACACAGCGCTGGAAACAGGAATGACACGAAGTGCAGGATTTGGAAGGGTGCTGCCCTGCATGGATCAGAATCCTTACATAATCCCCCTTTTAAGGAGTGACCTCTGGGCGCTCAAGAATTGGCACTGCCAGCTTGGGCACGGGTCTTCCTTTGCCGTCTCCTTGATTTAGTTTTGGTGGTTTTCTGGTTCTGTGCCAGGTATACCAGCGAACTTGATCTTTCTTCCCCAGATGATTCTTGATTGCTTAGGACAGTCTGTGACTCAGTATCACCAGGAACATGGGTAAGACACAGCCTTTGAAACTCCGGAATGGAGTCCACATCAGAAACCGAACATCTGGGAGAAGTGACAACTGGAGACGGATGGGGTGCCAAGGAACATGAGGTCTTAATCCAGGGGCTGTGGGGGATAGGAGAGTCCATCTTGGTCACTCCTGGGGTCCTCCTGAAAGCAATGGATTCATACTGGTAAGTGTTTGGACTGGCAGCGGTACAGAGGTAAAGGTGCACAGGTATATCCCTTTTTGACCAGGTGATGTTTCACATTCTATATTCACCGCGTCCTTGTCCATTACCGAAGTTTGGGGTTCACCCACCAAGGGCTGTGGGTTGAGGATACCAGTGTTGTTCTCTGGCAGCGGTACTTGGGCGGAGGTCTGGATCTCCTGCAACTGTGACTGCAAGATTTCATGGTTGCACCGGAGTTTCCGCATAACTTCAGTATAAGTACCAACCTGGGCTACAAGGTCTGTAACAGTTGCAACAAGTGCTGGAAATCCTGTGGATGAATCAACAGCACCATAAGCTGGCTCCATGCTGGTTAGAGGTGGCTGAAAGTCCATGGGATCAGGTTCTGCTGGCACAGTATTTTCAGTCTCCATGGCAACATATTCATGCACCAGGGTTTTTCTAGGAGCCGGCTTGGGTAGGGGTGACACCTTGCTACCAGGGTTCTCCTGGGGGCAGGTGTGGGTACCGCAGGCTTTCTAGGAGCCAGTTTAGGCAGAGGTGACAGCTTTGGTACCGGGGTTCTTCTGGGTGCCGGCTTGGGAGCAGCGGCTTTTCCAGGAGCCGGTTTGGGAGCTGTGGGTGGTCTTGGTACGGGGCAGGCCTAGGTACCGGAGGTCTCACCAGGGCAGACTTGGACACCGGTGCAGGTTTGTGTACCGGGGCTGGGTGCTTGGTTGGCCTTATGGGACAGCTGGTCAGCCAGTGGGTTGGAGCGGCACAGTACAGGCACAAACCTTCAGCTTGTCTCCTGGCACGTTCCTGTGGTGATAGCGGTCCATAGGCTTTTCTTGCAGGAGTGCACACCTTGTCTGATGAGCCCCACATAGACTGTAGCAGCTCCTTCATGAATTCAGTCAGGTGTGCAAACATTTCTTGCAGGGTTTTCTTTACCAGCTCCACCACGAAATGAATCACCGCGGGTTCAGCATGGGCTTAAACATTCTGTCAGGTACTGTACCGGGGTGGTACAGAAAATGCAGGATTCTGAGCCCGGGATGCGGTGATGCCAAAACAAGGGGTCTGCGGTGAGGGGCGAGGTTGCTGCTGGAGGCAGCAAAAACAAATAAACTTGATGTAGGGGAAATCAGGAAACAGACTGGGACAGCAGGGTCTTGCATACACAGGATACCGGAGGGTCTGGAAACACACAACGGGTTGGTAGCACGGCAGGGTTTGGTTTTCAGGAAACCACAGGAAAGCCACAACATAGGTTCTCCCTTGCTGAGAGCAGATACAACTAATGTTTAAGCCGGGAACAGAAGGGGGTGGCACTTTTATTAACAGAGAGGTCAGATGACCTGGAGTGTGAGTGTGTGTTTTGGTGCATTAACTATTTAGCTGCTGGAACACAGCGCTGGAAACAGGAATGACACGAAGTGCAGGATTTGGAAGGGTGCTGCCCTGCATGGATCAGAATCCTTACAGCAGGTTACGTTATCCAGTGCTGGAGATCGGGGAAGGAGTGTACATCATCGTGTACCACATTCCACTGAGCAGTTCAGACGACAAGCCTGTTCCAGGAGGACCTCGAGTAAGGAGGGCCGCAGATCGAACGGGATTGTAGGCGGCTGATCAGTTTCTGATTGCAGAGATTCAGCATCGAGAGAGCGGATTCGTTGGCACCGGGTTCCAGTTGGCTGAGAGAGAGAGATCCTTTGGTCGAGTCATCGGTTCTGGACAAGTTGTTCACCGGATGGGTGAGAGGCCTAAAGGCCTACAGTTCCATAACAGTGCATACTTAATTGATTGCTTCAAGTTACAGGGCCCCAACGCTGACTAGTTGAAGATATTTTTGTTCCTTCACTGGCTAGTTGAATCTAGTACCCAGGTACCCTAGGACACCAATTTATGAGCCTGTCTGAGCGGGACTTAAACACATGAACTGAGGGGTATTAACCGTTAAAATCCACAACAGTGTGCTGGTGTATAGTAATTCCTAGTGCGGTGAGACTATCCTGGGTTTATTCAGCGGCTCCTCCGGGGGTGAGCGCTACACGTGAAATGGCTCAGAAGGGAATGGGTTAAAAGGGACACATATTGCTATTTCTTGCAGAGGGGAGCACAGGGAAAAGTGCTGCCCTGCAACATGTATAATTTATATGCTGCAGGAAGGAAATCAAGGCATGTCATCTGAGAATCCTCTTTGATTGCTTACTTGCAGCACATAGGTTTTGCATGCTGCGGGGTTAAATTCTTCATGTACTGCCCATTAGCATGAATAAATTATATGAGTCTCTTTAAACATGGCCGATATAATCACCGTAGATCTACTTCTTTAATAAAATGTATTTGTATGAATAACATGTGTCTGTAATGTGTCACTTTAATATCATAGGTATAGTTTGACAGGACCAGACTTTGTAATGGTCATGATTTGGGTAGCATTTCATATTCTGAACAATGTGCTAGTGTACTTACGTTAATGTGGAGATGTATCTCAAGAGAGTGTTTCAGCAGGTCATTGCTAGGGATGAGCTGTTCGGTTCGATCGGTTCAAAGTTCGATTCGCACTTTGGCAGTTCGAAAGTTCGCAAACTTCAAAATTTTTGGGGTGTACGCCAAAAGTTCAAAATTTATCTTTTTTTTAAAAAAAATGCTTAAAAAATCCTAAAAAATCTAAAAATAAAGAGACTCTTTACTGAAGAATATTATAAGCAATGGTTTATTAGATATTGAATTAAAACGGGAATATTTTTAACATTGAAGCCTATGGGATAAAACATTCTTGTTGCTAAAACATCAGGCAGACGAGGCCCTCTAAATCAGGCACTGTAGAGGGCATCCCGCCGGAGCCTCCCTCTGAAGGACCCCTTGACTTGAGGAGCATGCAGCCGCAAGATTAAAGAGCTGCGACTGTGCGGATTGGCCAGCCAGGTACATGTGGCAGAGAGGTGGCGCAGGGACTCCAGGGAGGGAGCCACAGCAGACCCCCCTTCCGCCCAACCAGGATCCAGGTTGCAGGGTGCATGTGGCAGAGAGGTGGCGCAGGGACTCCAGGGAGGGAGCCACGGCAGACCCCCCTTCCGCCCAACCAGGATCCAGGGAGCCCTCACTGACCACCAGGCTAAGGTAAGGTGACATATTTTTTGAAAAAAATAAAATCCGAGGACATTTTTAAATGTCCATGGCAACATAAAATAAAACCTTTTTTTTCTTTCTAATACTCACCTGATTCCTGGATCCATAAACTGTAGAGGTGCAGCCCGGCAGTGTGCAGAATCATATGCTGCATTAATTATACTGTAAGGCTGGGTTCACACCTGCGTTTTTTTTACGCGCGTATCGCGCAAACGTAAAAAACATGTGAACGCGCATTGCAGCACGTTCACGGCCATAGACTGCAGAGTGAACGCGCTGCAATACGGCCAAAGAAGCTCCTGTACTTCTCCAGGTATGAACGGGTCCCATAGCAAATAATGGGATTTCCCTGTTTATGCGTTTTACAGCGTACATTAGTTCCTCTCTCTTATCTTTCTGAATGTTAAATCTGGATCTCATGTGCACTAGCCGCTTTTTGAACTGTCGCGTCTATATCGGTTAAGCTGGGCAGTTGGGCTGACAGGACTGCCGTACAGTACTGACCCCTTTTTTTTCTGCCTTTATCACCCCCCCCCCGAGGTATAGTGCGATTTTCCCATACCTGCGGCTCTACCTACTTAACCACCTGGTTACGTAGAAGTGGAAGATACTGCCGCGTGTGTACTTTGAACCTCTTTGTTGTTTGTGCTTTACTTCTCTTATTGCACTTACTCAGCTACTGCTTCTGTTTCTCTCTCTCTCCCCCCACTCTCTTTCACCAGGGCTGGCCCGACCATGGAGCAGTGTGGAGCGCTTGCGCCAGGCGGCCAAAATTTGTGAGCGGCAAATTTTTGCGCTGCTGACGCCCCTGCACTATTTTTTTGTGAGCGCCGGCATCGATGCAGCATCAAATTTGGCGGCCAGCGGAAGGAAGCAGTGAGTGACGCCGCCCCCCACACGTTCTCACCGTGACCATGCCCACCACTCACGCACCTACATGGGCCAGCGCATATCAGGTAGCCTGTTGTGCGGGCAGATCCTCAGGGATGGCAGCCAGCTACTTCTTTCTCCTCTGGCTACCCACCAGGTATGTGCCAGCCTACTCAGTGGCATACCAAGACAGGGGCGAGGGGGCAGAGCGCCCCCAGGTGACAGCTGAGGCGGTTGACACTTGAAGCGCCGTAGGGCTGAATATCGGCGATATTTTTCTTATTCTGATGCACCAATCCTTGCAGGCAGCCACTCGTGCGCCTGCGGCCTGCTCGAGTGCTTGCTAGCACGGAGCAGGCTGCCTGCAAGGCAAGCTAAGGCGTTCCGGCCGGCCAGGGTGTCATGTGGGAGGTGGGGTGTGTCTGTCATTAAATCCGTTTTCCTCCGAATCATCCGCTGGCAGCAACTTGCCTCCCTTCCTCCCACTCACGCTGGTATGCGCCAGCACGCGGCACCTAGCCTCCAGGGACACGAGAGGCAGGGCTGTGCTGCTGAGTGTAGCTAGGTAGTGCTCAAAAACAGAGGGATGGATCGTTTGTTGAAAAAACAAAGAGAAGACACTGTTGAGTGATCTGATTCTCATGCTCCCTTGAATCAGAGCTCAGAGAGAATGGAGCAGCGGCATGCAGTTTCCGGGCCCTGTGATCTGTCACGTGACACAGGGCTCCGGAGGAGGTATGGAAGTGGAGGAATGAACAGGGCAAGGCTTTCTGAGTGCAGCATGCTGGTGCTGCTGCTGCCGCCGGAGAGAAGAGCATCTTATCAGTGGCTGCTTGGATCCCATCCAAATGTAATACTGGAGAGGTGAATCCACTTGGTGCTGCCCCAGCCTGGATCCCTCCCCTGCAAGGGTTTCTCCTCTGCAGCTGAGCTGACAGGAGATCCCAGGCTAATGTCCCCTCCCCCTCCACACACAGCGTCCCTGCAAGGAGCTGCAGTATGTGATTGGGGGGAGGGGAGTGAGGGATCAAAAAAAACCCCCCACAAACACACTGATAAAACAGCCCCTGCCGTGAAGGAGAATATCTTCTCCATTTTTAACCCTTGCAAGGACAGGGATCCAAGCAACATTCTGGATTTAGCCACCCCTGCTGCACTGAGAAATGACCCAGTGTGATGTATGTTACACTATGCATGTTTTTTGTATGTATGTATGTATGTTTTTTGCTCTCCCCCCTCCCCATTTTTCTATGCACTTTAGATCACCCTAAGTGTAATTGTTATTTGCACAATAACCCTTATTTATTCTACTTGAGAAGTATCCAGTTGTTTATGAATTACCTTTATCCCATTTGAGGAGTATCCAGTCGTTATATTAATTTATAACTCATCAATTCTGGTAAGAGGAGTTGCTGCACTACAGGTATCCAGCAGACCACAACCTGGTCGCGGAGTGAGCAGCCAAAGAGGTTCAGGGGCTCACCGTTAAGGAGCGCCATATGCCCAACAGTTGAGCCTGGATCAGTAAGGCTCCTGAATCGGTGAGTGTGACCATTTTATCTTTTAACACACGACTAAACGACTGGTATAATGCTATGAGAGCGCTGTCCTTATGTTCCCCATCTGAGTGAAAAAGGAGACGCTGCATAGAAGGGCAGTGACCACCCTATAATTTGGCACGAGGCATTCCACTCCAGAGCCTGGATTCAAAAGGCTCTGGAATCTGTAAGTGTGCAATTTTTAAACTCACTGTGCTTTAAATACACAGACTTTATTACACCATCACCTTTACCCTTTTATTTCCCGTTTATATCTTCTGCTGCGGAGTCCATCGAGAACGTAAGAGGAGCAGATACGTCCAAACAAGTTTGGTATATTTGTGGAAAAGGGTAATACTGACAATATTTTCAAGCACATTTGTGGCACTACCCACCCACTTAGGAACTGGAGAAACGATCGACAAAGACATCGGACCTCTAATACACATTGAGCATCGACGCATAGTCCCCTTTTCGGACTTTATTGGACGTTTTAGCCTGAACCCTATATCTTGTTTTAAACATTGATTTATCCGCACTATCTGCACTTTGTCGATGCATTTGCACCTTTACTATTGCACGCTCTAAATTGTTGCACTAGCACTTTATACTCTTTGTGATTTGCTTTTGCACTTTGTACCAATATTGTAATGTGCAATTAGCTATTGATATGATATTCCTAGAAGACGTGTCACAGTAGGAGTATACCCACAACTTATTGCGCCACTAGGAACCCCCGTACCTTTTTTCTTGATGTATGTTAGTGTGGAGCATAATATCAAGATCTAATATGCATGTATGTACACTATATTGCCAAAAGTATTGGCTCACCCATCCATATGAGAGTCAAGGCAGGTGAGCCAATACTTTTGGCAATATAGAGTATATATATATAATCCGTTTTTTATTGTGAGTGCATATATATACACACACACACACACTGCTGCACATTATTACTGTGAGTTTTATTGCTGTGGATTTTGAGATACGCTCATACACACCGCACATTAATGTGAATGTTATTGCTACATACCCCCGGGGGGTAGGGGATATAGTTATGTATGTGAATGTGTGTGTAAATGCATGTATTTGTCATTAAACAGGTTGCAGTGAGTAAAATTCTGCGCCTGCGTCCTTGTCGCAGTCCGCCGTTGCCCCATTGTCCTGCATCCAAAAGGCTGGTATTGCTCGTAGAATCGCATGCACTGCTCAAAGTAAGAATGACAGCAAGCATCTTGCAAGCATCGTGAGGTACAGGTAGGAAACTAAATATTGGTGCGGGGCAGCAAGAGGTGAAAAAGGGGCAAATTCCCCCCCCTTGTATGAGTATATCACAGAGCTCCACAGCATTAAAACTCACAGTAATGTGTGGTGTATATGAGCGTATCACAGGGCTCCACAGCAATAATACTCACGCTGATACACACTGCACATTACTGTGAGTTGTAATGCTGTGGAGCTCTGGATACGGTTTTACATGACACGTTTTTTTTGGGGGGCAGAATTTCATCATCGCTCCAGGCAGCACAGTGGCTTGGGCCGGCCCTGTCTTTCACCCATACACCTCTCTTCGACCCTCCTCCCTCCTTCCCACAACCCTCCATTGTCTCCCTTTACAATTCCATCCCGTAATCTCTGTGACTCTCTAGGCACAACTTATCTGACCTTGACGTGAGCTTCCCCCGCCTGAATAAATTTCTACTTTAATCATGTCGCCTCTACAGTCCTCATTTAGATCACAAGACTTACAGTTACATAGTTTCAACGTCCGAGGCCTTAATATCCCTGAAAAAATATCAAGACTTCTGAGAGATCTTCACTCGTCTCGAACGGCCGTCGCCTTCCTCCAAGAGACTCATTTCCGAGCTGACTCTGTCCCAACGCTGGGTAACTCCAATTTTACGGTAGGCTTTTTGGTGTCGCAATCTTAATTTCGAAAAATGTACCTTTCGCGGTGGAGGCAACAGAAACTGATGAGGGAGGTACATTCCTTTTTATGCGACGAACAATCTCTATGTCACGGTTCCCAGATCCCACCACGCAGTACTTAACACCCCACACTCCACAGAGCCCAGAAGCTACCAACAGAGTAGCCGTGAAAGATCTCTAACTGTCTGGTCCTTAGAATTGGCCAGGTAAACTAGCTAGACAGAAAGGGTTAACAACACAGGGAGTAGTCAGCCGAGCCAGAATCAGGAATACAGACTTCAGAATGGTCAAATGGAATAGCCGGGTCAATATCAGAGCAGTGGCGTAGTACAAGAAAATGGTCTAGGGCAACAGAAGGCAGAATAGTCAGAAACAAGCAGAGGTCAATAACGGGTTAATTCAATATAGCAGTCAGGTACAAGGAGCTCAGGTATGGATAACCACGATCTGGCAACTGCTGAGAATACACTGAGGGTTTTTAAAGACCTTCACCAGCCCACGTCCCCCACTCAAGCTGCGCCTCATGCAGCCACCCTCCTGCCTGTCTCCATTTAAACCGGGCATTGGTCAGCGAGCAGCATCAGATATGCTGCCCTCAAGCACACAGGTAGGGCTGGAAGCTCCCAACGTTACAGTACCCCCCTCTCCACGGAAGGCCACCGGACGACCAACAGGACGAGCGGCAGGACGACCACCAGGGCGATCGGGTGTGAGGCATGGAACGCCCTGACCAACCTAGAGGCAGACATGTCGGAAGCTGGAATCCAGGACCGGTCTTCTGGACCATAACCCACCCAATCGACCAAGTACTGCAGAGCGCCCCTGCACAGCCTAGAATCCAAAACCCTCCTAACCTCATACTCAGATTCACCATCAACCTGAATAGGTGGAGGAGGAGGAACGACCCGCGTGTACCTGTTACACAACAATGGCTTCAGTAGGGAGGTGTGGAAGACGTTGTGCATGCGAAGATGTTTAGGAAGGGCAAGAGCATAAGCCACAGGATTAATGCAGCGAATGATCTTATATGGACCTATAAACCGAGGTGCCATTTTCATAGAAGGCACCCGCAACTTCACGTTCCTAGTGGACAACCAAACTCTATCCCCCACGTTATAGGAGGGAGCTTGTAACCTATGCCTGTCAGCCTTGCATTTCTGGACAGCAACATTGCGCTCCATATTTTCTCGACTATGTCTCCAAATCTCTTGCAGTTGAGTGAGATGGTCATTGAGAGCCGGGATGGCCTGTTCAGTAAACTGAAGCGGTAGAGCCGGAGGGAAAAAACCATAGATGGCAGAAAAAGGAGAGTGGCCAGTGGTCTCGTTAACGGCGTTATTACGTGCATACTCAGCCCAGGGCAACAACTCCGACCAATTGTCTTGTTGTTGTGTGGTAAAGCAACGTATGTACTGCTCGAGACCCTGATTTGCCCTCTCTGCTGCCCCATTGGTTTGTGGATGATATGCTGAAGAGAAGGCCAATCACACCCCCATCTCTGCACAGAAAACCCTCCAGAAACGAGAGACGAACTGGCTCCTCTGTCAGAGACTATTTCAGACGGAACCCCATGTATTCGTACAATCTCTCTAGCAAATACAACCGCCAGTTCTTTGGCTGTAGGAAGCTTAGGTAGAGGGACAAAATGAGCCATTTTGGAGAAGCGGTCTACAACTGTCAGAACCACAGTATGACCCTTGGACTTCGGCAAGTCCACAATAAAATCCATAGATAGATGAGACCAAGGCCTCTTAGGCATGGGTAAAGGCTGCAATAGACCGACAGGCAAGGATTTACTGGTTTTGCTTCTGGCACAGACTTGACAAGCCAAAACAAACAGACGTACGTCCTGTCGCATGGTGGGCCACCAGAACTGTCTGGAGATACTGGTAAGAGTCTTAGTAATACCAGGATGACCTGCTGGTTTAGAATCATGAAACATTATGAGTAATTCTTGTCTTTCCTTTTCAGGTACAAACAACATATCTGGAGGCTTGTCAGGTGGAGCCCCTACTTGAACTGCCTGGAGGCGTTCCAGGAAAGGCGAGGAGACAGACAAGACTGTGGAAGCCACAATACGTTCAGGAGGAACTATAGGATTGTGGTCTTGTGTATTAGATTCATACGGGTCATATTGACGAGATAAGGCATCAGCCTTTACATTGCGGTCACCTGGTCTGTAAGTCAATACAAAATTAAACCGAGACGTAGCAATGACCACCTGGCCTGTCTCGCGTTCAAACGTTTGGCATCCCCGATGTACGTAAGGTTCTTATGATCAGTAATTATCAATAAAGGGTCAAGAGTACCTTCCAACAAATGTCTCCACTCTGATAGGGCAGACACAATAGCAAGCAATTCTCTGTTAGCGATATCATAATTGCGTTCTGCTGGTGATAATTTTCTTGAAAAGAACCCACAAGGATGTAGAGGTTTTCCTGGAGACTCTCTTTGAGACAGGACAGCCCCAATGCCTATCTCGGAAGCATCAACCTCAAGAACAAACGGAATCCTGGGATCAGGATGCCGTAACACGGGAGCGGAAGTGAAAGCTTGTTTGAGGGCTTCGAATGCTTGTTTGGATTGAGAAGACCAGATCTGGTTCTTCAGACCTTTACGTGTCATATTAATGATAGGGGAGGCTACAGCGGAATAATTCTTGATAAATCTCCTATAATAGTTGGAAAACCCCAGAAACCTCTGTATGGCCTTGAGACCTTGAGGGAGAGGCCATTCTGAGATGGCCGTGAGTTTAGAAGGATCCATCTCAAAACCTTCTGGAGTGATAATATACCCAAGGAATTTCACAGTAGTAATGTCGAATAAACACTTCTCTAGTTTGCAATAAAGACCATTGTCCAGTAATTTTGCTAATACCTGTCTGACATGTGCATGGTGGGTTTTCAGATCGGGAGAGTAAATCAATATATCGTCTAGGTATACTATAACAAAGGTTTGTAAGAAATCTCTGAGCACATCATTAATAAAATCCTGGAATACCGCTGGAGCATTACAAAGACCGAAAGACATGACCAAGTATTCATAATGCCCACTCCTGGTGTTAAATGCTGTTTTCCACTCATGCCCCTCTTTTATACGTATCAGGTTGTAAGCTCCTCTTAAATCAAGTTTTGTGTATACTGCTGACCCCCTTAACCTGTCGAACAGTTCTGATATGAGAGGGATAGGGTACACGTTCTTAATGGTGATCTTGTTAAGCCCCCTATAATCGATACACGGGCGTAAATCTCCCTCTTTTTTAGACACAAAAAAGAACCCAGCCCCTGCTGGAGAAGAGGAACGTCGGATAAAACCTCTCTCCAAATTCTCCTTTATGTACTCTTACATAATTTGGTTCTCCTTTATGGAAAGAGGATATACTTTGCCTCGAGGAGGCATGGTACCAGGATGAATATCAATGGCACAATCATATGGTCTATGTGGAGGCAGTTTCTCTGCCTCTCTTTTATCAAATACAGCTCTGAGGTCGGCGTATTGGTCAGGAACCTCTGTAGATAATGGAGGAGCTGTGGGTGTGTTCAGGGCACCAACATGCTGAATGGGTATTAAACAAGTCCCAAAACAAGCAGGACTCCAAGACAGTATCTCTCCCTTAGCCCAACCAATAACAGGATTATGTTCCACCAACCAAGGGAAACCAAGTACAACAGGATGGGAAGGTGAATGGATAACTTGAAATATGATTTATTCTTTATGCAAGAGAACAGTGGTAAGAACCACTGTAACCGTATCGTGAGTAATCCTAGGGCAGGATAACGGTCTGCCGTCTATGGCTTCGACGGCTAAGGGTGTCTCTCTTACAACCAGAGGTAGAGAAATGGAAGAAGCGTAGTTAACATCGATAAAGTTGCCAGCAGCCCCAGAATCCAAAAAAGCGGTAGTATGTGTGGTCTTGGTATCCCAAGCCAAGGATACTGGTAACATAAGTTTAGTGTCTTTGACAGGAGATATGCACGTCACACCCAAGGCCTGTCTCCTCAGCTGCCTTAGGTGCGGTAGTTTCTCCTGCTTATCATGCATTTTAGGAGGAGTAGGACATTGAAATCGTACATGACCCCCCAAACCACAATACAGGCACAATCCCTCACGAAAACGCCTTGTTCTCTCTTCCTCTGTAAGCCTAGTACGGCCTAGTTGCATAGGCTCAGAGGGAGGAGATAACTCTCTTGGTGGTGCCTGAAAGACAGGGGCCAACCTAGGTAACGGTCTCTTGGCTTCTCTCTTGGAGTCCTTCTGTCCCTTATCTGATTATCCAGATCTATACAATAAACAATGAGTTCACACAATACCTCAGGTAGTTTACGTGGAGCCAATTCATGCATCAATGACTCTGATAACCCCTCCATAAAAGCCAGAACCAGTGTCTCATTTGTCCAGTTCACATCAGAGATCAAGGTTTTAAATTCTATGGCATAATCAGAAACAGTCCTGTTCCCTTGACGTATGCGGAACAAGGATTTGCCAGCTACCGTGGCCTTTCTGGTAGGATTAAATGTACGTTGTAACTCGGCTATGAATTCTTTATAATCCCGTATGATAGGCCTCTCTGCCTCCCATAACGGAGTCGCCCATGTCAATGCTCTGCCAGACAGATGATTAATAATGAACCCCACTTTGGCAATGTCAGAGAAAAACATCTGTGGATTTAATTTAAAATGAATATCCACATGGACCAAAAATCCCCGGCACTCTGAGGGAGTACCGTCAAACCTCATAGGAGCGGTCATGTGTACCTGGGATGTCTGAATGACAGGGGACACAGGTATATCAAGCGGGGGTGCAACCCCAGCTGGTTCCAGGTGAGCCGTACGAGTCAGGATAGTTTGTAAGTCAATAGCAAACTGATCCATCCTATGATCCTGCTCATCCTGTCTGGATACAAAGTTAGCCAAGTGCTGTGTTAAGTCTGCGGGATCCATAGTGGCCAGATCGTAATGTCACGGTTCCCAGATCCCACCACGCAGTACTTAACACCCCACACTCCACAGAGCCCAGAAGCTACCAACAGAGTAGCCGTGAAAGATCTCTAACTGTCTGGTCCTTAGAATTGGGCAGGTAAACTATCTAGACAGAAAGGGTTAACAACACAGGGAGTAGTCAGCCGAGCCAGAATCAGGAATACAGAGTTCAGAATGGTCAAATGGAATAGCCAGGTCGATATCAGAGCAGTGGCGTAGTACAAGAAAATGGTCTAGGGCAACAGAAGGCAGAATAGTCAGAAACAAGCAGAGGTCAATAACGGGTTAATTCAATATAGCAGTCAGGTACAAGGAGCTCAGGTATGGATAACCACGATCTGGCAACTGCTGAGAATACACTGAGGGTTTTTAAAGACCTTCACCAGGCCACGCCCCCCACTCAAGCCGCGCCTCATGCAGCCACCCTCCTGCCTGTCTCCATTTAAACCGGGCATTGGTCAGCGAGCAGCATCAGATATGCTGCCATCAAGCACACAGGTAGGGCTGGAAGCTCCCAACGTTACACTCTAATACTAAATATACCTTTGCGAATGTATACTTGCCTAATAAGAAACAACACTCTTGCTTGACACGGATACTAAAGAAACTAGAATTGTTTGAACGTGGCATCACTGTATTAGCAGGAGACTTTAATGTGGCGATGGACCCATCTATAGACTCCTCTTATGTCCTACGCAGTGTCAAACATTCTCTACAAGAACATCGGTTCGTGGACGTTTGGAGAGCATTACACTCCACTGATAGGAATTTTTCGTTCTACTCACCAGTGCATGCGGTCCACACGCGAATAGACTACTTCTTCATGCACTACGCAGATTTATTGCTTCCACGTCTGCAACAATAATGGCGACTACGTACTTGGTCTGATCATACACCACTCTCCCTTTCATTGCAATCTCCGTTGTTTGTCCCTCGCGAGAGACAATGGCGTCTTAATGTATATCTCCTAGACGACCCCCTACTAAAGGAAGAACTAAGTATTACACTTGAAAGTTTCTTTGAAGAAAACAGTGCTCGGGATACGCCTATCCCGGTTATATGGGAAGCGCACAAGGCGGTCATCTGCGGATTTTTCATCAGCAAGAGCACGGCCCGAAAGAAATTAAGGGAGGAAGAACTTCGAACTCTTACGACGGAGATCAGAACAGTAGAGTTGGAACATACTGCCACCAATGATCCCGCTCTTTACGTACGCCTCTTACAGGCAAGACGGAATTTAGATTCCATGCTGAACACTTCGCTTTGTTTCCAGGCTCTACGTGCAAGATCTTATTTCGCTTTACACGAGAACAAGCCGGGTCGCCTCCTGGCGAGAGTTCTGCGTAACCGATGTACTAAGTCGTATATCCCCAAAATCAGAACACAGATGGACTTATTCGTGACTGACCCAAAGGACATCTCGAAATCCTTTCTTGATTACTTCACGACTCTTTACAACCTGGAGGATTCTGGTACACCACCACCGTCTCTAGAACACATTGATACTTATCTATCTCGGACGATCAAGTGTTCTCTTGACCCTATTGACAAAGTCTCTTTGAATACTGAAATAACTTTGGAGGAAATTGTAGATGCCTTAAAACCATCAAAAATGGGAAAAGCCCTGGCCCAGATGGATTGCCTAAAAACAATACAAACTTGGGGCTTGTGAAGGGAGCGCAAGAAGGAAGGAGATAGAATTTTTCTCTCTCAAATTTCTCAGGTACACTTGATTAGAGCGATTTCTAAAATACAGAATTAAAAAGCACCTTCATTGCATAGCATGTATTGCAATTTAAAGGAAACAGTAAGGATGATGAATGTGAACTCACAAGCACGGAGCCTCAAGGCTCGTAATGTTCGCTTCTGAGCCTCTATGGGGGGCTCCACCCGTCAAGATGGTGATTCGGGAGATGGTTCGGGTCTCCGGGAATACCTCGGTGAATAAGAAAATGAATGGCACAATACCAGAGCCAAATGACAATGAATAGGATAGATAGTATACACTCACGTGTTCCTGAGCCTCCGTTTGAGTGGCTCAGTACCTTGGCCTGTGGACCACTTGAAAGATGCGGGGGGGTCCCACCCCTGTGGTGATAAACGCTGGAAAGTGAACCGGTGAATAGATGCAATGGATAGCAGGATAGCAGGATCAGGTTCAAAAAATAAAAATTCGATCTTACACAATAATACCACACGACATTGGATGTAAGGCAGCTGAATTTTTCTTGACAGACTCTGGCAAATTTCGAGCAGAACAGACACAATATATACTCGAGGGCATTAAATTAATACTTCATAATAATTACTTTTGGTATGGGGGAGAATACTATCTACAATGCAATGGGACAGCAATGGGGACGAGGTTCGCCCCCAGCTATGCCAATCTGTTCATGGCCCACTGGGAAAATGGTGCGGTATGGACAGGGCATGGCTGGGGGCCCAACCTCGTCCTATATAAAAGATATATTGATGACATATTCATTGTCTGGAAGGGGGAGAGAAGCGAATTGGAACGATTCTTGGACCATTTGAATCATAACGCCATAGGAATCAAATTAGATATAAACATCAGCACTGTCCAGGTAAATTTCCTTGATCTCGACATATATATAGAGTACGGGATGATAAAAACTAAAACATTTTTTAAGCCCGTTCAGGTAAATGGATATATACCCATTGCCAGTGGCCATTACCCTCCCTGGCTTAGAGCCGTTCCCAAAGGTGAACTTTTGAGAATACGCAGAAATTGTACAGATGATGAACAATATCTAATCCAGGCCGATAAATTGTCAAATAATTTTAGACAAAAAGGTTATGACAAAAAATTCCTGGACGATACTACACAAGAAATTTTAAGTACCAGTAGGGATGGACTACTACAATACAAATCCAAATGTACAAACCAATCTGATAATGTTTCATTCATTATGGATATAATATAAACAATAAAATAATCAAAAAGTCAGTAGAAAAATATTGGCCAATCTTAATGAATGATCCGATATTAAATGGCACTTTGACAGAAAGACCTAAAATAATTTTCAGAGGAGGCAAAAACCTCAATAAAAATCTGGTCACCAACCATATCAGGACCACCAATAACCAATTTATACATCCATTTGGTTTAACCCCTGGATTCTATAATTGCGGCCAGTGCATCTCATGTTGCAAAACTAACAGTAAAAAAAGAACCATAAGACATTTTGATGCAGGAATAAAAGGAACTAATTATAAAATAAAAGATTTGGTCACATGTCACACCAAAAATATTGTATATGCACTCAGATGCCCCTGTAATAAACGATATGTGGGACAGACATCTCGCCCACTTACCGTTAGGATCAATGAGCATCTATGCAATATAACTAGAGGTTATGACAAACACAATGTATCACTTCATTATAAAGAACATCATAATTGTGATCCAAAAAGTTTAGAGTTCATTGGGATAGAAAAAGTACGCTGTAATTGGAGAGGAGAAGATATCCGTGAGAAACTCATCAAAAGTGAGATGAGATGGATTTACCATTTAAATACTTTAGTTCCCAACGGATTAAATGTGGATTTTGAGGTCTGCCACTTCTTATAATTATAGACAGTATTTAACACCACGACTCCTTCTCTCCTTTTCACTTTTTTCGTTTAGTCCCATGACACCTTCAAGTCATATTAACCCAATATTGGGACAGCATAGTACGCATTTGCCCAAATCAATATTTGAAAACCTTTCAGATGCTTTTGCTTTCATTTAGACATCATTGTAAAGCTGCCTTTTAGATTATATTTCCGCTATGGAACCCCAACATATGGTCGTAATTACATCATCATTGATGCACCTTGGAGTGAGAGAGATTCACTTTTCAACCAAATCTGTTATTTAATAATATTTAAACAAAGATTTGTATGCTTCAAACATCTCTTTATCTTTTCATGTTTTCGTTTCCCCGTTTTCCATTTTCGGCTACATGCATCCAAAACAACTTTGGTTTAATCTGCTTGTACACTCGAGAACGAATGTCCAACTCGATCCCCATGGAGATAAAGCTAAACCGGAAAATACCGCAACGGAAGCCATCTGGGACCTTTTGGACCGCAATCCAACGGCGGGATCTATATGAGTGGAACGCAGAAGAAAATAACACCTCTACCTTCAACCACAACCTAACAGCTGATTGCAATATACGTGAAGGACATTCATTATGACTAATTGGCAATAAAATAAAAGACGCCAGCTCAGACTTGAAAATTATCCGACTGATGAAGCTCGCAGGGTTAGCGAGAGAAACGCGTTTCGGTTTTTATATATCCTGTTAAAGTTTTATTGTTTTATATTTTATTTTATTTTGCACCATCCAATAAATTTTCTTTTAAGATCGAATTTTTATTTTTTGAACCTGATCCTGCTATCCTGCTATCCATTGCATCTATTCACCGGTTCACTTTCCAGCGTTTATCACCACAGGGGGGACCCCCCCGCATCTTTCAAGTGGTCACAGGCCAAGGTACTGAGCCACTCAAACGGGAGGCTCAGGAACACGTGAGTGTATACTATCTATCCTATTCATTGTCATTTGGCTCTGGTATTGTGCCATTCATTTTCTTATTCACCGAGGTATTCCCGGAGACCCGAACCATCTCCCGAATCACCATCTTGACGGGTGGAGCCCCCCATAGAGGCTCAGAAGCGAACATTACGAGCCTTGAGGCTCCATGCTTGTGAGTTCACATTCATCATCCTTACTGTTTCCTTTAAATTGCAATACATGCTATGCAATGAAGGTGCTTTTTAATTCTGTATTTTAGAAATCGCTCTAATCAAGTGTACCTGAGAAATTTGAGAGAGAAAAATTCTATCTCCTTCCTTCTTGCGCTCCCTTCACAAGCCCCAAGTTTGTATTGTTTTTATTTAATTTTGGTGAGGGACACACCAGTGGTGAGCGGCAGAATTGTATATTCTTTCAGCAGTAACACTACCTCTCAGTAAAACTCTCCAGCGCCAAACACATTTAACCCCCTTTGGGAGTTAAACACACTTTTTTCCAGATGGATTGCCAGCAGAATATTATAAAAAATGCACAAAAGAATTGCTTCCCGCTCTCCTGAACTTGTTTAGCGCAATACGGGAAGGGGCTACCATACATCCCCACCCACAAATGGCCACAATCTCGCTGATCCCCAAACCAGGAAAAGATCACACTTGCTGTGGCAACTATATGCCCATTTCATTATTGAATTCCAATATGAAGTTACTAGCATCTTAGCTAACCGACTTAAACGCTTTCTCCCACAACTTGTAGACCCAGACCAGGTTGGTTTTATACCTGGTCGTGAAGCTAGAGATGCAACTATAAGAGTGCTTAATGCCCTGGCTCAGTCCAACCGTCTGTCTTCGCCATTGCTATTGTTGTTGACAGATACCGAAAATGCCTTCGACAGAGTACTCTGGCCCTTTATGTTCAAAACACTACAACAATTTGGACTTGGAGCAGATTTTATCCACTGTATACGAGCCCTCTACTCTGCACCATCGGCGCGGGTTAGGGTAAATGGCGCTCTCACGTCCTCGTTCCCAATTCTTAATGGTACGAGGAAAGGATGCCCACTATCCCCACTGCTCTTTGCACTTAGTTTGGAACCGCTTTTGTCCTCGATCAGACAAAATCCCCGAATTAAGGGACTTCAGGGTAAACATCTTGAACATAAGATCTCTGCTTATGCCAGATTCGGTTGAATCTATGCCGGAGGTCCTTAGTGAATTGCAACATTACGGTTGCTTATCAGGTTTTAAGATCAATAATGCTAAATCAGAAATACTAGCGATTGCATTACCAGGTTCTTGGCGTCGGTCTTTGAGTCACCGATATTAGTTCCAATGGTGCTCTTCCTCCCTCACCTACCTAGGGATTAGATGTCTTCGGACTTTTCGAAACTCTTCACACTCAATTATATGCCGTTGTTAGATGCGTTTCAATCGGACATAGCAATATGGAGTCCCAAATACTTATCATGGACAGGGAGAGTCGGAGTAATCAAAATGAATTTTCTTCCGCGTCTCCTATATCTCTATCAGGCCCTCCCACTCCTTTTACCGAGATCGTACCATCAGAAGATGCGCAGGCTTTTCACTAAATTTATTTGGCCACCTGGACATCCGAGAATTAAATATACCACGCTTTGCAAACCAAAGCTGTGTGGTGGACTCGCTCTTCCGGACACTGGCCTATATTATTATGCTGCACATTTGACCAGAATTTTGACTGGATGGCCATATCACCAGAGCAGAGATGGTTAGATATTGAGGAAACCCTGATGGGTCAACCCTTATGGACTTTACCATGGTTATCATGGTCAGCAGCTAGACCATCGGCTTGCCCAACGTCACCCCCAGGGATTACTTTGCATATTTGGCAGAATATTTGATTAAAGTTTGCTCTATCAACCTACCCATCTCCACTTCTACCACTGGTTAATAACCCAGATCTTCCGGTTTCGATTCTACCAGCTTTGGTGGAACGATTTTCTGAATCTCCTCGTTTTCAGGCCCTTCATGTCCTTCGAGATGGGTCATTTATTCCGTTGGACTGTCAGGACCAGACAGATCCCTCTTTCGTCTTATGCTTTAACTATCATCAAATTAAGTCCTTCCTCAAGAAACTGAAGGGCAATGCGTCTCTGACCAGACAACTCACTCCATTCGAATCCATCTGCCTTCATGGTCTACTGAGAAGAATGGACAACGAATCCCCGGATTTCATGGCCCGATGGGAACAAACTTTGGACTCACATATCTCGGAGGAAGCATGGACGAAGTCGCTGACCTTAACGCATTCAGGCTCACCGGTTTCTAAGTTGCAAGAATCCTCATATAAATTTTTGGTTTTCTGGTATCGTACTCCTGCATTGTTAGCTACTTTTGATGCCTCTCACTCTCCTACCTGCTGGCGGCATAACACTGCAATCGGTACTTACCTACACGTATGATGGGAATGTGGATCCATTGAACCCTACTGGAAGAGTGTTCATGATTTGGTACTTAAAACCTCAGAAGCAAATCTTGACTTCACACCACAGACTTTCTTACTGTTGCAACTTCCATTCTCCATCAAGGCCCTGAAGAATTCAATACTGCTTCGCATCTTATTAGTAGCTAGATCCCTGATTCCCATCTGTTGGAAATCCACATCAATACCCTCTTTAAAAATGCTGTTTGATATAATGGAAATTTTGCATTCCAACAAAGAACTAGCCCTGAAACCTGCGGCAGCAGCACAACAGTTCTCTAAGGTATGGTTCCATTGGGCAGCCTATTGCTCCTCGAAGGAGTTCAGACGAGTGTTAAATGGGACAGAGTCACTCGAGGTTGATCTGGAGGTTCCGGGTACAAGAGAGGAAGGCGATGGGCACACTTCTCATATTTAGACGACGGACGACTAGAATCAAGTACCACTTCCCCTTTTGATCTCCCCATATGATTTCCCCCTCCCGCTTTTACCACCCATTCTTTCTCATTCTTTTTCTGACTTCCTTTTTCTCTCCTATATGGTATTTCCTTCTCTCCTTTTTTCTGTCCTCTTTTCTGATTTACTCTACTTTTAATGTCAGTTACTGAGCATGTACTCCTGGCTTCCCTGTTGGATATTATTTAAAACACGGAAGTAGGACCTATAGTAATATTATCGGTCTTTTAATTTTTACGTTTAACACCCTTTCCAGAATGACTCAGATTAGCACTGCTCATGGCTACGAATACTTATGACTATTATTTTGCTAGTCTGCATCTTTATAACTCCGACTGACTGATGTAACATTTAAATTAAAAGTGGAAGACTTATTCGTCATCTGATTAACACGGTCATCTTCTTATTGTTACATTATTATGTGACTGATATGTTTATGATGCTCAATTGATTGTTATATTACTTGTTTACGGAAAAATAAAACTTTTCATTCAAAAAAATAAAAAAGAGGTTTTGAAATTTATGGGGATTGAGACTCTAATTAGAAAAATATAGTTGAAGTTATGTTTAAAAAATTTGAAGAACTCGGGTGTAATAGGAGTCTGAAAGTACATTTTTACATTCACACCTGATTTTTTTTCCTGAAAATCTTGAATCAGTTAGTGAAGAGGAATAGGAAAAAAGAGGAAAAAAGGCCTGTTACATCCATATAATAGCAAGTTTGGATGTTACATCCCTATATACAGTTATAGAACATGAAAAAGGCCTTTTGGCAATTGAGAATAGGATAAAAGAAGACCAGAAGATTAGGAGAGAGCAAAGGAATTTTTTATGCGAGGCCACCCATTTTTGTCTGACCCACAATTTTTTTGGTTTCCAAAATAAATTTTATCTCCAGAAGACAGGAACGGCCATGGGTGCCAAGTTTGCCCCGGGGTATGCTAACATCTTCGTGGCCCATTGGGAGCAAGAGTCAATATGGGAGAATAACCCCTTTAGGGCAAACTTGGCACTCTGGCTACGTTATATAGATGATGTCTTTATTGTATGGGATGGAAGTAGGGATGAACTTGATAGGTTTTTTGATTTTGTAAATATTAATAACTTTGACCTCAAATTCACCATGGAGGTGGGCGACCGTACCTTGAACTTTTTGGATTTAAATATTTTCATTAAAGATACGAATTTCTGTACTAAAACTTTTTTTAAGCCCATTGATAAAAACTCTTATATTAATTACAATAGTTGCCACCATAAGAAGTGGCTCAATAACATTCCGAAAAACCAATTTGGACGTATTCGCCATAACTGTACATACGTAACTGTACGGCAGACTTTATTATCCAAAGTAGAGAGCTCTCCGATAAGTTCTTGTATAAACAATACCCCAAATCCCTAGTTGATAAAAGTCTAAAAGACATAAAAAATGTAGATAGATCAAACCTACTTCAACGTAAATCATGATCTAGAGAAGATCAGACTAAATGGGATTTTGCATTTTTAACTAAATTCAATGGGAGAAGTAGAGACATCGAAAAAGCTATCTCTAGATGTTGGCCTGTCCTCCAAAACGACCAGGTTCTTTCTAAGCATCTACCAGCGGTTCCACCTTTCCAACCTGGTGTTTAAGAGCTTTTCTGGGAAGCTACCACCCTACCTGAATATGCTGCTTCCCCCAGCAGTTCCCTCATCCTATAACCTCAGATCCAGGACCAGCACCTTACTTGCAATACCGCAATACAAAAAGAAAATGTCTCGATCCGCATTTTCCTACAGAGCACCGCAAATATGGAATAACCTCCCAGACGCCGTCAAATCTTCCCCCAGTCTAAAGTCCCTTAAGAGCTCCCTATTAGCATACCTCAATACAAAATGCACCTGTAAACATGTAACATAATGACTACATTTCCTCCATATTTATTTTTCTGTTAATCTGTATATTTGGTCCTGTGTTAATATCTTGCATTTTACTATTTTGTATTTCTGTAACCACTCAATGTTCTCGAACCCAGGACATACTTGAAAACGAGAGAAATCTCAATGTATCCTTCCTGGTAAAATCCTTTATAAATAAATATATAGAAAAGCCAATACAGTGAAGAACACGTTGGCTCCAAGTTTCTTACCACTCGAAAATAAAAAGGAGACAATTATCCATCCTTTGCTCAATAAGCCAAAGGGCTTTTTTAAGTGTAGAGTGTGCTCGATGTGTAGAGATCTTAAAGTTAAAGTGGATCTATTTAAAAGTACGAGAACCTATTTAAAAGTACGAGAACTGGAAAAGAATATCATATCAAGGAGTTCATTAACTGCAATACCACCAACGTAATCTATCTTCTCCAATGTGGTTGTGGGGCCCAATATATTGGGAAAATGAAGAGAAAATTAAAAGAACGCATTTACGAACATTTTTATAACATTAGAAAACTCAGTGATAAACATAGTGTACCTAGATATTGTTGCAAGTGCCCAAGTTTTAGCTTTGCTACGTTTAGTTGGTTAGGTATTGAAAGGGTTAAACAAAATTGGAGGGGAGGCGATGTTGCTAAGGCTTTATCTCAAGCAGAAACTAAATGGATATTTTATATGGACACTTTGAAACCGCCCGGTCTCAACATTGATATTGACCTCCAATCGTTTTTATGAGTCTCTCTTTTTTATCGTCCCTTTTTTAATTTTAATTCTAATTCTAATTAAAATTGGGAATCTAATTCTAGAACTTTTACTCCTTTTTTCTATATTTAATTAATTTTTATTATTGGTTTTCCATCTGGACTTTCTGTCTCTTGACATTTGTGGTTCTTACTTTATGGGATAGTTTTTCCTACTTAGCCCATTTTTAAATATTTGTCATATCATTGCTGTTGTATTATGTACTGGCATCTATTTCTGTTTTTTACAGGTTCCTCTATTGCCATCTTTAAACGTATAGAATGTATACATTGGGTTGTCTTTAAGCTTTCCATAGCGGGACGTAATGTAATGTTTGCCCATACTTCCTGAACGTTTTATGCTATGTATGCCCTTTACCAAGATGGACATTAGGGAGGGGTGGCGTCATTTCCGGAGCGCTCTGTGGAGGCTGCCGGGATGTCGACCGTTTCCTGCCTCTACAAATGTAATGTTTGCCCATACTTTATGAACTGTTTTTGTGCTATGTATGCCCTCCACCAACATGGACATTTGGGTGGGGCGGCGTCATTTCCGGAAGCGCCTTGTGGAGGCTGCCGGGGATTCCGACCGCTCCTTGCCTCTACAGGTGTTTGGAGTTCTCCTTGTTATGAGGACACAGGTAGACTTTAAAAGAAGAGTGTCTGCAATATGAAAGTCAGCTCATGATTAAGTCCTACGGACGAAACGCGTCGAGCTGACCTGTGTCCCGTTCATTTCATCGTCCTCCTGTCGGTCTGCTGACTCTGGATGTACCCAAGTTTCCGGTCGTCTGACCCGCTGGTCCGTGAGAACTTGTTCCCCTTGGACAGCTGCAGTGGTTTCTTTGGAGGCTACCTTGGCCAGGATCCTCCTTCTAAACTTATTCCCAGAGGACTACGCATTCCGGAGGCGGTGAATATTCGGACGATTTGTTTAAAATGCTTATGTGCACACTTTTATTGAAATGTGTGCCACTTATCTTGTGAGTGGCTTTTGTGCTGGATTTTTTATATATTAAATTTTATACAGTGTTATGCTATGATGGTTTTTCTACATTTCTAGTTACTGCAATTTATCCAAGTACTGGCTGTCAATTCAGAGATACCGTCCATTTAAAGGTTGTATATAATACTGCAGTTCTCTTTTTTCCTATTATTGTTGTACTAGCACGTTGGGGTGGAGAGTGCTGTGAACTGCAGTATCTTTCCTATCTGTTGGGTTATATACTTTCACTTCTATTGATATCTCAGTTAGTGAAGAGCAAGGTGAGTGGTTCCACCAAGAATTTAAAGAGATGGAAAAACGATATTAAGGCTGTTGGGATGTAAACATGATGGGAGATTACTGCTTTTCTCTCCATCGAGAAAATCCAGAAACATTGCATAAGGAAGGAGCTATTCCTGGACTTTTACCGACAAAAGGTTAAAAAAAAAAAAACCTTTTGGATACTTAACCCCTTCACTACCAAGTGATTTTCCAAAAAATGCAGGTGGCAGGCTTATTTTTTGCACCAGACACACGTCGCGTACCTCCCCCCCTCTGCCGGTCCCTCCACTGGCTTTCTGTACATTTCAGGATACAGTTTAACCCTTTCACTGCTGAGCTGTGTGCTTAGCTCATTTTTACCGCTTTTGCTCATCATGTTTAAACGCGATTCGAAGTCACATTTTATTAAATGACGCAGACATATTAGATATCGTTCTTTCTGGCAGACTCGGCAGATTCATAATATATAATTTTTATATGTATACGTCATGTCCTGCCTGTATATTATGACAAAAAATGCAGTAAAAATTGAATTTTTAATCATCTGCAATGTGTAAAGTGGTTTTTTTCACATTTTATCACATGAGCGTTTGCGGTTATGTTTTCTATGGGGTGCGCTTGTACAAAAATTAGAAATGGGGAGTTGTTACATTTTGTGGTGGGAATTACGTGATTTTTAGCAAACGCACCCCATAGAAAAAAATCATTAGTGCAGCATCATTGTTCACATTATAATTGAAATGTGAACAATATTGCTGCATTAATAAAAACAACACACAAAAAAATCATGTTTTTATTCTTTTTAATTTATTTTTTTAAAATTTATTTATTTATTTTTAAATTTTTTTATTACTTTTTTACCTAGTCATGTTGGGAATCATTCGAATTGCCATGCTCAGGCCTTTCAAATGACACCCTCCATGACCCCCTACCTGCCATGGTTCTGGAGATATCGGGGTTCACAGGAACCCCTATCTCCACCAGGGGATTTCCTTGGGAAATCCCCGGGCAGCTAGGGGTTCCCCGGCTATCTGACGTCGTCACGCTATGCGTGATGACGTCGGGTAGCGAGGGGGGACCCGGGGATGGAGCCGCCATCCAAGATGGCGGCCCCCACCGGAGCTAGGCTGCACTTTGGCGCCGCAAGGTGCTGAAGTGCGACCCGGCGCTTGAGGGGTTAAAGCCAGGCACCGCTTAAAAGGGGAGACTCTCCCCTTTTAAGCGGTGCCTGGTTTCTTTTGGCGCTGCTCCTTCCCGATCAGGAGGGAGAGGGATTACGTCGGGAGGAGCTTAACTTCAGCATCTGAGGACGCTGAAGTCAGAACGCTGCGGGACCCCAGACTGAGAGGTGAGTATCTCCGCCGTGTGGGGCACGTCCTCAGCATGTAACGTGCATCAATGAGGATGTGTCCCACACGTCATCAGCAGTGAAGGGGTTAAAATATTGACGCTCACGTTCAAATCACTCAATAACTCCACCCCTCCTTACATGTTTTTGCAACTACGTAAACACGTCTCGTCTAGACAACTCCGGTCGACAGGCGATCTCCACCTGTCATCTGTCTACACCCGCATGGCCAACTCTCACCTCCAAGACTTCTCAATGGCAGCTCTGGTCCTGTGGAATGAATTGCCTCGCCCTATCAAACTCTCCCCTGATCTTCAGGCCTTCAAGAAAACCCTCAAAACCTATCTCTTCAGATTAGCGCACCACATAACTGATGCAACTCATCCTTCTGCTCACTTACTTACACATGAATGAAGCTGCGTCTATGGCCCCACCATTCCTGAACCACTGGCACTAATACTCCTGCCATCCAGCAAATTTTCCCTTGTCTTTCTCAACCCCTTATCCCTCTAGACCTTAAGCTCCTATGAGCAGGGTACTCTACACCTAGCGTTTCCATCCTATGTCCATTTATCTGTATCTCGTTCCCTTTGGTTATTTTAAAGTGCTGCGGAAACTGTTGGCGCTATATAAATGATGACAATAACAATATATGCTTGATGTTATTATTGAGGAAGCTGTATCAGTGTTAATTCAGTCTCTGCCTGATCTCAGTATCTGGTTCTGTGTTTCATCTGATGGGTGTGCTCGGGAAACACTCTGAATACCTGGATTTCGACCCCGCTGTGTTTCACAGATTATGAATACTGTCTGCCAGCCCTAACCTCTGGATCATATCTGACTCTTCTATTTGGATTACCCTTGTCTTTACTGCATTCCTACTTTCTGCCCCAGTGTAAATTTCCACAGCTCAGGTGATTTTCCAACTTGTCACTTTGAGTAGTGGAATTATACAAAGGTGTGCAAATACCTCACTGTGCTCCACCTCTTGGTAACTGCCGAACATGATGTGACACAATGAAATTGAAAAATTTCAATAGAAATGAAAGGCGATTGGAAAAATATAAGATATGCTAAATTTTTGATAAACAGGCAACCCCTACTATTAGGTTGGACCAGGGGGACACAGCGTCCACTAATAAGGCTGATGAGGACAATGAGGATAGGACCAATTTACGTCCCAAGCGACCCAAAATTTTGGCCTAGGCAGTGGATAGCCAAGAGAAAGTAGAGGTAGAAGTTAGTAATACTTTTTTGGGGGCACGCTCAAAGGAGCGGAGGATCATCAATTATTTTCCACCCAAAAAAGACGGTTGGTTCCATCCCAACAGATATGGTGTGTTACAGGTGTATTCTCCACATAAAGAGGAGACTAGAGAGAAGCCCACAGGAGGGTGAATCCTGGGGCATTCTGAACCGACATGGAAAGAATCAGGTATATTGAATTTAACAAATGTGGTGTTGAGTGACACCTTAGGGGAGCATTAATGAAGGGTTTGAAATTTGCCCCTAATAAGCCCCTGGATGGCTTCAACTCCTATATAGATTTGCAAAAGTTCCTTTAGGAAAATGATATTAAAACAGTTTTTTTTCTAAGTAAGGGGATGGATGGAGACATGGGAATATTGTCTTCTGGATCAGCTAGCTTTAGACCTAAATCCACTTTTTATCCGTCCCTTTTCAAGAGACCATTCTTGGAACCATTTGGGAAGATGGTTGAAAAAGAATTTGAAAAGCTTTGCGATAATAAAAGTAATACCAGAATACAGTGGTACCTCAGTTCACAAACTTAATTAGTTCCACGATTCTGGTCGCGAACCGATTTTTGGTTGTGAACCGAATCACATTTTCCCATAGGGTTCAATGTAAATCAGGTTAATCCGTTCTGAACCATATGGGAAAAAAAAATGTAACCACAAAAATATGAAACAAATTCAGTAATGCTCTGCACATCCTTGTCACCTTCAATAACGCTCTGCACATCCTCGTCACCTTCATTAACGCTCTGCGCATCCATGTCACCTTCAATAACGCTCTGCACATCCTTGTCACCTTCAATAATGCTCTGCACATCCTTGTCACCTTCAATAACGCTCTGCACATCCTCGTCACCTTCAATAACGCTCTGCACATCCTCATCACCTTCATTAACGCTCTGCACATCCTTGTCACCTTCACTAACACTTTGCACATCCTTGTCACCTTCAATAACGCTATGCACATCCTCGTCACCTTCAATAACACTCTGCACATCCTCGTCACTTTCAATAATGCTCTGCACATTCTTCTCACCTTCATTAACGCTCTGCACATTCTTGTCACCTCTCTGCGCTTTCTTTTTCCCACCACGCTTGTTCTACACTTTCTTGGGAGCCATGCTGGATTTAATACAGTAATACTGAACAGTACTGCGCTACAAAGCACACAAAAAAGCTTCACAGTGGCCCTGTCTGCGACCGCGATCTCGAGTACAGGAAGCCACGACCATGTGTCAGAGTGGGGAAGATGGCCTGGGTCGTGTTCGTAACCCGAGGCGGAGTTCGTGAATGGAGGTAAAATGTTTACAAACTTCCTGGTCGTGAACCGAATTGTTCTTGAACAGGGGCGTTCTTGAACCGAGGTACCACTGTATACAATTTAACATCAGAGGAGGTCAAATGTATTAAGGAGCTAGAGGATAGGAAGGTCATAGTGATTAGGGAAGCAGATAAAGGGGTGCTATTGTTCTAATGACCCAAGAGTATTATAAAGAGGAGTCCAATAACACACTTGGGGACCTTAGAACATATACCAAATTAACTGGGGACCCTGCTATGAGTTTCAATAAAATTTTGTCCAACATCCTCATTGAGGCTAGGGAAGGTTGGGCCATCTCTGAAAATAATTGCAGATTTTTTGATGAATAAATTCCGCAGAATACCTATTTGTTTTATTTTACAGTATACCTAAAATCCATAAAAACCTATTAAGACCCCCGGGACGGCCCATGATCAGCAGAATTTATCCCAGTTTATAGATTTCCATCTTCAAAGGCATGCCTAGGAAGCACCCTTCTATATAAAATATATAACTCACATTATGATAGATTTGGATAAAAGTGGAAGTCATCTTATCGTTGGGCGTCCTATGACATTTCAACACTATATATACTGTCATAGATCACAAATTGGGTTTGAGAGCGGTGGAATTCTATCTGACTCATGACAGCACTCTAGGTCCAGATTTGCTATCCTTTCTATTAAAAGCTATATCATTTATATTACAGCACAATTATTTCCGTTATGACAAAAGCTTTTATTTACAGTTAACAGGTATAACCATGGGGACTAGGTTTGCCCCCAGTTATGCCAACATCTACATGAGATATCGGGAGTTTCAATTCATTGCTGGGCATGTAGGTGGGGGGCGAGCCTGGTCCTATGGCGGAGATACATTAAAGGGATTCACCGAGTATATCAATGAAGATGATTATTCTTTAAAGTTCAATCCGTTATACAGTGAAACTGAGATTGATTTTCTTGACATCACAGTTAGAAAAGAAAACATCAGGATTAACACCAGATGCTTTTTTAAGAAAGCTGACGGCAACGGTTACGTTCACAATGAAAGTTGCCATCATCCTTTGTAGCTCAAATCCATCCTTAAGAGTCAAATAATTAGGGTACGAAGAAACTGTGCAAAATTGGAGGATTTTGTAGATCAGTCGAAATATATAAAGGACAAATTGATTTAAAAAGATTACAATCAAAGGAAAATAGAGAAAACAAAACAGGAAGTTAAGACAATCCAGCGAAAGGATCTCTTTAGAACTAAGGAGAAAATGACCATTAGCTAGAATAGACATAGATTTTCTTTTTTAACATATTATAATACAGGATATAGACAGATGGAGACAATCATTAGGAAGTATTGGCCATTACTGTTACAGGATTCTGTTTTGGGTAAAGAGTTACCATCCCATCCCTATTATTTTTAGGAAAGCTAGGAATCTCAAAACCGTATTAGCACCAAGTGTTTCCTAAAGTCCCAATAAGATCGAATATGTGGGAGGGTAGTTTTAAGTGATGTGGTAACTGTAGGGCATGTCGATTTTTGCCACCGATAACCAAGGGATATGCTAGTATTTATTTATTTATTTATTTATTTGCAAAGTATTTTACCAGGAAAGATACATTGAGTTTTCTCTCATTTTCAAGTATGTCCTGGGTTCAAGAACATTGAAATTTTACAGTTGTTACATAAATACAAAGTAATAAAATGCAGGATATTAAAAACAAAACATAAATATACAGATTAACACAGAAAATAAATATGTAGGAAATAAAGTTATTATGTTACATGTTTACAGGTGCATTCTGTATTGAGGTATGTTAATAGGGAGCTCTTGAGGGACTTAAGACTGGGGCAAAATTTGATGGCGTCTGGAAGGTTATTCCATAATTGCGGTGCTCTGAAGGAAATTGAGGATCGAGCCACTTTCTTATTGTATTGTGGTACTGCAGGTAAGGTGCTGGTCCTGGATTGGAGGTTATAGGATGAGGGAACTGCTGAGGGAAGCAGTCTATTCAGGTAGGGTGGTAGCTCCCAGAAAAGCTCTTAAACACCAGGTTGGAAAGGTGAAGGGTGCGTCTAGATTCCACCGACAGCTGGTTTAGCTCTTTTAACATGTCACAATGGTGGGTCATGTAGTTACATTGTAGCACAAAGTGGCAGAATGAGTTATAAAAGGTAGTAGGTTTCTGAAAGTGCGTTTGTGAGCAGCTGCATACACTACATCTCCGTATACAATAGCCAGTGTCACGACCACTACACGCGCTGCCGCGAAAGACGCCGGGTTAAGCCGCTCACTATCTGTCTATCCTAGACCCAGATAATGACTGCGTGGACCACAATCCACACGCGCGCTTATCTAACCGTCCCGGCCACACTACATGCTACAACAGGCACGTAGAGCATGATACAATGATCCCAAGATTGCAACGCAGTACAAATCTTCTCTTGAAGCGGGTAATGACTACGTTTCCCACAATCCCTGAGCTCACTTTCCTATTCTATTAGTTACGCTGCCACCAATCCTCATGGACACTACGCGTGTCGCAACGGGAGATGCAGGGCTAAGCAACCGCACTATCTGCCTACCCTAGACTCGAACAGTGACTGCAGACCCCACAATCCCTGCCGTCCCCGACGACTGCAACTCGCAATTTCTTATCTAACCGAGCTTAAAGCAAATAGCAATATTCCCAATCTCTTCGTTAGCATGGATCTCATCAGCCAGAATCAGAACTTAAATAGGTTAGGTTTATTTATGATATAGAACAAAGATATATATAATCACAGTGCATTTGTTACAGGAAAATTATAGCTAGAATAAATCAATTAATTACACACTACACAGCAAATAAAAGAAAAGGGTTAACCACAGAGCATTACTTACGACAAACTAATCAGTAAGCTAGCATCGATGGTTCCTGGAGCCTGGAGATAGAAGCATGGACAGATCAGTCATCTTTCGAATGTACCCCAAGTGATCAGCCAAAGCACATGGCCAGTTTTCAGAATTTATACACTTCCTGGTCCTTCCAAAACCCACCCACAAATGGCCCAGCCTCCTGCACTACATATCCCAGAGTTCCCTTCTCCAGAGCATGCTCAGTACACTTGTTATTAATCTTTAATTGCCCAAAGGTGTCCATCTTCCCCCCAGGGATCAAGGATGTGCTTCCTCTCTTTGAAGATAGGGCCTAAATCTTGGTGCCGGCTCCCAAGGTGCGACTATCAGGCTCCACGATATGTCAGTTCACAAAAGACATTCCCTTTTACAGCGACGTGTTATATCCTCCCCCCAGGGGAGAAAGCTAACCATTTTAATTACATTTTAGCACTCACCCTCAACAGCTGTGGACACAGGGATACGCTTCCCAAATGGTCAGACACAAATATGAATATGACTCTATATGGAGGAGATAGGTATAAACAGGCACATAGACACATATACACAGGCAGACCCTTATATAGATAGAAATACAGATCTAATCTGCCACAGCCAGCATAAGCATTTCTTGTACTATCTGCTTTCTTACCGTGGGGCTCAGGCAGGATTTGTTTCTGTACAGGGCACCTAGTTTGGGGTAGAGTTTAGATGAGAGTTTTTTGATGTGGAGGCCAAAGGATAGATTTGGGTCTAACCACATACCTAGATATTTAAGAGCAGTGACTGTGGTCAGCGTGCCATTTGATTTTGTCCTGACACATCGATGGGGAGTTTGCAATTTATGTAGTTTAGGTGCTGTTCCAAATAGCATTGTAACAGTTTTGTTAGTATGTAAAAAAGTTTGTTATCTGCGATCCACTTTTCTACTTCTGTGAATTGTTCTTGCAGCACTGACTCCAGCTGCGGGAGATTTTGGTTTGCTGGTATAGATTACGGTGTTGTCTGTGTACATGTGTACCGTTGAGGCTTTGCAGACATCTGGCAGATCATTTATGAATATCGTGAATAGCAAGGGGCAAAGCATCGAGCCTTGGGGTACTCTGCACGTGACTTGGATACATACAATTGAAACCAGGTTAGTGTGCGATCGCCAATACCGGAGTTTTTAAGATTTTGATATAGGATGCCATGGTCTACTGTGTCAAAGACCTTGGCAAAATCAATGAAGATGGCTCCAGTTAGGTTTCCTTGTTCCATGCCAGCTTGGATATCGTTGCAAACTTTTAAAAGAGCAGCTGTAGTTGAATGATTTGGACGAAAGCCGATTGGTCTGGGGTTAAATAGTTTAAACATTGATAATAATCACGTAATTGCGTGTACACAACTTTATCCAAACTTTTTGACATTTTAGGGGCAATGATATTGGACAGTAGTTGGATACCAAAGTATTGTCACCACTTTTATGGATAGGTACCACTCTCGCAGTCTTCCAGAGTTTGGGTATGTATCCAGTCGCCAGTGATTCATTGATTAGGGTTGCAACAGTTTTGCATTTGCCGGCGCACTGATTTTCAGCAGCATTGCTGGGATTTGCTCAGGTCCAGACTGGTATTTCATTTTTTGATTACAGAGAAGTTTAGAAACGACACTGACAGGCACTGGTATAAAGGTGAATTTCTCTGTGATACAGGGTCTTTGTACAGTTGGGCCCCTATTACATACCTAACGCTAACGATAGCGCTCACCTGCATGAGCACTACCGTTAGCTGCGGTATTAGCTGCCTATTACAATCCAAACGCAAATGGGTTAAAAAACCCGTTTGCGTTTGGTCCCTTGCGCTCCTCTGTGCGAGGTTATTGCACTTTGCGCTCCCTATACTTAACATGGGGAGCGCAAAGCGTTAATCAGCGCTGGATTACTATGTACTCAGCGCTGCCGCGCGCATCCCTAACTTTAACGCTCGATAACAATGCAGGCAGCATTGTAAACTGGCATTAAAACGCAGGCACAAGGGGGGAAACTGCAGGTGCAGTTTTTCCTCCCCTGTGCCTGCGTTTTAACTCCAAGAGCGTAATAGGGGCCTTGGTGGGGCCTGACCTGCATGCAGCCTTTTTGATTGCGTGTCATTTGCTAGCTTAGCAATCAGGATGGTTGCGCATCCACAAAATAATTATTAAAGGCATTTGCTACAACTAGGGGGTGTTGCAGGGTTTGGTTGTTTAATTTGACAGCAGCCATTTGGGAGTGGACGGGGGTAAATGTATGTTACTTATGATTTTCCAAAAATTTCTAGAGTTTGAAATGTTAGGGCCATATTACAATGTTGGTGCTATCTTAACCAGAGCAGTTGTAAACTTAAAACCTCCATAGGCTATAATGGCTCTGGGAAGTTTACAACAGCACTGGTTAAGTTAGCACCAACTATGTAATATGGCCCATATTGTTTAGATTTTCATTGAAGTATTGGGCTTTAGCCATTTTTGTTTGTTTTGTGCATGCATTCCAATATTTTCGGTATTCAGTGATCGTTCATGGAACCAGCAGCCTTGAATTTTGACCACAGTGAATCTCTAAGCTAGTACATATGCGTAAGATCAGGTGTAACCCAGGGGAGATGGGCCCCTTTTACTCGCACTATATGCAGAGGGGCATGGGAATTCCAGACTTGAAGGAGCTCAGACTGAAAGTATTCAATTGCACAGTCCAGGTCTGGGATTATTTCCACAGCAGAACGATTTTTGTTAGAGGCGAGATCACGTACTGTGCTTCTCATGTCACATATTTAATACGCTGTCTGTGTGGTGTACGATATGTGGGTCGCTCGAGTCTAAAATTGAAGTACAGAATTCTGGAGCACCAAAACAATATTAAGAAAGGCCTATGCAGCCACTCATTACCTGTTCATTGTAATTTGTGTCCTATGTTTGAAGAAAAGCAACTTAAATTTTTTGGGATAGAACAGGTAGAGGGAGACTGGAGGTGTGGTGATAGGACCAATAAATTATCCAGGAGAGAGACATTTTGGATCCATCACTTGAAAACTTTGGAACCGATGGGGTTAAACTGTGACATAGATCTTGCATGTTTTTTAAACGATAAAAACAGGAGATGCTATTAGAGATGTGCAATTCTTTTCGTTCCGAATTGAAATTCGGACGAAATTCACCATTTTCGTGTTTCGGGAGCATTTCCGAAAGCGACATATCGACCACCCAAAATCTCGGAACGATCTGAAATTTCGGAATAATCCGAAATTTCGTATCGATTCGCTTCGATGATTCTGTTCATTTGGCGATTAAGATCATTTAGCCGATTCGGCTCTTTTCGCCAATCCGGCTCATTTTGACGATGCGGCTCATTTCGAGTGATTCGAATCAGTTGGTTTTTCGCTTTTTTATGAGTTATTTCGTTTTTTTATTGCTTACTTAAGAATGGGAAGTAGATTACTACCAATAGAATGTAAGTTTCTTTACTTAATTTTTCTTTTAGGATTTTTTAGGCATTTTTGGGTGAAATTTTAGGTTTCCTAACTTTTTTTAAAGAAACAAGGCTTTTTAACCCAATGCAGAATATGAATCCACAAACTGCTGGGAAGCGCCTCTCTGCAGTATAATTAATGCAGCACATGAATCTGCACACTGCCGGGCAGCACCTCTCTGGAGATTGACTCATTGATTCGGATCGATTCATTTTTTGATCAGTTAGTTTTTCCATTTTTATGAGTTATAATTAATGCAGCATATGAATCCACACACTGCTGGGAAGTTCCCGGCAGTGTGCGGATTCATATGTTGCATTAATTATACTGCAGAGAGGCGCTGCCCAGCAGTGTGCGGATTCATATTCTGCATAAATTTGTCACGTCTCGGCCTTGCCCCCTGCTGGTGGTAGCAGGGATTCCTGTTTGTTTTTGTTTTCAGGCTGCAGGCCATCCGTTGGGCTTATTGGTCTGCAGTCACATGACCTGTTCTGCCCTATATGTAGGACCAGGATTTCCCTTGATCCTTGGACCAGGATAGTCTTTCTTGCATAGTCCCTGTGTGCTGTTTAACTTTGATATTCTGTGTATGACCTCTGGCTCTTGTGTTTAGGATCTCTCTCTTGTCTGACCCCTCAAGTTATGATATTCCGTGTATGACCTTTGGCTCTTGTATTTGGATCTCTCTTCTGTCTGTCCCCTGTACCGTGCTTATTTATCCGTGTAATACCTGCATTCATTGTATGTCTGGTTTATGTTTTATACACCTTGCAGACCTAGCTTAGTATTTCGAGACCACCTTTTCAAGGATCTCAGTCAGGGCTTCGGGATCTTTCTAATTCCTGTAATATCCTGGTTTGTTCCCTGGACTCTGTATACCTGCCCTAAAGGCTTCAATCTCTGCAGATTGGGGGCTCCCTATCACCCTATAGGGGGCTCATCGTTACATTATCCTGGTCCCATAATAGAAGCTGGCAGGTATGTCTCATATGTATGAAGCTGTATTGAACTTGGTGCTTGCTATGATGAAAGAGCTGCAGAGGTTAATGGAGGCTCTGAGCCTATCACCTGCTGCAGCTAACGATGCAGCACCACCCTGCACTACTTGCAAACCCATGTCTGAGAAGGAAAGACGCAGGTTGTATGGTCTCTGTTTTTATTGTGCAGATCCAAATCACACTATTGAACATTGTGTATTAAAACCTGTTAAGCAATGGCAGGGAAACATGTATCCAGGTATCGCTATGGAGGTACTGGTGTGTCCTCCATAGGCATCCAGACTGGCAGAATAGCCACCTCAAATCTGTTGAATCATGGGATCACTATGCCCTCGTCCCACAGTGAGGTTGCAGTGTCTCCGGTTGGGAATACTATGCCAGCCATGTCTGTATCCACTGGCACGCTGCCAGCCATGTCTGTATCCACTGGCACGCTGCCAGCCATGTCTGTATCCACTGGCACGCTGCCAGCCATGCCTGTTCTCACTGGTAATGAAACGCCAGCCATGCCTGTTCTCACTGGTAATGAAAAGCCAGCCATGCCTGTTCTCACTGGTAATGAAAAGCCAGCCATGCCTGTTCTCACTGGTAATAAAAAGCCAGCCATGCCTGTTCTCACTGGTAATGAAAAGCCAGCCATGCCTGTTCCCACTGGCAATGAAAAGCCAGCCATGCCTATATCCACTGGCACGATGCCAGCCATGTCTGTATCTACTGGCACGTTGCCAGCCATGTCTGTATCTACTGGCACGAAGCCAGCCATGTTTGCTTCCCCTGGCACGAAGCCAGCCATGTCTGCTTCCCCTGGCATGATGCCAGCCATGTCTGTATCCACTGGCACGATGCCAGCCATGTCTGCTTCCCCTGGCACGAAGCCAGCCATGTCTGCTTCCCCTGGCACGAAGCCAGCCATGTCTGCGTCCCCTGGCATGAAGCCAGCCATGTCTGTTCCCACTGGCAATGAAAAGCCAGCCATGCCTATATCCACTGGCACGATGCCAGCCATGTCTGTATCTACTGGCACGAAGCCAGCCATGTCTGCTTCCCCTGGCATAAAGCCAGCCATGTCTGCTTCCCCTGGCACGAAGCCAGCCATGTCTGTTCCCACTGGCAATGAAAAGCCAGCCATGTCTGTATCTACTGGCACGATGCCAGCCAAGTCTGCTTCCCCTGGCACGAAGCCAGCCATGTCTGCGTCCCCTGGCACAAAGCCAGCCATGTCTGCGTCCCCTGGCATGAAGCAAGCCATGTCTGTTCCCACTGGCAATGAAAAGCCAGCCATGCCTATATCCACTGGCACGATGCCAGCCATGTCTGCTTCCCCTGGCACGAAGCCAGCCATGTCTGTTTCCCCTGGCACGAAGCCAGCCATGTCGGGTACTGGTAATGAGAAGCCAGCCATGTCGGGTACTGACAATATGTCACTCGTGATGCCTGAGACTGGCACCTTGCCAGTGGTGTCCGGGACAAGCTGTATGTCAGCAATGACAGCTGCACCCAGGTTAGACGAGACAGCTGTGGCCACGTCTTGTTATGAGGCCGATGTGCCTGGATTGGCACATGAGACCACTGTGTCCTTGCCCCACAGTGAGTCCAGTGTTGTCCCCACCATTGTCAAGCCTTGTGAGGTGGTCACCAAGTCTACGTCTTGCTCAAAGAGAAGACAGGAAAAGTTGATCAACCCTAGCCAATCTGGTTCTGAAACTTCCACGCTCTGTTCTGGTTCCAGTGATACTACACCCTCTAAGTCCGAGGTTGCCTTACTCCGCACAGTAATCATGGAAATCCGGCAAGCTGGTGGTTTGAAGGGTACTATGATCCCCAATCACATTGTGTTCCCAAGGGATATATACGGACGCCCTCTGGCTCTTTGATGCGTGAGACGCACTGGGTAGTGCTCCAGAGACACCCTGGCATTCTGCAAGGGCTGTTGGAAGAGTCTGATTCAGATGATCCACAATATACTCCTCCTGGGGAGAGGTGTAAGACTGTTGTGGCGCCAACTGTACCATGTCCTGGTGATGTCCCATATCCCGAGAGTTTACCAGTCATGCACACACCCTGTACTGTATCGGTCGGGGCCATGTCTAATGGCAAGGTCATTGTCTCTTGGGCGGACAGTAAGTCCACTGTGTCTAGTGGTTCCACTGTGAGATGTAATATACAATCTCAGGGCAAGACTACTGTCACTGGATCTGGCAGTACCTCTATTGCCTCTATGTCCTATGGTGTGGACAGAACTCCTAGATCACTGCCCAGGAGACGCAAGAAGGTGACTAACCGTAACCAACCTGGGACTGATGATTCACTCCGTTCAAGGTCCAAGGTACTCATGCCGTCGGACCCTTGGGTACGAGACTCTAGCCCGGTTGCCGAGGGTTGTGTACGGGCCTCTAACGGTGCAGTGATCTGCAGAGAGGACCTGGAGGTTTATGAAAGAGCTTTGCTTGCTCAGGCACATACTGACTACTCTGAGTCTGAGTGGGATTTCAATGGGTACTGGTGACTGTTGGTCTTATTCGTTTTCATGCCGTCCATGTTCTTTCTTGGGTGCCCAGGAGGTCACCCGTAAGGGAGGGGGTTATGTCACGTCTCGGCCTTGCCCCCTGCTGGTGGTAGCAGGGATTCCTGTTTGTTTTTGTTTTCAGGCTGCAGGCCATCCATTGGGCTTATTGGTCTGCGGTCACATGACCTGTTCTGCCCTATATGTAGGACCAGGATTCCCCTTGATCCTTGGACCAGGATAGTCTTTCTTGCCTAGTCCCTGTGTGCTGTTTAACTTTGATATTCTGTGTATGACCTCTGGCTCATGTGTTTAGGATCTCTCTCTTGTCTGACCCCTCAAGTTATGATATTCCGTGTATGACCTTTGGCTCTTGTATTTGGATCTCTCTTCTGTCTGTCCCCTGTACCGTGCTTATTTATCCGTGTAATACCTGCATTCATTGTATGTCTTGTTTATGTTTTATACACCTTGCAGACCTAGCTTAGTATTTCGAGACCACCTTTTCAAGGATCTCAGTCAGGGCTTCGGGATCTTTCTAATTCCTGTAATATCCTGGTTTGTTCCCTGGAATCTGTATACCTGCCCTAAAGGCTTCAATCTCCGCAGATTGGGGGCTCCCCATCACCCTATAGGGGGCTCATCGTTACAAAATTATACTGCAGAGAGGCGCTGCCTGGCAGTGTGCGGATTCATATGCTGCATTGAAACCTATGGCAGCGTTGTATTTTGGCCTAGGCCGACAAGGCCTAGGGCGGCAGTCTCCAGGTGGGTGGTGCCCTGCGGGACCCACCGATTACTGTGACCGGCTGCCCCGTGAGACGAGCTGTCCACGGTTGCTGGTGATTCACTGAATCACCAGCCGCTGACTGCTGACTCTACACACGTCACCTCCTCACTGACTGCGGCAGGGAGGAAGTGTGCGCTGGGAGGAAGTGATATAATGTGTGAACTGGGGGCAATATATATATGTGTGAGCTGGGGGCATTATATACATGTGTGAGCTGGGGGCACTATATACATTTGACCTGGGGGCACTATATACACGTGTGAGCTGGGGGCACTATATGCATGTGTGCGCTGGGGGTACTATATACGTGTGAGCTGGGGGCACTATATACATGTGTGAGCTGGGCAATATATACATGTGAGCTGGGGGCACTATATACATGTGTGAGCTGGGGCACTATATACATGTGTGCGCTGGGGGTACTATATACGTGTGAGCTGGGGGCACTATATACATGTGTGAGCTGGGGCAATATATACATGTGAGCTGGGGCACTATATAAATGTGTGAGCTGGGGCACTATATACATGTGTGAGCTGGGGGTACTATATACATGTGAGCTGGGGACACTATATACATGTGTGAGCTGGGGCACTATATACAAAAATATATATCCATGTGTGAGCTGGGGCAAATATATATATATATCCATGTGTGAGCTGGGGCAAATATATATATATGCATGTGTGAGCTGGGGGCAAATATATGTATATCCATGTGTGAGCTGGGGCAAATATATATATATCCATGTGTGAGCTGGGGCAAATATATATATATGCATGTGTGAGCTGGGGGCAAATATATGTATATCCATGTGTGAGCTGGGGCAAATATATTTGCCTGTCACTGCGAACCCAACATCAGCTCTTGGCCAAAACTGGTAGAATGCCCCCCGAAACCTGTGTCTGGATCTTTACCTGAGTGGGGGTTATTGAGATGAGTGTGGGGGGGGGCGTTATTGAGATGAGTGTGGGGGGGTACTTAATGACATGAGTGGGGGGTGTTTGATGACATTGTTTGGGGGGTGTTTGATGAGATGATGAGTTGGGGGTGTTTGAGTGGGAGGTGTGTTTAATGACACGAAGAGTGGGGGTGGCGTGAAAAGAAATGAGGTGGGGTAATGAAAAGAGTTGGGGGCCTTAATGAAGTGGGGGCTTTAATACAGAGTGGGGGTGGAGTGAAAAGAAAAGAGGTGGGGCTTTAATAAATGAAAAAGTTTGGGGGGTTGTTTAATGAAATGAAGAGTGGGGGTGTTTAATTAAATGAAGAGGGGGTGTTCAATGAAATGAGAAGAGTTGGGGTGAAAAGAAAAGGGGGGCGTTTGGAATGAAATTAGTTATTTCTGTGCAGCTCTGTAATACGCTCATATACACTGCACATTACTGAGTTTTATTGCTGTGGAGCTCTGTGATACGCTCATACACACCGCACATTTTTGTGGGTTTCATTGCTGTGCAGCTCTGTGATACGCTCATACACAGTGCACATTACTGAGTTTTATTGCTGTCGAGGTCTGTGATATGCTCATACATAGTGCACATTTTTGTGGGTTTCATTGCTGTGCAGCTTTGTGATATGCTCATACACAGTGCACATTTCTGTGGGTTTTATTGGTCAACCAATTAGAGAGGCTGAGATCCAGTATACAGTACTTGACATGCATGGCTGATTTTTGTAAAAATGCTTGCATTTAAACATTTCATAACTTTATTTATCTCAATATATACATTTCAAATGGTATACAAAATTTACAAGTAGGCACTTGGTATCCACTTTTAATATACAGGGAGGAAGAGGCGGATCTCAAAGAGGAAAAGGTGGAGCCTAAAGAGGAAGGGTGGGGTTTAACCAGGAAGTGGTGTGATCTTGACAGAAAGGGAAGAGTCAAATTTAAATTAGGGGGTGCACAAGTTTAGTCAGGCCTAGGGCAGCACAAAACCTAAATACACCACTGACCTATGGGTTAAAAAGCCTTGTTTCTTTATAACAGATTTTATTCCTGCAAGGTAAATCAATAATTTAATAAGAACATAACAAATGAACTAGCCAATATCTTATAATAGCTATTACTTGTTAAATGGACAATTTTAATAGTTTTCTTTTTATGATATCAAAACTAAATCACATTTGTTTGTTTACATTCTGTCTTTTTTGCTTTATATTATTATTATTATTCTTTATTTATAAAGCACCAGCATATTCCACAGCGCTGTACAATAGGCACAGTATAGACAGGGTTACAATACATTGAACAACATTTGACAAACAGTACAGGAGGAGATGAGGCCCTATTCCCAGGGCCGGCCCGACAATGGTGCAGAGCGGAGCAGCGGCGGCAGAAATTCGGGGGGCGGCAAATTTCAGCCCCCGCACTGCTGCTGCGCTCTGCACTATTTTTTTATGCGGCGGCGGTAGATCGTGTGGCCGCCGCGTTCGCTCCTTCAACGAGCGGCAGCCGCATGAGTATCTGCCGCTCGCCTGAGATCCATCCGCCAGCCTGCCGCTATCGAGATCACGTGATCTCGCGAGATCGCGGCAGGCTGGAAGGTGGATCCCAGGCGAGTGGCAGATACTCACTAGGCTGCCGTTCGTTGAAGGAAGAAACGCGGCGGCCGCAGGATCTGCCCGTCGGAGAGGCCTGGGCTGGCAGAAGTGAGCCTGGGGGCAAATATATCCATGATGGGGAAAATATATCCATGTGTGAGCCTGGGGGCAAATATATCCATGTGTGAGCCTGTGGACAAATATATCCATGTGTGAGCCTGCGGACAAATATATCCATGAGTGAGCCTGGGGGCAAATATATCCATGAGTGAGCCTGGGGGCAAATATATCCATGAGTGAGCCTGGGGGCAAATATAACCATGTGTGAGCCTGGGGGCAAATATATCCATGTGTGAGCCTGGGGGTAAATATATCCATGAGTGAGCCTGGGGCAAATATTTCCATGTGTGAGTCTGGGGGCAAATATATCCATGTGTGAGCCTGGGGGCAAATATTTCCATGTGTGAGCCTGGGGGCAAATATATCCATGTGTGAGCTTGGGGGTAAATATATCCATGAGTGAGCCTCGGGAAAAATATTTCCATGTGTGAGCCTGGGGGCAAATATATCAATATGTGAGCCTGGGGGCAAATATTTCCATGTGTGAGCCTGGGGGCAAATATATCCATGTGTGAGCCTGGGGGCAAATATATCCATGAGTGAGCCTGGGGGCAAATATTTCCATGTGTGAGCCTGGGGGCAAATATATCCATGAGTGAGCCTGGGGGCAATTCTATCCATGTGTGAGCTGGGGCAGTATACCCATGTGTGGGCACTGCTGGGTATGTGATGCTGGGCACTGCTGGGTATGTGACGCTGGGCACTGCTGGGTATGTGACACTGGGCTCTGCTGGGTATGTGATGCTGGGCACTGCTGGGTATGTGATGCTGGGCACTGCTGGGTATGTGACACTGGGCACTGCTGGGTATGTGACGCTGGGCTCTGCTGGGTATATGACGATGGGCTCTGCTGGACATGTGAAGCTGGGCACTGCTGAGTATGTGACGCTGGGCACTGCTGGGTATGTGACGCTGGGCTCAGTTATATACACCTCACATTATTGTATCACAGAGCTCCACAGCAAGAAAATTCTAATGTAGGGTGTGTATGAGTGTTTGAATTTTATTGCTGTGGCGCACTGTGATACGCTCATACACGCTGCATGTTTTTTTTTGGGGGAGCAGCATTTCATCCTTCTCTCCAGGCAGCACAATGTCTTGGGACGGCCCTGCCTATTCCTGTAGGAACTCACAATGTAGAAGGGTTGGGGTTGGAAACAGGAGGAGAGGAGTGATTGATGGTTGCGTCAGTGAGTTGGGTGGTAGGCTTCCCTAAATAGGAACATTTTAAGGGAGCGTTTGAAGGAAGAGAAGTTAGGGGAAAGTCTGACCGTACCGTATACATAGAAACATAGAATATGTCAGCAGATACGAACCTTTCGGCCTATCTAGTATGCCCAATTATATGGATACTTTCCTTGGATTTAGCTTTTATTTAGGATAGTTTTATGCCTATCCCAAGCATGTTTAAATTCAATCACTGTTTTAGCCTCTACCACTTCTACTGGAAGGCTGTTCCATGTAGCCACTACCCTCTCAGTAAAATAATACTTCCTGATGTTACTTTTAACCATTTTCCTCTGGAGGATGTGTGGGGAACGTCCTCATTGAGTCCCGCTATATGCGGGCGACGTTCCCCACACATCCTCCACTTGCGGGAGCCCCCCAGAGAGATACTTACCTCTCTGTCCGAGGTCCCACGGCATTCTGACTTCCTGGAAGTCAGACGCCAAATTTATACACCCCCTGACCTAAATTACGTCATTGTGTCATGCGGGATGACGTCATTTTCAGACGACCCCCTGGTAATGCCGGGAGATTGCCTGAAAGGGAGGGTGATCCTTTTGGATCCCTCTACCTCCCGACCAGGAGGGTCTACAAGCCGAAAACAGGCACCGCTTTGAAGGGCAGTGTCTGCCCTTTAAAGCGATGCCTGTTTTCAACCCCTTAAGTCCCGGATCGCTATCCAGCGCCATTCGGCACCGGATCGCGATCTAGCTCCGGTGGGGGCCACCATCTTGGATGGCGGCTCCACCTCCGGGTCCCCCCTCACTACCGCATGGCACGACGACATCAGTTAGCTGGCGATCCCCTAGCTGCCCCCATATTGAACCCCCCATATCTCCCGAATGGTGGCAGCTAGAGGGGTCATGTTTGGTATCATTTGAAAGGCCAGAGCATGGCCTTTAGAATGATACTAAACATGACCATGTTTAAAGTAAAGAAACAAAAATTTAAACATGTTTTTTTGTGTTTTTTTTATTAATGCAGCAATATTGTTCACATTTCAATTATAATGTGAACAATGATGTTGCACTAATGATTTTTTTCTGTGGGGTGTGTTTGCAAAAAATCACGTAATTCCCCCCAAAAAAATGTAACGAGTCCCCATTTCTATTTTTTTAACAAGCGCACCCCATAGAAAATATAAACACAGAAACTCGTATGATAAAATGTGAAAAAACACACTTTACACAGTGTAGATGAATAAAAAATCGAATTTTATTGCACTTTTTGTTACAACATACAGGCAGTACATGACGTATACATATAATAATGATATATTATGAATCTGCCAGAAAGAACGACATATAATATGTCTGGGTTATGTAATAAAATGTGGCTTCAAATCGCGTTTAAACATGATGAGCAAAAGTGGTAAAAATGAGCTCTGCACACAGGCGTGAAATGGCTCAGCAGTGAAGGGGTAAACCTTTGCCTCTCTAATCTAAGACTATTTCCAGGGCCGGATTAACATATGGGCTGATAGAGCACCAGCTCCAGCCCATGCCCCAGAATAGGCCCAGAGAAAGGATAACTATGTCTGCATTGATTGTCATTTGGACCCCTGTGTCTCCAACTCCATAGCAGTTACAGGGTCTTGTGAGGAATCACTGGAAAAGCCAAAGCATAACCTTTCCAATGATACCAACCATGATCAGGTTTCATGTAACAATAAAAATAAAATAATAAATATTTCTTTGTTTTTTCTTTCTAATATAGCAATATTCTTTACTTTATAATTCTAAAGTATTTATTTATAAAGGATTTTACCAGGAAGGATACATTGAGATTTCTCTCGTTTTCAATATTGTGTTGCGGTATTGCAAGTAAGATGCAGGTCCTGGATCGGAGGTTATAGGATGAGGGAACTGCTGGGGGAAGCAGCCTATTCAGGTAAGGTGGTAGCTTCCCAGAAAAGCTCTTAAACACCAGGTTGGAAAGGTGAAGAGTGCATCTAGATTTCAGCGACGGCCAGTTTAGCTCTTTTAACATGTCACAGTGGTGGGTCATATAATTACATTGTAGCACAAAGCGGCAGAATGAGTTATACAATGTAGTAAGTTTCTCGAGGTGTGTTTGCGGGGCAGCAACATACACTACATCTCTATATTCAAAACCCGGCATAAGCATTTGCTGCACAATCTGCTTTCTTACCGCGGGGCTCAGACAGGATTTGTTTCTGTACAGGGCACCTCGTTTGAGATAAAGTTTAGATAAGTTTTTCAATGTCGGGGCCAAAGGATAGATTTGGGTCTAACCACATACCTAGATATTTGAGAGAAGTGACTATGGTCAACATGTCATTCGATCTTGTCCTGACACCTAGATGGGGCGATTGCAATTTGTGTAGTTTAGGTGCTGTACCAAAGAGCGTTGTAACAGTGAACAATGATGCTGCACTAACTCATCATCTCATTTATCATGTCACCAACAAGTGTGGAGGTGACGGCACAATCTGTTATTACAAATTTTTACATCAAAGACCAAAATGCCACACTGCAGCAAAGATTACTGGGGGTGGGTGGACTTTGGAACCCTGTGTCACTAATCTTTACACGTCATGAGGTCAAATGAGGTGTCATTGGACAGGTCAGAGTCTAAACGTGACCATGTAAAATGAGCAATACCACTGCCATTACTCACCTACTCATTTCATTGGGAGAAAGTTCAGTAATTTATACATAGTCATATTATTAATAAAACACCATCCTCTAAAACACAAGGGAACTATTATTTTTTTTGGTTAAAATGGTATATTTTCTTAGAAAAATGCAGTAACAGTAACAGGTTTCCATTTCAATTTCTTAACAAGAATTCCCCATAGAATATGTACAAATTGATATTCTTACAAATATATAACCACAAAGGTTTGGATGATAACATTTGAAAAAAATTTGACATTGAAATCTGAATGGAAATTTTCTCACACAGTAATTGCCTGGTTAGATATACCCGTGTCTGCACTATTAAGTAACCTAAAATATGTTTTCATTTCACTAAATTCCAAAAAAGCCCACCAAAATCTACAGCTCCAGGCCCATAGAGATCTTAATCCACCCCTGACTATGTCCTCTTGTTTTTCTACTTTGTTTCCTTTTAAATATACTCCCTTTCTCTACCTTGTTGATTCCCTTTACTTATTTAAATGTTTCTATCATATCTCCTCTGTCTCGTCTTTCTTCAAAGCTATACATGTTAAGATCATTAAGCCTTTCCTAGTAACTTTTCTCCTTCAAGCCTTACACTTACAAGCCATACACATTTTATTAGCCCTTCTCTGAACTCTCTCTAAGGTATCTATATCTTTCGGGAGGTACAGTCTCCAGTACTGCACACAATACTCTAAGTGAGATCTCACCAGTGCTCTGTGCAGTGGCATGAGTACTTCCCTCTTTCTACTGCTTAGGCTAGGGTCAGACGAAAGCATTTTTCCCCGCGAACGTGAAAAAGTGCGTCGAATGCATTGACGTATTTTTTCACGGAATGCGCAAAAACGGTCAGACGACGCGCATTTTCGGGCGTGATTTTGTACGGATCGTCAATAAAACTCTTTTTGCGTCTGACGTTATGTAGGCTGGACATTAGCAGCGTCTGACATCTCCTAATCACGCAAACACACCGCTATGCCGCAGCTGCGCACTCAGTACGTCAGTACTAGCGGTTCAGCGTTCTCAGAAAAATGCGTTCAAATTCCACTTGCGTTGCATGGCCGGACTTTTGTGCGGCCGTACATCGTATATTGGCCGTCATTGCCCGTCATCTGCTGCTAGTGCAGTCGTAATTATGTGCGCCAGAACGCACGTTAAATGTGCGCTGGTCTGACCCCAGCCTTAGGCTGGCGGCACACGAGCGTTCAGGTACTACGTTCAGTGCGTCCATCATGGACGCACATTTTGACAAGGAGATATTGTGTTCAACAGACAATCAGTAATGCAATCGGCAGATGCTTCAGCATGCCGGCCTTCGAACTTGCGCTCTTAAATATTTTTACGCCCACAAGAAACAGCACATAGTTCCTGCGGGACGCCTAGCTTTTTCACGTCCATGCCATTTTCGTGTCCGTAGCAATACGCAAATGCCGCGAGTGAACAAGTGTGCAGGTGCATCGTGTGGCGTTCTTAATTGACTCAATTAAAAAGCTACGACGAACAGCAAATGGCGCGCACAGATGGACGCAAAAAATCCGCTCGTGTGCCGCCAGCCTAATACCTCTCCCTACAAAACCAAGCATTCTGCTAGCATTTCCTGCTGCTTATTTACACTGTCTACTTACCCTTAGATACTCTGCAATAATAACCCCTAAATCCCTTTCTTCAGATGTTGAGGAACATCTCTCACAATTTGTCACAGGCATGCTTTTCTCTTTAAATACCCTCACTAAAATGTAATTTGCAAGAAACAGTGAGCAGTAGATTCTGAATAAATGCTCACATTATTTTAGCTCTGACATCATGCATTTAACTCACAATAAAGGCTTTCAAATTCCAATCCATTTGCTTTCATCTTAAGTACCTACTTAATTTCCAATTCTCATTATTCTAAACCTAAAATGTAAAGCATTCGAATCATCATTTTTATTAATCCATTTTTTTCTCTTGATGATAAGCATGATTGTGTACGGCAACTAGAAAATGCAAAAGATAAATGCCATTATACATTATTCAGCATATCTATATTTAATGCATGAAGTGTATATTTAATGAGTTTAAAATTATTTATATAATTGCTTTCTTGATGTACTGTATTTCATATCCTGTCTTCTAGGCATACCATTCTGTAGTACTCTTTAACAGTTTCATCTAGATGTCATATTTCAAAAGGATGCACCAGTTCGATTGAAAATTTTTTTTTGGAACAATCTAATTTCCAGATGAATGGAAGATTACACATAAGTAGCTCAAAACTAAGAATACTCATCCTATCGCAAAGGAAAAGAAAATCAACTAAAAATAAAACATTCTATAATCTTGCAGTGATAGGCTAAAATTTAATCCCCAGTCCCGATTAATGCCATATTTGCACTGTTATTAGCTTTTCTCCAGTCAATGTTTTACAGAGAGTCATTCTTGAGATATATTAAATTGTTTAGTTCTTTTCTCCAAGATTTGATTCAGGGAGCAAAATGACAGGCTTAGAGAAATGATAGCCTCCACAATACAGTGCTAAAACATAGTCAAACATTGGAGGCAAATATAGGGAGAAACAAATGTCTCTGTTTTACCACAGTTCTGAATGGATCATATAAAATACATTAGCAAGCATAATTGTGACAGCTGGAATTTGCTGCTATTTTTTATTGCCATTGTGTAAGATTACATTCTTAATCAAGAAGAAGTTTGTATTTTTTTATTAGACATACTGCTAGCTACCCTCTTGTTGAAATATTTAACCATCTGTCAAAGAAAGACATTCAGTTTTTTTACAGTGATTCTTAGCAACTAAATGGCATATTTTACAAATGCATTATTTTAATAAGTTTTCTACATAAATTTTATATATCATTTTGAATGACATTTATTTGTCATTCTCTCACAGAGCATATTAACATGCATTATACCATCTGAAATTCAATTCTAATTATCCTAGTAAGGCACTGAATCTCAACACTGCAATGAAAACAGTTAATGTTATCAATACGTTTCTATACATAACAGTGTACATCTATATATTTGTATTTTTAATGGATATATATACTGTATATTCACTTATTGGTGACTAGTAATCACAGACAATGGAAAAGAAAAAAAGTAATTCCTGGCCTACATAATAAAAAGAGTCTGACATACCTAATAAAAAGAGATTAGAATAAGAGAAAATGAAAAGGGTGGAAGACATGAGCAACATTTGAAAAGAGTTTGGGAGAATATCCGTAGTAATATAGGTAGAATAAAGATAAATGTGCATCGGTTTCAACCTTCTACATATCCCTATGGCTGCTGTTGATCCATAAGAAGAAAAAAAAACACTTAGTGCAATTTCAATTGTGCACAAAAAGGAGAAAAAAAATCCTTCTTGATTTCCTAGTGGCAACCAGATTTCTCCCTGGATCAACGATCATTGCATTAGAATTTTAATTCTTATACATGTTTATTTCCAGTTTTATCAGAAAAGCATCCAGACCTGTATTAATGACATGAATTGAATTAGATAAAATCACATCTTTAGAATGAAAATTCCATATTTTTGTTGCTTGCCCTGAATTTTTTTTTATTGTAGTCAAAAAAATCTACTTTCCTCCAGTCTCATTGGATGACGTCTTGTTCTTTTTAAGATCCTATTGATGAACAGGTCACCAGAGAACTCTTTTCAAGGCTATAGGAGTTCAGCTTCTTCAAGGGTCTATTCACAAAGCAATTTCAATGCTTTGCATTTCAGCTCACTTTGGTGATTCCATTTTGCTGAAAATATGACTAATTCACTATTTAGTGAATGGTCTCCGTATTATCTTGAAATTGGAGTTGATCAAGCAGTTATCGGACATCGGTGAAAACTGTTGAATTGCGCCAGATTGGCATCAGCGAATTCTAACAGACTGAAAAAAAAGAAGTATCCTATTCTCCCAATAGGAGTTTCAATCAGTATAAATGTGTCCCAATAATAAAAAAAGATCCTATACAAAATAATAAGGTCTGTTATAACATATAAAAAATAAAAAATGTTGTAAAAAAAATACAAAACGGTATTTTAAAGAATACAAAAATAAAACAATTTTTTTGCTTAAAAATAAAAAGAATAAAATAAAATAATAAATGTCTTTAAAAACGTTTTGTATTGAAACCTATGGGATTCACTTGCTTCAACCTGTCAAGTTGAAACATCGAAAATCAGGGTATTTTGCCAGAATTGCAGTGCAATTCGGCATTCTTTAAAATAGAAGACATAATAGTTTTCTATGGGACAATTTCGGTGCCGCCATATTTCACTGTCAATTCACCTGTATTTGGTGACTTGACAGCTTAGTGAATAGAAAAATTTACCTGAAATTGCAAATTTGGAGATTAGTGAATAACCCCTTTTCATTTCTCTTTATAAGTCAAATCCTCCATTAATTTTATTATCTTTTTAGCTAAAATCTGCACTTTCTCCAAAACCATAATATGATTCTCCAATACAGGTGACCAAAACTGCACTACATATTCAAGATGGCGTCTTACTACTGCTTTGTAAATAGGTAAAATATTTTTTTTCATCACATGAGCTAATGACCTGTTTTCTACTTGACAGGATTTTACTGGCTTTTGCAGCTGTTATCTGACACTGCAAAGTTTATTATCTATGAGTATACTGAGATCCTTTTCATTCACTGCCATCCTCAATGAAATCCCTTTCAGAGTATACTGTATGTTATGTGATCAGGGCAGCCATCAGAAATGATGGGGCCCCTTACTAAACCTCACGATGGGGCCCCCAGGCCCCCCGGCACTCCCTCAACCTCTAACAGATTTTCTCCCCCTTCAAAAAAAAAAGAAGGACATAACATAGCACCACAGCAATAAAACTACCAGTAATGTGCAGTGTGTATGAGCGTATCACAGTATCCACAGCAATAAAACTCACAGTAATGAGTGGTGTGTATGAACGTATCACAGAATCCACAACAATAAATATCACAGAAATGGGCTGTATATGATGGCCTTTGGGTCTGGGTCTGGGCCTGGTCCCTGGGTCTGGTTTGGGCCTTGGGGTCTGTGCTCTGGGCCTTGGGGTCTGGGCTGGGCCTGATCCCTGGGCCTTGGGGTCTGGTCTGGGCCCTGGGTCTGGAACTGGTCCCTGGGACTGGGCCTTGGGGTCTGGTCCCAGGGATCTGGGCCCTGAGCCTGGCCTGGGGTCTGGGCCCTGGGGTCTGGTCCCTGGGTCTGGGCTCTGGTCCCTGGGTCTGGGCCTTGGGGTCTGGTCCCTGGGGCTGGGCCTTGGGGCCTGGTCCCTGAGGTCTGGGCCCTGGGTCTAGGCTGGGCCTGGTCCCTGGGGTCTGGACCCTGGGTCTAGGCTGGGCCTGGTCCCTGGGTTCTGGACCCTGGGTCTGGCTTGGGCCCTGGGTCTGGGACCTGGTCCTTGGGTCTGGGACATGGTCCTTGGGTCTGGGCTCTGGGTCTGGTCCCTGGGTCTGGGCCCTGAGTCTGGCCTGGGGTCTGGTCCCTGGGTCTGGGCTCTGGTCCCTGGGTCTGGACCTTGGGGTCTGGTCCCTGGGGCTGGGCCTTGGGGTCTGGTCCCTGGGGTCTGGGTCTAGGCTGGGCCTGGTCCCTGGGGTCTGGACCCTGGGTCTGGCCTAGGCCCTGGGTCTGGGACCTGGGTCTGGTCCCTGGGGTCTGGGCCCTGGACCCTGGGCCTTGGGGTCTGGGCCCTGGGTTTGGGCCCTGGGTCTGGGATCCGGGCCTTGGGGTCTGGGTCCTAGGGTCTGGGCCTTGGTGTCTGGGTCTGGCCTGGGATCTGGGCCTTGGGGTCTGGGCCTTGGGGTCTGGACCCTGGGTCTGGGCCCTGGGCCCTGGGGTCTGGGCCCTGGGTCTGGGCCTTGAGGTCTGGGCCCTGGGTCTGGGCCTTGTGGTCTGGGCCCTAGGTCTGGGCTTTGGGGTCTGGGCCCTGGGGTCTGGGCCCTGGGTCTGGGCCTTGGGGTCTGGGCCTTGGGTTTGGGCCTTGGGGTCTGGATCCTGGGTCTGGGCCTTGGGGTCTGGGCCCTGGGTCTGGGCCTTGGGGTCTGAGCCATGGGTCTGGGCCCTGGGGTCTGGGCCTTGGGTTTGGGCCTTGGGGTCTGGTCTGGGGTCTGGGCCTTGGGGTCTGGGGTCTGGGCCTTGGAGTCTGGGCCTTGGGGTCTGGGCCTTGGGGTCTGGGCCCTGGGGTCTGGGCCTTGGGGTCTGGGCCCTAGGTCTGGGCCCTGGGTCTGGGCCTTGGGGTCTGGGCCTTGGGGTCTGGGCCCTGGGTTTGGGCCCTGGGTCTGGGCCCTGGGTCTGGGCCCTGGGTCTGGGCCTTGGGGTCTGGGCCCTGGGTCTGGGCCTTGTGGTCTGGGCCCTGGGTCTGGGCCTTGTGGTCTGGGCCCTGGGGTCTGGGCCTTGGGGTCTGGGTCCTAGGTCTGGGCCTTGGGGTCTGGGCCCTGGGTCTGGGCCTTGGGGTCTGGGCCTTGGGGTCTGGGCCCTGGGTCTGGGCCTTGGAGTCTGGATCCTGGGTCTGGGCCTTGGGGTCTGGGCTCTGGGTCTGGGCCTTGGGGTCTGAGCCATGGGTCTGGGCCCTGGGGTCTGGGCCTTGGGTTTGGGCCTTGGGGTCTGGGTCTGGCCTGGGGTCTGGGCCTTGGGGTCTGGGCCCTGGGCCTTGGAGTCTGGGCCTTTGGGTCTGGGCCTTGGGGTCTGGGCCCTGGGGTCTGGGTCTTGGGGTCTGGACCCTGGGTCTGGGCCCTGAGTCTGGGACCTGGGGTCTGGGCCTTGGGGTCTGGGCCCTGGGGTCTGGGCCTTGGGGTCTGGGCCCTGGGTCAGGGCCTTGGGGTCTGGCCCCTGGGTTTGGGCCCTGGGTCTGGGCCCTGGGTCTGGGCCTTGGGGTCTGGGCCCTGGGTTTGGGCCTTGGGGTCTGGGCCCTGGGTCTGGGCCTTGGGGTCTGGGCCTTGGGGTCTGGACCCTTGGGTCTGGGCCTTGGGGTCTGGGCCATGGGTCTGGGCCCTGGGGTCTGGGCCCTGGGTCTGGGCCTTGGGGACTGGGCCCTGGCTAACCACTCCTGGCTCACCACTCACTGTCTTCTTTTCTTCTATCTGTTTTTCTTCTGTCTTCTTTTCTTCTGTTTTCTGCTCTTCAGCCCGGGCCCTCCAGCTCAGGCGAGCAGCTTCACTGAGTGGAGGGGACGGAGCCAAAGCAACGTGCTTGGGAGGTCCCCACACGCTGCTTGGCCCCGCCCAGCCAGCCAGTGAAGCTGCCAGGAGCTGGAGGAGACACAGTGTCTCCTCCGGCTCCTGCAGCAGAGACACAGCTCCGGATTCGGACTCATCGAGTCCGATACTGGAGCTGTAAAAGGGCGACACCGCTGCCGAGGGGGGCCAGGGACCTCCCGGGCCCCGGCGGCCTGGGCCCCTTACGGCAGCATGGGGCGTAATGCCCTGATGGCGGCCCTGTATGTGATTACTTCCAGTCCCAACAAGCATAACTTTACACTTCTCTACAGTAACAGTAATCTGTCTCTTCCTGGACCATTCCTCTACTCTATATAAATCCTGCTGCAGAGACATTAATCCTGTTCAAACTGTATAACCTTGCCCAGTTTTGTATCATCAGCAAATACAGACACATGACTTTCAATACCCATTGCAAGATCAGTAATACATATGTTAAAGAGAACTGGGCCCAAGACAGAACCTTGGGAAACCCACTTACCTTGAATCTGACTTGAATATTTACCATTAACAAGAAATCTTTGCACCTGTCTTTGAGACAGTATTTAATCCAAGAGCCAGTATGTTCATGTAACCAGATCTCCATTAGTTTGTGTTGTAGTCTTTTGTGTGATACATTGTCAAAAGCCTTAGCAAAATCTAAATAGATCACATCTACTGGATCACCATGCATTAACGATGCATTAACTCACAACGTCATATAATAAAATTCAGTTGGTCTGATATGACCGATCCTTCACAAATTCATATTGAATCTTATTGATGAGATGTTTGTTCACAGGGTTGTAATTGCCTGGGTCCATTTTTTAACCCTTTTTAAATAATGTAACTGAAAGGGTTTAAAAGAAACCTGCCTCGCTTCGCAAAATATTTTGTAGCAAAAATATCTGTTTATTTCTTGCTTTTAAGTCCAAAGGTAGATAAGAATATTTACCTGTTCCTGGGACAATTGAAAGAAGACTAGTCCCAAAGTTGGAACGTTAATCCTTCCGTGGTCATGCAGTTTAAACAAAATATATTTTATTATAGGTGTTAAATGTTCTTTTGAGAATTGTTTGTTAAGTTTGAAACCGTATATGCAGCATTTTTAAAATATGCAATGTAGACTGGTTTTGACTGGTCCACATCTTAGTCTCTATTCTAAAAGACATATCCAGGAATAAATAACCTGCTCTTTAGTGGCGTCACTAGGGTTGGTGTCACCCGGTGTGGTAACTCATGGTGTCACCCCCGCCCGAGTTTTACGGTCTCTTTTTTTTAGCTACTCTTACTCAGAAATCAGAACTCCCATATAGTACTGAATGCTCATACACAGCGCACATTACTGTAAGTTTTATTGCTGTGGATTCTGTGATATGCTCATACACACTGCACATTACTGTGAGGTTTATTGACGTGGAGCTCTGTGATATGCTCACTCACAGGGCACATTACTGTGAGTTTTGTTGCTGTGCAGCTCTGCGATACACTAATACGCACGCACACATACCTGGCTGCCTGGTCATCCCGCTCTGAGAGAGTCCAGGTGGGTAGAGGTGAGGGGGTCCCCTGCAGTGGCACGGCTCGCTTCGTTCTGCTCCTACCCAAATCCCACGTGAACCACTGACATCGGTGGCAACCACGTAAAGTATGGTGTCAGTGTGAAGGAGGAGCTTAGCGGGAGCCGGGATCACTGCTGACTGGCAGAACCGATAGGAACATCTCGCGCACGCACAGCCTGTTGCAGTCTGCTCTAGTGCTTGTACACACACAGCAGGCTGCGTGAGTTGTTCTGATAGGCTCTATCCTTTGCCGGGCGAAGTGTATTGTGGGCGCCAGATGCATAGTGGCGGCTTTTTTTTTTGCTGTCCCCTGGACAGTGCAGGCCTAGGCCTTGCCTTCGCAAGACATACTTGAAAATGAAAGAAATCTCAATGTATCCTTCCTGGTAAAATACTTTGTAAAAAAAATAAAAAAATTTTTTAGGGTGTCACCTTATGGGTAGTGTCACCCGGGTGAGAGCCGCACCCACCTTGTGACGCCACTGCCTGTGGGCGCAATAAAGCTCAGAGATAGAAGGAGAAGTTTGCAGCAGCTGAAATAGTCACTCGGGTGAAGAAATATTGGTCTATCAGTAACCACATCTGATTTACACCAGTCTTTTTATACAAATATCTGACTGGAATTTAATTTTGAATATTAGAAATAGGGGTTTGGCTATTACATGACCAAGCTCCCTGGGTATACGAGAGTGAATTGGAATCTCATTTGGTACCGGGGCTTACTATCAGGGTTATCCAAAGAGATCCGAATTGCTTGAGAAAGGTAACCGAACACTGAAAATCAGCGTTCGGTTACCTTTCTTGGCCATTCGGCTATCCAGAGAGCAGGCAATTCGCCACATCCTGGCGAATTGCCTGAACATACAGTGCCTGTTTGGTGCCTGTTCGAGGGCAGTGAAATCCCCATGAAAAAGCACCCCATGAAAGGCTATTCAGAAAACACAAACCAGCAGTGAAAGGTTCCCCTAATGTCCTGCCATTCGGTGGTTTAACCCCTTAAGGACCGAGGACGTACCATGTACGTCATTGCAGTGGGTCTCTCTTAGACCCGCTGACGTACATGGTACGTCCTGCCGTTTTTTGAGCGCTGGAAGCGATCGGATCGCTTCCAGCAGCTCAAACGCCATTGCAGGCTGCCTGGGAGTCCAGGCAGCCGTGCAATGGCGTTTAGAAGTGCCGGGGCACCATGTGATCGCTCCCGGGAGCGATCAACATCCGGTTTCACCGGAGAGGTGCCCGGCACTTCTAGAGAGCGCTGGAAGCGATCGGTATCGCTTCCAGCTGCTCTGAGTATATTACAAGGATGCCTCGACATCGAGGCATCCTTGCAATATGCTTACCTGCCGCCGGTCCGTCCGTGATCGCTCCCCCCCCGAGCGATCACTTCCGGTAGCGGCAGGAAGTACTGAGTGCCACGAGGTATCGTGGCACTCAGTAAAAAACGATCACATCAGTGATCAGGTGCTCTGCTGGGTGCCTCGAGGGATCAAGGCACCCAGCAGAGTAAAAAAAAGTGTAAAAAAAAGTGAAAAAAAAAGTAAAATAAAAATAAAAATAAATAAAATAAACTGACGGTTAGGGGTAGGGTTAGGGTTAGGGTTAGGGTTAGGGGTAGGGTTAGGGGTAGGGTTAGGGTTAGGGTTAGGTTAGGGTTGGGGTAGGGTTAGGGTTAGGGTTATGGTTAGGGGTAGGGGTAGGGTAGGGGTAGGGTTAGGGGTAGGTTAGGGTAGGGGTAGGGTTAGGGGTAGGTAGGGTTAGGGTTAGGGGTAGGGCTAGGGTTAGGGTTCTAAGGGCAGGGTCATCTTGGGGCTGAGTGGGATGTTCCTAGCCTGCCTCATCAGAGAGGCAGGCTAGCAACATCCAATCAGAAGTTAGAAAAAATCAAAATAAAATTTCTAATTTGTCAGGTCAGGTCAATATTTTGTAAATATTGGCTCTGACCTCTGTGATTCTCCTCCCTCTCCTCACTTGTGTTTTGGTGAGCGAGAGAGAGAGATCAGATTTGACAGGTTAGAGATTTTAGTGAGATTTAGTGAGATTAGAAAAATTGAGGCAGATTTAGAGAGATTTTAGGGAGATTTAGAAGAATTGAGGCAGGTTTAGAGGGATTTAGAGAGATTTAGGTGTTTATTTGTATTTTCTTGTGAAACCAAACGGTTCTTCTAAGAACCAACAATCCGCTTATATATATATAATAATTATAAAATTTATAATCTATTATATATAATGTCTGAGAGGGTGTACAGCGCCGAGGAGGCATATGCCATCCTGGCGTCAGAATCTGAGGCATCTGCGTCAGACTCAGACCCTCATTTCGACCCCGCTAACTGCTCAGAGACGTCGCTAGATACATTATCTACGCTGGCTGATGTATCTAGTGATGTTTCTGATGCAGATCCTGGGTCACCACCTGCCAGCAGGAGACGCACAGCTCCAGCTGAGGAGTGGGTAGTGCCTCATCGCCAGAGGCCAGATATCCCTCCTTCACGGCAAATCCTGGCATCAATATTGATGTTGCAGGATTTACCGCCACACAGTTTTTGCAGGTGTTTATGGGGGATGATTTGTTGGGCCACATCGTGGCCCAATCAAATCTGTATGCCCATCAGCATTGTGCTGCGAAGCCAGACTCCTACTTGGCAAGGCAGCAATGGACCCCGCTAGATGTGCCAGAATTTCTGAAATTCTGGGCACTTACTATGCTGAGGGCATCATAAAGAAGCCCTCAATTCGCTCCTACTGGAGCAGTAGCCCCATCTGCTCTACCCCCATTTACCCCCAATCAATGTCACGTAGAAGGTATGAAAACATTTTGCGTTTCATGCACTTCAGTGACAACAGCCTGTGCCCCCCTAGAGAGCATCCCCAGTTTGACAGGCACCAGACTTTTACATTTTATTCGTACATTTTTATGTTCTACAATTGGTGCTGTATTTTGCCAAAATCTTTGCACACCTATGCATGGGGGGCATGGGTGTACTCAGGAGATCTTGCAGAAAACAACCTGGAGAGTTTTCATTAGACATGTGCATTCGTTTTAGTACTAAAACGATTTAGTCCGAATTTTGAGATAATTTAGTTTTCGTATGACTCAAGAGATACGAAACTGCTCAGTACAAAAAACGACAGAAACTAAAATAAAATGCACTACATTTTAGTTTCAGTCCTTTTTGTGATATTACATTGATGAGTGAAGGAGACCAGCAATGAAGAGCACAACATCCAAAGTTCTGCACCCTCCACATGCCAATGCAGTAGGATGTTCTATACAGAGAGTGGCATTAATTAATGCAGGAGGATGTTCTATACATTATACAGATAGGGGTATTAATGCAGGAGGATGTTCTATACATTATACAGAGAAAGGTATACATTGAGGAGGATGTTCTATACAGAGAGGGACATTAATTAATTCAGGAGGATGTTCTATATATTATACAGAGAGGGATATTAATTAATGCAGGTGGATGTTGTATACATTATACAGAGAGGAGACTTTTTTTTTAGCCCTTTAAATCCAGTGGCTGTGAGCGCTGAGATCGGCTGCTTGTTACATTATCTCTCGGTACAATGTATCAGGCTAAGCTGTTACAGTAACTGACTGTAACAGCGCTCAGAGTTTCAGTAAAACAAGGAAATAATATTGTTCTAACCTCTTATATATGAAAATATTATTTACTAGTTTTACTGAAACTCTGAGCGCTGTGATGAGCAGCAGTCAGTTACTGTAACAGCTTTGCCTGACATGGGGCAGTATTACAATGTTGGTGCTAACTTAACTAGAGCTGTTGTAAACTGAAAACCTCCATAGGCTATAATGGCTCTGGGAAGTTTACAACAGCTCTGGTTAAGTTAGCACCAACTATGTAATATGGCCCACATTGTGCTGAGAGTGAGAGATACTGTAACAAGCAGCCGATCTCAGCCCTCTGAGGAGCCACTAGAAATAGTAATTGTATCCACTGGTTTTCGGATAATTGAAATTAGTTTTCATACTAAAGAACTGAAAACGAATTTCTTTAGCAACTAAATAAATTGCATTTTAGAACTAATGCATTAGTTCAAAACGAAATTTTGTGCTGTGCACATGTCTAGTTTTCATGCAGTAACAAACAACAGTGTCTCCTAAATCACAGTCCAAAACTACTGTGGGCGTAAAAATCTGAAAATTGAAAAATTACACCACACACCTTCTCAAATGTTTTGGGCTAAAACCGTTGCATCCATGGCATCAAAGCACTCCATATGCAATACCTTAGGGTGCCAACATAACAAATATAAACAATTTTCTGGCAATAATTCAAACTGGGGTATGCGGTAGACCCAAAACCAAAGATAGGCCTAGTTGAAGAAATAATCTCAATTTCAACTCCAATGACAAAGTCATAAAAATTGTATTTGAACCTTCCCAAAATCCTGGCAAACCTATGCATGGGGGGCATGGGTGTACTCAGGAGACCTTGCAGAAAACAACCTGGAGAGTTTTCATGCAGTAACAAACAACAGTGTCTCCTAAATCACAGTCCAAAACTACTGTGGGCGTAAAAATCTGAAAATTGAAAAATTACACCACACACCTTCTCAAATGTTTTGGGCTAAAACCGTTGCATCCATGGCATCAAAGCACTCCATATGCAATACCTTAGGGTGCCAACATAACAAATATAAACAATTTTCTGGCAATAATTCAAACCGGGGTATGCGGTAGACCCAAAACCAAAGATAGGCTAGTTGAAGAAATAATCTCAATTTCAACTCCAATGACAAAGTCATAAAAATTGTATTTGAACCTTCCCAAAATCCTGGCAAACCTATGCATGGGGGGCATGGGTGTACTCAGGAGACCTTGCAGAAAACAACCTGGAGAGTTTTCATGCAGTAACAAACAACAGTGTCTCCTAAATCACAGTCCAAAACTACTGTGGGCGTAAAAATCTGAAAATTGAAAAATTACACCACACACCTTCTCAAATGTTTTGGGCTAAAACCGTTGCATCCATGGCATCAAAGCACTCCATATGCAATACCTTAGGGTGCCAACATAACAAATATAAACAATTTTCTGGCAATAATTCAAACCGGGGTATGCGGTAGACCCAAAACCAAAGATAGGCCTAGTTGAAGAAATAATCTCAATTTCAACTCCAATGACAAAGTCATAAAAATTGTATTTGAACCTTCCCAAAATCCTGGCAAACCTATGCATGGGGGGCATGGGTGTACTCAGGAGATCGTGCAGAAAACAACCTGGAGAGTTTTCATGCAGTAACAAACAACAGTGTCTCCTAAATCACAGTCCAAAACTGATGTGGGTGTGAAAATTAAAAATGACCACCAACTGTATCCAATTTGTTTGGAGCAAACGGATGCATCCATAGCATAAAAAACACTCCATTTACAATACTTTGGGGTGTTAGCTTACCAAATATATGCACGTTCATAAAACTGGGGTATGTAAAAAGGCCCCTAAAAAGAAGATAAGCAAAGAAGATACTGTATGTCAAATTAGAAAATTGACAAGCACATGTCAAAGATTGGCGTAGCACCCCAAAAACAACAGAACAAATCTATATATGGGTGGTATCAATTTACTCAGAAGATGTTGCTGAACATATTTTGGGGTGTTTTTTGGCAGTAACCCATAACTGGATTTGACAATTCATGCCTAAAGTACAATGTGTGTGAAAAAATAACACAAAAAGTGACTACCTGAAAGTTTGACATAGAGCTAGTGCATGGAAAGTGTTAAAATACAACTCTTTGAAGCACCCTAGGGTGTGCCCTTTCTAAAAATATATGGTTTGATGGGGGTAAATTACTTTGGCCGGCTTCAAAAATGTCCCAAATAGGACATGGGTGCATGATGACGAAATGTGAAAATTCCAAGTTGGAAAACTGAAATGCGCACCCCCCAAATAAGGCCTATTAGCCCCCAAATGACCCGACATACCTATACATGGGTGGTATCAATTTACTCAGAAGATGTTGCTGAACATATTTTGGGGTGTTTTTTGGCAGTAACCCATAACTGGATTTGACAATTCATGCCTAAAGTACAATGTGTGTGAAAAAATAACACAAAAAGTGACTACCTGAAAGTTTGACATAGAGCTAGTGCATGGAAAGTGTTAAAATACAACTCTTTGAAGCACCCTAGGGTGTGCCCTTTCTAAAAATATATGGTTTGATGGGGGTAAATTACTTTGGCCGGCTTCAAAAATGTCCCAAATAGGACATGGGTGCATGATGACGAAATGTGAAAATTCCAAGTTGGAAAACTGAAATGCGCACCCCCCAAATAAGGCCTATTAGCCCCCAAATGACCCGACATACCTATACATGGGTGGTATCAATTTACTCAGAAGATGTTGCTGAACATATTTTGGGGTGTTTTTTGGCAGTAACCCATAACTGGATTTGACAATTCATGCCTAAAGTACAATGTGTGTGAAAAAATAACACAAAAAGTGACTACCTGAAAGTTTGACATAGAGCTAGTGCATGGAAAGTGTTAAAATACAACTCTTTGAAGCACCCTAGGGTGTGCCCTTTCTAAAAATATATGGTTTGATGGGGGTAAATTACTTTGGCCGGCTTCAAAAATGTCCCAAATAGGACATGGGTGCATGATGACGAAATGTGAAAATTCCAAGTTGGAAAACTGAAATGCGCACCCCCCAAATAAGGCCTATTAGCCCCCAAATGACCCGACATACCTATACATGGGTGGTATCAATTTACTCAGAAGATGTTGCTGAACATATTTTGGGGTGTTTTTTGGCAGTAACCCATAACTGGATTTGACAATTCATGCCTAAAGTACAATGTGTGTAAAAAAATAACACAAAAAGTGACTACCTGAAAGTTTGACATAGAGCTAGTGCATGGAAAGTGTTAAAATACAACTCTTTGAAGCACCCCAGGGTGTGCCCTTTCTAATAATATATGGTTTGATGGGGGTAAATTACTTTGGCCGGCTTCAAAAATGTCCCAAATAGGACATGGGTGCATGATGACGAAATGTGAAAATTCCAAGTTGGAAAACTGAAATGCGCACCCCCCAAATAAGGCCTTTTAGCCCCAAATGACCCGACATACCTATACTTGGGTGGTATCAATTTACTCAGAAGATGTTGCTGAACATATTTTGGGGTGCTTTTTGGCAGTAAACCTTAAAGTTCACAGTACATGTATTCTTAAATTGCGTTAAAAAAAAAAATCACCACAAATTTTTTTTTTTTCTCAAACTTTGGCATAGATTTGTGGTAAAATGGTTTGCATGGAAAGAGTCAAAATACCCCAAGTTTAATACCTTGATTTGTGTACTTTAAAAAAATATGTATATGTGGAGGGTTATTCAGGAATTAGTGACAGATATCAGTGTTACAATGTCACTATCACTAGTTTTGAAAATAAACTCTTTGGAAATGGCAAAGTGCTACTTGCACTTATTGTTGCATAAAATAAGGAAAAAAGCGAGGAATATGTAAACATTGGGTATTGCTAAACTCAGTACTAAATTTAGAAACTACTAAAGAATTAATTTTTTTTGACGGTTGTTGATACATAAGAAATTTTGGGGTCAAAGTTCGAAAAAGTGGTGTTTTTTCAATTTTTGTGTCATATTTCACAATATTTTTTATAGTAAATTATATGAAATGATGAAAAAAATGGTATCTTTATAAAGTCCATTTAGTGACGAGAAAAACAGTGTAAAATATGTGTGGGTTACATAAACGAGTAAGAGGAAAATTTGACGTAAACACTAAGAGCGCAGAAACGTAAAAACAGCAGCGGTCACGAACGGACGGATTCGTGTAAAACCGCCCGGTCACTAAGGGGTTAATTCGGCAAGTTAATTCAGGAGAATCCCATAGGCTTCAATGTTAAAAATATTCCTGTTTTAATTCAATATGTAATAAATCATTCATTATAAAATTCTGCAGTAAAGAGTCTATTTATTTATAGATTTTTTAGGATACTTTAAGCATTTTTCAGAATATTTTTTTAAAAGTCCGATTTTTTTTTTTTTTTTCAGTTTACTTATTTTTTTTGTAACAGCCCTTTTTATTATCATTCCCTGGACCTCCTGTGTAAATTTCAGACATTTTCGCTCAGTAGTTTCTTTGCAAACAGCGTTTCAATTTCACATTCATACAAACGGTTTTGCTAATTTATTCACCTCCCTCGTCTGCCGTCTCAGCTGCTTCGGCTGCATGTGATCGGCTCCTGTTCGGGCTTTTCGACGGGTTTATCCAGATGTTTTTGGGGCTTTTCAGCGTGCATTCGGTGGGTTTTGCGGTTAGTTTTCGTCAGGTTTACGGCAGCTTTTCCCTGCAATTCGGGGACCCTGTGGTGCTTGCTGAATACACCGCAGGGTCACCGAAATGGGATCGGCAAAAGGAACCGAATTGAAGAGAACGAAAAGTCACCGAATGTGCGGTGACTTTTCGAATCTCTTTGGATAACCCTGTATATTAATTTCCATTAATTGCTCAAGTACTTTGTCCTGCTTTAGCCACTGACCTGTTTGAACCAGTAGAATTAAAATGCCATGCAGCTGGTATTGGCTCTTTGCTATACACTGAGGAACAAAATGCATTTAAAATTTCTGCTTTCTCTTACATAGAAACATAGAAACATAGAAAAATGTCGGCAGATAAGAACCTTTCGGCCCATCTAGTCTGCCCAATTACATGGATACTTTACCTGGATTTATCTTTTGTTTAGGATAGCCTTATGCCTATCCCATGCTTGCTTAAATTCAATTACTGTTTTGGCCTCTACCACTTCTACTGGAAGACTGTTCCATGTATCCACCACCCTCTCAGTAAAATAATGCTTCCTGATGTTACTTTTAAACCTTTGCCCCTCTAATCTAAGACTATGTCCTCTTGTTTTGCTATTTTGTTTCCTTTTAAATATACTCCTTCCTCTACCTTGTGGATTCCCTTTACGTATTTAAATGTTTCTATCATATCTCCTCTATCTCGTCTTTTTTCCAAGCTGTACATGTTAAGATCATTAAGCCTTTCCTGGTAACTTTTCTCCTTCAAGCCGTACACCATTTTAGTAGCCCTTCTCTGAACTCTCTCTAAGATGTCTATATCCTTCTGGAGATACGGTCTCCAGTACTGCACACAGTACTCCAAGTGAGGTCTCACCAGTGCTCTGTACAGTGGCATGAGCACTTCCCTTTTCCTACTGCTAATACCTCTCCCTACACAACCAAGCATTCTGCTAGCATTTCCTGCTGCTCTATTACATTGACTACTTACCCTTAGATCCTCTGAAATAATGACCCCTAAATCCCTTTCCTCAGATGTTGAGGTTAGGACTGTATCAAATATTCTACATTCAGCCCTTGGGTTTTTACGTCCCAGGTGCATTATCTTGCACTTATCCACATTAAAACTCAATTGCCACAACTCCGACCATTTTTTTAGTTTACCTAAATCATTTGTCATTTGGCTGATCCCTCCAGGAACGTCAACCCTGTTGCAAATCTTTGTGTCATCAGCAAAAAGACATACTTTTCCATTAATACCTTCTGCAATATCACTAATAAAAATATTAAAGAGAATGGGTCCAAGTACTGACCCCTGAGGTACCCCACTGGTAACAAGACCTTGCGCCGAATAAACTCCATTTACCACAACCCTCTGTTGTCTGTCACTCAGCCACTGCCTAATCCAGTCAACAATATTGGAATCCAAGCTCAAAGATTGCAATTTATTGATAAGCCTTCTATGCGGAACAGTATCAAAAGCCTTACTGAAATCTAAATAAGCAATGTCTACTGCACCACCTGTGTCTATTATTTTTGTTACCCAATCAAAAAAATCAATAAGATTAGTTTGGCATGATCTCCCTGAGGTAAACCCATGTTGTTTCTGATCCTGTAATCTATGTGTTTTTAGATGTTCAACAATCCTTTCCTTTAACATGGTTTCCATTAATTTCCCCACTACTGACGTAAGACTAACTGGCCTATAGTTCCCCGATTCCTCCCTACTACCCTTCTTGTAAGTGGGCACAACATTTGCTAATTTCCAGTCTTCTGGGACGACTCCCGTTAACAAGGATTGGTAAATAAATCTGTTAACGGTTTTGCTATTACATCACTGAGCTCTTTTAATAATTTAGGGTGGATCCCATCAGGCCCCATTGACTTATTTGTCTTTACTTTAGATAGCTGCTGTAGAACCTCCTCCTCTGTAAACTGATATGTAAATGTCTCTTTAGTGTTCTCTCCTAACTGAGGTCCCTTTCCTTCCTTTTCTTCTGCAAAGACTGAACAAAATATTCATTGAGGCAGTCAGCGAGACTTTTATCCTCTTCTACATAACTTCCTTCCTTTGTTTTTAATCTAACTATGTTTATAAATTTTTATTGAAAAAGAAGGTGTCACAAGCTGACCAACGATTAACGGCCTCGCAGGGCCTGACGCAGAAGACGTTTCGAATGTAAAGAAATCAAGGGTGATCGCGAAAAATCCGATGTAAATGTACATATGTCACTAAAAAGAAAGAGGGTGCCTCAAATGGGGAAGGGGGGTGTGGAAGGGGAGGCGGAAGAAAAAACCGAGGCCTTGACCGTGACGCTCCTGGCTCGCTCCCGAGGGAGGCCATGGAGGGATCCTGTCACGGAGCCAAAGTGCCCAAGGGCCAATCACGGCCGACAATGCCATGGTGGCGCACCCCGAGACCTAGGAAAAAAAAAAGGAGGGGGAAGGTGGGGGCAATTGAGAGCACCATTAAGCATGCAATAAACATCGAGCGAAAAGTAGATGGCACGTGGGAATAATAAAATAAAAAATTAAAGGGGGGGAGCAATGCAGTGTCTGCGATAGTAATATAGCCAACGTGGCTATGAACAAAACTGCAGGCGATTCAGTGCGATAAGAAAAGCTGCTAAAAAGAACGTCGCTCTGGTGAAAACGAAGCCAGTCCCAGAAGGAGGTATCAGAAAAAAGAGAACCTCTCAGGGTTCCAATACTAACCCCCGCTCAGACCGAAGTGTTTGGGGATGGGGAAGACCCATCAGGCTGTGCCTCCCCACGTATACCCGATGGAGCTGGAAGTAGTCTCAAGGTATGTAGATGTCCCTCAGCCTCCTCCAGCGTTGTAGCCACCAGGGCACGACCATCCTGCGGGGTGATGATAAGGGAACCGGAGGCGCCCCACTTATATCCTATGTCGAGCGCCCGAAGAGCCACTGTAGCCGGTCGGTACTGTCGTCGCGCAGCCAACAGCAGGAAGGGGACATCCCTGTATACCGCTATATTCGTTCCGTCGAAAGGGACCGATGTCAGATTCCGTACAGCCCGGAACAATGAGGAGTGTTGGCCGCTGTCTCTTAAGGCGACGATGACATCGCGCGGTGCCTTCGAGGGGGCCATGGCAGCCTTCCTGATCCGAAGTGCCATAAGGACTGGATCCTTGATATGCGTCGAGGGACCGAGTACTGTGTCCAAGAATCGTACGGCATAGTGCAGCAGCTCGGTGTCAGGGACATTCTCTGGTACGCCACGGAGTTTTATGTTCCGTCGCCGGTGGCGTGTTTCCAACGCCACAACAGTCGATTGCAGGGTGCTCACCTGCGCTTGTAGGGCTCGAATGGATGCGGAGGCCGCAACCTGTGTGGCCTCCACCTCCTGCGTGCGGGCCTGCAAATCCTCCATCTTCGCCTGCGTCTCCGTGACCGCTGCACCCAGCGACTCAAGGTCCCCTTGCCAAGATTTCCTGGCATCCTCCAGCAGCCTACGAATATCCCCTTTAGTAGCGGGGAGTGCTTCATCCACCGCACCCAACTGCTCCGTGTTCAGGGCCGAGACAGCAGCCGCTGCCCCCGCCTCCATCTGGCCTCTATGATCTTGCACTGAGCGCAGCGGAATTCTCCTCCCCGAAGCTCCGCTAAGGGAGATCCGGATGTCAGGGGTGCCAGAATCTTCCCCCGCTCCACCCGTTTTAGTTTTCTTGCCCATCATGGGAGTCAGCAGTGCCGCGTGGCGCTGGAGAAGCGCGCCAAATCTAGGCCCCAAGATGGCCGCCGTTGGTCCGGTCTGTAAACAGCGCGGCGGCTCGCTCACCAGTCGCAGGTCCGGAGGGGGGAACCCAGCAGGCTCCGGAGTGTCTCCACCTGGTAGCCGACGGCTAGGTACCGAAACCAGGCGTGTATCTCGGTCCAAAAACGGCTGTAAGTCCGATGTTAGAGAGCGAGGGATCGGAGCTCCTCTCGCACACGTCTGCTTCAGAGCGCCGCCGGCCACGCTCCCTGTTTTTAATCTAACTAATCCTTGTTTTACTTTTCTTTTCTCGTTTATGTATCTAAAAAATGTTTTGTCCCCCTTTTTTACTGACTGAGCTATTTTCTCTTCTGCGTGTGCTTTGGAAGCTCTTATAAATTGCTTTGCCTCTTTCTACCTAATTTTATAGGTTTGCCTATCTTCTTCACTCTGAGTTTTTTTTATAATTATTGAATGCTATCTTTTTGTTCTTCACTATTTTGGCCACTTCTGCAGAGTACCACAGTGGTTTCTTCCCTTTTTTGTTTTTGCTAACAAGCTGAATGCAATTTCCTGTGGCCTTCAATAATGCTTCCTTTAAATAATCCCATTTCTCCTGGACTCCCTTTAAACTCCTCCAGTCTGATAATGACTCCTTCACACAAAATCTCATTTTAGAAAAATCAGTTTTTTTAAAGTCTAAAACTTTCGTTCTTGTGTGGTGCGGCTCCATCCCTGTTGTTATATATGATATATGATCTTCATAGCCATCGTTCCTTTTTCCAATTTTAATATACCTACAGTTTCATTCTTAAATTTAATGACATTTATGCATTTACATTTTTTTTAGGTTTGTCTTGCATTCTTTGGCTAATATTTCTACATTTTGTAATTTTGCCAGTCTAATGACCTTTTTAAAGGATTTGTTAGCCTCCTTGTATTTTAGGTATGATGCAGTTGAACCATCCGTCTTGTATATTTTAAACGCCTTTTTCGTTTTCTCATTTCCTGGCTAACAATTCTTTTCACATTGGTTTCATTTTGATTCTTTTAGTTTTACTGCCTAGGGGTATATTTTTAGAAATATATTTTTGCATAGTTCGTTTAAATATATTCCATTTGCCCTTTATTTTGTGCAAAAGTTTTCCCATTTTGGGCATTATCGCATTGTCCTCTCTAAAATTGGGATGCTAAGGGGAAAAATTAGCATTCTCTATTTACCCTTTTGTGTCTCGGTTTCCCCTGCAGATCGCGGGGCGAGCGCCAAGCCCGGCAGTATGCCCCTTATCGATCGCTAAGCTCGCGGATGCTGGGGGCAGTGCTACAGTGCCGTCCTCAGCATCCCCTCCATGGCGTCACATGACTGGCAGGATCTCGCCTCTCGTAAGATCCTGCTGGGCGGAGGAGTGATCGTGGAGGGTGACGGGACTTTCTTCCCCTAGTCTCCCGGCAACCAGAAGCAGCGGATCGGGCTTCCATTCTTGTCGTGGGATGAGAGGTGAGTTTGTGATTTTTTGGATGGTTTTGAGCTGCAGGTAACGGATTCTGCAGCAGCGGAATCGGTTACCTACACCCCTGAGATGGTGGTATCTTTTTCGATAGCACCATCTCTTAGTCACTAGTGTTAGCAGCAAGTGATCCTAATGCTAGTTAATCTGTGCTTGCACTTTTGCGCTCCACATGTTAGGTATAGGGAGCACAAAGTACAGCAAACTTGCGCTACGAATCGCAAATTAACGAGCTCTAACAGGATTTTTAAACTGCTAGTGTTAGCATGAAGGAGGTGATAGAGCCCTTAGGGTCTTGTAAAGATTCCATTATTATTATTATCCTTTATTTATATAGCGCCACATATTCTGCAGCGCTTTACAAGATCGGTGTACAAGGGGTTGATACATTAGTATACCACACATGGATGATATGACCTTCTTCAGGGGGACCCTGTTCCCAAGGGAAGCAACAATCTATGAGATGTACAAGTATTTTCTGAGGTAGGTGCATCCATATCATTAGGTGTCTTGTCCAAGGACACTCACTGCTGGCGTCTTCGGAGAGGGATTGAGTCGGCTTTCCATGATTGTAGATCAGCGACCTGGTGGTTAGGTTGAACCTGCTTCCCATAAAATTGAGAATTGCTACTCCACAGTTGTATTGGAGAGATGTGCTGAATGGGATTTTAACTTTTTTCTTCACGGTCGAAGGGCAGAAATTCCCTTATCCTGCTGAGCAATTTCACCTCTTTGTGTTGAGGTCATTTTGACCATTTTGTGCTCATCCTGTTTAAACGTGATTTGAAGTCATGTTTTATTGTAGGACCCAGAAAAATTATAAATGCTTATTTTCAGCAAACTTGGCAGATTGATAATATACCATTATATGTATACGTCATGTCCTGCCAGAATGCTATAACAAAAAATTTAAAACAATTTGAATTTTGATTCAGATTTCAATCATGTACAGCACGAAAAAGTATTCACATTTTATCATCCAAACCTTTGTGGTTATATATTCTATGGGACACTCTTGTTAAAAATAGAAATGGGAACTTGTTACTGTATTTTTCTGAGAAAATACGTGATTTTAACTAAATCTGAAAGAACAACATTTTTTGCTTATATTTTGGTGCATATTTTGGTGCATTGTGTACGCGGTGTGGGAAATGGCAGTGGTGTTGCTCATTTTATATGTGACAAATGGACAATGCCATTGTTTTGGAATAAAAAAAATAAGAAAAAAAATCTTCTCTTTTTTTTTCACTGTACATTTTACATGGTCATGTTTGGTATCATTAGAAAGGCCAGGCTCTGTACTGTCATTGTTCACGTTACAATTGAAAAGTGAACAATAGTGCTGCATTAGGGGAAAAAAATATATATATATTTTTTAAATTATTATTATTACATCGTAACTGAGAGTATTAAGTAGGGTCTTTTTGGAGTATAAGGAGGCAAATAGTGCTATTCAATTTTAAGATGCTTAAGGTTAGAGCAGAAAAACATAAAGAACTGAAATTGCATGCCGGCGAATAGGGGTGGACTAACAACTAATGGGGCCCTGGGCAATAGGAGATCATGGGGCTCCCATTGTGCCATACCCATAGATGACCAGACCCATACCCACTCATGGCAGCTATGGCTGCACCACGTCACAGAAGGTCTTTATGTCACACGTGGGAAACTGCCGATCACTTTTCAGGTTTATAAGATAGTGTACCTTACTGATGCACTTGTACACACTGCAAATTACAGAGCTCACTTCAATAAACCTTCCAGTAATGAGCGTATCAGAGTATGAGAGTATCACAGAGCTCCACAGCAATAAAATTCACAGTAATTTGCAGTGCATATGAGAGTATCAAAGAGCTCCACAGCAATAAAATGCACAGTAATGTACGGTGCGTATGAGAGTATCACAGTGCTTTACAGCAGTCTAACTCTCACCGTAAATGCAGTGAATATGGAGCACACACAGGATCCACAGCAATAAAACTCTCAAAATGAAGGCAGTTAATATGAGAGTATACAAGATCCACAGCAATAAAAGTCTCATAGTAAAGGCAGTAAGTATGAGCGTAAACAGGATCCACAGAAATAAAATTCTTATTTTCAAACTATTCCCACCAAAACGCACAGTAATGTGTTGTGTGTGCCTCGGTCCCACCATTGGCTTCCTATACGTTCCAGGATACAGTTTAAAATACTGATGCTCACGTTCAAATCACTCAATAACTCAACCCTTCCCTACATGTCTTCGTACTCAGCAAGCACTTCCCATCTAGGCAACTCCGTTCAGCAGGTGATCTCCACCTGTCATCGGTCTACACACGCATGGCCAACTCTCGCCTCCAAGACTTCTCAAGGGCAGCACCAGTCCTCTGGAATGACTTGCCTCGCCCTATCAAACTCTCCCCTGACCTTCAGGCCTTCAAGAAATCCCTCAAAACCCATCTCTTCAGATTAGCGTACCACATCACTGATGCAACTCATCCCTCTGCTCACCTACTCACATGATTGAAGCCGCTTCTATGACCCCACCGTTCCCAAACCACTGGCACTAATGATGCTGCTATCGAGTAAAATTCCTCTTGTCTTACACAACCCCAATCCCTCTAGACTGTAAGCTACTATAAGCAGGGCCCTCTACACCTCTTGTTTCCATCTTAGGTCCGTTTATATGTATTTCGTTCCCTTTGGTTATTGTAAAGCGCTGCGGAAACTGTTGGCGCTATATAAATGATGACAATAATAATAATAATATAGCATTAAGCTCCACAGCAATAAAACTGTAATGTGCAGTGTGTATGAGCATATCACACAGGTCCACAGCAATAAAACTCATAGTAATGTGTGGTATGTATGAGCGTATTACAGTGCACCACAACAATAAAACTCACAGTAATGTGCGGTGTGTATGAGCGTATCACAGAGCTCCACAGTGCAGCATCATTGTTCACTTTATAATTGAAAAGTGAACAATAGTGCTGCATTAGAGAGAAAAGACGTTCTTTTTATTATGTTAAAATTTTACATAAAACCTGGTATTTAAATATTTTAGTCATTATTTTGCCACACAGCGATAAAGTGATCTTATTTGGAATGCAGAGAAGGTAGCAACCCTACATTAACCCCTGCCATACATGCACACCCATAAATCCCAGGCAACCTTCAATACCCATTAACCACTGTTAGTCATATACACCCATTAACCGCAGCCATAAATGCACACATATTATTCATCAGACCAGTGGTCCCCAACCCTGGTCCTCAGGGCCCACTAACATGCCGGGTTTTAAGGTTTACCGTGTGAAATGCAGACTGAATCCTGTAATCACTGTGGAGCAAATCATATCACCTGCGCTGTGCTTCAGATATCTGGCAAACATGGCCTGTTAGTGGGCCCTGAGGACCAGGGTTGGGGACCCCTGCCTCAGACAACCTTCAAAAATCATTACCCCCAGCCAGCCATCCACTCCTATTAACATCTGCATACATGTACATCCGTGAATTGCAGACAATGTTCAACATTCAGTATCCCATCCACACCTTTTACCCCTGACAGCCATACACACCCATTAACCTGTCATATATGCACACCTATTAACCCCTGCTAGCTGTCTGCACCCATAGCACCTGTCATATATCCACATACTTGAAGCTCTGACATACATAAACAACCATTAGCCCTTGCTGTACTTGCACACCCATTAATCTCAGACACCATTGAATAACCCTCAGCCCCAGCTATTCAACATTCCGTCCAAAATGTTTATCAAAGTGCTGAAGGCTCCGTCTAAGAAGAGCCTCCAGCTCAGCTTCATTGAATTTTTATTTTCTCTTGTTGCTGCAGCTGGAGGCTTCCATTATTTTTTCCCAGTAGTGCTGACTGACAGAAGTTAAAAAAATGTCTGACAATTCTCAGAAATTTCAAGCAGTATCCAAGACAACAACAAGGTAATTGCAAGGATTTTGCTATCAGATGTAAATAATGAGTTATCTCCTCAAATTATTTGCTACAAGATGTAAATTGCAAGCAAAGTAAATGAAACATCTTGAGGTAATTAAAAAGTGAGCAAAACACAAATTGCTCATGTTTTGTTAAAAATTGTAAATAAGGCCAAGTATGTGTAAAAGGACCAGTATATTTGGTCTCTGGGTTTGAGTACCAAATACTGTTCTGCTACTTTGTTCATTCTGTCCATATATCAGTCGAAACCAGATATAGTGGTGTGCAAGAACTGGACTTGTTTACCCCAAAAGTAAGGTGACCATTTTTTTTCAAGTTTAAAACCAGGACACTTAAAATAGCTCAGTCAACATGAGTAATAGTCGATGTCATAGAATATAAATTGAAAAATATTGCAAAGTATTCCATGCTTAAGTAAAATAATACAATAAAATGTACTTCTTTTATTCATATTATATATTATGAAAGTAATTTTGCGGAAAAAAACTAATATTTGATATGCGTACATTAGTACATAATTGTATACTTAGGATTTTGAGATCCAAGCAGTGGTGTATTTAGGTTTTGTGCTGCCCTAGGCCTGACTAAACTCGGGCACCCCCTAATTTAAATTTGAGGCACCCCTTCCTGTCAAGGGCACACCTTTTCCTGGTTAAACCCCACCCTTCCTCTGTAAGCTCCACCTTTTTCTCTTCGAGCTCCGCCTTTTCCTCTCTTTATATTAAAAGTGGATACCAAGTGCCTACTTGTATATTTTGTATATCATTTCAAATGTATCTATTGAGATAAATAAAATTATGAAATGTTTAAATTCAAGCATTTTTACAAAGAACAGCCACGCATGTCAAGTATACTGGATCACAGCCGCTCTATTTGGTTGAACAATAAAATCCACAGAAACGTGCAATGCATATGAGTGTATCACAGAGCTGCACAGCAATAAAACCCACAGAAATGGGCACTGTGTATGAGCATATCAGAACTGCAGAGCAATAAAACTCACAGTAATGTGCAGTGTGTATGAGCATATCCCAGAGCTCCAGGGCAATAAATCTCATAGTAATATGCAGTGTGTATCACAGAATTCACAGCAATAAAACTCCCAGCAATGCAATGTGCAGTGTGTATGAGTGTATCAGAATCCACAGCAATAAAACTCCCAGCAATGCAATGTGCTGTGTGTGTGTCAGTGTATCAGAATTCACAGCAATAAAACTCACAGCAATGCAATGTGTGGTGTGTGTCAGCGTATCAGAATCCACAGCAATAAAACTCCCAGCAATGCAATGTGCGGTGTGTATGTGTCATGCCCCATGGCTACCACCATCCTGAACCCCCCCCCCTGGTGGTTCACTTCCATCCTGTTCCTGCCCTACAGCCAGCAACCAGCATCCAGCAGTGCAAAAGTTAAACACAAACACGTGACACATGAAATAAAGGGCTCAGCCCCGCACACACTCACTGCTGGTTCATTACGGCTAATGCTCACGAAGAGTGAACATCCTTGCTACTCTGCTACCTGATCCTGATTCCCCATTTCTGGTTCCTGCAAATTACTACCATCATCCCCATCATCCTCTGCAATCAACCTGGTCAGTCATCATATTTCATCCACCCTCCTCTACCCTTATCCTCTGTTTATTTGTGCAGACCACTGCACGCTGGGCTCATACTCTCCTCACCCCTGGTGCCACCCCGGTACCATCCCTAACCGTGACAGTATGAGTGCATCAGAATCCACTGCAATATGACTCCCAGAAAACCGAGTGAATATGAGCACACAGCAATTATTTATTCTATATTTACCGGACTCCGTCCGCGGTAGGGCTGTGTGCAGAGTCAGCAGGGACTGTGTACGAACTCAGCAGGAGGTCCCTCCAGGCCACGTTAGGATCCTGTGCGTGGAGCCATCTTGTCAGCAGTGGGGTTCCACTGCCAGAGGGTGCACCGTGGCTTTGATTCCCTTCCCGGTGGGTGTTCAGTCCAGAATAGAGTGAGAGCCCGTGTTAACGAAAGGGCGGGCCAGCTGTGTGCGTGTCATGTGGTTCAGCCAGTCAGGTGGTACTGAGACTCAGTACCACCTGACTGGTCGGACCACGTGACCTGCACACACGCAGCCTCACCAGGAGCCAGGCAGCTCAATGACAAATTTCTATCACTGCAGTGCTGGTTAAGTAAAGATCCACTTTAAACAGCAGTAAGCAGACAGGGCTTCATATTCTGCTGATACCCCCCCTTTACCTGCCGTTTACTGTCATCTTCTCTCTCTGCACACAAATCACATCCGCCTCCCCTCTCCTAGAGCTGCTGCAGGGCAGGGGAGGAGCTATGGAGGGAGGAGAGGGGGATTTTTATTCTATTCGATTTTATTCCGTATGCAAAAACCCTGCTCCGCTGCTTGTTGCTTGAGAACACAGCTCAAAGCTGACACACAGTGACAGTGGCACCTCCTACTACCCCCTAATGACACCCAAATAATCACTGGTACCTGGGGCGGCCCGCCCTCCGCCACTCCCCTAAGTACACCACTGCTCTGTGATATGCTCACACACAAGTTTTGCGAACTGCCAGCAAGTACGGTGCTGTTTGAAGGCATTACAAATCCCCATAGAGAAGTAATGGTTAATCTATTCAGAGAACACCAAACAGCAGAGAAATGACAGTGAAATGCCCTGATGTTTGGTGGTTTCAATCAGCAGCTTTATTCAGGCGAACGCCGCGAACCCCATAGGTTTCAATGTTAAAAATATTGCCATTTTTATGCATTATCTAATAAACCATTTATTATTTTATTCTGCAGTAAAAAGTCTTTATTGATTTTTTTTTAGTACCTTTTAGTAATTTTTCAGCAAAATTTCCCCCCCTTTTTTTAATAGCGGTTTTTCCTTTTTTCTGTAACAGAACTTTTTATTATCAATCATAGGATTGTATATGTAAATTCCAGACATTTTTGTTCAGTAGTTTTTTTGAAAACAGCAGGCCACGGGCCTTGCCTACCCAGGCATACTTGAAAATTAGTGAAATCTCAATGTATCCTTCCTGGCAAAATACTTTGCACCAGTGCGGGCCGCCGCCGCCCCCTGGAAAGTGCCGCCCTAGGCCTAGGCCTTGTTGGCCTAGGCCAAAATACACCACTGAATCCAAGCAGTAAAGAAACAAGTGTAGCGGTAAAACGAAATGGTTTTAATAAAAACACTGTACTTAATCTACATTCCTAATTTTGCTTCTTATATTTTTGTGAAGAGAGGAAAGATTTTAATAATAATTTGTTTTCCTGGACTTTTTTTATAAAATTCCATGCAGGTTTGATTAAAATTATATTTAGTAATAAGCAAACATTTCAAAGTTTCAACATGTAATTGAGTTTTATCACTGGACCACATATTGTTCCTCAAAGAACAAAGAAATAAGACGTGCTGCAGGAGCATTGGTTCCTGGTAGACAATATTCTACCAATTAGCCAGTATTTTTGTAGGAACTCTCTTTTTCACTGAAGGCTTTGAATATTTCAATCCATCCGTTTGATACTGATAAAGGATTTTGACTCCATTGAGTCATTTTTCATCTGTAGCACAGAACAAAGCAGGTTTCATCGAACAGTTTATCTATTAAATTGATTTCAGAAAAATACTGAAGAATGTAATCACTGCAAACTTGAATATTGTCATGGGTGAGTTTAGTGTTTATCAAAACCCAATTAAATTTTTCAATATTCTTAATAGATCCTTCCCATTCCTCTAGATATGACATGTGTCATAAAATTCCACCACCTTTTCTTTGAAAATAGTAGGTTTTAATATGTCTTCTGCCTCAAGCTGCTTCAAGTTTTGCTGCACCTGTAATAGCAAGAAAATGTTTACTTTTCTGTTAGCTAATTTTGTTTTTAACCCTTTCCCGCCACTGGGTGTATAATGCCATCCCTGCGGCAGGTGGGCCTTGAAGCCATGGAGCATACTAGTATGCCTGTTAACTTCTATGGGCCGCCTCAGGCCCACCCAGCACTCGGTGTGCATCGTTGGCTGCTGTGGGACGGCCTGAACACAGGCCTTCCTCCTGTAACCAATGCCAAGCGTCAGCTGCGTGAGCAGGCCAGAAGGAGAGGCCCGCCGCACCACCTGGCGGCGGGATGCACTAGTATGCCTTGCTGGCGTTAACCCCCTCCCACCGGGTGCCACCCCTGACGTTAAGGAGTTAAGCCACTGTAAATATTGCTAGTTTCAATAATACAAATCTCCTGTCCTTCTATTTTCAGAATAGATTCATTTCAAAATAGCATCGTGGAACATTTTGTTATGCAAAAAGTAAAGCCAAGACTCTGTCTCAGGATTATCAAAATAATTTGTGAAAATTGTGGTGCTCTTCTCATTTGAGGCAAAATATGATTTCAAGGCAGGATATATATGTAGGACGTGCTCAATCGTGAGTCATAACACCAAACATTGTGTGGCACTGTATCCCAACACTTTCTTATATTCGATGTCCACTAATTCACCAAAAAAAATTCAATTCATTAACGCACACTTAACACGTCATTTTTGTTCGGCGAGACATCAATTACTGCAAATGTTTACCTTGACCGTTTGACTGAATACATGGCACCACAACTACATGACCTTCAACCCACCATAATTTTCCAGCAAGATGGTGCACCTCCACATTGGGGACTGCATATTCGTGGGTTCCTAAATGAAACATTTCCAAACCGGTGGATTGGAAGGGGTGGCCCAATTCCCTGGCCACCTCGTTCACCAGATATCACTCCCCGCGACTTCTTTCTATAGCTTTATGTTAAGATATCGTGTATTGAACAAAGGTACGGGACAACGCTAATCTAAAGCAGAGGATCACTGATGTCATTTCCACCATTGATGAGGGTATGCTACAGTGAACATGGCAAGAAATTGAGTACTGTCTTGATGTTCTTCATGCAACTAATGGTGCCCATATAGAGGTATATTAAATGAGGCAAAAAATATTTGCGTCTCACTCTGTAATAATTTTCACTTATCTGTCTTTTCATTTGTCTTTTTAATAAATTTTTGAAATTGTAAAGAGACTTTATGGACACCCTGTGTATAATATAGTCATGGCCGAAATTGTTGGCACCCCAGACCTTTTTCCAGAAAATCAAGTATTTCTCACAGAAAAGTAATACATGTTTTGCTATACACGTGTTTATTCCCTTTGTGTGTATTGGAACAAAACAAAAAAAAGGGAGGAAAAAAAGCAAATTGGACATAATGTCACACAAAACTCCAAAACTGTCTGGACAAAATTCTTGGCACCCTTAACTTAATATTTGGTTGCATACCCTTTGGAAAAAATAACTGAAATCAGTCGCTTCCTATAACCAGCAATAAGCTTCTTACACCTCTCACTCGGAATTTTGGACCACTCTGCCTTTGCAAACTGCTCCAGGTCTCTATTATTGGAAGGGCGCCTTTTCCCAACAGCAATTTTAAGATCTCACCACAGGTGTTCAATGGGATTTAGATCTGGACTCACTGCTGGCCACTTCAGAACTCTCCAGCTCTTTGTTGCCATCCATTTCTGGGTGCTTTTTGACGTAGGTTTTGGGTCTCGGGACCCAAGATCTCGGACGCAAACCCAGCTTTCTGACACTGGGCTCTACAGTGCGACCGAAAATCCTTTGGTAATCCTCAGATTTCATAATGCCTTGCACACATTCAAGGCACCCAGTACCAGAAGCAGCAAAACAACCCCAAAACATCATTGATCCTCCACCATATTTCACTGTAGGTACTGTGTTCTTTTCTTTGTAGGCCTCATTCCGTTTTCGGTAAACAGTAGAATGATGTGCTTTACCAAAAAGCTCTATCTTGGTCTCATCTGTCCACAAGACGTTTTCCCAGAAGGATTTTGGCTTACTCAAGTACATTTTGGCAAACTGTAGTCTTGCTTTTTTATGTCTCTGTGTCAGCAGTGGGGTCCTCCTGGGTCTCCTGCCATAGAGTTTAATTTCATTTAAATGTCGACGGATAGTTCGTGCTGACACTGATGCTCCACGTACCTGCAGGACAGCTTGAATTTCTTTGGAACTTGTTTGGGGCTGCTTATCCACCATCCGGACTATCCTGCGTTGCTGTCACGGATCCCTCTGATTACCAAAAGTGTGGTCCCTTTACGCAGACCGCTCTCTACCCTTCCGATCCTTGAATGGTCGGCGAAACTAGAAAGACAATTAACCAGACAATAGATAGACAAGGGGTAACACCAGACAGAGGTATGGAATAGAGTATCGTCACGAATCCTTCTGACTACCAAGATATATATCTCTTTCTGTAGCTCCCTTTCTACTCTTCCGATCCTTGAATGGTCGGCAAAGCTATGTAGACAATGAAGCAGGTAACAGATAAAGAAAGGGAAATACCAGACAGGGGTACAGAACAGATCACAAGTCCTCCCTAGGACTTTAGTAATAGCAGAGGTAATCTGATGCGTGCTTAGGATGCCACATAGACTGACCTCAGTACCAATGTTAAGGGCAGAACCTAGAGCAGAGTAAATGCCAATACCAGGGGTCATACACAGGAGGGTTCGTTTGCCAATACCAGGAGTCATACACAGGAGGGTTCGTTTGCCAATGCCAAGGGTCATACACAGGAGGGTTCGTTTGCCAATGCCAAGGGTCACACACAGGAGGGTTCGTTTGCCAATGCCAAGGGTCATACACAGGAGGGTTCGTTTGCCAATGCCAGGGGTCATACACAGGAGGATTCGTTTGCCAATGCCAAGGGTTATACACAAGAGGATTCGTTTGCCAATGCCAAGGATCATACACAGGAGATAGCCAAAAATCACAAGAGCTCTGCGGGAGGTGAATACCACGTCAGGGCACCGGCGTATGGGAGAGACTGGGCTTTAAAACCGCGCGGGTCCGCATCACAGCGCCAGGCCCCGCCCCTCGGCGTCCCACGTGAGCGGGCCCGGAAGCGCTTACATTCGGCGCCTGGCCAGCGAGCAGCGAGGAAGCTGCTGCCAGGCGCCCCATCCCCTGAGCCACCGTGACAGAACCCCCCCTCCAGGGGCGGCCACTGGACGACCCCCAGGGGCACGGGGATGCGCTAAATAGAAGGCCTTCACTAGCCTAGGAGCATGGACTTCCGCAGCCGGTACCCAAGAACGATCCTCCGGACCGTACCCCACCCAATCGACCAAATACTGCAAGGACCCCCTAGACAGCCTGGCACCCAGAATGGCCTGAACTTCGAATTCCTCCTCGCCCTCCACAGAGACAGGAGGCGGTGGAGCATGGACTTTGGTGTACCGGTTACATAACAGCGGCTTCAAAAGGTTTACATGGAATACATTGTGTATTTTAAAATGGGGGGGTAACGCCAAAGCATAGGAGACAGGGTTGAGTCGCCGTAGTATCTTATAGGGACCGATATACCTAGGAAGCCAACTTCATGGAAGGCACTAAGAGCTTGATGTTACGTGAAGACAGCCAAACCCTGTCCCCAACTTGATACACTGGTGCCTGCCTCCTGTGTCTGTCGGCCTTAGTTTTCTGGATGGCACTGCTTTCCTCCAGTGCCGTCTCACTCTCCCCCAAGTCTCTTTCAATGATGCCAGTTGTTTATCTAAAGCAGGAATCGTGGAATCAGGAAACGTGGCGGGGAGCACGGGAGGATCAAAGCCATAAACAGTGAAGAAAGGAGAATGACCTGTGGATTCACTTACTGCGCTGTTAATAGCATATTCTGCCCACGGTAGCAGATCTGACCAGTTATCTTGTTGTTCTGAGATGAAGCACCTGAGATATATCTCTACGTTTTGGTTTGCTCGTTCTGCTGCTCCGTTGGTCTGGGGGTGATAGGCCGAAGAGAAAGAGAGGTCTATCCCCACGTTCTTACAAAACCCTCTCCAGAATCCTGAGATGAATTGGGTCCCCCTATCAGAGACTATCTCCCGAGGGACACCGTGAATGCGGACCACATTGGCAATGAATATGGGCACCAGTTCAGCTGCCGAAGGTAGTTTCTGAAGAGGAACATAGTGACCCATCTTGGAAAATCGATCTATGATCGTAAGTATCACTGTATTCCCTCTTGACTCAGGTAACTCTACGATAAAATCCATGGCTACATGTGACCAGGGTCGTTCGGGGATCGGCAAAGGCTGGAGTAAGCCAATGGGTGCTGTTTTGAGACTTTTCTGCCTTGTGCACACTTCGCACACGGCAATGTAATCTTTGACATCTCGGCGCAATGTGGGCCACCAGAGGAGTTTACTGATACTAGACACAGTCTTGGTGATACCCATATGCCCGGAAGTTTTATTGTCATGATAGATGTTAAGTACCTCTTCTCTTTCGTTCTCAGGTACAAAGAGTTTCGCAGGAGGTTTTCCCCCAGGAGCTGCGCCCTGGACGGTCTGCAACCTTTTCATTAGAGGAGACGAAACACTAATCGTCGTGGTAGCGGCTATAATCCTCTCCTGGGGTACAATGGGATGCTGATCTTGGATATTATGTTCATAAGACTCATTACTGTCTCGACAATGCGTCTGCTTTGATGTTTCTGGACCCAGGTCTATAGGTAAGTACGAAATTAAAACTTGAAAGAAACAATGACCATCTCGCTTGTCTGGAGTTTAAACGTTTGGCATCTCCAATGTACGTGAGATTCTTATGGTCGGTTATGATAACAATGGGGTCCTTAGACCCTTCTAATAAGTATCTCCATTCGGCCAAGGCCGCGATGACTGCTAACAATTCTCTATTTCCAATGTCATAGTTCTTCTCTGCCGGGGAACAACTTCCGAGAATAGAAGCCGCATGGATGCAAGGGTTTGTCAGGAGCCTCCCTTTGGGACAAGACTGCACCAAGACCTAGTTCGGAGGCGTCAACTTCTAATTGGAAAGGCAGAGCCGGATCTGGATGCCGGAGAACAGGGGCAGTAGTAAAGGCTTGCTTTAGTGCCTCAAAGGCTTGAGTGGCTTGAGGTGTCCATTTCTGATTTCCCACCCCTTTCTTTGTCATAGCCGTGAGGGGGGCCACCAAGGCCGAAAAATCTTTAATGAACCTTCGGTAATAGTTCGTAAACCCCAGAAACCTCTGAATGGCTTTAAGTCCTTGGGGTAGAGCCAGTCAAGAATAGCTGAGAGCTCTCTTAGGATCCATTTGAAAACCCCCAGGAGTTATAATATAAACAAGGAATTGCACAGTTACTATGTCGAATAGACATTTTTCTAGCTTACAGTACAATCCAGCCTTCAATAATTTTTTCAACACTTGTTTCACGTGGACATGATGAGTGTCCACATCAGGAGAGTATATCAGGATATCATCCAGATATTACTATGACGAATTCTTGCAGAAAGTCCCTTAGAGTGTCATTTATAAGGTCCTGAAAGACGGCTGGCGCATTACACAACCCAAAAGGCATCACCAGGTATTCGTAATGCCCGCTACGTGTATTAAAAGCCGTTTTCCATTCGTCTCCCTTTTTAACCCTGACCAGGTTGTACGCTCCGCGTAAATCAAGCTTCGTATAGACACGAGCCCCTTTTAATCGGTCAAACAATTCTGTTATGAGAGGTATGGGATATGCATTTCTTATAGTGATCCTATTTAAACCCCTATAGTCGATGCAAGGTCGCAGATCTCCCTCTTTCTTGGAAACAAAAAAGAAACCTGCTCCTGCTGGAGAGGAGGACCGTCTAATGAATCCTCGTTCCAGATTCTCCCTTATATATTCCTCCATAATGTCGTTCTCCCTTTGTGACAAAGGGTATACGTGACCCCTAGGAGGCATCGTACCGGGGAGCAAGTCAATGGCACAGTCATATGGACGATGTGGTGGTAGGACCTCAGTCCTGGCTTTAGAGAACACCTCCTTTAATGCCAGGTAACATTCCGGAACCTCCGTGGACAAAGGAGGGGCTGTGGCAATATTGAGGCTACCAATCACATTAACTGTGCCTAGGCACTTAGACTGACAAACTCTGACCCCAACATTTTATGTCTCTCTGGACCAATCGACTACTGGGTTGTGCTCTGTTAGCCATGGAAACCCAAGGACGACAGGACATGAGGGTGATTCAATGATTTGAAATCTTATTGTCTCCTGGTGTAACACTCCTACTTTCATACATACATCGACTGTATCGTGAGTGATATGTGGACATGCCAGGGGGTTACCATCTATGGCCTCCACCCTTAGAGGTCTTTCCCTGAGAACCAGTGGTATGAGGTTTTTGGCAGCAAAATTCTTATCCATAAAATTGCCTGAGGCCCCAGAGTCCCAAAAACGCCTCAGTCTTGAGGTGAACCCCCTCCCAGGTTAGGGAGACCGGTAACAGAATCCTGGATTTTTTCTTTTCATTATCCACAAAGGAGGCACACAGAGAACCGACAACCTGGGTGTCTCCTGTTCTGAATCCCACTCTGCTATGTTCAGCCCTGCCAACCCTGGGTCTCTGAGGACATTGAAGAAGGCGGAAGTGATCTGCCCCTGCACAATAAAAGCAGAGCCCCTTTTCTCTTCTGTGAGCTTTTTCTGCTTCTGAAATACCTGTCTTCCCTATTTGCATGGGTTCAACGACCGGTAAATCTGTTTTTACATTCTCCGAACCACCTGATGTACTGGGGTGTGTCGAGGGTAACGAGGGTAAAGGAGGCAAGTCTATCTGGGTCTATCTCTGGGGTGTCTCCTTTCCCTGATTTGATCGTCCATGGCTATACAGAAATCTATTAGGTGGTCCAGACTTTCTGGTAATTTTAAGGGAGCCAGTTCAAACATAAAAGCCTCGTTCAAGCCTTCGGTAAAGGCTAAGGTTAAAACGTCGTTCGGCCAAAAGTACTTCAGAAACCAAAGTCTTAAACTCTATGGCATAATCGGCGACCCTCTTATTACCTTGTTTGATGTGAAAACAAGGACCTACCCGCATTGGTAGCCCTTCTAGAGGGATCAAAGGTACGTTTTAACTCAGAGGTAAAACCCTCATAGTCATAAATGATGGGTTTCTTATATTTCCCACAACGGCGTAGCCCACAATAAAGCTTTTTCTGTTAAATGATTAATCAGATATCCTACTTTGGCTTTATCAGACATACAAGAACCTGGATTGTTTCTCAAACAAAATCTCGAGTTGAGTCAAAAACCCCCGACATAGGCTTGGTGTACCATCATAGCGTAGGGGTGCCCTTCCATACTAAGCCTATGTCCTTCAGGGGGGACGGGACTGACACTAGGTAACACTGGATCTGGAGGGTTTGTGATACCTGTATTGGACCGATTTAACAGGGTTTGCAGAGCGAGAGAAATCTGGTCCATCCTATGGTCTTGTGTCCTCTTGTCTGGCTGCGATACGTGCCAGCTGGTTAGAGAGGTCTGCGGGATCCATGGCCCTGACGTAATGTCACGGATCCCTCTGATTACCAAAAGTGTGGTCCCTTTACGCAGACCGCTCTCTACCCTTCCGATCCTTGAATGGTCGGCGAAACTAGAAAGACAATTAACCAGACAATAGATAGACAAGGGGTAACACCACGTGAGCGGGCCCGGAAGCGCTTACATTCGGCGCCTGGCCAGCGAGCAGCGAGGAAGCTGCTGCCAGGCGCCCCATCCCCTGAGCCACCGTGACAGTTGCAACCTTTCATAAAAAAATTTCTTCTGTCCACCCACAGAGAGATTAGCTACAGTGCCATGGGTTGCAAACTTCTTGATAATGTTGCGCACTGTGGACAAAGGCAAATCTAGATCTCTGGAGATGGACTTGTAACCTTGAGATTGTTGATATTTTTCCACAATTTTGGTTCTCAAGTCCTCAGACAGTTCTCTTGTCTTTCTGTTGTCCATGCTTAGTGTGGCACACAATGCAAAGACTAAGTGAACTTCTCTCCTTTTTATCTGGTTTCAGGTGTGATTTTTATATTGCCCACACCTGTTACTTGCCCCGAGTGAGTTTACAGGAGCATCAAATGCTTGAAACAATCTTATTTATCCACAATTTTGAAAGGGTGCCAAGAATTTTGTCCAGCCCATTTTTGGAGTTTTGTGTGACATTATGTCCAATTTGCTTTTGTTCCTCCCTTTTTTTGTTTTGTTCCAATACACACAAAGGGAATAAACATGTGTATAGCAAAACATGTGTTACTGCAATACTTTTCTGTGAGAAATACTTCATTTTCTGGAAAAATGTCTGGGGTACCAACAATTTCAGCCATGACTAGTATTTATATATATATATATATATATATATATACACACAACAGTTGTGGTGGAGGACAAAAAGTGTGATAAAAAGCCTCCACACTATAATTAACAAAGTTAACAAACCCGAAACAGTGCTGTCCTAGGAGTGGCTTTGACCAGTTGCAATACCTTATCTCTGCTAGAAAGCCACGGTGTGGCATTGCATTGATTTTACAGTTCTGTGTAATAACAGATCCAGGATGCAAAAAGTGAGACAGATGTCATTTGCATATCCTACCCAGAATTCCTTGCTGCATATGAGGAATGTGGCGCAGGAGCTCTGGGATGCAATTCATCGAATTGCTGTGATGTGCAAGTGGCTTCTGCAATAATAAACACACTTATTATAGTGTGGAGGCTTTTTATCTTACTTTTTTCCTCCACCACAACTGTTGTAGATACTGACTTGCCCTACGGGTCCCAAGCATCCACTGCAACTGGTCATCATGCCTAGCTCCTAGCTGATGAGGGTCCAATAAGCCTGAAACAGCGCTGTCCTAGGAGTAGCTTTGACCAGTTGCATAACCTTATCTATGCTAGAAAGCCACGGTGTGGCATGGCATTGATTTTAGGGTTCTGTGTAATAACAGATCCAGGATGCAAAAAGTGAGACAGATGTCATTTGCGTATCATATCCAGAATTCCTTGCTGTATATGGGGAATGTGGCACAGGAGCTTGAAAGTGCAGTTAATCCTAGGATTACCTGGGTAATCCTGACATTACCCAGGCGTCATTAGCAAAAATCCAAAGTGAAATTAAATTTCGGACTTTACCTGGGTAATCTGCAAAGTATCCAGAGGCCTCTGTGTACTCTGGTTTTCTGCACTGTTTTAACCGGGTAATTCGCACATTACCCTAGTGTTGCTGGATAAAGTGCGATGTGCAACATAACATCAGACTTTATCCGGGTAATCTGCAAAATATCCAAACGCCTCTGGGTACTCCACTTTTCTTGGGTTTTCAGCAGGTTACAGTTGACTGAATTGCGAGGATTACCCAGATAAAGCTGCAAACTGTTACCTGACTGATAACAAAATTTTTGTTATTTTTAATGAAATTGTATCCGCAGTCACAAACCATACTAAATAACTGTCATGTTACTCTATGCATTAATTGTCTGAAAATTTATTTATGAAGATAAAGATATTATATAAAGAGTAACCTAATGGTTATTAAGTTTTATAAATGATATATAAGCACATATGACACATAATAAAGACCATGTAACTCTTTCACATTCATATAAGAAACATATCCTGTTACTCTGTATATTCATTATATATTATCCGCAATACATTTTAATGTTTGTCTTTTGTCATTTTAATTGATAATATCCATAGATAATAGCAAAATTCACTGTTACCCAAGCGGGGTTGGATGGTCTGCAGATTACCCAGGTGAAGCTGTGGATAGTCCTCAGATTACCCATGGGAAGCTTCAGACTTGCACATTATCCGGGCAAAGTGCAAATTTTTCTGCTCTTCCAGACTGTTACCCAAGGGCGGTTGGCTAGTCCTAAGATTACCCGGGTAAAGTCTGAAATTTTAATTTTCAATAACCGCACTTCGGCTTTACCCGTAACATATATATATGAATAAATCTTGGTGATGAAACTTTACAAATCAATTGGTACACAGTCAGCTGCAGTTTGTATAGCATTGTTCAAAATATGAGGGGCACAACTAATTCCCACAAGCTCTCTTACACCCAAATTTGATTTCAGCTTGGTAAAAACGTTATTTTTCCCATTTCTTTGCATTCCTCCAAAGTTAGTATTGGCGTTGTCAGCACAAAATTAAAGTACCTTGGTATCGAAACGATACTTTAACACTAACAAAATATAATCAGTAAATATGTCGGATGACTCACCTGGCAAATCTCTTACTTCCAAAATGTTGATGTGTCTTCCAGACTGGTATGAAAAATATCTTATTATGGGAATCAACTTTACTTCCTTATGGTTTGATGCAATTGAATTAATAGAAATAAAATTTGCAGCATTTAAATCCTCTTCCAATAACTGTTTTACTGTTTTGCATAAGACACCAGTACATCGTTAACTATTGCCTCGCGTTTGTTCTAGTCCATGTAAACCTGGCATCGAAACATGTTTTAATCTGTTTGCAGGTACAATCCATTGATCGGAATTGATAATCCAAACCACTACTGCATTTTAAACATTCCACCTCACTATTGTCATTATTGGTTCTTATTATGACGAAAATATATTTAGATTTTTAACTCGTCTTTGAAGACGTACTTTAGTCATTTTGGCAAAAGGAGTGTCCAAAAATAAACAATTATTACAAACTTCATCAGATGTTGTTCCAAGGTATCAAAGTCACCGATCCAGGATCAAGCGGGATGAAGACACTGGTCCTGGTCCAAAGGGGTGAAGGAGTCGGTCGAGGGGCAAAGATGTCGGTCCTCCTGAGGGGGCAAAGTCACCGGTCCAGGTCGAGGGGGCAAAGTCATTGGGCCTGGGAAAAGCAGCGAGGTGCATCATGAAAATGGCAGAGCAAAAAGCTTGAGTAACCGAGAGAGAGCAGTGCTCTGAGGGCCAGTGTCATGGTCCACAGACGCCAGATCACTGGTGGATGCAGTGGCGTAACTAGAAACCTGAGGGCCCCGGTGCAAGAATCCATGAAGGGCCCCCCCAACCCCCCCAAAAAAGATCCATATTTTTACCTTTTTTTTTTCTGCAATATAAAAAAGATAGTATTGCCCCCAGCTCACATGGACATATATTGCCCCCAGCTCACATGGACATATATTGCCCCATGGATATATTGCCCCAGCTCACACATGGATATATTTGCCCCCAGCTCATGGAAATACTGCCCCAACACATGGATATACTGCCCCAACACATGGATATGCTGCCCCAGCTCATGGATATACTGCCCCAGCACATGGATATACTGCCCCAGCACATGGATATACTGCCCCAGCTCATGGATATACTGCCCCAGCACATGGATATACTGCCCCAGCACATGGATATACTGCCCCAGCTCATGGATATACTGCCCCAGCTCTGCCCCCCAGCTCATGGATATACTGCCCCAGCTCTGCCCCCCAGCTCATGGATATATTGCCCCAGCTCTGACCCCCAGCTCATGGATATATTGCCCCAGCTCTGACCCCCAGCTCATGGATATATTGCCCCAGCTCTGACCCCCAGCTCATGGATATATTGCCCCAGCTCTGACCCCCAGCTCATGGATATATTGCCCCAGCTCTGACCCCCAGCTCATGGATATATTGCCCCAGCTCTGCCCCACCAGCTCATGGATATACTGCCCCAGCTCTGTCCCCCCAGCTCATGGATATATTGCCCCAGCTCTGCCCCCCAGCTCATGGATATATTGCCCCAGCTCTGCCCCCCAGCTCATGGATATATTGCCCCAGCTCTGCCCCCCAGCTCATGGATATATTGCCCCAGCTCTGCCCCACCAGCTCATGGATATACTGCCCCCAGCCTAGCTCTTACCTGCTCAGGGGGGCCCCAGGCCCAGGGCAGGCTCCGTCGGCGTCTTCTCCGGCGTCTTCTCCTCCTTGGCGAGCGGCCGCTGGAAACATCCAGCTTGGCCGCTCGCCGGAAACCACCTGATCAGCGCGAGGTCTCGTGCGCTGGTCAGGTGGTTTCTCTCCCACGTGAGCGGCCAAGCTGCATGTCAGCGGCTGCTCGCGTAGGGAGAGGGACGGCCAGCGCGCGGTCACAGATTACGGCGCTTTTTGCCGGAATCTGGTGGCAGCGCTGGGCCCCCCTCCAGTGGCGGAATGCCAGGGCCCGGTCGCAACTGCGACCGCTGCGACCCTGGTACTTCCGCCACAGGGTGGATGTCCTGTGCTGCAGAGGGCCTTTTATAGCCCGCAGCTAGCACCGAATTAGTTGATTTTGGTGGGCTCTGTGTGATGACGTCATTGCGTTCCCACATTCGGCTGAATGTAATGCACGGGAGTATTATTGAAGAGACGCCACGATATAGTGAGCGTGCGCGCGCTGAATGCCGAATATTGCAGAGATCCAACGACGAGAACCGTTGTGTGAAATAAAAATAAAACTAGGATTAAATTAATAAAATTGATTTAAGGCTGGTTTATCAAGGATTGACATACTCAATCTTTTGATAAATTAATATTTTTTTATTTTGTAGTCCTAAACTGTACTGGTTACATCTCACGACTAACCAGACCAATGTCCAAAAAAACAGTACTGTACTGCTAAAACGAGTACGTATGGTCACCTTACCCAAAAGACACAGACAGTACACAAAGTCTGGTGGACAATACGCATTGAGCATTTACCGGTGACATCTGTCTTATCCTACATTATTCATTCAGAAAGACAATACTGAAATTGTTTTGGAACGTTACCAAAGACAATGAAAACATAAGGGTCGTCTCACACTCAACTATATATACATTTTTTTCTTTTTTTACACATAACAACAGAATGATGTTGATGCAGTTAACTCAACTTTCAAGCTCTGTCACCAAATATTTTACAAGACGTTAAGGATGTTTGTTTTAAAATAAATCTGTGTCAAATTTTAATGTTTTTAGATAAGCACATCTTTCTAGTTTTGGGATGTCTTTTACATTTGTATTTTACAGTGAATTTTGTGCTCAGTTTATTTTATGTTAGGGTCTTGATGTCTGACCTTAGGCCATCTCATATTCACTTTCCTCACGCACATAAAATGCAGTCGGTGGTTGTTTTTACTCTGACAGTTTTTTTAAGATAAAATTATTGTTAGATTGCGACTTCAATTCTTTTCTTTTTACTTTGTAAACTTGATTTAGGCTAGGGTCAGATGAGCGCATTCTGTGCGGACTGTGCGTCCGTGCACAACGGACGTACTTTCTGACTGACGACAAGGTAGTGGCCACACAGTCTGTTTTTGTGACTGACGTTTTTTTTGACTGATGTAGAAGGGAAAATAAATTAATATGAAAAACATTTTCTCCGTCGAAATGCTGGACGTCAAAAATGCAGTCCGTCTGACTTCGTTCCATCACTCACACACAAAGCTATGCGGACGTTGCAGACGCAGCGCACTCTGTGTGTCCATTCTAGCGGATTTACGTACTTGCGTCCATTTGCCGCGTCCGTTGTGCGTCCGTACTTCTGTGCGGACGTACTTCGTGTGTGGTCTCTATTGATTATAATTGTATGCTACCACGGACGTTAAATGTGTTCAACACGGACGTGAACACTGCGTTCGTCTGACCCGAGCCACAGACAGGGTTATCCAAAGAGATTCGAAAAGTCACCGCACGTTCGGTGACTTTTCGTTCTCTTCAATTCGGTTCCTTTTGCCGATTGCATTTCGGTGACCCTGCGGTGTATTCAGCAAGCAGCACAGGGTCCCCGAATTGCAGGGAAAAGCTGCCGAAAACCTGATGAAAACTAACCGAATGCACGCTGAAAACAAGCAAAAACATCTGGATTAACCTTCGAAAAAGCCGAACAGGAGCCGAACAGGAGCCGAATCACACAGAGCCGAAGCAGCTGTGACATAGAGGAGGCAGTGAATAAATTAGAAAAACCATTTGTATGAATCTGGGAAAAGGAAACGCTGTTTGCAAAGAAACTACTGAGCGAAAATGTCTGAAATTTTCACAGGAGGTCCAGGGAATGATAATAAAGAGGGCTGTTACAAAAAAAATAAGTAAACTGAAAAAAAAAATAAAAAAAAATCGGACTTTTAAAAAAATAAAAAAAAAATCTGAAAAATGCTTAAAGTATCCTAAAAAATCTATAAATAAAGAGACTTTTTGCTGCAGAATTTTATAATGAACGGTTTATTAGATATTGAATTAAAACGGGAATATTTTTAACATTGAAGCCTATGGGATTCTCCTGAATAAATTTGTCGAATTAAACCACCGAATGGCAGGACATTTCGGGAACCTTTCACTGCTGGTTTGTGTTCTCTGAATAGCCGAAGCAGTGCTTTCATGGGGTTTTCACTGCCCTCGAACAGGCACCGAACAGGCACCGTATGTTCAGGCAATTCGCCAGGATTTGGCGAATTGCCTGCTCTCTGGATAGCCGAATGGTCAGGAAAGGTAACCGAACACTGATTTTCAGCATTCGGTTACCTTTCTCAAGCAATTCGGATCTCTTTGGATAACCCTGAGAGTGTCAGTGTACTAAAAGGAAAAATGGGCATGGTGAATAAAAGCATTCAAAACATAGTGTAATACGTGCAACAGTGTCTGCTATATTCTAACTGACCACCAGCTCCACACCCCCACCTGCTCCCGTTTGTTTCACTTACCTCTGTCACTTAAGGGGTTATTTATTTATTTATAAAGTATTTTACCAGAAAGGATACATTGAGATTTCTCTCATTCTCAAGTATGTCCTAAGTTCAAATACAATGAATAGATACAGTCGTTACAGAAATACAAAGTAATAAAATGCAAGATATTAAAAAACAACACACATATAAGATTAACACAGAAAATAAATACTGTATGTAGGAAATATATTCACTATGTTACATGTTTACAGGTACATTCTATATTGAGGTATGTTAATAGGGTGCTCTTAAGTGACTTTAGACTGAGGGAAGATTTGATGGCGTCTGGGAGGCTATTCCATAATCGCGCTGCTCTGTAGGAAAATGAAGATCGAGCCACTTTCTTTTTGTATTGTAGTATTGCAAGTAAGGTGCAGGTCCTGGATTGGAGGTCATAAGATGAGGGAACTGCTGGGGGGGAAGCAGCCTATTCAGGTAGTGTGGTAATTTCTCAGAAAAGCTCTTAAACACCAGGTTTGAAGGTGAAGGGTGCGTCTAGATTCCAGCGACGGCCAGTTTAGCTCTTTTTAAAAAAAAGTAATTTAAAATTTTATTTTGTACAAAAGGTCTCAGAATGACTAGCAGAGATGGCCTCGCAGGGCCATAAGGTAAACTGACGGAAAACAAAGAGGCAAAAAAAAAGTCGCTCTCAAAATAGCATTGAGATGCGCAAAAACAAGGGAGGGGGTTACTTATCAAAAATCAAAGTCCTTGAATAAGTCTTCAGGGACGTAGTGTATGACAAAGAAAATCAAAAGTCATCAAGGTACACGAGTGTCAACGAGTCGCATCTTTGGGGGAGAGATAGAAACAAGTAATACATGAAGCAGGTGTCATAGAACTGACATTGCGCTCCCCGTGTCAAACCCCAAGACTTTTATTTTCCTGGCATAAACCCCAAAAGACACAGACATTTGCTTTGGAAAGACTTTATGTTCAGCTATATTGCGTGGTGTGATTTTAAATGTATTGTAAATTGCTTAGCTTTAGTTTTAAATGTGATTCTGTGTGTGAATGGGAACTTGAAGATGTGTTTTAAAGATGCACCCTAAAGCAATGTTCAATGCCCTCTTTTGAGTGGAATGTTTGAGTAATGTGTGATTATGCAAGATTGTTTTTTTCTGTGTCTGTTATCTGTTTAAGGAGTCATGAGTCTGGGACAGTGTTTGACTGCAAAGGTAATCTGATCTATTGGAACAATAGATTATTTAAATGATGTGTGATATGAAGGCTAAGGAATGTCTACTGTAAATATCTAACTGACATAATGTAATTAGAGTTTTAGTAGGTCAATGTTTGTCGGTTGGTATGCAAATTATAACTGTTGGACCTGGGCATAAATAGTGGCATTTTTCAATTAAAGTCTCAGATTCCTGTTTGAACATACAGCTTGTCTGGTGCCTCATTCAGGGTACCCACTTTCACCCTCAGAAGGCACAGAGCGGCATTCTGGAAACTGAAAGTGTCAGAGGATCAGACCAAGCAGGTCTGGAGCTACCGATCAGGCTGCTCGAGGCACTGAGTTCCGAGTAACTCGGCGGCCGGGCTGATCTTGGTAAGGGGGTGTCTGGAGAGCCAGGACAGGCAGAAGGAGCGGGTTTCCGTCACAGCGGAGGACAAAAATAAAAAAACAGAACAGAAAGACTCAATGTGGAAATTAAATGAGGGGGGGAATCAAAAAGGGACTGAGGCAGCAAAATCAGGCCAAAAGGGAGAGAGAAATACCAGGAGAAATATCACTGTGAGAGTCCGCTTCAGCCGGTGTCCCTCCAGGAAGCAAGGTCCACGGCCTCCCCGGTCTCAAGCTTTTGCAGAGGGAATTCCAAGCGGCCCACCACCAGGTCGTTCAACCTCCCTCCTCTTCCATGCCGCAGGGCCAAGGCCCCTGCAGCTCAGTTCTGACTGGTCTGCGAGCAATTCTGAGCATCTCATCCATCGCCAGCCTCTGACAGGAATCCGTCACGGCCGGAACAGCAAGAGCCATCGACCTTCGGGACACACAGGGAAGTAACACATCTTCGCCCCGCGGGCGTAAGAGCAGGCTCAGGGTCCCATACTCCAGCACCAGCATTCCGGTCGGGACACCTCCCACAACACAACTCTCTGTGGCACCAGGGGAACAGGCCTCCAAGATCGGCATCCGTACGGCATCCTGGACTTCAAGGACAGCAGAGGGTGCAACCACATCCGCCCCAGGACCAGCTGATAAATTCCCCAATGGCTCCCTCTCCGGGGTAGCCTCCGCTCCTCCCCAACGTCGCAGCACGGAAATCATCCAGCACCAGGTGCCCCGGGCAAGGGGTGCAGAGTCCTCCTCTCCCAGAATCTCTAAACAGGCATCAAGGCCCGAAATCAGACACAGTTTCACTTCAGTGGGTTGAGGGGGAACAGCATGCCGCAGTATCCCATCCATGTCTCCCACCATGCTGACATCCAGAGCAAAGGGATGGGGGCCCTTCATCCCAGTGGCTCACAGCAGGTGCCTGCCCAGCAGTAGGTACCTCATAGAAGCGAGGGAACCGTGGGTAGATTTGGGTCTAACCACATACCTAGATATTTGAGTGAAGTGACTGTGGGCAGTGTGTCATTTGATTTTGTCCTGACACAGATGGGGAGTTTGCAATTTATGTAGTTTAGGTACTGTTCCAATGAGCATCGTAACAGTTTTGTCAGTATTTAGAAAAAGTTTATTATCTGCAATCCAGTTTTCTACCTCTGTGAATTGTTCTTGCAGCACAGCCTCCAGCTGCGGGAGATTTGGTTTGCTGGTATAGATTACGGTGTCGTCTGCGTACATGTGTACAGTTGAGGCTTTGAAGACGTTGGGCAGATCATTTATGAATATTGTGAATAGCAGGGGGCCAGGTATCGAGCCTTGGGGTACATCGCACGTGAGTGAGAGGTGGAGGGAAGCGCCGTCAGAAATGGACACATATTGTGATTGATCGGATACATATGATTGAAACCAGGTTAGCATACGATCACCAATACCAGAGTTTTTAAGTTTTTGTATGAGGATGCCATTGTCGACTGTGTCAAAGGCCTTGGCAAAATCAAGGAAAATGGCTCCAGTTAGGTTTCCTTGTTCCATGCCAGCTTGGATATCATTACAAACGATGCAGAGAGTAGGGATGAGCTGTTCGGTTCGATATGTTCGGAGTTCGATTCGAAAATCGCCCGTTGGGATGTTCGCGAACTACGAACATTTCCGCGTGTTTGCTGCATGTTCGCCCACAATGCACCACAATGGACCACAATGCACTTTTTCCACTGGCCTGAAGCTTGTCAGGGTTATTCAAAGAGATTCGAAAAGTCACCGCACGTTCGGTGTCTTTTCGTTCTCTTCAATTCGGTTCCTTTTGCCGATCCTTTTCGGTGACCCTGCGGTGTATTCAGCAAGCACCACAGGGTCCCCGAATTGCAGGGAAAGGCTGCCGCAAACCCGATGAAAATTAACCGCAAAACCCACCGAATGCATGCAGAAAAGCCACAAAAACATCTGGATTAACCTGCCGAAAACCAAGCCGGAGCAGGAGTCGAACACAGCCGAAGCAGCTGAGACCGCAGACGAGGGAGGTGAATAAATTAGCAAAATAGTTTGTGTGAATCTGTGAAAATGAAACGCTGTTTGCAAAGAAACTACGAGCAAAAATGTCTGAAATTTGCATATGAGGTCATGGGAACGATAATAAAGAGGGCTGTTACAGAAAAAATAAGTAAACTTAAAAAAAAAAGAAAAAAAATCGGACTTTTAAAAAAAAAAATCAGAAAAATGCTTAAAGTATCCTAAAAAAATCTATAACTAAGGAAACTCTTTACTGCAGAATTTTATAATGAACGGTTTATTAGATATTGAATTAAAACCGGAATATTTTTAACATTGAAGTCTATGGGATTCTCCTGAATAAACTTGCCGAATTAAACCACCGAATGGCAGGGCATTTCGGGAACCTTTCACTGCTGGTTTGTGTTCTCTGAATAGCCGAAGCAGTCCATTTTCATGGGGATTTCACTGCCCTCGAACAGGCACCGAATGTGCAGGCAATTCGCCAGGACTTGGCGAATTGCCTGCTCTCTGGATAGCCGAATGGCCAGGAAAGGTAACCGAACGCTGATTTTCAGCGTTCGGTTACCTTTCTCAAGGAATTCGGATCTCTTTGGATAACCCTGTGTAATTGGCTACAGCCTGCACCTGACCGCAGTTTAGGTGCAAGTCTATGTCAATCACGGCTCAGAGTCCTGATTGGGCAAATTTTGCCCAATCATGGGCTCACAGAGCTAAGTCCCACTGCACACAATATAAGGCGTCCCTTGCAGCCCCAGCACCTGTTTTTTGAGAGGAGATTGTTGTTGTAGTGTGTGTACAAAATATCTGGGAATTGTTGTAATCTGTGTGTTCCTACTGTCCCCAACTATTTTGGGGGTCTCATTTCTACAAAATATCGGGGAATTGTTGTAATCTTTGTGTTCTCACTGCCAGCAGTAATTGTGGGGGGTCTCATTTCTAGAAGATATCTGAGAATTGTGGTAATCTGTGTGTTCTCACTGCCACCCACTATTTTGGGGGTCAGTCATTTCTACAAAATATCTGGGAATTGTTCTAATCTTTGTGTTCTCACTGCCAGCGGCAATTGTGAGGGTCTCACTTCTAGAAGATATCTGGGAATTGTGGTAATCTGTGTGTTCTCACTGCCACCAACTATTTTGGGGTCTCATTTCTACAAAATATCTGGGAATTGTTCTAATCTTTGTGTTCTCACTACCAGCAGCAATTGTGGGGGTCTCACTTCTAGATGATATCTGGTAATTGTGGTAATCTGTGCGTTCTCACTGCCACCAACTATTCTGGGGGTCTCAGTTCTACAAAATATCTGGGAATTCTTCTAATCTTTGTATTCTCACTGCCAGCAGCAATTGTGGGGGTCTCATTTCTACAAAATATCTGGGAATTGTTGTAATCGTTGTGTTCTCACTGCCAGCAGCAATTGTGGGGGTCTCATTTCTAGAAGATACCTGAGAATTGTGGTAATCTGTGTGTTCTCACTGCCACCAACTATTTTGGGGATCAGTCATTTCTACAAAATATCTGGGAATTGTTCTAATCTTTGTGTTCTCACTGCCAGCGGCAATTGTGGGGGTCTCACTTCTAGAAGATATTTGGGAATTGTGGTAATCTGTGTGTTCTCACTGCCACCAACTATTTTGGGGGTCTCATTTCTACAAAATATCTGGGAATTGTTCTAATCTTTGTGTTCTCACTGCCAGCAGCAATTGTGGGGGTCTCATTTCTACAAAATATCTGGGAAATGTTCTAATCTTTGTGTTCTCACTGCCAGCAACTATTTTCGGGGTCTCATTTCTACAAAATATCTGGGAATTGTGGTAATCTGTGTGTTCTCACTGCCACCAACTATTTTGGGGGTCAGTCATTTCTACAAAATATCTGGGAATTGTTCTAATCTTTGTGTTCTCACTGCCAGCAGCAATTGTGGGGATCTCACTTCTAAAAGATATCTGGGAATAGTTGTAATCTGTGTGTTCTCACTGCCATCCATCAGGGGGTCTCACTGATTTATAGGAGGTTTCAGGGAATTGTAATCTGTGTCTTCTCACTGCCAGCTATCAGGTGGTCCCACATACTTCTAGCAGATTTCTGCGAATTGTAATCTGTATCTTGTCACACTGCCACCCATCGGGGGGCTCACTGATTTATAGGAGGTTCCTGGGAATTGCAATTTGTGTCTTCTCACTGGCTGCCACCTATCAGGGTTTCTCACTGAGTTATACCAGAGTTCTGGAAATCTTTAATCAAGGATAACACAGTTGAATCAGAGTTCTGCATATCTCCAATTTTTATAACAGAGTTGAATCAGAGTTCTGTATATCCTTTAATCTATATATCACTCACCATGTCAGAAAGACCAAAAAGGACAGGCAGACGCTCCCAGACACAGATAAGAGGGCAATCAGCCTCTGTGTCGGGAGGCTGTGCCTCTGGTTGTCGTGGACGTGGTGCATCCTCTGCAGGGGCACGCTTGTCCTTTCAAACTGGTGCTGGCCGTTTTAAGCAGCAGCAGCAACCATACAGAGGATTTGGTGGATTGGCTAACCAGGCCATCCTCATCCTCCGAGTCCTCTGCCATCCAGGCTTGTAGTGGTTTACACTCCACCTCAGCTGCCAAAGCATCTAATGCAGCCTCCATGTCCACAGCTACTCCTGCCCTGGCCTCACCAATATACACAGAGGAGTCAGCTGAATTGTTTGACTACAATGACAGTGACATGCTGCTTGAGGATGCGCAGCAACTACAGTTCTCTGATTCAATCTCTGAGGTTGAGGAAGGGAGTATAATCAACCAAGAGGAAGGGGGTGCCAGTGACACACAAATAACTTGCACTCATGTTCCCCCAGCAGCTGCAGCATATTACGAGGTTGGCTCCAGTGACGAGGAGATAGGGGGTGATGACGATGATGATGAGGTCACTGACTCCACCTGGGTGCCTGATCGAACAGAGGAGTTAGGAGGAGGAAACAATACAAACACGAGGCACAACGTCCTCTAAGACCAACCGTAGCCAGTCCAAGGCATTAGATGTCAGAGCTGCTCAGGTGCAGAGCACTGTTGTCTCAAAGCACACATCCAGGAACTCTGCTGTCTGGGAGTTCTTTAAGAAATGTGCAGCAGACCGCACCATTGCTATTTGTAATCTATGTCAGATGAGGATCAAGTGTGGGAAAGACACCGGACGCTTGGGTACCACGTGCTTGAGGTGAATATGACCACCTGCCACGCATCCTGTTGGTGCAACACTATGCGTAGGTCCTCTTCACCTGTCTCTACCCCCACTATACAGTTGTGTTCAAAATTATTCAACCCCCAATGCTGTAAAGGGTTTTAGGGAATTTAGTGTACATTTGTAATTGTATTCAGAATGAAATCCTACAAGGACTTTTTAAAGAACCATATGCAACTAAAATGAGATCAATTGGTTTTGTAATACAGTAGTAAATGTTTCTTTTGTGAATTCTTCATTGACACAATTATTCAACCCCTTAAAGACTACCACTCTGAAGAACAGAGGTTCATTCAAGTGTTTTCAATCAGGTATTGAAAACACCTGTGGATGTCACGGAGCAGCAATAAAGCATAATAAGCACCAATTAGGCAGCTTTAAAATGACTGTGATACTCAGCTCCTTCTAGACATTTACTGGTGTGGTTACAAACATGGTGAAGTCAAGAGAATGGTCCAGGAAGACAAGAGAAGAGGTGATTACTCTTCACAGGAAGGGCAATGGTTATAAGAAGATTGCAAAGATGTTAAACATACCAAGAGAGACCATAGGAAGCATCATTCGCAAATTCAAGGCAAAGGGCACTGTTGAAACGCTACCTGGTCGTGGCAGAAAGAAGATGCTGACTTCGACTGCTGTGCGCTACCTTGAAGCGTAGAGTGGAGAAAAGTCCCAGTGTGACTGCTGAGGAACTGAGAAAAGATTTGTCAGATGTGGGTACTGAAGTTTCAGCTCAGACAATACGGCGCACACTGCGTAATGAAGGCCTCCATGCCAGAACTCCCAGGCGCACCCCCTTGCTGTCTCCAAAGAATAAGAAGAGTCGACTGCAGTATGCCAAAAGTCATGTGGACAAACCACAGAAGTTTTGGGATAGTGTTCTGTGGACTGATGAAACAAAATTAGAACTGTTTGGGCCCATGGATCAACGCTATGTTTGGAGGAGGAAGAACAAGGCCTATGAAGAAAAGAACACCTTGCCTACTGTGAAGCATGGCGGGGGGTCAATCATGCTTTGGGGCTGTTTTGCTTCTGCAGGTACAGGGAAGCTTCAGCGTGTGCAAGGTATCATGAATTCTCTTCAGTACCAGGAGATATTGGATGACAATGTGATGCAGTCTGTCACAAACCTGAGGCTTGGGAGACGTTGGACCTTTCAACAGGACAATGATCCCAAGCATACCTCCAACTCCACTAGAGCATGGTTGCAGATTAAAGGCTGGAACATTTTGGAGTGGCCATTGCAGTCACCTGACTTAAATCCGATTGAGAACCTCTGGTGGGACTTAAAGAAAGAAGTTGCAGTGCGCAAGCCTAAGAATGTGACTGAACTGGAGGCTTTTGCCCATGACGAATGGGCGAAGATACCCGTAGATCGCTGCAAGACACTCGTGTCAAGCTTTGCTTCACGTTTAAAAGCTGTTATAACTGTAAAAGGATGTTGTACTAAGATTGAATGTCACTTGGGGGTTGAATAAAACTGATAATGATGTGAGCACAGAAAAGACATTTGTGGTTATTTCATTATAAATATTATGTTATATTTGTCTGACCTACACGTGCCTCTTTGATTTAATTGTAAGCAAGATGACTGAATGATCAAAATCAATGTCAAACTGGCCAAAACACTCAATTTCAGTGGGGGTTGAATAATTTTGAACACAACTGTATGTCCTGCCATGTCATTGACTCAAACCTCCACTGACAGGGATGATGCTACAGTAATGGATGTACCAGGTCCTTCCTCACAATGTGACAGCATCCCATCAACTGAAGATTTACGCAGTCAGATTACGTTACCCAGCTGCTGCAGTGTAAGAAAAAATATAGTCCCAACCATCCCCAAGCACAGCGTCTAAATGCCAGCTTGCCAGTGTCTAAATTGCCGACACTAAAGGCCCAATTTTAAAGCACCTATTGTTACTGTCATCCAAAGCCTGCATAGGTTTCACCATTATTTAGCCAAAAAATCACTAAACTTGTTCTGTGTGTCCTAAAATGTCTCCTCTTTTCATACAGACTGCCGCCTCAAGCAGTTGTTTATGAATAGATTAAAGGAAAACCGTTTACCGTCATTTGAAATGGCATTTTTTTGTTTTTAAATGCTTCTATACATCCGAAAAATCCGCCACTTCACGGGCAGATTATGGGGACCTCCTAGGCACGATATTTGAAGGAATTTTTCGTTTTTATTTTTAACCCTTATTTCATGGAAAACTCACTGTTCCTTTAAAATCGTTTTTTTTTTTTACTTTTTGTCCTTGTTTCCTGTCCCCCAGGGCACTACCCGGACCCCCATACACCTTTTATGGCAAATATCTTGCATATATGCCCTCTTGGAGGGCACTCTAAAATGCGAACTTTCGAGTCCCATTGACTTGCATTGAGTTCGGTTCGTGTTCGAACTCGAACTTTTGAAATTGTTTGAGTTTGAATGCGCACCGAACACGGGGGTGTTCGGCTCATCCCTAGCAGAGAGAGCTTATCTGGCCCCGAAATGTCCCCGAACAGGGAATTTCCTTGTATGGTGACATTTTGGGGCCATTCGGCTATTCAGAGAGCAGGTAGTTTGCCAAACTTTGGCGTACTGCCAGGAAGTACAGTGCCTGTTCGAAGGCAGTGATATTCCCCATAGAGAAGCAATGGTTAATTTACTCAGAGAACACCGAACAGCAGTGAAAAGTTGCCGAAATGCCCTGCTGTTCTGTGTTTTCAGTCGGCAGGTTTATTCAGGCGAACCCCATAGGGTTCAATATTAAAAATATTCCCGTTTTTATGCAATATCTAATTAACCGTTTATTATTTTAACCTGCAGTAAAAAAGTCTCTTTATTGATTTTTTTGTATCGTTTTGGGATTTTTTCAGCAAATAATTTTTTAGGTTTTTTTTAAAAGCGTTTTTTTATTTTTTTGTAACAGACCTTTTTATTATTATTCATAGTACCTTATTTGTAAATTCCAGGCATTTTCGTTCAGTAGTTTGTTTGCAAACAGCGTTTCAGTTTTGACGCTTTCAGGCTAGGGTCAGACGAACGCAGTCTGAACGCACTCTGCGTGCGTGCACAACGGTCGGATGTTCTGACGGAAGATACTGTAGACACCACACAGTCCGTTTTTTATGACGGACATAGAAAAACAGGGAAATATGGGAAAAAAAATTAATATGAAAAAGCATTTTGTGCGTCAAGGTGCTGGGCGTCGCAAATGCACTGCATCTGACGTCTCCTCATCACGCACACAGAACGCTACACGGACATGTTGGACGTGGTGCACTCTGCTCGTCCGTGTTAGCAGTTTTACGTTCTTGCCTAACTTGCGTCCGTTTGCCACGTGCGTTGTGCATGCGCACGCACTTAGGGCTATATTGCAAAGTTGGTGCTAACTTAACCAGAGCTGTTGTAAACTTACCACAGCCATTATAGCCTATGGAGCTGTTAAGTTTACAACAGCTCCTGGTTAAGTTAGCACCAACTTTATAATACTGCCCTTAGTGTGTGGGTATCTATTTCTCATGATTCTATGCTACGACGGACGTTAAACTGTGCCGCGACACGGACGTGATCACTGCATTCGTCTGACACGGGCCTCAGGCCTTCTTACTCTCAAGCCTATGCAACAACTAGGCTGCACTTTCTGCTTCTGATGACGCTGGTTTATACCAGGGAAACGCGTTGAGCCAATAGAGATGTTCATTTAGTTCTTTATGTTTTAGGGACCCTTTAATCCTTGCTCTGGAAACTGTGTTTTTTCTGGCTTGATAGAAATATTCCTTACCTACTGGGAGCGCTCCCAATTTAGGCATCTAGCTCAGTTTCAATGCACTGAGGCCAGGCTGTTTGCTTGAGTTTTTTCTTTCCAAGCATGTACAGTATTGTTTGTTCCTGATAGGGCTCTTCATAAAGGCTGTCAGGGTTATTCAGAGAGAGGTGAAAATCAGGAGAATGGCTGGAGAATGGAAAATTCTAGGTCAAAATAGCCGATTTGGAAAGTGAGATAAATGGGAGAATTTTTCTGGTTTGACAATTTTGACCTAGAATTTTCACTTCTCCAGCCATTCTTCTGCTTTTCACCTCTCTCTGAATAACCCTGTGTGTGTTTTCTCATGCTTTCCTATACCCACAGACCCTCGAAGACCTGTTTCCATTGATTATATTTGATACTTGCAATGTTTCCACACTACCTTTTATTTCCTATATCAGTTTCCAGGGAGGGCCCAGTACTGTTCTAGTATTTCCAATTTAGCACTCTCCCAAGCTTGCTTTATGGCCTCTTTTTTGTAGTGGCCTTTATTTTACTTATGTTCTCACCTCCGCTGAGACATTTATACTTTATGTTTGTCCTAGGTAAGCACTGCGACTGTGTCTGTCTGCCTATCGCAATACAACTTTGAAAGCATTCTTTTACTGCATTTCTGATTAAAAAAAAGTTTTACTTTATTCTTTGGCTATCTCCACTATCTTTTTCCATTGTATGGGTTAACCTGATGATGTCCAACTCTCGTGGATGCGGTGATCCCATATCAGAGGGATTTGAAGATGGGGCAAGGTGTTAAGTAAGTGAATGAAGGGGCAAAAGGAACAGTAAAAATGAAAAATTGTTAATGGTGAAGAGAAGAAAAAAAGGGGAATGGGTAAACAGAATAGATCTTGAAAAGGGATGCAAAGGTTCAACTACATAATAATTGCTGTTTATCTGGCCAATCATACAGGTCTTTGCTAGGCATTTGCTCTGGGGTCTACTTTGACACACTCCTTCAGGGTTATTCAAAGAGATCCGAATGGCTGCCAAAAGGTAACCGAACGCTGAAAATCAGCGTTTGGTTACCTTTCTTGGCCATTCGGCTATTCAGAGAACAGGCAATTCACCAAATGTTGGTGAATTGCCTACACATACGGTGCCTGTTCAAGTGAAATCCCATAGCTTCGACTATTCAGAGAACAAAAACCAGCAGTGAAAAGTTGCCAAATTGCCCTGCCATTCGGTGGCTTCATGCGGCAGATTTATTCAGGCGAATCCCATAGGCTTCAATGTTGAAAATATTCCCACTTTAATTCAATATCTAATAAACTGTTGATTATAATATTCTGCAGTAAAAAGTCTCTTTATCAATAGGTATTTTGGGATATTTTAAGCATTTTTCGGGATTTTTTTGCCAAAAAATGTTTACTGATTTTTTTTTTACATTATTTTTAAACGTTTGTTCTTTTTTCTGTAACAGCCCTTTTATTATCATTCCTTAGACTTCATATGTAAATTTCAGACATTTTCGCTCAGTAGTTTCTTTGTAAACAGCTTCACTTTTCAAACATTCAAGCGAACTGTTTTGGGTTTTTTTTCCACTCCATTCGTCTGCGGTGTTGGGTTTTTCCAGTGGCTGCGCTGCGTGTGATCGGCTCCTGCTTGGGTTTTTCCGGCGTTTTTGGCGGGGTTAATCCAGATGTTTTTGCGTGTTTCCGGTGTGCCTTCGCCGAGTTTTGCTGTGAGTTTTAGGTGGGTTTGCGGCGACTTTTCCCTACATTACGGCGGCCTTTTGGTGCTTGCTGAATACACCGCAGGGTCGCCGAAATGGGATCGCCAAATCGTGCCGAATTGAAGAGAACAAAAGTTATCGAACATACGGTGACTTTTCGATTCTCTTTGAATAACCCTGCTTGATTTTCCAATCTCTCTCCAAAGCCTCCCTCACAGAGTCCAAGATGAGATAAATTTGAACCAATAAACCAGAGCCATTGATGTTTTCCAAGGGACAAGAATACCCTCACTCCTACATAAAATTTCCATTCTGGTGACTGGTCTTACAAGAACGGAGCTTAATCAGTCATCCAAAAAGCAGATACCAGGGATAGGGCATTTAAATTAAGTATATTTAAATGGAGGATTTGAGGTTGTTAACCCCTTGGATGCGAACGACGTGTGGGGAACTTTCCCGGGAGACTTGAGATCCCTGACTCCTTTACTGTTAGGAAGGGCTTTAGCATTAGGAAGGAAGGTAATATGGGGGCATGCGTTAAAGTCACTTATCCTGATGATAACGCTTACTCAACTGAATGCTACCATTAACGTTCTCTATATAAGCGAATATGGTCCATAGTCTATGGCAGTGGTTCCCAACCGCGGTCCTCAAGTACCTCCAACAGGTCAGGTTTTCCAGATATCCGAAGCACAGCACAGGTGATATGATTTGCTGCTCAGTGATTGCAGGATTCAGTCTGCATTTCCCCAAGGCAATCCCTAAAACCTGGCCTGTTGGGGGTAAATTCACAACAGCTCTGGTTAAGTTAGCACCACCTTTGGAATACTGGCCAAAATCAGGTGGTAATTTGAACAGAGTGTTTGATCTTTGCCATCTTTTGAAAGCACACCTCAAGGAGTTAAGGATGCATAGGTGATGAGCCCACAAGACTTCAGGAAAGGTGTGGTAATATTCCAATTGCAGCCTATCGAAGCCTGTACTTATGGTGAGAAGGTGTTTGATACCATTGGAAGGGACCAGCATCTGAAGTACTCAACTCCCAGAAAACCTAAACTGACAAAGGGGCGAGGTCCAAGAGGTGAGGTGGATGAGTCTAGCACAGGCAATCATAACAGGCTGCAGAGGTAGAATCTGGGACCGCTTAAGGCCAGAGAGAAGGAGGTTACATTAGCCAAGGCAAGAGATAATAAGAGCTTGGATGAGCCTTGATTAGTAGAGTCCTGGTTAAGACAGGGACGGACATGTGCAATGTTTTTAGGTATAAGTAGCAAGATTTGGTTAGTGGCTGAATGTAAGGAGTGAAGGAGAGATCAGAGTCGAAGAGGACACGAGGCAACGAGCCTGAGAGGTAGAAGTAGGGTTACCACCTTTTCTTCAAGCCAAACCCGAACACTCTAGTGTTGGGCTTGGGCGGCCATTTTTATCTGTAGCATATACATTATGTGTAAATTTACATTATGCGTATATATTATGGCACATGGTATGCACGGCATGACAGGCTGGTATTATGGCACACTGGTAATGTGGCACACTGGTAATGTGACACACTGGTATAATGGCAGACCGGTATAGTGGCAGGCTGATAAAATGACAGACTGGTATTGTGGCACACTGGTATAATGGCAGACTGGTATTGTGGCACAATGGTATAGTGGCAGACTGGTATTGTGGCACAATGGTATAAAGGCAGACTGGTATAGTGTCAGACTGGTAAAATGGCAGACTGGTATAGTGGCAGATGGGTATTGTGGCACACTGGTATAATGGCACCTTAATGCTTGCTTTGATGGAGCCTGAGGAGTGGATGCAGCTGGGCTGTCAGACGCTGGCACGCTGAGCAGATGATGCTGCGCTCAAGTTGCAGGTTGTCTCGGAACTTTGTCACGTGACAACACACGGTCACGTAAGCCGCTGCGCCTGCACCATTTGACAACAAGCGGCTGATGGGAGGAGGCAAGGAGGAAGAGAGACGTCACCGACCCACCACATCACTACCACACAGTCAGTGATTGGTGGATTGTGCGGCGCTTCGCTCTCTACCGGAGGACTGCGGCGGCATGGGTAAGTCTGAGACGGAGGTGGGGACTGCGAGCCGGTACCTCCGAGTCTTGTATCCGGGTGGCAGGGGGTGTCAAACCTGGAACATATAACTCCAAAACTGGACGGTCCCGGTGAAAACCGGACGGATGGGAACCCTAGGTAGAGGTAATGGTGGCACCATTCACCTGAAGGGAAATGGGTGCAGGTATGTTAGTTTTAGGCTAATGTCAGATGAGCGCACTTTGCGTGCGTGCATAACAGACGGAAATACTGATGGAAGATACTGTAGAGACCACACGGTCATTTTTTTTTAACGGATGTAGAAAAAAAAGGGAAATATGGGAATCAAAATTAATTAAATTTAAATGACAGGTAGTCAGCCAGACCAAAAAAACTTCTGAGCATCAAAGTGATGGACATCGCAAATGCGCTGCATCTGACTTTGCCTCATCACGCACACAGGCCGCTACGCGGACATGGCACACTCTGAGCATCTGTCGTAGCGCTTTTACGTCGAGGCCTAAGGCTAGGGTCAGATGAGCGCATTTTGTACGGACTGTGCGTCCGTGCAGTACGGACGTACTTTCTGACTGACAACAAGGTAGTGGCCACACAGTCCGTTTTTTTCACTGACGTATTTTTTGACTGATGTAGCAGGGAAAATAAATTACAATGAAAAAACATTCTGTCCGTCAAAAATGCTGGATGTATAAATGCAGTCCGTCTGACCACGTTCCATCACTCACACACAAAGCTATGTGGACGTTGTGGACGTGGTGCACTCCGCAAGTCCGTTCTAGCAGTATTACGTTCTTGCCTAGCCTGCGTCCGTTTGCAGCGTCCGTCAGCCTCCGCACTTCTGTGCGGACGTACTTTGTGTGTGGGGCTCCATTTAACACAATTGTATGCTATCACGGACGTACTTATGTGCGGCAACACGGACGTTAACACTGTGGTCGTCTGACCCCAGCCTAAATGGCGTCCGTTGCTACCTGCATGGTGCGTGCGCACTTCGGTGCGTACATACTTCGTGTGTTGGTCTCAAATTGATCACAAATCAATGCTACGACGGACGTTAAACTGTGCAGCGACATGGACGTGATGACTGCGTTCGTCTGACGCTAGCCTTAGAGGGAGGGAAGAGATAAAGTTCAGTTTTGGAGAGGTCGAGCTTAATATAGTTGAAATTCGTTTTTAATGCCCCGTTCACACTGTGCGATTTATCGCACGGATTTTGCCGCGATGTCGCAGCAAAATCCGTGCGACGTCGCACTATGTAGCTTCTCCAATGGAGCTGTTCACATCTTGCTGCGTGATGTCGTGCGTCGCAAAAGCATGTCGCTGGAACATGACCCTTTTTTGCGATTTGCTATCTGCGATTTGTATGGGTGGTGCTTTGCAAAACAGCGATGTCGCGCGACATTATCGCACCATGTCGCGAATATGAAAATCGCGCAGAAAGTCACGCGACTTTCAAATCGCACAGTGTGAACGGGCCGAAAGTATGAAATTTGAAAGTGCCTCTCAATGCAAAAGAACAGCATACGGCCCAGAGGCCCTCAGGTAATCTGAGCGACCCCTGGCTAGTGCATCCCTTAACATCTGCTTATCTTTAGTGACCCATACAATGTTAAAGCTGTGTTTAAAATGTTGGTCAATAATCAACTACCTTTCTAACTTGTCTTAAAATATAGTATTTTGCCATGTAGATTTCCTGAAACCGCTTATGACAAAAGCAGCAGCTAAAGAACGATGGAAAAAAAAATGTCACTTCACAGGCAGCCCTGTAGATAAGAGATAAGTGAGAGTAGAGATGATCCTGGCCATTTGCATGGTGCTTTTTAGTTAGTCAGTAGTGCATGGAAATAGGTATAACAAAATGTTAGCTTTTTCTGCCTTCCCTCAGCGTACGTGCAGCTCAAAGAACATTATTGACCTGCTGCTTCCTCCCCCTCATCACACATCTGCCTGACTGCTCAACTACTCGCCGCCTGCATTTAACTCTTTGTAGGGGCCTAGTTGTGTGTGGAGAGCCTGAGGAAGCCCCAATGCTGCCTCACGCCCATAGCAGGCCTCGTGACGTCACACGCATGCTATTCTCTACACATGGCAGTGCACGGGGAACAGAGCAGTCTGATGTGTGGACGTGCAGCACTGGTTTACTGCACATCAAGCTTCCCCTCCTCCCACTTCAGCTATTTAATAGATGTTGACAACACGTGGAACACGTCAGGCCTGGCTTGTCCTCAGCAGCCTCTGCTCTGCTGTCTCAAGGGAGAGGGAAGTGTGCAAAAATATCATTAGCAAACAAAAAAAAAAATAGAAAACCGGTTTGTGCAAGCCAGGTGACTTGCACAACACAATCTTTGTGTCGCTAATTTATACTGGATTATTTTGAGGTTGTTTTTCTAGTTCCCTGTGGAAGTAAACAAACAAAAAGAATATCATTACACTGACTTGCATGTGCTGGGTGATTTGTATGTCTCTACTTTTGCATAAGTATCCATGTTTACTGCATTCTTCTACATCAGAAAGGAATGAGGCGCTTCCAGTTTCACCCCATTATAGATTATTGTTAGTATTGCAAAACGGTGTTTGTAGTTTTAAAAACATTTGCAATTTACAGGTTTAAAAAAGAAAAGCTGAAACAAAGACTAGGAAAAGTTATTTGTATATAAATATATATATAAATTCGATAGGCCGTGTTAGTCCTCGTTAGTACTCTTCATATATATATACATACACACACACGCATGTACATATGTGTGCGTTAAACTTCGCTCAGTTTATGGTGGTTTGGAAACATTTCAATTTTCAAACATTTCAATTTTTTTCCGTGAACCATATCTAAATTCATATCGTTAAGGTTTGACATTTATCTTGTAATGTTGACAGATTGCTAGAATCACTTATACTGACTAAGGCTAGGGTCAGACTAACGCATTTTTCGCGTTGTCCGTGAAAAAGTGCGTTCGAACGAATGGACGTATTTTTTCACGGAATACGCGATAGCGGTCATACGATGCGCATTTTCGTCCGTGATTTTGTACGGATCATCAATAAAACCCTTTTTGTGTCTGGACGTTACGTTGGCCGGACATTAGCAGCATCTGACGTCTCCTAATCACGCACACACGCCACTAGCGGACGCAGCGCACTCTGTATGTCAGTACTAGCGGTTTCACGTTCTTGCAAAAATGCTTTCGTTTGCCACTTGGGTTGCGCAGCCGCACTTTTGTGCGGCCGTTCTTCGTATGCTGCCCGGCACTGGACGTCATTTGCTGCTAGCACGGCCGTGATTTAGTGCTGCTAAACGCACATTAATGCTGCGTTAGTCGGACCCTAGCCTTAAGTGGATGTTGTTGTTTCCACAGTTGTTTTCAAAATTAAGCTATCCTGGAACTTTTTTTTTTTTACTTTTTTTCATCATGCAATATATGTCCAAACTTTTGTTAGCAAAATAGAATGTCAGCCAACTACACTTGTGAATAAACATCTACCATTCTTACAAATACGGATGTACACTGCCACTCGGCAGCGAATTACATGATATTACTTGAGAAGTGAATTGTGAAATTAACACCTTCCGTTTTTCATTTTTGCTCGGTAACTTTAAGGCTGGTGTCAGACGAGCGTAGTGTTCACGTCCGTGATTGCGCCTAAAAGTACGTCCGTGATCGCATGACAGAAAGCCCATAGGAGCCCGACACACGAAGTACGTCCGCACTGAACTGCGGACGCACAACAGCCGCGGCGCCCACGGACGCAAGGCAGGCAAGAACGTACAACCTCTAGAACGGCCGCACAAAGTGCGCTGCGTCCTCAACGTCTGCATAGCTTTGTGTGTGAGTGATGGAACGTGGTCATACGGACTGCATTTATACGTCCAGCATTTTTCACGGACAAAATGGTTTTGCTTTTTATTTTATTTTCCCTCCTACATCCGTCAAAATATAAATGAGTGAATAAACGGACTGTGTGGCCACTACTACGTCTTCCGTACTGACGTACGTCCGTGTGCACGGAAGCACAGTCCGTAGAAATCACGCTCGTCTGACCCTAGCCTTAATGCCATGTGAAATCGTGTCATTGTAGAGCCTAAACCTATTATATATTAGGTTTATTATTCCAGCAGATTCAAACCATATAATTCCTATATGAAATGCCACGTTACAGTTACAAGCATTTATAAAGCACCAACAAGTTCCATAGCGCTACAAAGTGTAACTTTTTATTTGAATGTAATTTATTTACAGCATGTTCATTTATTATTTCACACTTTATCATCCAATCCCGTGTGGTTATATATTCTAATAGATACTCTTTGCAAAAAAAATTATAATAATATGTGCACTGGAAAATATTACTGCATTTTTCTATGGATATGAGCAAATTTTATTTGAAATGTAAAATCCCTACAGTTTTCTGTTGTCTTCTGGTGGATTGTGTTTTATGAATAAAATGATTATGGATACATTGTTTGGTGTGAAAATACAGTTTATTTTTTAAAAAAAAGTACACAAAATTCCAAAACCAAAAAAGAGATTTGAATGTTTTGTTTGCATTTTATTTTACTTTATATCTTTAATCAAAATGTGTAATTATAAGACAAGTGGATTTTTTTTACACAAAGTTAATAGTATATATTTCGAGGTTTTCATATGAAGAAAAAAAAATAACATATAGGTCCAGCCGTTGCATTTTCTCAAGGAAATTAATATTCTAATAAACATTGAAAAAAAACTAACAGGGTTATTCAGAGAGAGGTGAAAAGCAGGAGAATGACTGGAGAATAGAAAATTCTAGGTCAAAATAGCCAAACCAAAAAAATTCTCCCACTTATCTCACTTTCCAAATCGGCTACTTTGACTTACAATTTTCCATTCTCCAGTCATTCTCCTGCTTTTCACCGCTCTCTGAATAACCCTGCATATATTTCTCTTGTAAATTGTGATATTGTGTTTGAATAATATGACCATGTATACAACACTGTACACAAACATACAATTTATTTGTAAAAAAATAGGAAAACCAAAGAGAGATTAATATAGTCCATATTATTTTCTACTTTTTTTTTTTATCCCTAACCAAAAACGGTAGTTATAAGGTTGAGCTTTTTGTATACATAAATATATTTATCAGTATATCTTTTTGGGGTTTCTCTGAAAAAAGAGCAAATAATGACATATTACATTGAACTAGATGGCTTGAGAAAAATAATGTACCATATGATTGGACTGAGATACCCTAGACAGAGTTAGGAGCCCTAATGTGCACTATGCACAACCTTGCTATAAAAAGGCATTTATCTGCAATTTTTTGAAAGAATGCATGTCTGCATTTCAAAAGCTCTAGCTACCCAGAAAGTTCACATATGATATAAATGCAGTATATGCAAAATACTTGTACATCTCATAGATTGTAAATTCCACTTGGGAACAGGGTCCCCATGAATTAGGTCATCATCCATGTGTGGTATTCTAATGTATCAACTCCTTGTACACTGATCTTATAAAGCGCCGTGGAATTTGTTTTGCTATATAAATAAAGAAAGGATGATAATACTAATAATATATTTATAGAAACTACATAACCAGATGCTTCAAATGAGAGGCTGCTTGTAGCTCTACACCAAAAAGTGTGTGCAATGGATTATATACCGTAATTTGGTGCAGAGTTTAAAAAAACAATACATTTTAGGCTAGGGTCAGACGAAAGCATTTTTCCCCGCGAACGTGAAAAAGTGCGTCCGAACGCATTGACGTATTTTTTCACGGAATGCGCAAAAACGGTCAGACGACGCGCATTTTCGGGCGTGATTTTGTACGGATTGTCAATAAAACTCTTTTTGCGTCTGGACATTATGTAGGCTGGACATTAGCAGCGTCTGACATCTCCTAATCACGCAAACACGCCGCTATGCCGCAGCTGCGCACTCAGTACGTCAGTACTAGCGGTTCAGCGTTCTCAGAAAAATGCGTTCAAATTCCACTTGCGTTGCACGGCCGGACTTTTGTGCGGCCGTACATCGTATATTGGCCGTCATTGCCCGTCATCTGCTGCTAGTGCGGCCGTAATTATGTGCGCCAGAACGCACGTTAAAAGTGCGCTGGTCTGACCCCAGCCTTAAGATTTATTTAGGATCCAAGACTAATAAACATGATACACTCCAGAGAATTGCATCATTGGAAAGATTATAAATATACTTTCCAACAATGTGTTTTGTGGATATATGGGTCTTGTAAAGATAAACGGGCTTATGCAGAGAGCTGATCTGGCCCCGAAATGTAACCGAACACTGAAATTCAGTGTACGGCTACATTTCCTGGCCATTCGGCTATTCAGAGAGCAGGCAATTCGCCAAATGTTGGCCAATTGCCTGCACGTACGGTGCCTGTTCGAGAACAGTGAAATCCCCATAGAGAAGCAATGCTTAGTCTATTCAGAGAACACAAAACATCTGGGAAAAGCTTCCGAAATGCCCTGCTGTTCGGTGGTTTCATTCGACAGATTTATTCAGGAGAATCCCATAGACTTCAATGTTAAAAATATTCCAGTTTTAACTCAATATCTAATAAACCATTTATTATTTTATTCTGCTGTAAAGAGTCTCTTTATTTTTAGATTGTTTAGGATCTTTTAGGTATTTCTTGGGATTTTTTTGTCAACATTTTTTTTCCTTTTTTTTTTTTTTTGTAATTTTTCTGTAACAGACCTTTTTATTATCATTCATTGGATCTTATGTGTAAATTCCAGACATTTTTGTTCTGTAGTTTTTGCAAACAGCGTTTCAACTTTCAAGTGTACTGTTTTTGTTTTTTCACCTTGTTTGTCTGCGTGTCGGGTTTTTCTGGCGGCTGCTCTGCGCTGTGATCGGTGGCTAGTCGGGTTCCTCAGGCGTGTTCGGCGGGGTTAATGCAGCTATTTTCTGCAGGTTTCGGTGAGTGTTCGGCAGGTTTGTATCAAGTGTTCTGCGGGATTGCGGCATGTTTTCCCTGCACTACGAGGGCCCTGCGGGGCTTGCTGAATACACTGCAGGGTCGGCGAAATAGGATCGCCAAATCGCCCCGAAGTGCAGAGAATGAAAAGTCACCAAACGTACGGTGACTTTGATTCTCTTTGAATAACCCTGAAAGTGACGCCATCCTCCTACAGATGTATACTAAACTCTTTGGTAATGATGGGCTGGTGACATCATCTTACCCACCACAACCCCGTGAGGGTAAGCCCATTACTGGCCATGTCACTGGAGTAGAATGTATGCATTGGCAACAGAAACTGCGTGGCTAGTAATTCCACAGATGGGTGATATTATGTCAATGTCCACTTCAATGTGTTTTGCTGCAATCTCAGAATTTCATCCACGGGGAAAAGGAAAAAAACAGGACATATATTACAATATGAAAAGACTGCCATGGGACAGAAAATAAAATGATCACCAGGCCACTCATGTGGTTTAGAGACTTTCTGCTGGAAAGATCAGGCAGTTATCTTTCAAAAATATCAGGTCTAATCAGAGAAAGGTGAAACTTTGGAGAGCTTTTGGAGAAGTGAATATTCTAGGTCAAAATAGCCAAACCAGAAAAATTCTCCCATTTATCTCATTTTCCAAATTGGCTATTTCTACCTAGAATTTTCACTTCTCAAAGTTCTCCAGAGTTTCACCTTTCTCTGAATAACCCTGTGTGTCTTTGGGCCTTCTATGCATTAAAATCACAGAGAAACTGTCATTCCACTGTAGGGTTAAAATCTGTAGTGCAGTGCTTTCTTTTTCATGACACAGTGCGTACTTTTGACCTGTGTCATCTCCTCCCCACAAGGTTCTAGCATGGGAAATCAGAAAGTAAGTTATGGCATTGTTCCCTTACTAAGTTAAAAGTGGGCAATAGCACCATGTTATCATTCATATAAAAGTAATTTTTATTATTATTTTACATAGGCCATACAGTGCTAAAGTACTTGACCTACTAGCACTTATAGATGTAGAAAAGTGGGTCCATAGGACACCCCCTCCACTTTTAAATTGTCTCCAGCATAATGTCGTCACCCACTATGGGGAGTTTTCTCACTTGTCTTCCTACAGACTAATCAGCAGAGACGAGCCAGATCGATGGTGTAAGGACTAGCAGGCGAGTACCCAGGGTGATGTTTATAAAACATCATTTGCAACATAGAGTCAGAAAGAATGACACCACACTATATTGTTTTTTTCTTATATAATAAATTTTATTGATTTTCCCACAAGTTAATACACCACACAATAAAATAACAAGTGCAAACAATAACTATGTGGAATCATACAACTAGCGCATATATTGAACTGAAAGATATTTAAAAAGTTATCATACTAAGTAACATACAGAAAGTAAAAGCAGAAATTGTAATTAAAAAGGTTTAACACTGTAAATAATGGCTGTAGAAAAACAATACTGAAAGCATCCCAAATTGAATGTATGTATCAAAGGTAATAGGCTAGGTCAATAAGCAAAGGCCGAGGTTAAAAAGGGTTTTGATATTCCAGGTGTAACAAAAAGGTTTAAACCCTAGTAACACTGTTAATGTGGTCGATTTATTTGACCAATCAGTCCACCAATATCACGTAGTGAAATATTGGTCATAATTATTATCCATGGAGAAGAACATCTCCTCCATGTCTCGAATAGCATCTACTGCGGTTATCCATTTCGTAAGGGTTGGGGTCATTATGGCACGCCAGTGTCTAGGAATCAGAGATTTGGCTATGTTAAAAAGTTGGATGGCCAGGGATTTCCTATAGGTGAGTGGAGAGAATGGTACCAAGTGGAATAAATCTACTTGGGGGGATGGGATTAAATCCATGTTAGTAATTTTGTTAATTTCCTTAAATATAGTGGGACCAATAAGGGCGAATGTGTGTGCAATCCCACCATATATGTATCAATGTACCCGTTGATTTTTGACTCACTCTGCTATTTTTATGTCTCATCGCAACGAAATAAAAATTCATAAAGGACCGTTTTTTTGGGCAAAATAAATATACATTATTTATCTTGATTTGTTTTTTAGGCCCCGTTCACATCTTAGCATTTTACAATGCTTTCCTGAGCGCTGTAAAACGCTCAACCCCGGAAATCCCATGATTTCCTATGGGGCTGGTTCACACCTGGACGTTTTACAGCGCGCATGAATGCGCTGTAAAACGTCTGACGCCCAAAGAAGTACAGGAGCTTCTTTGGGGCGTATAGCAGCGCGTTCGCGGCCATAGACATAGCCGCGAACATGCTGCAATGCGTGTTTTTTCCGTATGCGCCAACGCGCGTAAAAAAACGCGCGATCGCGCATGTTTTTAAAACGCTGAGGTGTGAACCCAGCCTTATGGAAAATTTCTCAGTTGAATTATTTTTTCACGCCATATTTTTCTGTTTGCCAGGTTTTAATGCTCATCATAATTAACATAATGAAGAGACGTAGTTCCCCTGTCAGGCTGGTAGTCCAGGTGGTGGCCAGTCCAGCCTAGATATAATGTATTTAATGCTGGGGTGTAATATTGCATGTTTATTGTGGCTAAGTTAAAAATACTTCATTAAAAAATAAACTCATTTATCTTACTTTTCTGCTTTTATAAAAAAGTGTGACAAAAATGTATCCTTCTGAATCTCACTTGTAATCCACTAAAAATAAATGAATGGAATATCTGAGGAATACAATGTGAAATTCCAAATGATCATCTGCAAACAAATTTTCCTGTCTATTTTGCTTCTAAATGCAATTAGCACGCTGTTCAATTAAACACCAAGCAACAATGTAAATAAACAGGATTAAGCTTGATGAAACACACAGGTGGCCAATTTGTATATGACTCAAAAAATGAGAATGTCTTGTCCTATACAGTATATACTTGTGGTGAGTATTGCTAATACATCTAAAGTGTGAATGCTTAATAGTTGTATGTACATTCCATTAAATTGTGCATAATCACACATGGGCATTAGAAAAATAAGCCCAGTTATAAATAGTTTATGGTTTTATTTGCTGACAACACATGTCTGTGCACACATGGCTGCATTGTATGCATTCCCATGGAGGCATTTCCACTGACTCCTCCTTTAGACTTCAGTGGGAGATTTTGACTTAAAATGGAATGAAATGCCACTTAGGAATTTCTTCTAATCTGGCAGTGAGTTTGTAAATAGCTGAAGGCAATGAAAAGTAGGAATAGAAAGCGGAAGATATTTATTGTCCTTTTTCCATTGAAAACATTGCTGTTTTGAAGACATTTCATTGTTTGTGATGGCTTGATACCCTGTTGCTACAGAAATTTGTTTTATTAGTTCTTCCCATTATAAATGATTAACCTGTATACATTCCAGTGTAGTTTTAATACCGTTTTGTGAATTCCATACAAAATGCCCTACATATAACCTCTAAATTTTGGCAGCTAAATGATGTTGTCAAGAATTCCTTTACTCTTGTTCTAATCTCGTGGCCTTCGAAGTCCTGAAAGGCGTGTTTGTATATGAAAGTCAAGACAGCAAGGATATGCAAATATTAATTACAGAGCTCTCTTTGAACTTTATAATGGAAGTATATTTTTTTAGTACACATAATTCAATATTAGTTATCTTTTTCTAATGTTTTTTTAATGCCGTTCATACCACAGCTTCTGTAGTAAATACACCAACAAAGTTACTTACAGAAAAGGCATTAGGTAAATTTTCACTCTGGAATGCAATCAAAATCATACACCAGAAGACAATCGGTCCCAGTCATTATAATTTGGTGCACGCATGTGTTTTTTCAGTCTGTATGATCATTTGTCACAGCATGCTGACTTTTACTAAGTCAGTGCACTATTTCCTAGTGAACGCTCACGTTAGCATCTGGATGTGTGAGTGTTATCACGAATATTAGTGACTTAACGCATGCCCCCCATATTCCATTTCTGATGCTAAAACCTGTAAGAAATCAATTAGCGCATCGCTTTTTGCGCAAGTTTCTGCAAGTTTAATGGACTTCGCACACACTCTATACTTAACATCTGGAGTGCAATCTTTAGCGTTTTGATAAGTACGGTATTACAAAGTGCTATCACTAAATCCCATCAGGACAAAATTTTAGCGAGACCTAAATGCTGGTGGTAAATGATTTTGCAAATGCAAAATCATCTAGCACCCCCCATAAATCTAATACTCACCTCTCATCCTCCAGTGAGAACAGTGGCTCGATCTGCTTGTCGCCAGGAGAAGAGTGAGACTGGGAACACATAGTTCTCAGTCTTCCCCCGTGATCACTCCGCGCCAATGCGTGATCTCATGAGAACAAGGTCACGCAGACCAGAAGCGCAAGCCTTCATGGAGTCCAATGGATTGCGCAGATTTTCCCTGTTAGCATACACCATGTTAGAATTAAGATAGGAATAGGGCCCTTAGTGTGCAAGTAAAACACATATACGGAATATAGGAAATGTATCTGATCATTTGAATTTAACATAAACGTATGGCTTCAAGGAAGCACATATATATTTAAAGATTTGCACCATATAGTGTATGCATTCTTCTGGGTCTATACTGTATAACTTAGGACTTTATAAGCGCTTCCTATATCTTTTTTGTGGTTAACCCTTGCTAGTAGTGCACCTAAGGGAGGTTCCTTCTAGGTATAGCTGCTATTGAGTTCTTGTTATACTAGTTACCCTCTTGTCCCAGCGCCCGCAAGGTATTGTTAAGCTGCCAATTTTCAACAAGCACTTTAAGGCCGGGTGCACACTAGCGTTTTCTTCTGCGCACAGTTTGTGCTTTAAAACACACTTACCGGTGTTCCGGCGTCCACTCGATGCACGCCTGCCCCCCCTCAGCGCTGCAAAGGAGGATTGCGCTCTGCAGCCCCGTCGACACGCATCCTAGTGCATCGACGGTGAGGATCTCTACAGTTGCAAGAAAAAGTATTTGAACCCTTTGGGATTACGTGGAGTTTTGCATGAATTGGTCATAAAATGGCAGCTGTCCTGCCCTTTAAAAACACACACCAGTTTTGGGTTTACTGGTTTCAAGAAGCACTGCCTGATGTGAACCATGCCTCACAGAAAAGAGCTCTCAGAAGACCTACGATCAAGAATTGTTGACTTGCATGAAGCTGGAAAGGGTTACAAAAGTATCTCCAAAAGCCTTGATGTTCATGTGTCCATGGTAAGACAGACTGTTTACAAATGGAGAAAGTTCAGCACTGTTGCTACTCTCCCTAGGCGTGGTCGTCCTGTAAAGATGACTGCAAGAGCACAGCGCAGAATGCTTAATGAGGTAAAGAAGAATCCTAGAGTGTCAGCTAAAGACTTACAGAAATCTCTGGCACATGCTAACATTTTTGTTGACACATCTACAATAAGGAAAACATTAAACAGGAATGGAGTACATGGGAGGACACCACGGAGGAAGTCATTGCTGTCCAAAAAGAATATTGCAGCACGTTTGAAGTTTGCAAAAGAGCACCTGGATGTTCCACAGCACTACTGGCAAAATATTCTGTGGACAGATGAAACCAAAATTTAGTTGCTTGGAAAAAACACACAACACTATGTGTGGAGAAAAAAAGGCACAGCACACCAACATCAAAACCTCATCCCCACTGTAAAACATGGCGAAGGGAGCATCATGGTTTGGGGTTGCTTTGCTGCCTCAGGGCCTGGACGGATTGTTGTCATTGATGGAAAAATGAATTCCAGAGTTTATCAAGACATTTTGCAGGAAAACGTAAGACCATATGTCCGCCAACTGAAGCTCCGCAAAGGATGGGTGATGCAACAGGACAATGACCAAAAGCAAACAAGTACTTCAACAAAAGAATGGCTTCAACAAAACAAAATACGCCTTCTGGAGTGGCCCAGTCGGAGTCCTGACCTCAACCCGATTGAAATGCTGTGGCATTGTCACGCCTTACCCCCGGCTGCGTCCGTTCTCGTCCCTTGCCGGCTCTCCCCCTGGTGCTGCCGGGTTGTCGGGGTCCTCTCGCTCCGCGCCGTCAAGGCCTCCGGTCCTCTGAACCCCGCGTCCTGGGTGGCCGACCTTCCCGGCGACATATGGTCTCCTGCCTAGTGCGGCGACCGGCGGCTGGTGCCGCGGTCCACTGCCGTGCAGGACGCCGCACACAGGGATCTGGCCAAGATGGTGCCTGGGGCTGGATGACCTTTTGATAGGTCTGATGGACGGGAGCAGAGCAGGCCCAAAACCAGCATGGCCCAAGGCGGAGTTACCGACCTCCAACCCAATGGAGGAAGGAGGGGTGGATACTGAGCTGAAGGCATGTCCACCTCCTATAAAAGACCAGAGACTGCTCTCTGGCATTGCTTCAGTATTGTGCTGTTAGTCCTTTGAACAAGTGCTTATTTCTATTCTCCCTTATCTGTGTTTTGACCCTTTGCTCTCCGCCACGTTTTCAAAGTCTGCTGCCGGCCCCGACCTTTTGCTTTCATTGACCACTGCCTACGGATTATCCTCTTGTACTGCGATATATATTTACAACTCCTGTGACCACTTGCGCACCGGATTCCAGCCATCCCTTAAATGAGCGTGACAGATACTGAAGCCATAATGGAACTCGCAGAAGTCACAGAAGTTCTCACTACTCTGTCCAGACAAGTTACGTCGCTGACCCATTCCTTCCAGGACTTACAACTCGAGCATAGAAACCTTCAGACCCAGATACATGCCCCTGTGGCATCACCTCCCTATTCCCAACCTAATGCTCCTCCAACATCCACACCACGACCAGGATGATGACCTTCATCGCGTGGAACCTATGGTCCCACTACCTGACCAGTTCACAGGTGACCGAGCCAAGTTTGATGCTTTCCTTTTGGACTGTCATTTGTTGTTCACACTGAAACCCCGTACCTATTCATCAGATTACGTCAAGGTACGCACAGTGATTAATCTTCTGGGAGGTGAACCAAAGAAATGGGCCCATACCCTTCTTCGTATACAAGACCCAGTGTTGGAGTCATGGGCAACGTTTGCAGAAGCCCTGGAAACGATGTATAAAGACCCGAATCGGCAAGCCACAGGGTCGCAGACCAGTGGAAGAATATATAACGGACTTTCACCATCATGCACATGACACCTGCTGGAATGAGACAGCTCTTATTGATCAATTCTGTCTGGGCCTATCAGAACCTCTGAAGGATGAATTAGCCCGAGTAGGTGTTCCTCCTACTCTGGAAGGGCTTACAAGGTTTTGTGTGGAGGTGGATTGTTGTCTACGAGAAAGATGCCTTGAGCGAGCTAATACCGTATTTCCCCCATGCTCTTCTACTCCCACAGCACTGCTCCTGTCTCTTCCAGAGCCTTGGTCCCTGTAACCAATCCGGCTGTACCAGCTGAACCTATGCAGATAGGCCTCATTGACGGGCGTCTACCCCCGGCCGAATTGGATCATCGTCGTAGACTGCGCCTCTGTACCTACTGTGGAGAACCAAATCACCAGGCTCGTACTTGCCCAGCCAAAGCATCAAGAGGTACTTGTCTTCGCCTTATTTCTCCTCTCACACCCAGAACACTGCTCACCCCGATATTACTTGTGTCTGTCTTATTAAAGTGGCAACAGAAAGAGATTCCGTTACAGGCCATGGTGGATTCCGGGGCTAGTGGGTGGTTCTGGATGCTGAAATAGCCTCATGTATAGGAATGCCTTTAGTAAATAAAAATACCCCTATTGCAATTCAGATGGTGGATGGCTCATCATTGAAATCAGGTCCTATCAAGTATGAAACCATCTCGGTACACATGTCCATAGGAACAGGTCATAGAGAACCTCTTGTATTAGACATAATCACTTCACCCACTTTTCCTGTAATCCTTGGGTTGCCATGGTTACGAACCCATGATCCTCATATTCAGTGGTCGACAGGACAGCTGACCTTCTCCTCTCCTCATTGCAACACCTTCTGCTGTCAAAAAATGCATGCCATTAATTCCGTACTGGATACCCACATGGTACATCTTAATGTACAACTACCCAAGGTCTACCTTCCTTTTGCAGATGTCTTTGATGAAAAAAAAGCTGAATCATTACCTCCTAGACGAGCATACGATTGTCACATTGACCTATTGCCTGGTGCTACGATTCCGTATGGTCGTCTTTATCCTCTATCCGGGCCCGAACTGAAGGTGCTAAAAGAATATATCGAAGAAAACCTCCAGAAAGGATTCCTACGCTCCTCTACCTCTCTGGCCGGAGCCGGGATATTCTTCGTCAGTAAGAAGGATGGAGGACTGCGTCCATGTATAGATTACAGGGACCTCAACAAAGTCACTGTAAAGAATCGATATCCTCTACCACTCATCCCAGAACTACTAGAGAGACTAAAGACCGCCCAGATCTACTCTAAGCTTGATCTTCGTGGTGCATACAATCTAATACGAATACGTGAGGGCGATGAATGGAAGACAGCGTTCAGATCTAGATACGGACATTATGAATATACCGTTATGCCCTATGGGCTCTGTAATGCCCCGGCTACGTTTCAGCATTTTGTGAACGACGTCTTCCGAGATCTGCTTGATCAGTTCATAGTCGTATATCTGGATGACATACTTGTCTTTTCCTCCTCTCTAGCCGAACACCGCAAACACATGACTTTGGTTTTGCAACGTCTCCGGGACAATCACCTTTATGCCAAACTTGACAAATGTGTCTTTGAGGTCACTACAGTCTCCTTTTTAGGATTCATACTGTCCCCAGGACAGGTAGAAATGGACCCGCAGAAGATAGAGGCTATTACTGCTTGGCCCATTCCAAAAACAAAAAAAGACGTCCAGAGATTTATCGGCTTTGCCAATTTCTACCGGCGATTCATCAATCATTTTTCCAATATCATACAACCCTTGACATGCCTCACAAAACAAACGGCCCGATTAGAATGGACTCCTGAAGCTCAAAAAGCTTTTTATACATTGCGTACCTGCTTCTCCACAGCTCCCCTTCTCCGATTACCGGAACCTCAAGCACCGTACTTCGTCGAAGTTGACGCTTCCGGATACGCCACAGGAGCAATATTATCACAACGGTCCAAAGAAGGCCTATTGCATCCCATGGCCTTTCATTCTAAGAAACTAGGCCCCTCGGAGCAGAACTACGATATAGGAGACAGAGAACTCCTGGCTATAAAAGGGGCCTTCGAGGAGTGGCGTCACTTATTGGAAGGAGCTTGCTTTGTACCCTATAACAGTCTTTACGGACCACCGAAACCTTGAGTATTTGCAAACGATTACGACCATGACAGGCACGTTGGGCCCTATTTTTCGACCGCTTTTCTTTTCATATCACTTATAGACCAGGTTCCCGTAATGGCAAAGCAGATGCCCTCTCCAGAATCGGTGAAGGGGTTCCAACTTCTGCTAACACCTCGCATACCATATTGAAAAAAGAGCATTTCATCAGTGTAAGCATATCACTCCAGGAACAGATCAAACGTCTCACAGCCGCTTTACCCCTGTCAGTCACCTCTGAAGGTGTCCATAGGGTACGAGGCCGTATCTTCGTCCCAGAAGGCGCAAGAACAGAGGTCTTACGTCACTGCCATGACTCTTTGGTATCCGGACACCCAGGAGTGAAGAAACCCTGAACAGAATCAGACGTCAGTTCTGGTGGCCATCATTGCCACATACGGTGGAACAATACGTCAAGTCATGTACCGTATGTCAACGGAACAAAATACCCAATATAAAGCCTATGGGACTGCTACATCCTTTGCCTGTTCCAACACGTCCATGGGCCCACATATCCACCGACTTTATCGTTGAATTACCCATGTCACAACGCTGTACTACCATTATGGTGGTTGTCAACCAATTCACAAAGATGGCACATTTTATTCCCTGTACAGGAGTACCCACAGCTAAAGAAACGGCGTCTCTGTTTTTCGTACATGTTTTCCAGCTTCACGGTCTTCCAGATTCCATTACATCAGATCGTGGATCCCAGTTTACCTCAAAGTTTTGGAAGGCTTTTTGCTCCCTTCTTCATATCACAGGCAATCTGACATCGGCCTACCATCCTCAATCTAATGGACAAACAGAGCGAACCAACCAAACATTAGAACACTATTTACGATGTTACACGACCCATTTACAGGACGACTGGGTGGACCTCCTTCCTACGGCTGAATTCACCTATAATTCACAACAACATGAAACAACGAAAGAAACCCCCTTCTTTATCTCCTACGGTTTCCATCCTACTTCTATTCCGAATCTACCAGAACCTTCTTCAGTTTCTGATGTCTCCCTCCATGTAACTAGTCTACAGAGAGGTTTTGATCTTGCCAAAACGAACTTACTGCAAGCACAATCAAGATACAAAAAGGCAGCCGATCTACGGAGGCATCCTGCTCCTAATTACCATAACGGGGATCTCGTCGTTCTATCAACCAAACAGCTTCACCTTTCCTGCCCATCCAAGAAGCTCGCTCCACGTTACCTAGGCCCCTTTCGTGTCGCTTCCATTGTTAATCCAGTTGCAGTTAAGTTCGTGCTGCCACCTTCCCTTCAGGTTCACCCAGTGTTCCATGTTTCCCTCCTGAAACCTTGGACCCCCGATCCTTTTCCCACCAGAACTCCCTCTCCCCTTCACCTATTGTAATTAACGATACACTGGAGTACGAAGTAGAGGCAGACTGTACTATCTTATTCACTGGAAGGGGTATGGCCCGGAGGAACGATCGTGGGAACCGGCCTCTCAGGTCCATGCTCCCATCTGTCTACGTGCCTTCCATCGGGCTCACCTTGAGAGGCCTGGCCCTGTTAACACCCGGAGGTTGCTCCTTCGGCGGGGGGTTCTGTCATGCCTTACCCCCGGCCGCGTCCGTCCTCGTCCCTTGCCGGCTCTCCCCCTGGTGCTGCCGGGTCGTCGGGGTCCTCTCGCTCTGCGCCGTCAAGGCCTCTGGTCCTCTGAACCCCACGTCCTGGGTGGCCGACCTTCCCGGCGACATATGGTCTCCTGCCTGGTCCGGCGGCCGGTGCCACGGTCCGCTGCCGTGCAGGATGCCGCACACAGGGATCTGGCCAAGATGGCGCCCGGGGGCTGGATGACCTTTTGATAGGTCTGATGGACGGGAGCAGAGCAGGCCCAAAACCAGCATGGCCCAGGGCGGAGTTACTGACCTCCAACCCAATGGAGGAAGGAGGGGTGGATGCTGAGCTGGAGGCGTGTCCACCTCCTATAAAAGACCAGAGACTGCTCTCTGGCATTGCTTCAGTATTGTGCTGTTAGTCCTTTGAACAAGTGCTTATTTCTATTCTCCCTTATCTGTGTTTTGACCCTTTGCTCTCCGCCACGTTTTTGAAGTCTGCTGCCGGCCCCGACCTTTTGCTTTCATTGACCACTGCCTATGGATTTATCCTCTTGTACTGCGATATATATTTACAACTCCTGTGACCACTTGCACACCGGGTTCCAGCCACCCCTTGAATGAGCGTAACAGGCATGACCTTAAGAGAGCGATTCACACCAGACATCCCAAGAATATTGCTACATTGAAACAGTTTTTTGAAGAGGAGTGGTCCAAAATTACTCCAGATCGTTGTGCAGGTTTGATCTGCAACTACAGGAAACGTTTGGTTGAGGTTATTGCTGCCAAAGGAGGGTCAACCAGTTATTAAATCCAAAGGTTCACATACTTTTTCCACCCTGCACTGTGAATGTTTACATGTTCTGGTCAATAAAAACATGAAAACATATAATGTTTGTGTTGTATTATTTTAAGCAGACTGTGTTTTTCAAATTGTTGTGACTTAGATGAAGATCAGAGCACATTTTATGACCAATTCATGCAAAACTCTACGTAATCCCAAAGGGTTCACATACTTTTTCTTGCAACTGTAGGTGGACGCATGCTACAGTTTGCACCTCCATCGGGAGACGACTGTGTAACACCCCCTCACTTGCTGGCGTTGGTTAATACAGGTCACAGTGTACAAAGCACTCTGGCTCATCATCACTGAGTGCTATGTGCACACTAGTCCCATTGAGCAACAGCTAGCAAAGATGCAGACTGTGGTTTTACCTAGCAGGCAGGGTCGGATTAAGATCTCTATGGGCCTGGAGCTGAATATTTTGGTGGCTTTTTTTGGAATTTAGTGAAATGAAAGCATATTTTAGGTTATTTAATAGTGCAGATACGGGTATATCTAACCAGGCAGATACTGTGTGATTAAATTTCCATTCGGATTTCAATCATTTACAGCGTGTAAAATATTTTTTTTCACATTTTATCATCCAAACCTTTGTGGTGATGAAATGTGAACCTGTTACTGCATTTTTCTGAGACAATATACAATTTTAACAACAAAAAAAATAATTTCCCTTTTGTTTTGGAGGATGATGTTCTATGAATAATATGACTATGTATAAAACACTGACCTTGCTCCCAGTGTGGGAAACGAAAAGGTGAGTAATGGCAGTGGTATTGCTCATCTTATACGTGACAAATGGACAATGCTATTGCTTAGGAACTAAAAATAAATTCAAAAAAGTTTGTTTTTTTTCTTTTCTTTTAGATTTCACATGGTCACATTTAGTATAATTGTAAAGGCCAGACTCTGTCCTGTCCAATGACACCTCAATTGACCTTGTGTGGTGTAAAGATTAGTAATGCATGGGGTCCAAAGTCCCCCCCCCCCCCAATGCTCCTTGCTGCACTGGTTTAGGTTTTTGATGTAACAATTCATAATGGATTGCGTCATCACCTCCACACTTTTTGGTGACATGAGAAATGTGGTGGTGACTCAGTTACTGCAGCATCATTGTTCACTTTATAATTGAAAAGTGAAAAATATTGCTTAGGAAAAAAAATTAAATATGTATTTTATTTTTATTATTACATAAAACCTGGTCAGGTTTGGTAACATTGGAAAGGTCATGCTCTGGCCTTTCCAGTGATACCACACATGACCCTGTAGCTGCTATAGAGTTGGAGGTACAGGGGTCCAAATGCCCATCAATGCAGACATAGTTATCCTTTCTCTGGTCCTATTCTGGGGCATGGGCCTGGAGCTGCTGCTCCATCAGCCCCTATGTTAATCCGGCCCTGCCAGCAGGGATATAGCATGGTGTCAAGGGCCTGACACCCTGGAATCACCAAACTATTGAACAGTCCAGGACCCCTTGAGGAAGCAACCCCTTGCTCCAGGCCCCTTATGTGCTCCCTACCCCGCTAACAGGTGAGACTCACTTGCCTCCTATGACCACACATCCCTGATGTTCATTCATTTTAACTAGGGATGCACCAATACCGGTACTAGTATCGGTATCGGTGCCAATACTGGGTCCTGCACGGGTACTTGGTACTCATGCAGATGCCCCCGATGCCTCAACCGATACCATAAACTGGCGCTGGCTTTCCGGCCGGTGTCTGAGGGCCAGGCGCGGCTGGCCGAGTGCTCTAATGGCACTCTGCCAAGCCCCATCCGGGTAGATTTGTTTCTTGGAGCGGCCGCCGGCCCGGCAACGGTTGAAGCCCGGCCACTTGCTTCACTGGGGAACCGCCAGCTGCGATCTCGTGAGATCCCGGAGTTCACGAGATCTTGTGAACTCCGGGATCTCGCGAGGTCGTGGCTGGCAGTTCCCCAGTGGAGCGAGCGGCTAGGCTGCAACCTTTGCCCGCGGCCGCTCAAAGCAACAAATCCACCTGGATGGGGCCCGTTAGAAGTGAAGTGCTAAGGTCTGTGGGGGTATATATATATATATATCTCCACACACATATCCCACAAACATACATACATGTACAAACCCCCACAGACCTGTATATACAGTTGTGTTCAAAATTATTCAACCCCCACTGAAATTGAGTGTTTTGGCCAGTTTGACATTGATTTTGATCATTCAGTCATCTTGCTTACAATTAAATCAAAGAGGCACGTGTAGGTCAGACAAATATAACATAACATTTATAATGAAATAACCACAAATGTCTTTTCTGTGCTCACATCATTATCAGTTTTATTCAACCCCCAAGTGACATTCAATCTTAGTACTTAGTACAACATCCTTTTACAGTTATAACAGCTTTTAAACGTGAAGCATAGCTTGACACAAGTGTCTAGCAGCGATCTACGGGTATCTTCGCCCATTCGTCATGGGCAAAAGCCTCCAGTTCAGTCACAGTCTTAGGCTTGCGCACTGCAACTGTTTTCTTTAAGTCCCACCAGAGGTTCTCAATCGGATTTAAGTCAGGTGACTGCGATGGCCACTCCAAAATGTTCCAGCCTTTAATCTGCAACCATGCTCTAGTGGACTTGGAGGTATGCTTGGGATCATTGTCCTTTTGAAAGGTCCAACGTCTCCCAAGCCTCAGGTTTGTGACGGACTGCATCACATTGTCATCCAATATCTCCTGGTACTGAAGAGAATTCATGGTACCTTGCACACGCTGAAGCTTCCCTGTACCTGCAGAAGCAAAACAGCCCCAAAGCATGATTGACCCCCCGCCATGCTTCACAGTAGGCAAGGTGTTCTTTTCTTCATAGGCCTTGTTCTTCCTCCTCCAAACATAGCGTTGATCCATGGGCCCAAACAGTTCTAATTTTGTTTCATAAGTCCACGGAACACTATCCCAAAACTTCTGTGGTTTGTCCACATGACTTTTGGCATACTGCAGTCGACTCTTCTTATTCTTTGGAGACAGCAAGGGGGTGCACCTGGGAGTTCTGGCATGGAGGCCTTCATTACGCAGTGTGCGCCGTATTGTCTGAGCTGAAACTTCAGTACCCACATCTGACAAATCTTTTCTCAGTTCCTCAGCAGTCACACGGAGACTTTTCTCCACTCTACGCTTCAGGTAGCGCACAGCAGTCGAAGTCAGCATCTTCTTTCTGCCACGACCAGGTAGCATTTCAACAGTGCCCTTTGCCTTGAATTTGCGAATGATGCTTCCTATGGTCTCTCTTGGTATGTTTAACATCTTTGCAATCTTCTTATAGCCATTGCCCTTCCTGTGAAGAGTAATCACCTCTTCTCTTGTCTTCCTGGACTATTCTCTTGACTTCACCATGTTTGTAACCACACCAGTAAATGTCTAGAAGGAGCTGAGTATCACAGTCATTTTAAAGCTGCCTAATTGGTGCTTATTATGCTTTATTGCTGCTCCGTGACATCCACAGGTGTTTTCAATACCTGATTGAAAACACTTGAATGAACCTCTGTTCTTCAGAGTGGTAGTCTTTAAGGGGTTGAATAATTGTGTCAATGAAGAATTCACAAAAGAAACATTTACTACTGTATTACAAAACCAATTGATGTCATTTTAGTTGCATATGGTTCTTTAAAAAGTCCTTGTAGGATTTCATTCTGAATACAATTACAAATGTACACTAAATTCCCTAAAACCCTTTACAGCATTGGGGGTTGAATAATTTTGAACACAACTGTATGCACATACCCCCAAAGAGTTATATATATGTTCATATGTCTTTGGAGGTATGTGTATATATACAGGTCTGTGGGGGAATGTACATGTATGTATGTTTGTGGGATATGCAGTGGCGTAGCGTGGGTTGTCAACGCCCGGGGCCAGCCAATAATTGTGCGCCCCCCCAACCTGTGGACACGTTATCGATATTGCTGCAGCTCTCACATGGATATTGCCCCAGCTCACACATGAATATTGCCCCAGCCAGCTCTCACATGGATATTGCCCCAGCTCTCACATGGATATGCCGCAGCTCACACATGGATATTGCCCCAGCTCACACATGGATATTGCCCCAGCTCACACATGAATATTGCCCCAGCTCTCACATGGATATTGCCCCAGCCAGCTCTCACATGGATATTGCCCCAGCTCATACATGAATATTGCCGCAGCTCACACATGGATATGCCGCAGCTCACACATGGATTTGCCCCAGCTCACACATGGATATTGCCCCAGCTCACACATGAATATTGCCCCAGCTCTCACATGGATATTGCCCCAGCCAGCTCTCACATGGATATTGCCCCAGCTCACACTCTCACATGGATATTGCCCCAGCTCACACATGAATATTGCCCCAGCTCACACATGGATTTGCCCCAGCTCACACATGGATATGCCGCAGCTCACACATGGATATGCCGCAGCTCACACATGGATATTGCCCCAGCTCACACATGGATTTGCCCCAGCTCTCCCATGGATAAGCCCCAGCTCTCACATGGATATGCCGCAGCTCACACATGGATTTGCCCCAGCTCTCCCATGGATATTGCCCCAGCTCACACATGGATATGCCCCAGCTCACACATGGATTTGCCCCAGCTCATAGATTTGCCCCAGCTCATGGATATGCCCCAGCTCATGGATATGCCCCAGCTCATGGATTTGCCCCCAGCTCATGGATTTGCCCCAGTTCTCACATGGATTTGCCCCAGCTCATGGATTTGCCCCAGTTCTCACATGGATTTGCCCCAGCTCATGGATTTGCCCCAGCTCATGGATTTGCCCCAGTTCTCACATGGATTTGCCCCCAGCTCATGGATTTGCCCCAGCTCATGGATTTGCCCCCAGCTCATGGATTTGCCCCAGCTCTCACCTGGATATTGCCCCAGCGGCAGCCAGCTCTCACATGGATACTTGCCCCAGCTCCGGATCCAGCAGGGGTTGAGGGGGCCCAGATGCCGGGCAGCAGGAGTGCTTGCCCGGTCCTGAACAGTGAGTCCATCCGTGTTGAAGGGGAGGCGGCTGCGTGCTTGCGCAGGTCACGCGGTCCGGCCAGTCAGGTGGTACAGAGACTCCGTACCACCTGATTAGCTGGACCACGTGACCGGCTGCGCCTGCACGCAGCCGCCTCCCCTTCAACACGGATGGACTCACTGTTCAGGACCGGGCAGGCACTCCTGCTGCCCGGCATCTGGGTCCCCTCAACCCGCGGGCCCTTGGGCTGTGCCCGAGGGCCCGGCGGGTCAGTCCGGGCCTCAAGTATTAGGGGCGCATAATTTCAAAAGAAATTTGCGCCCCTAACAAAACTGCGCCCGGGCCACGGCCCCCCCAGCCCCCCCCCACGCTACGCCACTGGGGATATGTGTGTGTGTGTGGGGAGATATATACATATATATACACAGTGTTTATACAGGTCTGTGGGGGTATGTATATGTATGTCTGTGGGGATGTGTGTGTGTGTATATACATATCCCCACAGACCTGTATATACACACACATACTCTCAAAGATAGAGATTATATATATATATATATATATATAATATATATATATATATATACACCCCCAAATACATATATACTATATACACACACATGTTCTTATTGGGTAGCAGTCACATGACATTAAATAAAAGTATCAGTACACGGTATCGGTGAGTACTTGAAAAAAGTATCGGTACTTGTACTCGGTCCTAAAAAAGTTATATATCGGTGCATCCCTAATTTTAACCATTTTTTGCTAATTTTGTTTAAAAACTTTTTAACGTCTTGTTTTCTAGCAGAACAATTACAAATATTCTTGAAATTATTTATAAAGCTCCAAAATATTACCGGGGGCTGTGCTATAGGAAGGACAAAACAAAATAGAATTAACAAATAAGTTTGCACACTGAGAACGATAGGAAAAGAGGACACTGGTCAAGTCAGTTTACAATCTAGGGGCACTATCACGTGCCTGTAGCTTAAAGGAGTTTAGCATTCACTAATCTCCCTTTAGCATCCCCGTTTTCTCAGTGGATTACGGGGCAGGCGCTCAGTGCAGAAGCAGCAGCAGCTGCTGCTAGGCTCCAGGACACTCTGGCAGCGCTAAGACGCCGTCCAGAGCATCCCCTCCATGGGTTCATAGGACTCCATGCCAGGCACAGATTTTCCTGCTTACCATCTCCATGCTAGCGTCCGCTATGGAATACAGCCCAGAATGAGTTACAGGCTGCTGGTGCCATCCTGAATTTACTGTGGCCAGAGCAGTCCAGCTCTTCCTTCCTCCAGCATAACCGCCCTCTACAGGGGGCAGAAATGACCACAATTGATTCTCAGTAAAACCATTAATGTTTAAGTGAAATAAGTGAAATGTATTAGTGGTTTCTGTATTGCAAATAAATATAATGTATACTCCTTTCCAGTATATGATACATATTAGAGGTGTGCATGGCTGGAAAAATTGTTTTGTTTCATTTTAAATTAATTTTGTTTTGTCTCATTCTTTCATTACCTATTTAGTTTTGTTTCGTTTGATATTGAATTAAGATAGATTCAATAGTTGATATTGATTCGAATTTCGTATGACTAAATAAAGCCCCAATGAATCAAATTTTGCTGTTGAAAGGCAAGCTAGGGTTAAATGTTGAGCTGTCCATTGGCCTGTGGTGCTGACAACAGATCCAGCACCAAAGGCCGATGGACAGGTAAAGGGGTGCTTTGTGTAACTATGAAACAAATCTGATTTGTTTCATAAAGTCGTTTGCTGTTCTGTGGTACTACTACTTATGTATTGTAAGTTAAGATTGATTCGATAGTTGATATTGATTCGAATTTCGGATAACTACATAAAACTCCAAGGAATCAAATTTTGCTGTTATAAGACAAGCTCGGATTAAATGTCTTTCTGCAGTATAATAATTAATGTAGCATATTAATTCACACATTGCGAGGAAGCACCTTTCTGCAGTTTAATTAATGCAGAGTATGAGCCCTGCACACTGCAGGGAAGGACCTCTCTGCAGTATAATTAATATTGCATTTGAATCCATATGAATGATTTTTTAGGCATTTTTTATGCCATTGAAATGCCCTGATTTTCAGTGGTTTAGTTTGCCAAGTTTAAACAGGAGAATCCCATAGGTATCAATGTAAAAAATATTCCCCGTTTTTATTGTATATTTCAACAGTTTATTTTTTTCACTTGCAGCAAGAAGTCTCTTCATTTATTTATTTTTTGGGATTTGTTAGGCCTTTTTGGATTTTTTTTGGGTGAAATTTTATGTTTCCTAATTTATTTTAACCACTTTGATGCGGAGGATGCGCTCAGCATTCCTATAAATCAGGGGTCAGCAACCCTGGCCCTCCAAATGTTTTGTAACTATATTTCCTTTGAGGCTCTAAACCTAATGAGCAGCCGAGCATCACGGGAAATGTAGTTTCAAAACATCTGGAGGGCCATAGTTGCCCATACCTGCTTCAGACCCATAACATTCCACTATGTGAAAAGAGCAAATATTTGCCCATCAGCCAAGTACTTTTCACTCATCTCAAAAAGCCACTTAATCCTCTTTTTACAGGGATACTGTATTAAAAATAAGGCTCGCTTTCCTTTTTTGCCCTTAAATAATTGCGCAGATGTTGCTGACAGCCTCTGCCACTTATTCTTTTAACAGAATATAAACATTTTATTTTAGGTGAATTTACCCACCTTGTCCCTTAGCGTGCGCTGTTTTTTCTCTCTAGCTCAGGTGATTCTGAACCGGGGGGGGGGGTCCCTAAAGCTTTACCTTGTAATTTGTGCTCCTACGCAATTCATGTAGCATAGGAACTGCAACTTGTGTACTGCTACGGACTTACGCACTTTATGTACCGCTCTTTTGCAGAACTATGGATCGGAGTGCGCATGCTTGGATCTGATCCATCTGCTGCCTCTGAGACAGCTCGCTATCACAGGCAATCTCAAAGAGTGTGACGTTGGCAGACTCTCTGCATGCTGACATTACTAGTGACCGATTTGGTGACCAGCAGCTGTGAAATTCTAAATCCAAGCTGCTGGTGACGTTGATGGGGTGAAGGAAATCTAAACCCAGCATTTTCACCTGAACGGGGCAGCGTTGGGGGGGGCACTCCTTTCATCTTGACCACTTTAAGAAGATAAAGTGGTCAGGATGCGCAGGGTGTTTCTTTAACATTCAGCATAGTTCGAGGAGCTTCCTCCTGGCCTCACATTCACAATAACCATTCCAATGAAGACAATTTATTGTTGTTCTTGGACTGATGTAAAATCATTCTTCAACTTTTGAAGTTTATATATGACTGCTTCTCAACAGATTTCAGACAACAGAAAGATGTCTTTTAGAAAGCCCAGCTTGTGATTCCATTGATGTTTCACCATTTTCTTTAAATTGAAATATCATTCTGTTCATGTCTCTGGGACAGTTAACACTCATGTAGACTGACCTATCTACCCTCTTTAAATTTCAAAAATGTATTTGAAGTTTTGTGTTCTAGGCATGCTTAAAGCTGGTTATATTACACTCTGGATAAGAAGAACGACAGACATACCAATCATAATAATCTTAAAACTTTGGGTGCATACATTGCATCATTAAATGTGACAGTTGTGCTAACCACTTGAATGCTAAGGACGCGCTCAGCGCGTCCTCAGCATTCCCCCTGGTATGCGGAGGACGCGCTCAGCGCGTCCTCGCATTGGTGTCAGCGTTCGGCCGGGTCCGGCCGATCGCTGGCCCCTCCGGTGCGGGCTGACATCCTGGATGTCAGCCCGGCATCCGGAGCAGTGGCCGCCATTATTATGTGTCATCGCGCCCCCGCGATGACACATAATTCAGGCGCCCCCCCCGCATGTGCGGAGGAGGCGCCTGAAAGGGAGGGGGGAGGTCCTTCGGACCTCTCTCCCTCCCGATCGGCGGCTCACAGGGGCTTAACCCAGGCATCATTTGGAAGGGCACAGCCTGCCCTTCCAAATGATGCCTGGCATTAACCCCTGGGGAGCTGGATTGCAATCGCCGCTGAAAAGCGCCGATTGCGATCCTTCCCGGGAGCTGGCCGACATCTTGGATGTCGGCCAAGCTTCCGGGAACTCCCCCAGAGGACTGGCGTCATCGTGCGCAGCACGATGACGCCAGTCCTAGCATTAACCCCTAACTGCCACGAAGTGTGGAGATAGGGAGTTCCAATGAACTCCCTATCTCCCGATCCGTGGCAGTTAGGGGTTAAATTTTGATATCGTTGGATCGGCCAGAGCATGGCCGTTCCAACGATACCAAACATGAAAGTTAAAAAAATTGTAAAAAAAAAAAAAAAAGAAAAAATAAAAATAAAAAAAATTAAAAAAAAAAATATAAAAAAAAAATAAACACTTTTTTTTTTTTTTTGTTTTGTTAATGCAGCAATATTGTTCCCATTTCAATTATAATGTGAACAATGATGCTGCATTAACGATTTTTGTATGCGGTGCGTTTGTTAAAAATGGTGTCATTTTCCCCAAAAAAAAATGTAACGAACCCCATCTCTAATTTTTTTAACAAGCGCACCCCATACAAAATATAACCGCAATTGCTCGCATGTTAAAATGTGGAAAAAACACTTACACGCTGTAAATTATTGAAAATACATATTTTATTGCATTTTTGTTATAATATACAAACATGACATAACGTATACATATAATAATGACATATATGAATCTACCGAGTCTGACGGAAGAACGATATAAAATATGTCGATGTCATATACTAAAATAAGCCTTCAAAACACGTTTAAACATGATGCGCAAAACAGGTAAAAAATGACCTCAGCACAGGGGCGGGAAAAGCCTCAGCAGCGAAAGGGTTAAGGCATACATTTATAGAAGACATTCTGAACAAAGTTGTATGTTTTGCTAAGCCTGGGATACTGATGCAATTTAGATAACTGAATGTAGTTTTAACATTCAATTAAACTCTCTGGTGTTTTTCATACAAAGCTGAAGCAACACATGCATGTTTATTCATTAAACACTAAGCTAAAACTTTAAAAAGTTCATCTAAGGCAAATGGAAATGTTTCCAAATTTTTAAACATAGTGCAGTTACAGTTACAAGTACTTATATAAAGCGGCATCAGATTCTGAAGTGCTGGGAAAGCACTAACCGGTGACATAATAAAGAATAAAACATAAGGAACAGACAGCCCTGCCCTTAGGACAATTGTCCTGCTAATGCAGCACTTTATACAAGTGCACAGCCAGACATCCTGTGCGCTTACAATCTAAGGGACTAAGGCAAGTGAAACAAAAGGGAGCAGGGGAAGTGTGGAGATAATTACCAGAGACAGTATAGATACTGCGTGATGAGAGACCAAGAGCTTGGGCATGATAAGGTTAAACCGAGACAGAAGTGAAGCAGCTGGAAAAAGGAGCTTATATAATTATGACAGGGGCTGGGTGAGATGGACAGCAGAGGGCAGGAAGGAAGTGAAGTGTGGTTGTGGGTAAGAAATACAGCGTTTAGAGAGATTGCCATTGCACGCAAAGAATTTACAACAGGGAGAAGCAGAACAGACTATCAAAAGAGGAGGGATAATAAATAAATAAACTAGCAAAAATAGATTCAAAGATAAAAAAGCAGTAATATTATTGGAGCAGTAATAATATGGCAAAAGTTGTGTTGACTGAAGAATACCTTTCTGGCTGGATTCAGAGGGAGAGATTGCAGTGAGTCTGGCTTGCTGTTGGATTCAAAGGTGTCATGTACGCTGTGTGCTGTGAGCGGTTTGAGTCTGGTTTGCGGCAATTACAGACTGGAGGCCAACCAGGTTACGGGGCACATGGTGAGGTTTAATTAAACACAACACAGGGACAATACAAAAACAGAACTGAATACAAGGAGGAGACTAGAAGGTAGCTAGACACAGGTTCATAATAGAAAAGGAGCTGACAAGGAAGGGAGCTGAACACAGGGGAGAGACAGGAAGGGAGCTGACTAGGGAGGGAACTGGATAAACTAAACATAGGTTAGAGACAGAGGGGCATGACATGAAAAGTAACAAGACACAGGGTACTTACAGAGAGACAGAACATGAAGTTGTTAACTAAAGGACATGCAGTGGCGTCACAAGGGGGGGGGCGGGGTGCGGCCCGCACCGGGTGACACCACCCCCTAGGGTGACTCCCTAAAACAAATATATATATATTTTTTTTTTATTTTACACAAAAATATTTTACCAAGAAGTATACATTGAGAATTCTCTAATTTTAAAGTATGTCCTGGGTAGGCAAGGCCTAGGCTGGCATTTTCCAGGGGGTGGCAAAAAAAATCACCACAAAGAGGATATTCAGAGCACCGAAATGACGCAGACATTTCAGTGTTCTGTTGTTCCTTGCACTTTGGGGAATCAAATTTCCCCGGTGAATTCACCGCAGGGTCCCTGAAGTGCACGGAATCAGCCACTGAATGCCGCCGCAAAGCCGTCGCCCACTGTTTTTAAAAAAACTACTAAACGAAAATGTCTGGAATTAACATAGAAGGTCTAATGAATGATAATAAAAAGGTCTGTTAAAGAAAAGCCTAAGCGGTACTAAAAAAATAAAAATCAAACAGATTTTTTACTATGGATTAAAGAAAAAATGGTTTATTAGATATTGGATAAAAACATGAATATTTTTAACAATGAATCCTATGGTGTTTGTTCGCCTGAATAAACCTGCCAAATGAAAACACCGGACATCAGGACATTTCTTTGCTGTTCGGTGTCTCTGAACAGAATAACCATTACTTCTCTATGGGGACTTTCACTGCCTTCGAACAGGCACCTTACTTGCTGGGCAGTTCACCAAAATTTGTGTATGAGCATATGAGAGAGCTCCGCGGCAATAAACCTCAAGAAATGTGCGCCGTGTATTATGAGCATTCAGTGTTATATGGGAGTACTGATTTATGAGTAAAAGTAGTTAAAAAAACCCCGTAAAACTCGGGGGGGGGGGGTGACACCATAAGTTACCGCACTGGGTGACACCAACCCTAATGACGCCACTAAGAACATGCAGCATACAATAGGCAGGAGTACAGGACAGGAATCAGGAGTAATGATAAGCAGGGATCGGGAGAAAGTCATGGGGGCACTGTGAATGAGTCCAGAGAAGGTTAAATGCTGAGGTTCGAGGGAGACACAGAGTGTTCATAAAATAATAGCAACGGCAGGGTCCAGTAAAGGGTCTTTGAAACAAACCAGGGTTTACAAAACACGGAAAATCCATAGTCAAAAGTCCAGTAAGGAGGGGCGGAGATAGCTGTGGAACTGAGTGGTTGCATGCTTCAGAGCTCCTCTGAGAATCTGTTTTCTATTGCTGAAATTCCTCTGATTTATGGGCTAAAACAAGGTTTCCTGGTGAACTTGAAATCCACTGCTGCCCCTGGACTCCGGTACAGCGACTCGCCGGGTGATAGACGACGTATTTCTGGGCGGACAGGATCTGGGCCTAGTGCGGCCTAGTCAGAACAGTCTTCTTTCTGGAGCCGGGGAGTTTCCCAAAGGTCAGCACAGCTGTTTCTCCTGATTACTTCCCTATACACAGCGGATGGGTAAGAAATTGCAGCCCCGCTGGGACGTCTCGGAGGGCCCTCGTCAGTGGGATATCAGAGACTCCCTGTACAGCAGCAGACTCTCCTGTAGCACGGTCCCATCACCGATGCTCCCTGCAGGCTATGGCTCCTCGGATGAGGATGATGGTTCCTGGCCCACAGATACTGCAGCAGGAATAGACTGGCTGGCTCCGTTGTCACGGGGAGATAGTGCAGCGAAGGGAAAAGCGGCAAAAAAAAAGAGCACAGAAACTGAGGAAAGCAGCGGCTGCGGCTTCATGTGGGGCCGTGGGACCTGCTGCAGGCCCTATACGGGGTCCCTCTGATGGAGATAGAATACCCTCACCCAGTGGCGTGGAGGTATCGCAGAGGTGCGTACGTTTGCCACGGGAGAATGTGATCCGGGAAACGAATGCCTCTGTGGGGACAGAGGCCTCTTTGGAGGCCTGTCCACCTTCCTTGAAACCCTGCACTGTTGCTACCCCTACTACGGAGATAGATGACGCTCGTCCCACCACGATGGGAGACTACCGCCGGTTTATAGATGAAATAAAATCCCTGTGGACGACGGAGGTGTCTGGACTGCGGTCAGAGGTTGCGTCGGTGCGCTCTCAAGTGGTGGCAATACAGGCTCAGACCTCAGATGTGGCTGCGGAGCAGAATATACTTACATCGCAAGTTGACACCTTATGATCCCAAGTTGACTTACTGACTCGCTCGGTGGAGGCCCTCGAATCTAGACACCGCAGACGCAACATACGAGTCCGAGGTGCCCCGGAGTCGGTGCCAACGTCTGATTTGCTTTCCTATGTAAATCGCCTCGCTCATCATATAATAGGATCGCCCCCCAATGTTTCAGAACTGTTCGTCTCAGCCTCACGGATCCGTAAGCCCGCGACGGCCCCCAGAGATTCCACGAGAGATATTATTGCGATTGCCTGGGACGTAGCGACTAAGACTCGGATTATGTCAGCTCCTGGGGCCAGGATGGCGGTGAAGTTTGAAGGGGCAACGATGTCACTATACCAAGACCTACCGTTTGTCACCCTGCTGGCGCGACGTCGCTTCCGACTGGTGACAGGGTTTCTCCGTCTTAAAGAGGTTCCTTACCGTTGGGGGCTGGCTGGCTCGCTCGTGGTGACCCACGGGAACATACCATGCATCATCTCTGACCCGGCCGAGGCTTGGCCGATGCTAGCCAGTATTGGCTTGTCTCAGGATCCGGCGACTACTTCACCTGGCTAATTTTCTTTTTGTCTAGGACATTACCTGTTGCTTTTTCTACTAGGACTTTTTGAGGCAATGTTACCCCGCATACGCTTGGTTTAGCCAGTTCTTTTCAAGTTCTTCGTTGCTCGAGAGAGTGCTCCCCCCTTTCCCCCCCTCTTTTTTGCTATTTTGGCATTTTTGGGCTGTACAGAGGAGTATCCTCGGTCGCCCTGGCCTCGTGACTAATTCACTCCTCGGCCTTCCCCACGGTCCTTGGGCTATGAGGTTTGTGCCGGGAATGTCACTTTTTGGCCTTTGCCATATTATTATTTTTTTTTTTTCCTCTGTATTATATAATTTTTTTTATTTTTTATTTTCTCCTTCTCCCTCCTCCTCCCTTTTTAATACGATGCGTATTCTAGTTCTTTTCATGTCCTTCTCCTGCTCCCCCCCCTTAATATGAGACGTATTGGGCACTTTGAGTATGCTTTTATTTCTATGAGTCTGTCCTCTATCAAGGACAGGTTAGCCCTTCAGCGTGTTATTGCAGATGACTCATTATGACCATTGGTAGATGTTGTTTTATTTATACCGATGCCCTGTATTTACTTAGATGGCTTTATGCGGCCCTGCGTGGCCACTTTCTCAACGCTGTTTTTTTGTCTGACTATGCAAAACTTCTAAAATAAAGAATTTAGAAAAAAAAAAAAAAATCCAGTAAGGAAAGCAAGGGGTCTGGTACAAAAGGAATCCAATAAACAGAACTTAAACACAAGGTCTCAGGAGCAACGGACAGGTTCACACAGCACATACAGTTGTGTTCAAAATTATTCAACCCCCAATGCTGTAAAGGGTTTTAGGGAATTTAGTGTACATTTGTAATTGTATTCAGAATGAAATCCTACAAGGACTTTTTAAAGAACCATATGCAACTAAAATGACATCAATTGGTTTTGTAATACAGTAGTAAATGTTTCTTTTGTGAATTCTTCATTATTATTATTATTATTCTTTATTTATAAAGCGCCAGCATATTCCGCAGCGCTGTACAATAAGCACAGTATAGACAGGGTTACAATACATTGAACAACATTTGACAAACAGTACAGGAGGAGATGAGGGCCCTATTCCCATAGGAACTCACAATCTAGGAGGGTTGGGGTTGGAAACAGGAGGAGAGGACTGTAAGGTGAGAGTGATTGATGGTTGCGTCAGTGAGTTGGGTGGTAGGCTTCCCTAAATAGGAATGTTTTCAGGGAGCGTTTGAAGGAAGAGAAGTTAGGGGAAAGTCTGACAGTACGAGGGAGAGCGTTCCAGTGAGTGGGGGCTGCGCATGTGAAGTCCTGCAGTCTATCATGGGAAGAGGTGATGCGGGGAGAAGCTAGGCGCAGGTCACTGTTTGACCTTAGGGAGCGGGCTGGGGTGTATTTGGTGATTAGTGAGGATAGGTAGTGGGGCGCTGAGTTAGTGAGGGTTTTGTAGGTAAGGATAAGGATTTTGAACTTAATTCTGCAGTGGATGGGGAGCCAGTGAAGGGACTCGCAGAGGGGAGCGGCAGAGACAGAGCGGCGGGTGAGGTGAATTAGCCTGGCGGAGGCGTTCAGGATGGATTGTAGGGGGGAGAGGCGGGACAGAGGGAGGCCAGATAAGAGATTATTGCAATAGTCGAGTTGGGAGATTACCAGGGCGTGTATGAGTTGTTTTGTGGTGACAGCGGTAAGAAATGGCCGAATTCTGGAAATATTACGCAGTTGGTATCGGCAGGAGGAGGAAAGAGACTGGATGTGGGGGATGAAGGAAAGAGCAGAGTCAAGTGTAACTCCAAGACAGCGAACTTGGTTTGATGGGGAGATGGTGATACCCTCCACCATGATAGAGAAGTCAGGAGGTGGGGAGGCATTGGAGGGAGGAATAAGTAGGAGCTCAGTCTTTGACATGTTGATCTTTAGGTGGTGGGAGGCCATCCAGGAGGAGATGCCAGATAAACAGTCACTGACTTTTGAGAGGACAGGGGGAGAGAGATCAGGGGTAGAGAGGTAGATCTGAGTGTCATCAGCGTAGAGGTGGTAATTAAAGCCAAAGCTGTTGATGATTTTGCCCAGGGAGGAGGTGTAGATGGAAAAGAGCAGAGGACCAAGGACAGAGCCTTGAGGTACACCAACAGATAGAGGCAATGAAGAGGAGGAGTTACCAGCAAAGGACACACAGAAAGACCTGTTGGATAAATAGGAGTCAACCCAAGCAAGTGCAGTGTCACCGAGACCCAGAGAGTTGAGGGTCTGTAAAAGGAGGGGGTGGTCAACAGTGTCAAAAGCAGCCGAGAGGTCAAGCATGATGAGAATAGAATAGTGGCCGTGTTTTTTAGCAGTTAGGAGGTCGTTGGTGACTTTGAGGGCAGTTTCAGTTGAGTGTAGGGGACGGAAGCCAGATTGCAGGGGGTCAAGTAGGGAATTGGAGGACAGGAAGAAGGAGAGGCGGTTGAAGACTAGTTTTTCTAAGAGCTTAGATGTGAAGGGAAGCAGGGATACAGGGTGGTAGTTGGATGGAGAGTTGGGGTCTAGGGATGGTTTCTTTAGTAAAGGGGTAACTAGCGCGTGTTTGAAGGCGGATGGAAAGGAGCCAGTGGAGAGAGATAGGTTGAAGATGTGTGTGTGAGAGCAGGGGTGAGGGAGGAGGAGAGGGGAGGAATTAGATGTGAGGCAATGGGGTAGAGCGGGCACGTGGTGAGATGTGAGGAGGACAATAAGGAATTGACTTCCTCCTCAGTGGCTAGGAGGAAGCGGCAGAGGGTGGCAGAGGGGACCTGTGGGAGTGGCGGTGGCAGATAACTATCTTGTGTTGGGATGTTGCTTCTGATAGTTAAAGTTTTACTGAGGAAGTAGTCTGCCAGGTCTTGAGCGCTGAAGGCAGCTGAGGGGGGAGGTGCAGGTGGGTAGAGGAGGGTGTTGAAGGTGGACCAGAGCCGTTTAGGGTTGGAGGACAGCGTAGATATAAGAGATGAGAAGAAGGATTGTTTGGCCAAGTGGAGGGCAGAGGTGTATGACCGGAGAATAAACTTGAAGTGAACAAAATCAGCTTCAGAGCGGGATTTCCTCCAGGCACGCTCTGCGGTGCGGGAGCATCTTTGCAGGTAGCGAGTCTGGAGGGTGTGCCAGGGCTGAAGCTGGCGGCGTGGGGCCTTAGAGTCGAAGAGGAGCAAGAGTGTCTAGAGCAGAGATAAGCGTAGTGTTGCAGTGATTAGTGGCAGCATCAGGGCAGGTGAAGGATGAGGTATGAGGGAGGTGGTGAAGTAGGTTGGAGAATTGATGGGGGTCCACAGCATGTAGGTTTCTGCGAGTGTTTGTGCGGGGTGGGGGAGCAGGGTGTTTAGGAAGTCCAGATAGGTTGAAAGAGAGAAGGTGGTGGTCAGAGATGGGGAAAGGGAGACATTTGAACTCAGAAATGGAGCAGAGGTTGGAAAAGACAAGGTCAATAACGTGACCATCGCGGTGGGTAGGGAGGATTCATTGACACAATTATTCAACCCCTTAAAGACTACCGCTCTGAAGAACAGAGGTTCATTCAAGTGTTTTCAATCAGGTATTGAAAACACCTGTGGATGTCACGGAGCAGCAATAAAGCATAATAAGCACCAATTAGGCAGCTTTAAAATGACTGTGATACTCAGCTCCTTCTAGACATTTACTGGTGTGGTTACAAACATGGTAAAGTCAAGAGAATGGTCCAGGAAGACAAGAGAAGAGGTGATTACTCTTCACAGGAAAGGCAATGGCTATAAGAAGATTGCAAAGATGTTAAACATACCAAGAGACACCATAGGAAGCATCATTTGCAAATTCAAGGCAAAGGGCACTGTTGAAACGCTACCTGGTCGTGGCAGAAAGAAGATGCTGACTTCGACTGCTGTGCACTACCTGAAGCGTAGAGTGGAGAAAAGTCCCCGTGTGACTGCTGAGGAACTGAGAAAAGATTTGTCAGATGTGAGTACTGAAGTTTCAGCTCAGACAATACGGCGCACACTGCGTAATGAAGGCCTCAATGCCAGAACTCCCAGGCGCACCCCCTTGCTGTCTCCAAAGAATAAGAAGAGTCGACTGCAGTATGCCAAACGTCATGTGGATAAACCACAGAAGTTTTGGGATAGTGTTCTGTGGACTGATGAAACAAAATTAGAACTGTTTGGGCCCATGGATCAACGCTATGTTTGGAGGAGGAAGAACAAGGCCTATGAAGAAAAGAACACCTTGCCTACTGTGAAGCATGGCGGGGGGTCAATCATGCTTTGGGGCTGTTTTGTTCTGCAGGTACAGGGAAGCTTCAGCGGGTGCAAGGTACCATGAATTCTCTTCAGTACCAGGAGATATTGGATGACAATGTGATGCAGTCCGTCACAAACCTGAGGCTTGGGAGACGTTGGACCTTTCAACAGGACAATGATCCCAAGCATACCTCCAAGTCCACTAGAGCATGGTTGCAGATTAAAGGCTGGAACATTTTGGAGTGGCCATCGCAGTCACCTGACTTAAATCCGATTGAGAACCTCTGGTGGGACTTAAAGAAAGCAGTTGCAGTGCGCAAGCCTAAGAATGTGACTGAACTGGAGGCTTTTGTCCATGACGAATGGGCGAAGATACCCGTAGATCGCTGCAAGACACTTGTGTCAAGCTATGCTTCACGTTTAAAAGCTGTTATAACTGTAAAAGGATGTTGTACTAAGTACTAAGATTGAATGTCACTTGGGGGTTGAATAAAACTGATAATGATGTGAGCACAGAAAAGACATTTGTGGTTATTTCATTATAAATATTATGTTATATTTGTCTGACCTACATGTGCCTCTTTGATTTAATTGTAAGCAACATGACTGAATGATCAAAATCAATGTCAAACTAGCCAAAACACTCAATTTCAGTGGGGGTTGAATAATTTTGAACACAACTTTAGGACTTCAATGCTGAAGTGCTGGGAAAGAGGCATAACGTCTGTATATGGGGGCCTGATAAGATAGGGATTGATTACGCCTGTGGGCTCCACGATCCTCTGGAAATCCCAGGATGGCTTGCTGTTGGATTCAAAGGGGAGGATGGAAGTGAAGTGTGGAGGGGATTCAACTTATATCTCCTCTTTGATAGACAACATAGGGCACTATTCCACAGTTGGTGCTAATGTAGTGTTTCAATATGTAATTGTTAGTACTAGGATAAGTAAGCTTAACGTCTGCCATCGATATTCCAATCATAATGCTACGCTCGTGCAAAATCAGTGCCTTGCAGCTTGCGAGAGCTTACTGTAATTAGCATCGCCTATATTTAACATGGGGAGCGAAATCAAATTTTAGTGACAAATTTATTTATTTTTAAAGGATTTTATCAGGAAGGATACATTGAGATTTCTCTCATTTTCAAGTATGTCCTGGGTATTATAAAGTGCTGGCGCAAGTTACCGTCGAATTGAAAAATTTTAACAACTCCCAACAGCTGATGCTAGGTCCAAACTTGGATAACCTGGCCAATCTAGAGATCCTGAGCCTAATAAAAGGAATTTGACACAGTCCATTTACTAAGGGCCCCAATTCCATAGTTAACTCTCACAATGGATGTCGCCAGGTATGTCAGAATCATTGCAATTACCTACTTGCTTGTGCGTTGCCATATTTGGCAAAACCGTGTCTGACATCAGCAGGAGGTAGAAAGGGAACAGGGAATTCCAAGGGAACCTCGTGTCCAAAGGACACGGTGCATTTTGGATGATGTGAGTGATGACGTGTGCCACCTGTGTCACAGGCTCAGCCATGACCCAATCTGCAGGCTTTATTAAGAGCCTCAGTAACATCTGGAGGACCATAGATACTCGAGTATAACGAGACCAGCGTATAACACAATGGGTAGAGATTTATTTTGGAAATGAGAAAAGACTCAAGATTCGAATATAACGAGAGGAGCAAAATTCTAAAAGTATAAATTTTCCAAAAAAAAATACAAAATTCTGTTAAATCTTTACATGCATGGCGGCGGTCAGGCGATCACACTAAGGATTAGATATAAGGTATTTAAAGAGGAGTGAGGGATTTGTGATGATCCAAGTCATATGAGTCTGTAATGAATGTATTTGTATGTCCTGAGGTCGTCACAGCGGTGATCCGAGTCTTAGGGAACAAGGATCACTAATGGACTACAAATATGGAGGCAGCGTCCATACAAAGTACTACAAACATGGCGCCGGCATCTGGAAGTGACAACATGTGAATAGGAAAAGCCCACGGGAGTGATGGGAAAGACACACGTACGTCACTCTAAAGTGCCTCAGGACGGCGGCAGGACTTTTCAGCCTCCACTGTTCGAGCTAGGTGGTGTCAACCCGAGCACCTTTTCGAAGATGTTCCACTGCTTCATAGCTATGCCTGGCAAGTGCCGCCAATACACTGCATACCGGACCACCCCTGAGGGATGGCACCCTGTGGAACAGGGTGTTTATGAGAATGGAGGGTTTTCTAATGTTCAGGGGGCAATCGATTGCACCCACAGAGATCCGTGCACCCTGGAAGGTTTCTGCAATTTATATAATTTGCAAGCACTTCCATTCAATAAACGTACAAATGGTTTGTGATGCCAATATGTGCATCCTGAATCTGTTTTCAACGTTTCCTGGGAGTGCCCATGATTTTTATATCCTAATTCCTCAGTGATGCGTGATTTCCAGGATAGGAGATTCCAAATGGATGGCTAATAGGTGGGTATACGTTTCATTTACCAAATATATCCTAACCGGAAATTATTGGGGAATGTAAAAAATATTAATGTGAGTATTGTACCACTGATTAGGTGATTCAGGAGGCCATAGCTCATGACTCTTTTCAGGAGGATTGATCGACTTGCGCAGAAGGGCTACAATAATGCCCACCAAAAGGCCAGGATTGTCACCGAGAGGACCTTTGGCCTGCTTTTGATACGCTTCAGGTGTCTCGACAGGTCCAGTGGAGCGCTGCAGTATCAGCCAAAGTGGTTCTCATCGTACTAGCATGTGATATGTTGCACAATCTGGCACTGGGACTTTGTTGGAGGCGGAAGTGTCCCAATACTCCACCCTGACAAATCAGAGGATGTAGGCACAGAGGTCCAAGACAGAATCATACAACAGAATTTTTCAGGTAAGTTGCACATGCATATACTGTATCTCCCTTGCTATTGTGTGTTTATCTGCATATTACATATTGGGTTGCCAGATATGCCATGTTTTCCTGGACATAAATACTTCATTAGTGCTGAAGGGCACTGCATGAAAAATGCCACCCTGCGGCATGTCCATATGCTGCAGCAAAGAAATCAGAAAGAAATAACAAGGGACATGCTTTGATTGCCTTCCTGCAGCACATGGATTATACATGTTGGGCTAAATTACAATCTTCGCCCAAAAACACTTGGGCGAAACGTGAATTTTTGCGCCAAGCGTTAAACGTTTGCACGCACAAATCACTGCTGGAATTACAATCCTCGTGCGTTTTTTCATCCGATCAATAACGCGCAAAAACCGGACGCGCACAAATGCTCGCGCAGTACCGTTGTGCGCAGAAATCAGTGTGCGCACTGTTTTTTTCTCACAATTCAGCCAATCAGAATTAAAAACCACAATTATCTCATGTTAAGAAATTGCGCCTGCTAAAGTCAATCTGAGCATATATGCTGCAGCAATAATAAATGCACACACAACTTCTCCATTTTATTGGTTTGGTATGAGTAGAATGTAACTATACTTTGCTGCATTTTTTTATGGGCTAGTGTATTTGGGTTCGGCCAGGTTGTTCAGATTTGCCATTACCAGCTTTTAGGAGTTGCTAAAATTATGCGCGCAAAGGCTATGCGTTAAATCCTGCGCATAGATTGCAATACCATCCGCATACCAGCGCACATTCGCATTTGCGCTCACAAAGTTAAGTATAGGACGCGCGCAGTACAGTACGCTTGCGCAGGTTCACCCGCGGTAGATGATTACACGCCTTTGTTGCGCTGACTATGTGATACGGCATTCGGCGCAAAGGGTTTTACCCAGGGGTCAAGTCCTGGGAAAAAAAGTGAGGGAACTCACCCACGAATTCCACAACCCCTATTACCTGAAGAAAATATATATATATTACGAGTATAGCAGTACGTGGTGAAACCATTTTTATTGGGTTAGCATTACATTTAAAAGACAAGCTTTCAAGAGTGTAAACTGGAAACTATACTGATCAGTGAAAGGTATCACTATGTACAGGTATACTCGTGATTGTGGCAACTGGACTAACGCATTTTATATATATATATATCTCCAGGCACAGACCCCCCCAGAATTATATACACAGCGCTGAATCCCCAGAATAATATGCACAGCACTGAGCCCCCAGAATAATATGCACAGCACTGAGCCCCCAGAATAATATGCACAGCACTGGTTATATGGATATATTTTCCCAGTTCACATGGATATAATTGCCCCCAGCTCATATGGGTATATATTGCCCCCAGCTCTCATGGATAATGCCCCCCCCCGCTATCATGGATAATGCCCCCCAGCTCTCATGGATAATGCCCCAGGTCTCATGGATAATGCCCCCCGCTCTCATGGATATTGCCCCCCAGGTCTCATGGATATTGCCCCCCAGGTCTCATGGATATTGCCCCCCCAGGTCTCATGGATATTGCCCCCAGGTCTCATGGAAATTGCCCCCCACGTGTCATGGATATTGCCTCCAGGTCTCATGGAAATTGCCCCCCAGGTCTCATGCATATTGCCCCCAGGTCTCATGGAAATTGCCCCCAGGTCTCATGGAAATTGCCCTCAGGTCTCATTGATTGTGCCCCCAGGTCTCATGGATATTGCCCCCCACGTGTCATGGATATTGCCCCCAGGTCTCATGGAAATTGCCCCCCAGGTCTCATGCATATTGCCCCCAAGTCTCATGGAAATTGCCCCCAGGTCTCATGGAAATTGCCCCCCAGGTCTCATGGATATTGCCCCCAGGTCTCATGGAAATTGCCCCCCAGGTCTCATGGAAATTGCCCCCCAGGTCTCATGGAAATTGCCACCAGGTCTCATGGATATTGCCCCCCCACGTGTCATGGATAATGTCCACCCAGTGTCATGGATATTGTCCCCAGCTCACCTCTGCTTCTTCTGTGGCTGCTGCCGCTGCCGCCGCCGCACATTGCAGGCGGCCGCGTGCTTCCTGCTTCAATGCCGCTGACAGGAAGTGAAGCCGAGCGGCTCCACTTCTGGTCAGCGGGCCGTTCTAACAGGATGCACGTGGCCGCCGGCAATGTGCGGTGGCGTCGGCGGCGTTCGGGCTCGGGCCACAGCGGGAATGCTGCGTTCCTGCAGCATTCCCGCTGTGGGAGAAGAGCGGGAACGCCGTTCCCGCACGTTCCCGCGCGTTCCCGCTCGACTCGAGCCCTGGTTTTACCCCTCACGTTAATTTTTTTTGCGCCGGCGCAAACGTTTGCACGAAGATTGTAATTTAGCCTGTTGCAGGGAAACGATTTTACATGTGCTCCACCATGCATGAAATAGGTATATGTGTCCAGACCAGGACAACCTACCCAAGCTGACACACATAACCACATAGAGAAATGTTGATTGCAACCACAGGAGAAAACCGTATTGCTTGGCCACATTACTGTACTTTGGAGAAATTTGAAATTCATGACAATACAACCCCATCAAGTTGGGACTGTATATATTGATCAACTGTATGTGTCAGCTCTTTGTTCCCTGATGAGATGTTTAAGTGTATGACATAGATCCAGGGCCGGTGCTAGACTATTTTGTGCCCTAAGCAAGACCAGCTACTTGCACCCCCCCAAAAAAAGAAAGCTCACATGGGTACATTTGCCCCAGGCTCACACATGATATCTGCCCCAGGCTCACACATGGATATCTGCCCCTCCAGCTCCACCTCCGTCTCCCTCCACCTCCTCGTAGCCAGTCCCAATACGTGCTGGCGTCAAGGAGACGGAGCGGTGACGCCGGCACGTATTAGGGCTGGCTGCAGCACGCGGCTGCCCCGCGGCAATTTTTTTTTTCTTTAAGTGGTCGGACCGGCTGCACCGATTGGTGCCAGATCGTGACCTGGCAACGAAGAGGTTAACCCCATACATCACTGGAAAGGTCAGGCTGTGACCTTTCCAGCGATGCTGGCCACAGCCTCCTAGCCCCCGGCGATGGGGAGAGAGGAATACAAAAGGACTCTCCCTCCCCTTCAGGCACTTCCCCTGATCCGGCGGGGGGTGCGCCTCAAACTGACATCATAGCGCCGGGAGGCTATAAAAAATGCAGATCAGGCTTCATGGAAGCCAGATCTGCGCGGGAGTCGCCGGGGAGGTGAGTATCACTGCCAGCTGGGCTCCGGACGTCGAGGACGTTCCATACCGTCCTGCGGTGTTAAAGCCCGCCAAATGCAGGACGGCATGGGACATCCTGCGTCCTTAAGGGGTTAACTAAGTGGTATATTTGTATAACTTTTTATATGTATAGAACAGGGAAATTATTATTTATCAGTACATCTATTAGAGGAGATATAAAATAGATGGAATACCACTCTTGCTATGCAGAGCCTATAAATTGGCTCGGATTTTGATCGCCTTTGAGTAATTATATAGGTTCCCAACTGGCCCTCTTCAATTTAATATAATCTAAAATAATATATCTTTAAAACAAAGCAATCCTGCTAGATGACCAAATGCAAAGCAAAAACCAGAATATATGACTGAATGGCTTCACATGTGTAATGCATTAACTTGATTACATATATAACTTTACCATATGGCAGAGATGAGTGGAAGGCATTAATTCCTTCATTATGCTCAATATTCTATAACTATCACTGAATTTGTAGCAGGAATACGCATTTTTTCTCCTTCGGTCTAATTACATTAATTATTTAGCTCTGCAAGAGGCAACATTGAAATATAAAATTAAGTGATCTTTAAAATTGACACCAAGGAAATAATTAGTATTTGGCAAAAAACAAGAAAAACAATCTTCCATAAGTGTTATGACAAGGTGCCTGTAGTGTAGATTATAGCATAATGTATCTGGATTGGATTTATAAAAACCTAATAGAAAAATAATCTGTTCAGTTAGTGTTCCCTGGTTTGAAATTCACATTCCTTAAATCGTTACATATTTATTTATTTATTTATAAAGGATTTTACCAGGAAGGATACATTGAGATTTCTCTCGTTTTCAAGTATGTCCTGGGTTCAAGAACATTGAAGTGTTACAGTTACAGAAATACAAAGTAATACAATGCAAGATATTAAAAAAAAAACACAAATATACAGATTAACAGAAAATAAATATGTAGGAAATATAGTCACTAGGTTACATGTTTACAGGTGCATTCTGTATTGAGGTATGTTAGTAAGGAGCTCTTGAGTGACTTAAGACTGGGGGAAGATTTGATGGTGTCTGGGAGGTTATTCCATAATTGTGGTGCTCTGTAGGAAAATGAGAACCGAGCCACTGTCTTTTTGTATTGTGGTATTGCCAGTAAGGTGCTGGTCCTGGATCGGAGATTATAGGATGAGGGAGCTGCTGGGGGAAGCAGTCTATTCAGGTAGGGTGGCAGCTTCCCACAAATGCTCTTAAACACCAGGCTGAAAAGCTGAAGGGTGCGTTTTCGTTTCGACTCCAGCGATGGCCAGTTTAGCTCTTTTAACATGTCACAATGGTGGGTCATGTAGTTACATTGTAATGCAAAGCGGCAGAATGAGTTATACAATGTAGTAAGTTTCTGAAGGTGTGTTTGCGGGGCCGCTGCATACACTACATCTCCGTAATCAATAGCCGGCATAAGCATTTGTTGTACAATCTGCTTTCTTACCGCGGGCCTCAGGCAGGATTTGTTTCTGTACAGGGCACCTAGTTTGGGGTAAAGTTTAGATGAAAGTTTTTCAATGTGGGGGCCAAAGGATAGATTAGGGTCCAACCACATACCTAGATATTTGAGAGAAGTGACTGTGGTCAGCGTGCCATTTGATTTTGTCCCAACACATAGATGGGGATTTTGCAATTTGTGTAGTTTAGGTGCTGTTCCAAAGAGCATCGTTACAGTTTTGTCAGTATTTAAAAAAAGTTTGTTGTGTTTGATCCACTTTTCTACCTCTGTGAATTGTTCTTGCAGCACGGCCTCCAGCTGCGGGAGATTTGGTTTGCTGGTATAGATTACAGTGTCGTCTGCGTACATATGTACAGTTGAGGCTTTGCAGACGTTGGGCAGATTATTTATGAATATTGTGAATAGCAGGGGGCCTAGTATTGAGCCTTGGGGAACACCGCAAGTGACATATGATTGAAACCAGGATAGCGTGCGATCACCAATGCCAGAGTTTTTAAGTTTTTCTAACAAGATGCCATGGTCTACCATGTCAAAGGCCTTGGCAAAATCAAGGAAGATGGCTCCAGTTAGGTTTCCTTGTTCCATCCCAGCTTGGATATCATTGCAGACTTTTAAAAGGGCGGTTGTAGTTGAGTGATTTGGACGAAAGCCTGATTGATACGGGGTTAAGTAGTTCCAATATTGCTAATAATCACGTAATTGTGTGTAGACGCATTTTTCCAAGATTTTTGACATTACAGGGAGCAACGATATCGGACGGTAGTTGGATATCAAAGTACTGTCACCACTTTTATGGATAGGTACCACTCTCACAGTCTTTCCGTTTGGGTATGTATCCAGTCGCCAGTGATTCATTTATTAGGGTTGCGACAGGATTTGAAATTGCTGGCGCACTGATTTTCAGCAGCATTGCTGGTATTTGATCAGGTCCAGACTGGTATTTCATTTTTTGCTTACGGAGAAGTTTAGTAATGACACTGAGAGGCACTGGTCTAAAACTGAATTCCTGTCTGATACAGGGACTTTGCACAGTTGGAGGGGCCTGACCTGCATGAGGCCTCTCTGATTGCATGTCATTTCCTAGCTTGGCAATCAAAGTGGTGGCGCAGCCAACAAAATAATCATTAAAGACATTTGCTACATCTAGGGGGTGTTGCAGGGTTTGGTTGTTTACTTTGACAGCAGCCGGCTGGGAGTGGACTGGGCATGCTTGTATGTTACTTATGGTTCTCCAAAAGTTTCTAGGGTTTGATATGTTATTGTTTAGATTTTCATTGAAGTAATGGGCTTTGGCCATTTTTGTTTGTTTTGTGCATTCATTACGGCATTTTCGGTATTCGTAGTGATCGTCCATGGAACCAGTACTCTTGAAGTTTGACCATAGTGAATCTCTAAGCTGGTACATTAGTGTAAGATCAGCTGTAACCCAGGGGAGATGGGTCCCTTTTACTCGCACTTTATGCAGCGGGGCATGGGAATTCCAGATTTACAGGAGCTCAGAATGAAAGTATTCAACTGCACAGTCTAGGTCTGGGATTAGGTTTAGCCTGTACCAAGGGAGCTGTTTGAGATCACTTAGGAAGGATTTAAGAATAAATTTCTTGAAAGACCTGGTGGTTATTACATTTGGGGGAGATTTCAAGGCCTTTATTTTGCACACACAGTACACTAGACAACGGTCACTAAAGCTATTAGCAAGAATGCCTGCCTCCTGTATTCTATCAGAAGATGAGGAGAGAATCCAGTCCAGCAAGGTATGGTTAGGGCTTTTCATATTAATGCGAGTGGGGGAGGAGATTAATTGAATTAGCTGCAAATGTCACTGGGGGCGCTATAGCGCAGTCCTCTAGGGCAATTATGGTGCGGAAACAGTCTCTTTATATAGCTGAGTTTTATTGTGGCACTCCAGCATACAAAACAAAATAAAACAGAAAACAAAGCCTAACTCGTCTGAGTACTGACTAAACAATATAATGCATAACTACCTTGGGAAAATAAACAAAAGTAAAACTTTACCAACCTCAGAGTGTGTGTGTGTGTGTCAATCAATCTCCTTATTTCCTCTCACTGGTTCCTCACACCCAGGAAACATTTAAGGGCTTTTAATTAGCAGGTGTGGAGACCTTGCAGCTAGGGTTCCCACCCGTAGGGTTTTGACCCGTACTGTCCGGGTTTCAAGTCATGTGTATGGGTTTCAGATTCCCTGCCACCTGGACACATGACTCGGCTGGGACACATGACTGTCTGCCTCCCACGTGTTTGCCGCAATCCTCTGGACCGAGCGAGCGGCTATTAGCAGCTGCACAGTGGGAGGGGTTTGTGCTGCCCCTTCATTAATTACTCGCGCTGCCTGTGTGCGAGAAGGAAGCTCCACCCGGTGAGTGTAGCTGTGGGCCAGTTCTCCCCTCCTCTTCTACCTGGCTGTGCAGCGTCCCAGTGTCTCTGTCCCCTCCGTGGTGCCCCCCCATCCCAGCAGCAGCAGCTCCTCTCTTGATATACAGACATAGAGCTTGTAAAGGGAGGCTAGCTGTTGTTTATGTGTAAATACCAGTCTGCCAGCCATATTACCAGTCTGCCATGCACAATACCAGTCTGTCAGCCATATTACCAGTCTGCCATGCACAATACCAGTCTGTCAGCCATATTACTAGTCTGCCATGCCCAATACCAGTCTGCCAGCCATATTTCCAGTCTGCCATGCACAATACCAGTCTGCCAGCCTTATTACCAGTCTGCCAGGCACAATACCAGTCTGCCAGGCATAATACCAGTGTGCCCGCCATATTACCAGTCTGCCATGCATAATACCAGTGTGCCCGCCATATTACCAGTCTGCCATGCACAATACCAGTCTGCCAGCCATATTACCAGTCTGCCATGCACAATACCAGTCTGTCAGCCATATTACCAGTCTTCCATGCCCAATACCAGTCTGCCAGCCATAGTTCCAGTCTGCCATGCACAATACCAGCCTGCCAGCCTTATTACCAGTCTGCCATGCACAAGAAGTCTGCCAGCAATATTACCAGTCTGCCAGCCATATTACCAGTCTGCCATGCACAATACCAGTCTGCTAGCCATATTACTAGTCTGCCATGCTCAATACCAGTGAGCCAGCCATATTACCAGTCTTCCATGCTTAATACCAGTGTGCCAGTCATTTTACCAGTCTGCCATGCATAATACCAGTGTGTCATACATAATACCAGTGTGCGTAAATACCAGCCTGACATGCCATGCATACCACATGTCATTATATATATGTGTAGTGCTGTTTAAGGATTGTGTTTGCTGCATTTACTTGTTGTGGCCACCAGAGGGAGACAGGGGCAATATGGACTATGCTGGACACAAATGGAACTACAATTTCCATCGTGCTTTGCGGTGGAGACAGGAAGTGGGTGGGAGAGAGAGGAAGGACATCCGCACCCTCGTGCAGAGGAGAGGCAGAGTGAGCCGAGCAGCGAAAGGTGGAAGACGCACGTGAGACTGCCAAGGATCGTGACCAGGCCGGAGAGCAGGCGCTGCCTTGCGGGTGCTGGAGATCGGGACAGTGACTTTGCAGAGACCTACCTACGCACTGCCGAGAGGTTTGCACAGAAATTTAGTTCCGGTTGGACCCCGAGTAAGGAGACCGCGATGATCCATTGGGATTGCAGGCGGTAGGCCGTAGTTTCGCATTGTGGGCATCGGACTAGCAAGAGAGCTGATCCGGTGGCACAGAGTCCCAGTGGTAAAGCGGAGAGACATCCTTGATCAGGCAGCGGGACAGATTGTCTAACGGATGGGTGAGAGGGCTTCCAGGCCGCAAATTCCAAGTATAACAAAGCACGTTGCATTATTGTCCAAATCTACAGGGCCCCAACGTGACTAGTCGAAGATTTCATTCACTGGCCAGTTGAATACAGTACCCGGGTACCCGAGATCATACACACACACACCTTTTTGAGACATTACTTTTACGGGACTTACACTCCAGAACTGAAGGGGTAAAACTTTTCTTTTACCGCCGTGTGTTTTTCCCGCATTACGAAATCCTGTCATTCATATACCGTATCTACATTATATATGCCGCTTTATTGGGATCAGTAAAGTATATAATCTATAAAATCCACAACAGTGCTGGTGTATATTTATTCCCTACTGCGGTGAGACTAACCCGAGGTTAATTCAGCGTCTCCTCTGGGGGTGAGCGCTACATATGCATAAAGTAAACATACGCATAATGTATACGCTACAAAAAAAATGGCCACCCAAGCCCAACTCTAGAATGTTCGGGTTTGGCTTGAAGAAAAGGTGGCAACCCTACTTGCAGCACAGGAGAACAATTTAAAACAAGTATTTTCCACCTGGGTTTAAACAGCCAAGTCCTCTCCTACAAACATAGGGGGAATGTACACACCATCGCACACAATTCCCCTCACCTAATCACACAATGTAAAGCAATAAAAACTATCTAATGCAATTCAATAATCTGCGTGTCCAGATTAGATGGCAAAATATTATGTACAAATCATATTCCATATTTATCTGTACTAAAAATCCATCTGAGTCTGTCATGATTTCACAGTATTGTAAGGCTTTTTACTTTAAGGTATCAAAGCTTACTACAAATTATTAAATTATCAGCACCATGACAATACATTAGTATTTAAAGGGGACACTTTGGGCCACATTACATTCCCCACGCTAAAACGGGGGCACTAGGGAGAAAAAACTGCTCCCGCGGTTTTCTCCCTACCGCCCCCGTTTTAACGTGGGATTACAATGCAGGAGCTTAAAAAGCTGCCTGCATTGTTACCGTGCGATACGCCCCTGGATGCTCGCAGCAGCGCCGCCGCGAGCATCCACTCGATGGAATCCATGGGACTCCATTGAGCCAGACGCCAGCGGTCACATGACCTGCCAGATCTCGCCTCGCCGTCGGCATAGTGATCCACAGGGGGAGACTGAGGAACTTTTTCCCCCAGTCTCTCCCTGCTCCCGCTGGATGGAGGAGGCAGACAGAGCCGCGGTCCTCGCCACTGGACAGGAGGTGAGTATACGATTGTTTTTTAATCTTTTTGGATGGTGTTAAGGGATTCTACAGAAACAGAATCTGTTAACACAAAGTCCTGGCTGTGGCTAACTTTTTGTTAACTGCGGCCAGACGTTAATCAGCGCTAGTAGATTGTAATACTAACGCTGATTAACACTTTGCGCTTCCCATGTTAAGTATAGACAGCGAGAAGTACAGTAACCTCGCACTAAAAAGTGCAAGGTACCAAATGCAAACAGGTTACTTACCCGTTAGCCTTTGGATTGTAATATGCGGTAGCCACCGCAGCTAATGTTAATGCTCACGCAAGTGAGCATTAACATTCGCACCTAGATTGTAATGTGGCCCTTTACGTAGCCTAACCAGTGGTCAGGATGTGAGGAGTGCCCCTCTACTGACGTATTGGGTGAAAATTCTGTGTGAATTGGAGTTTCCTTCACCCCCACCCAGCGTCACCGGGAGCCAAGATTTTGAATTTTCTCGCTGCTGGTCACCAAATCAGTCACTAGTGATAGCAGCTTGCAGAGATGGGAGGTTAATTTTTTCTTTTTATTTTGAACAGGTGTACTAATATGCTATCAGGTTTTCTCACCAAACTGACACAGGTGCTCTGTGATGTTCTTCAAGGGTCTCCTCTCTTTTCATTGTGTGTTCTTAAATTCATCAATATACTATGCCTCTGTTCTCCATTATTCCTCCCACTTTGGACAGCTGTTTTGATACAGGACACTGTTTTCCCTCTGTTACTTATGTAGCGCTGTTTAAAGATTGTGTTTGCTGCATTTACTTATTGTGGCCACCAGGGGGAGACAGAGGCAATATGAACTATGTTGGACATAAACGGAACTACAATTTCCATCATGCTTTGCGGGAGTACAGGAAGTGGATGGGAGGAGGAGGAAGGAGATCAGCAGCCTCGTGCGGAGGAGAGGCAGAGTGAGCCGAGCGGCGTAAGGTGGAGGACGCACGTGAGACTGCCAGGGATCGTGACCAGGCCGGAGTGCAGGCGCTGCTTCGCTGGTGCTGGAGATCGGGACAGTGACCTTGCAGAGACCTGCCTACGTACCGCTGAGAGGTTGGAGTAGCGATCTAGTTCCGGCTGGACCCTGAGTTAGGAGACCGCGATGATCCATTGGGAGTACAGGCGGTAGACCGTTGTTCGCAGTGTGGAGATCAGACAAGCAAGGAGCGGATCCGGTGGCAGAGTCCCAATGCATAAGCGGAGAGACATCCTTGGTCGGGCGCTGAACAGATTACCTATCGGTTGGGTGAGAGGCCTCCCAGGCCGCAGTTCCAAATCTAAGAACCGCACGCTGCATTATTGTTTAAATCTACAGGGCCCCAACGTGACTAGTCGAAGATTTGTTTGTTTCATTCACTGGCCAGTTGAATACAGTACCCGGGTACCCGAGACAATACACATACACCTTTTTGAGACATTACATTCACGGGACTTACACTCCAGAGCTAAAGGGGTTAAACATTTCTTTTGCCGCCGCATGTTTTTCCCGCATTACGAAATCCTGTCATTCAAATACCATATCTACATTATATATGCTTCTTTATTGGGATCAGTAAAGAATATAATCTATAAAAATACACAACAGTGCTGGTGTATTTTTATTCCCTAGCGCGGTGAAACTAACCCGAGGTTCATTCAGCGGCTCCTCCGGGAGTGGGCACTACACTTATAACAACTCCTGCCTGCATCATTCTAAGTACGGCTATTCTGACAGGTCTATTCACTAAAAGGTGAAGCTCTGGAGAATTGGCAGGAGAAGAGAATAATCTAGACCAAATAGCCAATTTGGAAAGTGAGCTAAATGGGAGAATTTTTCTGGTTCGACTATTTTGACCTAGATTTTTCACTTCTCATGTCAGTTCTCCCGAGTTTCACCTTTATTGAATAGACATGTGAGTCTTACTCTTGTGACATGACTAATGAAGCGCTTTGACAATATCAAATGCCTAGGCCAATTTCTACCCACTAGTGCTGTTTCACTACCCTGTTGTGGTTCCTACTTCAAGCCTCCAAGAGCGTGTCCTCTTGTCTTACTTCTGGTTTAGTACTCATGACCCAGTTTTGCCCTGATTACCCTGCTGTTTTGTCCCTGACCTTGACTTTGACTCATTCTCTTGCTTAATCCTTTTTGTAGTTATGTATATGTAGGTAATTACATGGACTGGCATTACATGTATTTGTCTATTTGGCTTAGGTTCTGTATGCTGGGGATATATAATTCTTGACATTGTATTGCTAACTTCTTCACCAATAAGATCACTAAACTTACAGGGTTATTCAGAGAGAGGCGAAAACCAGGAGAATGACTGGAGAAGTGAAAATTCTAGGCCAGAATAGCCGATTTGGAAAGTGAGATAAATTTTTCTGGTTTGGCTATTTTGACCTAGAATTTTCACTTCTCCAGTCATTCTCCTGGTTTTCACCTCTCTCTGAATAGACCCTTTTGTGTCAAGGATATATGATGAACCGGCTTTGGAGGATAGTAGTCCTGTTCAAAACAACCACTGACAAGGAGGCTAGGATATATATATTGTGATAAAGTACACGGTATGGTCTGTGACGGGGTGTATATTCCCTCTAAACTGTATGGGGAGGGATATGATATTTAGCTCCAGGGGGAGCGTTTGTAATATATATGGAAGCCCAAGAGGTTCTTTTACTCTCCACACACTGTTCAGCTGGAAGTAATTTAGTAGCAGTGAAAATAAATCACTGCCTGCTTTTTCACTCTGAGGGAGGTGCCCGTGGTGGAGAGGAGCAAAGTGTTTTGGTTCCTGGCTGAAGATTGATTGCTACCATAACAGTTCTAAGGTTGGTGAAACCTATGTTTTGTTAATTTAGAAAAGAAGCCCTGATAGTAAGGGACCTTTAAGTGAGTCAGTGCTCAACGGAGCTAGAGTTTCTTTTTTAGGGATGTGTTTGTTTTGTTTTTGAATGCTGACACTGCTGTCTGCTAAACAGCAGTTAATTCAATAAAGGACTTGTTTATGAAATCCCAAGAGGACCGTGCTTTCTTAAGGATATAACACCCAAGGCGGGTACAAGGATTACAATATGGTGTTTGGATGCGGGCAGAAAGCACATAAATGGTCTGTGGGTATGTGAAGCTCCTGCTAATCTGCATATGGAAGATATTTTTTTCTTTTTCTGTGACCTGCTGACTTTTTTGGCTCTGCTCTCTTTTTTGGCTCTGCATTGTTATTACTTGCCTTTTGGAATAAGGATGGAGAACCTAATGAAAGCTCTGGTGCAGGCGACCGCCGTGCAGCAGGAGACAAATCGCTAGTGGCTGCACAGGTTGAAAACCTAAGGGACGCTCAGCAGGAAGACCGGGCTATCCTTGCCAATGTTTTGCAAAGACTGATATCGCCACCTGAAGGGAGCCCTCCTGTGGACCGAGCTGTCCGTATCCGCGCAACCGACTTTCTGCATAAAATGTCAGAGGCGGATGATACAGAGGCTTACCTCACAACTTTTGAGAGGGTCGCTGCCCTGGAAAAATGGCTGTTTGATCAGTGGGCTGGGCTGCTGGCTCCATGCCTAAGTGGGGAATCCCAGAGGGCCTATGAAGCTTTGCCCTATGACCAGGCCCAGGACTATACACAGCTAAAGGATGAGATCCTGACTCGTATAGGCATAACTCCCGGGCTTAGGGCCCAAAGGTTCCACAACTGGACTTATGATATGGGGAAACCTACACGCACCCAGATGTACGAGTTGCTGAGGCTTGCTCAGAAATGGCTGAAACCTGAGGTCAACCGAGCTGCTGTAATTGTGGAAATGGTCGTCATGGATCGCTTTCTCCGTCATTTCCCGACAGGACTGCGGCAATGGGTTAGCCAAGGGGACCCAAAGGATCCAGAAGCGATGATGTGCTTGGTTGAAAGGTACTTGACCACTAAGGAGCTACACGGTATCGATCCTCAGCCTAAAACCAAATCCCCTAACCACCGGACAGGTGGAAAAACTGGAAACAAAGGACAGAACCCTGTACCCAGCATGGGACAATGGGACTACAATGCTGGAAGGTACCCAAAACCCCCGCCTCAGCCACGGGATCGGACTGAGAAACCAGTAGTCTGCTTCAGATGTCACGAACTAGGATATTTTGCCCGAGACTGCCCAGGAGGCGAAGAGCCCATGCAGTGCGATGTAGGTGCAAGGGCTCCACAAAGGACTGTGTTAACTTGCTCAAAAATGTGTGTGGTGACTAGTGCTGTTGATATGACACATCTAAGACTGATAAGTGTGGAAGGAAAGCATGTGCAAGCGCTGCTCGATTCTGGGAGCGAAGTTACTTTGATAAAAGAGGTTCTGCTTCAGCCAGAACACTTAGATGCCAAGCAAATGCTTGATATTGTATGTATACATGGTGACACCTACTCATACCCCACAGCGGAAGTTGAGTTTGCCACTGATGTTGGACGGGTCAAATACCATGTAGGGGTGGTGCCCCTGTTGCCCTATAATGTGGTATTAGGCAGGGACTTTCCCCATTTCCGTTACATGTGGGATAACTCCTCGGGCCCTCAGGAAGTGACCTCTGAAGAGGTACAGGAGCTGGATAGATGTAAAATGTTTCCTTTCAGTGATATTGACTGGGAACCAGGTAGAGAACAAGAGGCACCCCTCGCGTGCCTGGGTAATGAAGTAGCACCACCCCAGAATGAGGCTCCTGTAGAACAGTTGAATTTCCAGGATCTGGGAGTCCACTGTGGAAACTTTAGAGCTGCCCAATGGGAGGATGCAACCCTGAAAGCGGCAAGAGAAAATGTGCAAGTAATGGAGGGTAAAGTCGTAGACCCAGACAAGCCTCTAGGCTTTCCTTATTTTAAAGTGGAAAACAACTTGTTATATCGAGTAGACAAAAAAGGGGAAGAGGAGGTGGAGCAGCTGCTGGTTCCACAGTCACATAGAAACACTGTTTTGGAGCTAGCCCATAGCCATGTGTTAGGAGGGCACCTGGGGACCGATAAAACCAGAGAGAGAGTTCTGGCCTGGTTCTATTGGCCTGGTATATTCTCGGCCATAGAGCGGTTTTGCAAATCCTGCCCAGAATGTCAACTAAAGGCCCCACATAAAGGCTTCCGCATTCCACTGGTACCCCTTCCTGTCATAGAGGTTCCTTTTGAACGGATCGCAATGGACCTAGTAGGGCCTCTGCTTAAGTCCGCTAGGGGACATCAATACATTTTAGTTGTTGTTGACTATGCAACCCGGTACCCCCGAGGCAGTGCCGCTACGGAATGCCAACTCTAAGATTATAGCAAGGGAGTTAATAATGATGTTTAGCAGGATGGGTATACCAAAAGAGATCCTCACAGACCAGGGTATCCCATTCATGTCCAAACTTATGAGTGAGTTATGTAAAGTACTTAACATTACTCAGCTAAAAACTTCGGTGTACCATCCTCAGACGGACTGGTGGAGAGGTTTAACAAAACACTAAAGGCTATGTTGCATAAGGTGATAGATAAAGACGGGAAGAACTGGGATCATCTATTACCATACCTTATGTTTTCCATTAGGGAAGTCCCACAGTCTTCCACTGGGTTTTCACCATTTGAATTATTGTACGGCCGGCATCCCAGGGGCATTTTAGATGTTGCCAAGGAAACATGGGAACAAGAGCATACCCCCCACCGACGTATAATAGAACATGTAGTTCAGATGCAAGAACGGATGGAGGCTGTATTGCCCATAGTTAAAGAAAATATGGAAAAAGCTCAGAAAGCCCAACAAGCCAGTTACAACAGGAACGCAAGGCTGCGAGTATTCAATCCAGGAGATCGGGTTCTGATCCTTATCCCCACGGTTGAAAGCAAATTCCTAGCCAGCTGGCAAGGCCCATATGAAATCACTGAGAGGGTCAGTGACGTAAACTATAAAGTGAGACAGCCGGGTAGACGTAAGGCAGAACAGATCTACCATATAAACCTAATGAAGCCATGGGTAGAATGGGAGGTCCTCATGGTGACCAAAGGCAAACCTACGCACGTTGCCCATGGGAATGATACAGAGGTCTATATCGCTGAAACTCTTGCTTCCCATCAGAAACAAGAAGTTAAAGATTTTGTATCCAAAAACAGAGGTGTTTTCCCCAGTACCAGGGAAAACTCACATCATCAAGCATGATGTCATTACGGAACCTGGAAAGAAAGTTAATCTGAAGCCCTACAGGATACCCGAGGCTAGACGGGAAGCAGTCAGTGCAGAGGTAAAAAAGATGCTTAAGTTAGGGGTCATCGAAGTGTCACAAAGCGAGTGGAATAACCCGATCGTGTTAGTGCCTAAACCAAATGGGGAAATACGGTTCTGTAACGATTTCCGTAAGTTGAACGACATTTCTAAGTTTGATGCTTACCCCATGCCTCGGGTGGATGAACTGATAGAAAGATTGGGTAAAGCCCGATATCTTGGTACACTGGACTTGACCAAAGGATATTGGCAGGTGCCCCTGACCATGAGAGCCAAGGAAAAGACGGCTTTTTCTACCCCTGAGGGGTTATACCAGTATAAGGTGTTACCATTCGGGCTGCATGGTGCCCCAGCCACCTTTCAGCGCATGATGGATAAGATACTCCAACCCCATAGAGAGTATGCAGCTGCCTATCTGGATGATGTGGTAATTTACAGTGCAGACTGGGAAACACATCTGTTGAAGCTTCAGGCAGTACTGGATAGTATACGGACTGCTGGTTTAACAGCTAACCCCGCTAAGTGCTCTTTAGGCCTAGAGGAGGCTAAATATCTGGGGTACACCATCGGGCGGGGGCTCCTTAAGCCACAACAGAGCAAGGTAGCAGCCATCTCTGGTTGGCCACGTCCGGTAACAAAAAAACAAGTCAGGGCATTCCTCGGCTTAACGGGATATTATCGCAGGTTTATCCCTGACTTTGCTACTATTGCTAACCCCCTGGTTGAGCTCACCAAAGGTAAAAGCCCAGTTATGGTTAAATGGTCCCCAGAAGCAGAGTGTGCCTTTCTGATCCTGAAAGAAGCTCTGTGTGCTGATCCTGTGTTGGTGGCTCCGGATTTCACCAAATCGTTTGTAGTACAGACCGATGCGTCTGATGTAGGCCTGGGTGCAGTGCTTTCTCAGGTACATGGGGGAGAGGAACATCCAGTCATGTACCTGAGCCGCAAACTAAACCCCCATGAACAGAGATACTCCGTGGTGGAGAAGGAGTGCCTGGCTATTAAATGGGCTTTGGAATCCTTGAGGTATTATCTGCTAGGGCGGCGGTTTACACTGGTTACTGATCACGCACCCTTAACGTGGATGAGGCAGAATAAAGAAAAAAAATGCCAGGGTGACTAGATGGTTCCTGAGTCTCCAGCCATACCAGTTCACTATGGCCCACAGGGCTGGTACTGCCCAGGGTAATGCGGATGGCCTCTCCCGTGTTCACTGTTTATGGTCCGAGGCCGCTCACCCCGATGGGCCTGAGCTGGGGGGAGGGATATGTGATAAAGTACACGGTATGGTCTGTGACGGGGTGTATATTCCCTCTAAACTTTATAGGGAGGGATATGATATTTAGCTCCGGGGGAGCGTTTGTAATATATATGGAAGCCCAAGATGTTCTTTTACTCTCCACACACTGTTCAGCTGGAAGTAATTTAGTAGCAGTGAAAAGGAAATCACTGCCTGCTTTTTCACTCTGAGGGAGGTGCCCGTGGTGGAGAGGAGCAAAGTGTTTTGGTTCCTGGCTGAAGTTTGATTGCTACCATAACAGTTCTAAGGTTGGTGAAACCTATTTTCTTTTAGTTTAGAAAAGAAGCCCTGATAGTAAGGGACCTTTTAAGTGAGTCAGTGCTCAAAGGAGCTAGAGTTTGTTTTTTAGGGATGTGTTTGTTTTGTTTTTGAATGCTGACACTGCTGTCTGCTAAACAGCAGTTAATTCAATAAAGGACTTGTTTATGAAATCCCAAGAGGACCGTGCTTTAAGGATATAACACCCAAGGCGGGTACAAGGATTACTATAATATATATATATATATTATATATATATATATATATAATTATGTCGGCCGTGTAACGTTAGTCCAATAAAAAAAAGGTATCACTACAGACTGCTATACTCGTGAAAAATTATATATATATATATATTACAGCGCTCCGAGTACAGTGGATGTGGGGTCAGGTTTTAGTTCTTCAGAGCCCTTTTTGTGAGTTAGGCAATATGTAATCGGAATGTAAAAGGAATGAGTATGCTGGTACAGTTGCAAGAAAAAGTATGTGAACCCTTTGGGATTACATGGAGTTTTGCATGAATTGTCATAAAATGTGCTCTGATCTTCATCTAAGTCACAACAATTTGAAAAACACAGTCTGCTTAAAATAATACAACACAAATATTATGTTTTCATGTGTTTATTGAACATAACATGTAAACATTCACAGTGCAGGGTGGAAAACGTATGTGAACCCCCTAGCCTAATGACTTCTCCAAGAGCTAATTGGAGCCAGGAGTGAGCCAACCTTGAGTCCAATCAGTGTGATATTATTGGATGTGTTGCTGAAAGCTGTCCTGCCCTTTAAAAACACACACCAGTTTTGGGTTTACTGGTTTCAAGAAGCACTGCCTGATGTGAACCATGCCTCGCAGAAAAGAGCTCTCAGAAGACCTACGATCAAGAATTGTTGACTTGCATGAAGCTGGAAAGGGTTACAAAAGTGTCTCCAAAAGCCTTGATGTTCATGTGTCCACGGTAAGACAGACTGTCTACAAATGGAGAAAGTTCAGCACTGTTGCTACTCTCCCTAGGCTTGGTCGTCCTGTAAAGATGACTGCAAGAGCACAGCGCAGAATGCTTAATGAGGTAAAGAAGAATCCTAGAGTGTCAGCTAAAGACTTACAGAAATCTCTGGCACATGCTATCATTTTTGTTGACACATCTACAATAAGGAAAACATTAAACAAGAATGGAGTACATGGGAGGACACCACGGAGGAAGCCATTGCTGTCCAAAAAGAATATTGCAGCACGTTTGAAGTTTACAAAAGAGCACCTGGATGTTCCACATCACTACTGGCAAAATATTCTGTGGACAGATGAAACCAAAATTGAGTTGTTTGGAAAAAAACACAACACTATGTGTGGAGAAAAAAAGGCACAGCACACCAACATCAAAACCTCCTCCCCACTGTAAAACATGGTGGAGGGAGCATCATGGTTTGGGGCTGCTTTGCTGCCTCAGGGCCTGGATGGATTGTTGTCATTGATGGAAAAATTAATTCCAGAGTTTATAAAGACATTTTGCAGGAAAACGTAAGACCATCTGTCCGCCAACTGAAGCTCCGCAAAGGATGGGTGATGCAACAGGACGATGACCCAAAGCATACAAGTAATTCAACAAAAGAATGGCTTCAACAAAATACGCTTCTGGAGTGGCCCAGTCAGAGTCCTGACCTCAACCCGATTGAAATGATGTGGCATGACCTTAAGAGAGCGATTCACACCAGACATCCCAAGAATATTGCTACACTGAAACAGTTTTGTGAAGAGGAGTGGTCCAAAATTACTCCAGATCGTTGTGCAGGTCTGATCTGCAACTACAGGAAACGTTTGGTTGAGGTTATTAAGGAACAGTAGAACATGCAGTACAATACAACCTTTAAATGGTCAAGCTCTTTTGATGAACAACAAAGCGATCTTCATAGAAGTACATAAGGCTACAATAAAAGCATACAAAAGAAAAATCATAGCATAACACTGCCAATTATTTAATCGAAATAAAAACACACAAAGGAGCCATTCACAAAATTAGTGGAACACAGTAGATAAAAATGTGCATATGCGCATTTTAACCATTTTGTCCAAATAGTCACCACAGCCGGTGGTTGAGGTTATTGCTGCCAAAGGAGGGTCAACCAGTTATTAAATCCAAAGGTTCATACTTTTTCCACCCTGCACTGTGAATGTTTACATGTTCTGTTCAATAAAAACATGAAAACATATAATGTTTGTGTTGTATTATTTTAAGCAGACTGTGTTTTTCAAATTGTTGTGACTTAGATGAAGATCAGAGCACATTTTATGACCAATTCATGCAAAACTCCACGTAATCCCAAAGGGTTCACATACTTTGTCTTGCAACTGTATATCTTTACTGATCTCTGGATACAGCTGATGGGCGAGAAGATAGGTGGTATACAGCACTGCCGACTTGAGCGGCAGTCACGGAAGAGAGAGAAACCAGCAAGAAAAAAAAATAGCAATTGGTCGAGAGGCAGGCAGCGTTCAGGCAAAGTCGTTGATACGGGTAAAGGGTTGGTAACGGAAATCAATTCAGGTATACGAAGGGTAGTAACTCTAGATTGTGGATACAATAAACTAGCAATTACTTACTCTCTGTCGGCTTCTTTTATGGAGGATTGATTGGTTGCAGGTGCCGGCATTCTCCGAGGAGTATGGAATTACTTCCGGGTTCGCATCATCTGGGTGCAATGCCATTCCTTGTAGTGTATGCCGGGAGTACCGTGTCTGTGCGTGATTCATTGCGGCATCATACTGGGGGAGAGGACTCCCATCCGAGCCCTCGGTATCAGAGGCGGGATGTAGCGCCGTGCCGCGACGGTATGTGCCAGATTCCAGGGACTCCGGGACCGAGGTACATGACACTTAGACTAGACGTTTCTTCACTACCCTCCTTTAGCCATTCTACCCCATTGACTCCCTCACTCCCTGCCCCCTCCTCTACTATGTCTTCCTTTTCTCCTGTCTCGGAGGAGGATGTCTCAGAAGTTCCCGTGTCCTCCTGTCCAACAACCTGTCCACTTGATCCCATCCCCTCACACCTTACTCGGTCTGTCCTACCAGTCATTGTTGCTACTTTGACATATTTTCAACCTCTCCCTCTCCTCCCTTTTCCTGGTGTTTTCCCCTTTGCTTTCAAGCATGCTCTGATCACCCCCAGGGCTGGCCCAACCATGGTGCAGAGTGGAGCAACGGCACCAGGTGGCAGAAATTCGGGGGCGGCAAATTTCAGCCACCGGTGCCGCTGCACTAATTTTTTTTTCACCAATGGCATCTACTTTTGTGGCGCCGCTGAACAGTAAATGGCACCCAGCAGCCTGACGAGAATCCGCCCACACGCACCGTAATCCTGCACTTCCATTTCCTGGCCAGCCGGGTCTAGAATGGAAGCGCGGGATTACTGTAGTGCACGTGTGGGTGAATCCTCCAACTTCTCTCCTCTCGCCGGGTCTGACTGGGTATGTGAAACTGGGCTCTGCTGGGTATGTGAAACTGGGCTCTGCTGGGTATGTGAAACTGGGCTCTGCTGGGTATGTGAAACTGGGCTCTGCTGGGTATGTGAAACTGGGCTCAGTTATACACACCTCACATTACTGTATCACAGAGCGCCACAGCAATAAAATTCTAATTTACGGTCTGTATGAGTGTTTGAATTTTATTGCTGTAGCGCACTGTGATACGCTCATACACACTTTTTTTTTTTTTTTTGGGGGAGGGCAGCATTTCATCCTTCGCTCCAGGCAGCACAATGTCTTGGGCCAGCCCTGATCACCGCCATTCTAAAAAAGCCATCTCTTGATCCCACCTCCCTCTCAAAGTACTGTCCCATCTCTCTGCTCCCCTTTACCTCCAAAATCCTAGAATGTTTGCTCTATAACCAGTACACCAATTTATTTGCTAACTTTCTACTCGATCCACACCTGTCCAGCTTTCGCTCTCAGCACTCTACTGAGGCGCGTTGCTTCTGGGTGCTCTTGGACTCCAATCTATCCTTTACTCTTCACATTCAGTCTCTAACCAAATCTTGCTACTTCCACCTAATTAACATTGCACGCAGCCGTCCCTTTCTTAATCCAGTGTCACGTACTGGTACCGGGGTGGCACCAGTGTATGAGGGGATGGTTGAGTCCAAGTTGCAGTATACTGCACAGACACAGGAATGGGCGGAGGTGGATGGAGAAAAAGACTGACCAGATTGCTGATGAAGTGATTCCCAGGAGATGGTCCGTTGCTCCACACAAAAATAGAAAAAACATGGGATTTTATTTTATGCATTGTGTACTACTATTGCCCTTGAAAAAGTCTATTTTGATAGACGAAACGCGTTGGGCCTTTTATCTACTGATATTTTTTTGGATTAAAGTTTTATCAACTACTTACCCATCATTTCGTTTGTTGGAGATTCCAGTGCCCTATTGGTTTATTTATTAGACCTAACGGGGATTTCTTCAGACGCTGAAGTTCCCATGTTTTTTCTATTCTCTCTTATCTTCCGCCTTGACTATTGCAACCTCCTTCTCTCTGGCCTTAAGAGATCCCAGATTATCCCTCTGCAGTCTGTTATGAATGCCTATGCCAAGCTCCTACACCTCACCTCACACACCTCGCCCCTCTGTCAATCTCTACACTGGCTCCCTGCTTCCTTTAGAATCCATTTCAAAATACTGGTGCGCACTTAAAAAGCTCTCCATAACCATGCCCCTGCCTACATCTCCTCCCTTATTACCAGGTACATCTCATCATGACCACTTTGCTCTGCCAATGATCTGATGCTATCAGTTCATCGTACATGCATCCCCAACTCTCGCCTTTAGGACTTCGCCCATGCCGCCCCCTTTTTATAGAAATCTCTCCCCTGCAACTTCAGACTCTCCCAGTCTCTCCATTCCTTCAAGAAGTCTCTTAAAACACATCGGCTCACTCCATGATCTTCCCACTGTCATTTCCGGCTCCTCTTCCCATTCAGCCCTCCTGCAACCCACTACTCCATCTACCCTATTCACCCTCACCTATTGGGTCACCCCTCTCCCTTAGGTTTTAAGCTCTTGAGCAGGGTCCTCCCTCCTTCTGTTCCGCGTGTGTAACATGTATGTATATTTGTTATTATGTCTCTCTCCCATTGTACAGCGCCAAGGAATTTATTGGCACTTTATAAATACTTGTAGCTGTAACTGTAACTGTATTATTGAAAAGTCTCTAAACCTGTAACAGCAAAGTTCAGCCATTCTAAAAGAAAACAAGGTGAGCACGCTTCCATGTATTTATTTGTACTTACACATTGTACCTATAAGATATGCAGTCATCGATTTCATGATGGTGAGCATGTATTCAAATCTCAACACCCATTGACAGTTTGCCGGTAAATAGGGAGAGACAGGCTCTAAAAACTGATAGGTAACCCTTCCTATGTTCTTCCTATACAAAGTATATGTAATTTCCTGTGGACTCTAGGAGTCCATGAGTGATGGAAAGCTGTTGAGTGTTAGCAACTCTCAATATGTCAAGAAGCTAATGTAGTAAATCAACTCATAATGGATCCAGAAATAGGAATGTTTAATGGCTTGCATTGCATCTTTCCTTTAGCATTTCCCGATTTTCTGCTTAGCTGGAATATTACCCATGGAATCTGGATGGAGTTTATTTCCTGCCAAGGTGGCTATAAAATCCGATGCTATCCTGAGGACTAAGATGTCTAAGGATGTTTGTAATATACTAGGGGCAGACCATCTGCACCAATGTGCATTACCTTCTTCTTTTTCAAAGAATGCGAGCCAATAATCTGCTTCTTTGGTTAACGTGCTCATAAAACCTTTGGTATCGAAGTATAATTCTGAGCACTTTGTGGTTATATAAGGATGTTTCCATCTCTGTGAGCTTGTATGAGACAAGTATAGCTTTCTTTTCTACTTTTTGTCTGAACAATTTTTATTTAAGAATTTTTTTGTGGGATACAAAATAAATGTGAGAAAGGGGAAAATACATAGTGGAAAACTTTATATAGACAAATATATCTATATAAAGATACATATCCAGAGTCAAGGAAAACATAGCTCTGCAAATCATGGTACATAGGTAATATAAGAATTGTGGCAGCAAAAAAAAGGAAAAATTCAATACAGTTGAGCGTTACGTAAGGAAAGACAGTAGAAAAAAGAGAGGAGGAGGGAAGAGGCACAATTGAGAAAGGTCAGAGTTGAAATCATATAAAAACATCCATATGAAATCTGGTTGAAAGAAAAAGGAAGGTAGAAGAACAAAAAAATAGAACCCAAAGGGATTGATGGAGTAGGACATGAGGGGGAAGGGAGAAGGCACCCTATCACCCTCCCACCTCAAAGGGGAAGCCCAAACAAATTATGAGGCCGTGTGTCGCATGTGCATAGAAGAAAGGTAGCAGTCCCAGTTGAGCCAAGTGTTAATATGGTCCTGTGTCTTGTCTTCTACAGAGGCGATAAGCAATTCCTGTTTACGGAGGTTTTCTACACTATAAATAAACTTTTTTTAGTGGGAACTGAAGTCACCTTCCAATGTAAAGGTGTTACATCCTCAGCCCCTGCTGTGCTTGCTGGGGGGTCTGGGCATGGTTCGTTGCCACAGGCTGTTCGAGTGCCAGTACCATGTAATGGCCGAGCGGCGTCCGAGGGGGCGGGGCCTGGCATGGTCACGAGGAGCCGCTGGGTTTAAAGTAGGGTGCGAGGAGTTGCCTCATCTCCCTGACGTGGAGTTCTGTTCCTGCATCGCTTCCTATTGTATTCATTGCTTTTCTGTTGCCGACCCATTTACGTCTACAATTCCTGCTCCTGATTTTGACCCAGCTTGTCTCTGACCATTCTCATGTTACATGCTATAGCGGTTGCTAGTGCTGTGCGTCGTTGGTTTAACCCTAGGCAGGCTGCTTGGGGTTTTACTCGCTTCTTGGGGAGATTCCCATCTCGCTCTGGTTTACTAACTACAGCCTTATCGGTTCTGCTCCAGGTCTAAGGTTCATGATATACGATCGTGTACGTTTGTACAATCTGCAATAATGAAATACCGTTTGAGCAAGATGAACATAAGCCGAAAACAATTTGCAAAGTGTACCCGGGCTTGCACAATCCTTAAACCTTTGTGTGTCAATAGACCCTGGTGATTACAAGATACAACATACTCAGAAAACGTTAAGTCTGTCAGTTCATTGACTGCCCTGCAGTCTGTACAATTCATTGCCTGTCGAACTAATTACCTCAGTACAACCACTCAAGTCTTGCAACCCACTGTATTGTTGTGTGCTCTTAGTTGTCCGTTGGTCTCAAAACCTTTGGAACTTAGTAGCAGTTCAGTTGTCCTGTCATACTCCTTGGCTTTGGAGTATAAATCTGAAAATATTGTTTATTTTGTTACCATCGAGCAGATACTTCTGTCCAATAAGATCTCAACCTCGCTACTCCTGTGTGAGCGCTGCAGAGCTCGTTACAAAAGGAATCAAAGAGCGAGCCACATGTAAAAGGCGACTGACTGATTTTTTTAAAAGCTTCACCATAGTTGGGACATGTAGAAAGAGAAATATTAGGGAGTATATCCGCCAAATCACCTCCGTCACCAATTTAAGAATGGCAGCGACCATCATCCAGTAGGCGAGTAAGCGGGGACAGGACCACCAGATATGTAAAGAGGTTCCAGGTGCTACATGGCATTCCCAGCACGTGTCATCTCCTTTGGCTCCGAAACGCGCCACCATATCAGGAGAGTGATACCAGAAGGTAAGAAAGTTCTTTAATTATTTATACTTGTGGACGTATGTGTCATAGAGTGGATTTTTTCTCACTTTGTCGCTGATTGGCCTGTCCAACTCACCTTCCATCTGCAGTGGAATACTGGTTGCTCGTCAGGGTCAAAGAGAGAATTCTATATAGAGCAGAGATCCAATGAGCGAGGTAGCGTACAAATCTTTTTTCAAAATAGTGTTATTACCACAAATGCCTACCACACCACAGAAACTTTGTCTTAACATTGTGGAAATTATGCAAAAACACAGTAACTCGGTGCTTGATGGATATGCATTTGACAGGAGATCATTTGATTTCACGCTGTTGTTCCAACTGTGTATCCATGTCATTGGTAATAGTAGCAGAGGAATTAAAAACGCACTAAATGCCATTGTTTAGCATGAGACTGTCACAATATGGGTGGTAAGGTTGATATGACATCATTGTAATAATGGTTTTTCCATTAGATTTAATATGGAGTCAAACAACTGGTTGCATCACATTTAAATATATTTATTGTTTATGTTCTCTATTGTTAAAGTGTTCTGGGTGAGCAGCCATCTCCTCTCACACATCTCTGTTGGCCCAGATTGAAACATCCTTACGTGCCTGACCAGTTTGCACAATGTGTTTGTTTACAATCATGTTGCTCTGAGTGACAGTCCTTGTATGTTCCAATTTGTCCAGACTGTGTTGTTCACAGTGATCAGACCCTGCTATAGGACAACACGGGCACTATCAGCTGCCCCTAGCTAAAAAGGGACACAAAGAGGGAAAAATTAGCTTCTCCTTTGAATCCCGGTTTCCCCAGCCGATCGCAGGGCAGGCGCCAAGTCCGGCAGCCTGCCCCTTAGCAGTTGCTAAGCTTGCGGATGCTGGGGGAAGCGCTGCAGCTCCATCCCCAGCATCCATCCATGGCGTCCATAGGCCATGGAGGATCGTGCTGCCGAGTCGCATGACCTGCAGGATCTCACCTCACTCAAGATCCTGCTGGTTGGCAGAGTGAACACGGAGGTATACATGGCACTTTCTTCCCCCTGTCTCACTCTGCTGCCGGTGGACAGAAGCCAAGGATCAGGCCGCTGTTCTCGTCACAGGAAGAGAGGGGAGTATCTGATTTTTGGGGGGGTTTGAGCTGCAGGTAAAGTATTTTGCAGCGGTGTAATCCATTACCTACACCTCTGAGCTGGTGTTACCTTTTTCGTTAGCGCCAACTCTTATTAACTAGCATTGGGACAAGTGATCCTACCGCTAGTTAATCTGTGCTTGCACTTTGCGCTCCCCATGTTAGGTATAGAAAGCGCAATGTACAGTAAACTCACGTTACGAATCGCAAATTAACAAACGCTAATGAGTTTTTTAACCCGTTAGCGATTCGAAGGCGATGTGGGCGCTGAGTTTTATGCTAACGCTGATCCTAGTGTTAGCTTGAAGGAGGTGATAGAGCTCCACGTGGGCCGGGATAGGGAATCAGATTTGGTATTGTTTAGTAAACGCATGTTTGACTCTTATGAGTATAGTACATTCCACAATTTGGATAGTTCTATAGTTTGTATTTTAAAATTTGTTATTGAAGATCTATGAACCAAAGAAATATATCAATACAACACTATAAAAAAATTCACATAATTTAATATGTTAATATACCCTCCCTCCAAAATAATAATAATGAAATAAAAATAATAAAAAAAACAGTTCTATAAAATATGAACCATGCATTACTTTCTGCCAAACCTAAGTCTATACCACAAGCCATTTAGTGAGATGAAATAGAGACAGGGTGAAATTTTTGTCCACCCCAGTCCCCACCTATGCGTTGTAGGTAGGAGAGTTATTAGAGGTAGAGGGGACATGTTATTTACCAAATCCAAACCCTCCACCCCAGGATATTGGGTAGGGGGGGGGGGTAATAGACAATGGGGGATATTCAGTTGTGTGGTAGTATTCATGTTTCTGGGTGGTGAACGTGATATTATCTGCTCCCCTGTATTTAACCCCTTCACAACCGATATCAAAATATCTTGGACTTCAAAGGCACCATTTGGTGCCCCGTTATCGAGATATCCCGGTATGCTGATCTGCAGCCCAAAAGCAAATTAAATTTGTTTGGTGCAAACAAATCGTGTTTGCTTTTGGGCTGCAGAAGTTGCCCCCCAAGTTGTAGCTCTGTGGGCATAATGCCCAAAGAGCTAAAACTGTAAAATCAGCTGCTCGAAGCTCTGAAATATTGGGCTTTCAGCAGCCGATACATGAGAAATAGAAGAAAATAGACCAGCCACTAAAACCTCTAACTCAATTTGGCAGTAGCTGGTGTCATCTTTTGGGCAAAAATAGGTTATTTACAGTATGACATAAAATAGGTATAAACTCAATTATTTCTTACCTATTTTTTAAATTTATTTAAAATAATTTTTCAAAAAAACACTGGTTTCTGACAATGTTTTTTTTGGAAAATCACTTGGTAGTGAAGGGGTACTGTCCTCAAGTCCCTAGCTGCACATCCCTCACCAATACAAACAAAAAACTACATCCTCACCCTGATAATAGTAAGGGGAGGCAAAAGCTAAGTGCCAGTAAAAGAAACAAATCTATACTTACATCTAATATCTTCTTTTTTCAGCACAAAAAAGACCAAAAACATATATAATAAACTGACATGACTTTAAAAATAAAAAAAAGACTGAACACAAAAAAGAAGATGCAAAAAATACTTAAAAAAACAATAAAATGTCACAAATGTGTGAAACATACCGGAGTCCACCCTCAACCTTTGCTCATGCATGGCTGGTGGGGGTAATTAATTCAAGTGGGGGTGATAATAGCCACAAGCAGAGATTGAAAAACAAGTTGCTAGACTAAATTTTTCCTGCAAGAGATTTGTTTTCTTGTCCCTTTCATCGATATTCCATTTCAGTTGTTATTCAGGCAAATTGCTGAATCTAATCCTCCACATGTCTACTTATTGCTATGTTTAAAAGACTATAAAGTTTCATTTTCATTTCCAGTTGATTTCTGTTCTCATGAGTTGACTTTCTCCTTTTTTCTGGTGCCTGCTCATCTTTATGTAATTTTGTTTACAATTATCACTAACAGCACAGAGCTGAATATCTAGTCTCTTGATGAATAATTGATAGGGATAAAACAACCTTTTCTTGCTGGTGTCATGTGATGTGAATTATACATGCCTTACCTTGCAGTTCCAGAAGGGCTGCTTTCTCCTTTCGTACATTGCAGCTGCTCTTTATTGATACTGTGCAAGTCATGGTGATTTGTCACACAGATAGTTCAGCTGTGTTGTGTAATGGTGACTGGTCTTGAAAAACAATCAGATCTATACATTGCATCTAGTTGTTTATAAGGGATTAAAAATATTTTGTTACTGAAAGAGAAATTGTGTTTGCTATACTTTATTAACTGATATCAAAGTTTAAAGTTACATAAACTTATTAAATATGTAGTGAAAACGAATATTTTCTTCACATCTATAGAGACTGTTTCTATTCTTCTAGTAAGACCCTGTTTAAAACCAGAAAGCAATTAATCTATACATTATTAATACACCACACATCTGCTGCATTATGGAAAATTATAAATCACTATGGGCTATATTACAAAGCTGGTGCTAACTTAGCCAGAGCTGTTGTAAACTTAGCAACTCCATACACTACGGGCATATATCACAATGTTGGTGCTAACTTAACCAGAGCTGTTGTAAACTTAAAACCTCCATAGGCTATAATGGCTCTGGGAAGTTTACAACAGCTCTGGTTAAGTTAGCACCAGCTTTGTAATACTGCCCTATGAATTTACAATTTGCCACATATCATCGAACATGAAAAAACATCTTTTGTTGGGCAAAATGCAAAAGAGCAGTGATTGTGGTCCCTTCAGTACCGGCTGTCTGAGTCAAAGTAGAGCTTTGATTTTAGAAGTGCTGTTTAAAAAAGAGAGGCCAAAAAAATGTATACACACTTCAACAGTTGTTATCTATTGTCTTTTCTAACCCCTTAGTGACTGGGCGGTTTTATGCAAATCCGTCCTTTAGTGCCCGCTGCGGTTTTTACGTTTCTGCGCTGTTAGTGTTTTAGGTAAAATTTTCCTCTTACTCGTTTATGCAACCCACACATATTATACACAATTTTCCCGCCATTAAATGGACTTTCTAAAAAATAACATTATTTCTATCATATCGTATAATTTACTATAAAATAAATTTGATGAAAAAATGGTAAGAACACACTTTTTTGTAATTAATCCACAAAATCTACAACCACCAAAAAAGACCCCGGCTAAATAGTTTCAAAATTTTGGCCCGAGAATAGCAATACCCAATTTTTACATGTTTTTGCTTTTTAACCCCTTTAATGCTGAGCCAGTGCGCACAGTACCTATGTGCGCTGAGCTCATTATGACCGTTTTATGCTCATTATTTTTAGATGACAGCCTAGGTCCTATTTAACTAAACCCCGCCCCCAGACATTTTTATTTTTTTTTAAAAATCCAATCTTTTTTTTATTATTATTTTTATTATTATATTTTATTTTTATGGCAAACCTAGTCATGATCAGGCCTTTCCACTGATGTCAAAAATTACCCTCTAGCTGCCACGGATCGGGAGATAGGGGGATTATTTGGATCCCCTTATCTCCACTTGGCAGCTAGGGGTTAGCTGGCCCACTGACATCCTCACACATACGGTGAGGATGTCATTGTGACCCGGAGGCTTGGCTGACATCCAACATGTTAGCCACCTCCAGGTTTGAATCGCGATTTGGCGCCGATTGGCTGTTAATGCTGTACAGCGCGGAAAAGGGGAGACTCTCCCCTTTCCAGCAGTGCAACTTGAATCACTGTAGCTTTAACGGATGGAGAGATAGAGGGCTCCTTAGCCCCCCCTCCCCTTCCTGAATTTTACCCACTGGTGCCTGCCGATGATGTCATCGCATCTCCCGGCCCCCAGGAAATGGCAAGGCAAGCTTCCAGCTTGCCAGACACGCTGTGGGAGCTGGCGAGGGAGGTACAGTCAGGTCCAGAAATATTGGGACATCGACACAATTATAACATCTTTGGCTCTATACACCACCACAATGGAGTTGGAATGAAACAAACACAATGTGCTTTAACTGCAGACTGTCAGCTTTAATTTGAGGGTATGTACATCCAACTCAGGTGAACAGTGTAGGACTTACAGCAGTTTGCAGATGTGCCTCCCACTTGTTAAGGGACCAAAGGTAATAAGAATAATAATCGTAAATCAAACTTTCCCTTCTTAATACTTGCAAATCCTTTGCCGTCAATCACAGCCTGAAGTCTGGAACACATAGACATCACCAGACGCTGGGTTTAATCCCTGTTGATGCTCTGCCAGGCCTCTACTGCAACTGTCTTCAGTTCCTGCTTGTTCTTGGGGCATTTTCCCTTCAGTTTTGTCTTCAGCAAGTGAAATGCATGCTCAATGGGATTCAGGTCAGGTGATTGACTTGGCCATTGCATAAAATTCCACTTCTGTCCCTTCAAAAACGCTTTGGTTGCTTTTGCAGTATGCTTTGGGTCATTGTCCATCTGCACTGTGAAGTGCCATCCAATGAGTTCTGCAGCATTTGGCTGAATGTGAGCAGATAATATTGCCCGAAACACTTCAGAATTCATCCTGCTGCTTTTGTCGGCAGTCACATCATCAATAAATACAAGAGAACCAGTTCCATTGGCAGCCATACGCCCACGCCATGACACTACCACCACCATGCTTCACTGATGAGGTGGTATGCTTAGGATCATGAGCAGTTCCTTTTCTTCCCATCACTCTGGTACAAGTTTATCTTGGTCTCATCTGTCCATAGGATCTTGTTCCAGAACTGTGAAGGCTTTGTTAGGTGTTGTTTGACAAACTCTAATCTGGCCTTCCTGTTTTTGAGGCTCACCAATGGTTTACATCTTGTGGTGAACCCTCTGTATTCACTCTGGTGAAGTCTTCTCTTGATTGTTGACTTTGACACACATACACCTACCTCCTGGAGAGTGTTCTTGATCTGGCCAACTGTTGTGAAGGGTGTTTTCTTCACCAGGGAAAGAATTCTTCGATCATCCACCACAGTTGTTTTCCGTGGTCGCCCGGGTCTTTTGGTGTTGCTGAGCTCACGGTGCGTTCCTTCTTTTTGAGAATGTTCCAAACAGTTATTTTCGCCACGCCTAATGTTCTTGCTATCTCTCTGATGGGTTTGTTTTGTTTCTTCAGTCTAATGATGGCTTGCTTCACTGATAGTGACAGCTCTTTGGATCTCACCTTGAGAGTTGACAGCAACAGATTCCAAATGCAAATAGCACACTTGAAATGAACTCTGGGCCTTTTATCTGCATATTGTAATTGGGGTAATGAGGGAATATCACACACCTGGCCATGGAGCAGCTGAGAAGCCAATTGTCCCATTACTTTTAGTCACTTAACAAGTGGGAGGCACATCTGCAAACTGCTGTAAATCCTACACCGTTCACCTGAGTTGGATGTACATACCCTCAAATTAAAGCTGACAGTCTGCAGTTAAAGCACATTGTGTTTGTTTCATTCCAACTCCATTGTGGTGGTGTATAGAGCCAAAGGTGTTATAATTGTGTCGATGTCCCAATATTTTTGGACCTGACTGTAGGTATTGGCAGGAGGGAGGTAAGGAGCCCGCTGATCCGTTCGCGGGTCTGAGGGAGACCCGTGGACTGGACGTATATGGTACGTCTGCAGTCGGGAAGGGGTTAAAACCCATATTGAATAATGGCAGCAATGTGTAGTATTACGTTTCCTTGAAAGATATCAGTAGTCACACCATTGTTGCTATCAAGTGACCATCAGGAGAGTGTGAAAGAAAATGGTGGAGGCACGCTTGACTTTCAAACAACGCAAGACCATTTTGAAGTGGTGTTGTAAATTTGAATATGTGTGAAGTTGAACGACAATGGCGACGGGAGTTTGTAACTGTGATGCATTGGTTGTCAGACTGTGTAAGAGTGTATGGCGTGTATTAGGGATGTGCGTTTCGGGTTTCGGAATTTCGGAATTTTCACGAAATTTCCCGATTCGTGTTTTTGGATGCGGCAGATTTTCCGAAAAGTTTTCCGAGCCGAAACGAAATATTTTCTGAATTTTCGAATGTACTTGAAATGTGTCAAATCGAAATTTATTGCTTTGAAACGAGGAGAACAGACGTTCCGAAAAAACGAAAATTTTCGAAAATACGAAAAGTCGATACAAAAAACGAGCTAAGTGACACGAAAAAAAAAATGTACACGAAAAACGAGTCGAGCCGAATCGACACAGAAATCGGTCGAAATGAGCCGAATCGAAAAGTTTAAAAATCCGAAAAATCGACTCGAACCGAAAAAAAAAATCGGTGCACAAGCCTAGCGTGTATGTGAGTCTGTGTATTGTGAGGTATGGACTGTTGTTGAGTGTGGATGCTGCATTGCTCTTTTTTTCCCCTCCTACTTTCTGTTCTGAGGTGTTTACTGACTGTTCTATACAGATAAATAAAGTACAACTTGCTTATACAGAAGTGACTGTTTTGTACAAGACCACTAATAAAGTTGGAATATAAACACTTGTTATCTAAAAATTACAGTGGTGACGAGGCTGTAGAACCTTCTGACATGGTGATCATTGGCGCTATAAAAAACTTTGATCCTGAGGTGGATTCTTGGGCTTCCTGGGTTTAAAGATTTGAACAATATTTGCAGTTAATGTTATTACTGATGTCAAACAGGTTGCTTTTCTTCTGACAGTTATAGGAGCCAGAACGCATGAAACCCTGAGGAGCCTCTTACATCCAGAGAAGCCGGCCAGCAAGTCACTGGAAAGCCTGATTGCTGTGTCACATGGCCATTTCCAACCAAAGCCACTAGAGATAGTGTGACGGAACCGTTCTCTTCCATCTGTCCTGACTCTCCAGACACCCCTTCGTTGCGGTCAGCCCGGCTACTGGGAGCGCTGTCCTCAGAGCCTCGAGCACCTTGACCCGACGGCTTCTGTTCCTCTGCCCTGGAGCCGTTAGGAATTTCCAGAAGGCGGCTCGGTACCTTCTGAGGGTGATAGTGTAGTGTAGCGTCGCTGAATGAAACACCAGACGCGGCTGTATGTTCCAACAGGATCCTCTCTCTCTGAGCTTGAGAGTTCTGACTTTTTAATGAACAAAACGCCACCATTTATGCTGAAGTCCAACAGTCATAATTTGCATAAAATGACGCACCTCGTCCTACCCATACTAATTACATTATGTCAGTTATTTACAATAAACATTCTTTACATTCTTTAGCCTTCACACAACATTTGTATAATCCATTGTTCTAACACATCAGATTAAACACACACTATCACAGATCCCTTGAATTAAACATGCAGCTAGATAATGGGAAAAGCCCTGGTGCATAAATGACACAGCAGTAAAGCTTGTTTACTGTTTACACAAAAGCACATTTACCTACAGGAATATAAGTATTTAAAAAACCAAAGTTACGCCATTTTACACTAAACTAAATTAAACTAAAACCAAACGATGTAAAATATATTTAAAAACACACAATATAAATGAACATAAAGTCTCTTGGTTTGAAGCGTGGAGCGCTACGTCAGCTCCATGACAGATAGCAGAAAGATTTAAATTCTATAAAGGAATACATGAACCCGGGGAATCAGTTTCAGCGTACGCCATTGTATTACGTAAACTTGCCAGCACCTGTTGTTTTTGGGAACTACCTGAGTACCAATTGCTTTGCGAGACCAGTTTGGAGGTGATGCCCAATGAAACTCAAGAACAAGAAGTTTCAGAATACAGTACAGCTGAACATCAAGGCATTGAACTGTAACCGGAATCCACTTGGTTCACTCGGGACGAGGCCGGACCGGACACGAGCAAGGATTGTCTAAACACGAGTCACTTCAGGAAAGGCAAACTTTTATTGTGACGTCACAGAATGCTCAGACAGGATTGAATCGCAAAGACTGAGCATCAATTATACAGTGTCCTGAGGTTTTATACCTCAAATACATAATTAGGTACATCCCAATTAGTCCACCTCCCGGTGACTCTATCCCACCCCACGTGGGTTAGTACCTCCCTTAGTCTAATACAAAAGACATTTCATTAATTGGCCGTAAATTGGCAAACTTTGTGTTAGTAACAATAAATCATGATTAGTTACTCCTACTGTTCCGGGCTGTGCCTGGTTCCCTAGCGCCTTCAATTATTTGTTACAAATGGCACCTGGTCTGATCTCTATACTCCTTTGTATTTCTGCGGGCCCCAACGACTTTGTATCTTTCTCTGTGCCTGGAACAGCAGAGATCTTTCTCAACGCTTTAACTGTTTTTTCTGCTAATCTCAGCACATTCCTAACTTTCTATGTATGCCTGATTTCTAGTTCCAACTTAAAACTAGCTAATTATTTTCAAGTGAACCAATATTCTGAACAAGATGGCCGCCTGGCTTACAATGGCGGCCATCTTCCAGCCTATTTCCACTACAGAACAAGGAAATAATCTCCCTTCCACAATACGCTGGCAACTGCAAGATCCATTAGGGTCTATAGTAAGAGAGACTCTACAGTAAGAAGGCATAAATGGTATCATAGTAGGAGAGGACCTGAATAAAAGATTGGATATCTGGAAGATGATGGACAAAATGATACTGATTGAGAAGACATATTAAAGTTCATTTACCGTTGCTGATTTTTGCTCATTTATATTTTCTTATTTTTATTATTTTAACCCTTTCGCTGCTGAGCCATTTCACACCTGTGTGCTGAGCTCATTTTTACCTGTTTTGCTCATCATGTTTAACCGCGTTTTGAAGCCTTATTTTAATATATGACCCAGACATATTATATATCGTTCTTTCCGGCAGACTCGGCAGATTCATAATATGTCATTATTATTAGGGATGAGCTGTTCGGTTCGATCAGTTCGGAGTTCAATTCGAACTTTGGCCGTTCGCAAGTTTGTCGGGTATATTACAGAAAGGAAAAATTAAAATGGATGCCTGTAGCCATTTCGTTTTTAAAGACCGTTTTTTTTCTTTCAATTTTCTCTAGGTTTAGAAATTAACGAGATTTTTTTTTTTTTACAGAGTTCATTCCTGGGTGAAGTCTTTTTAAGAAGTGCCAGACATGAAGGAACCTAGAATGTTTTTGTGTGATAATGCTAGAGTTAAGTGCTAAGACGTGTCCTAATTAAATTTATTGGTCTGTCTTAAGTTTTTAAAACAAAAGATATTTTGTCTTTTGGGTATAGGAATAAGAGTTAATATTTCTGTAATATTGATTTATATTCACAAAATATGTTTATAATCAAGGTATATTTTATTATATTTACAGTAGGAAATATATACTCCAATAAATATTGTAGAAAGTATATAATTGGTAAATAATAAAAATTACTAAAAGAATAGATTTTGTTGAGTTAACCAGAAAATAATTCAGCTGATAGGACTCTGAGTAACCAAAAAGGAGTGAGGATATAAATCAGATATGATAGGTAGAGACACAGTGTCTATACATTGGGAGAAGAGCAGGTCTTTGTGTAGATTGACCTTTTGACCCGAGATAAGAATATTAAAAAGAAATGGTGGAATTAATTAAGAAGTGCAATACTGCCCTCTAGAGGATAGTAAATATTAGAATAATATTGCCAGTGACGTCAAATTTACTATAATTGAAGTGGCAGTGTTGGTTGCAAGTGAGTTGGAGATTCCAGCATTCAGAGACTCACACTGCAATGCATTACACATGACCCTCTGAGAGTCGGAGATTCCAGCATTCAGAGACTCACACTGCAATGCATTCAGACGTCCAGTACACATGACACTCCGAGAGTCGGAGATTCCAGCATTCAGACTCGCACCGCAATGCATTCAGATGTCCAGTACACATAGCAGATTCCAGGACATGAGGCAATCAAGATTCTCACCAAATCTCTAACTCCCATGCATTGATTATCTGATATCGATAATCTTCACATATTCCAAAACAAAGCATCATATAGAAAATTCCAAGACTTATTAAAATCCAAATTGGACAGGTAATGTATGAAATTAAAAAATTAATGTAATTATATATATATTTGTAGATATTCTTGCAATGTAGACTGAGACTTCTCAGATACTGGCTAACTCCAAAAATTCGAAGTATTTCTATTCTGCAGATAGAAATATGAAGAAGTGGACATAAGGATTTATTCCTAAAAGAAATGTTGTAAGATTGATACCAATATATATTGAATTTGGAAATTACTGTGATTAAAATTAATAAGCATGGAATTATAGAACTACAAAATAAAAAGCAAAATATTAGAAGTTTAATTCTCGAGATTAGGGGAGGATTCACTAAATAAGTTTTTATTACTTATCATTAAATTAGCTCATCTTTTGTTGATCCATGTAGCATAGATATATATATTAAACATAGGTTAAACATTGTTTGCTGGGAAATGCATGTTGTATTAAGCAGAAATGTTTATTAACCATTTGTGTATTAGTTACTAACTGATAAGGTAAATTATATTAATCATATATGCAGTTACTAACCGGAGATACATATATTGTGGAGCTAGTTTTTATATGCTGATGGATTGTGGTTTATAAATTGTTGTTTATGATATGAGATTTGAAACTTTTTTGTATACGTAATAAATATATATATTTTTTATGCGATTATTGATTATTGTATTTTTCAAAGCAAAACACAGACAATTAAAAGAATTCAGGAGAATTTATAGGAAATATAAACAATTGATATTTGTGTCTCGTATAAGTTTCTTATGAAATAATAGTCCCTGATATATTGGAGGCTTGGCTGATAAGTCCAATATATATAACGTGTTGTATTCACGTGCAGAGATTATATCCGACAAGTTCGCGAACTTTAAAAAAAGTATAAAAAATGCTTAAGAAATACTAAAAAATCTAGAAATAAAGAGCCTCTTTACTGCAGAATATTATAAGCAACGGTTTATTAGATATTGAATTAAAAACTAATGTGTACGTGCAAAGATTCTCACCTCTAAATGACCTGTGTTCTCAAACGGCGTAAACAACAGGTGTTTTTAGTCTTGTCTAATCAATTTGATACATTGTATGTAGACTATACTGAGGGTGTGGTGTCTCCAGATGTATCAAACAACACCTGTGCTTCTGAGAAGTGTTAATTTCTCTACTAAATCTTCCTCTGATATGCTGCATTTCACTGCTATGTGCTCAGCTCATTTTACCGCTTTCGCTCATCATGTTTAAACGCTATTTGAAGCCACATTTTATTAAATGACCCAGACATATTAGATATCGTTCTTTCTGGCAGACTCCGCAGATTCATAATATATAATTTTTATATGTATACGTCATGTCCGGCCTGTATATTATGACAAAAAATGCAATAAAAATTGAATTTTTAATCATCTGCAGTGTGTAAATTGTATTTTTTCCACATTTTAGCACATGAGCGTTTGCGGTTTTTTCTATGGGGTGCGCTTGTACAAAAATTTGAAATGGGGACTTGTTACATTTTGTGGGGGGAATTACGTGATTTATTGCAAACGCACCCCATAGAAAAAAATCATTAGTGCAGCATCATTGTTCACATAATTGAAATGTGAACAATATTGCTGCAATAATAAAAATAACACACAAAAAATAATATATATTTTTTTTTTCTTTATACCTGGTCATGTTGGGTATCATTCGACAGGCCATGCTCAGGCCTTTCAATTTTACACCCTCCATGACCCCCTAGCTGCCTGGAGATATCGGGCTTCAAATGAACCCCCCTATCTCCACCAGGGGATTCCGGGCAGCTAGGGGTTCCCCGGCTATCTGACGTCATCAGTGGCGTCACTAGGGTCGGTGTCACCCGGTGCGGTAATTTATGGTGTCACCCCCCCCCGAGTTTTTCAGATTTTTTTTTTAACTACTCTTACTCCTAAATCAGTACTCCCATATAACACTGAATGCTCATACACACAGCGCACATTACTGTGAGGTTTATTGCTGTGGAGCTCTCTCATATGCTCACACAACTTTTTGCCAACTGCCAGCAAGTACGTTGCCTGTTCGAAGGCAGTGAAAGCACACATGGATATATATTGCCCCCAGCAGCTCTGGATATATATTGCCCCCAGCAGCTCACCCATGGATATATATTGCCCCAGCTCACATATGGATATATTGCGCCTCAGCTCACATATGGATATATTGCGCCTCAGCTCACACATGGATATATTGCCCCAGACCAGCTCACACATGGATATATTGCCCCAGACCAGCTCACACATGGATATATTGCCCCAGACCAGCTCACACATGGATATATTGCCCCAGACCAGCTCACACATGGATATTATTGCCCCAGACCAGCTCACACATGGATATATTGCCCCAGACAAGCTCACACATGGATATTGCCCCAGCTCCTCTCATGTATATACTGCCCCAGCTGCTCTCATTGATAATGCTCCAGCTGCTCTCATGGATTTTGCCCCAGCAGCTCATGGATATACTGCCCCAGCAGCTCATGGATATACTGCCCCAGCAGCTCATGGATATACTGCCCCAGCAGCTCATGGATATACTGCCCCAGCAGCTCATGGATATACTGCCCCAGCAGCTCATGGATATACTGCCCCAGCAGCTCATGGATATACTGCCCCAGCAGCTCATGGATATACTGCCCCAGCAGCTCATGGATATACTGCCCCAGCAGCTCATGATATGCCCCCAGCTCATTGATATGCCCCCAGCTCCTCATGGATATGCCCCAGCACCTCATGGATTTGCCCCAGCACCTCATGGATTTGCCCCAGCTCCTCATGGATTTGCCCCAGCTCCTCATGGATATGCCCCAGCTCCTCATGGATATGCCCCAGGCCCCCATGGATTTGCCCCAGCTCCTCATGGATTTGCCCCAGCACCTCATGGATTTGCCCCAGCACCTCATGGATTTGCCCCAGCTCCTCATGGATATGCCCCAGGCCCCCATGGATTTGCCCCAGCTCCTCATGGATTTGCCCCAGCAGCTCATGGATTTGCCCCAGCAGCTTATGGATTTGCCCCAGCAGCTTATGGATTTGCCCCAGCTCCTCATGGATATGCCCCAGCTCCTCATGGATTTGCCCCAGCAGCTTATGGATTTGCCCCAGCTCTTCATGGATATGCCCCAGGCCCCCATGGATTTGCCCCAGCAGCTCATGGATTTGCCCCAGCTCACCTCCTGGTCCTGGTCCCAGCACATGGATAGCGGCCCAGGCAGCACCTCTCCGCCGCGTTTTTTCGCTCCTTCTGAGCGTCCGGCGGCACGCAGCTTGGGCGCTCATCTGGGGGAGCCACGTGACCAGCCGCGATTGGCTGGTGACGTATTTCCTCCAGGCGAGCGCCGAAGCTGCGTGCTTCGGACGCTCGCACGGAGCGAATACGCGGCGGTGGCGGGCGGTGGGTGAGACACCCGCCCTTAGGGTGACGGTGTCACCCTAAAGGCGGGTGTCACCTGGTGCGGGCCGCACCCACCGCCCCCACGTTACGACGCCACTGGACGTCATCATGCTATCCATTGCCGGGGGGTCGCCTGGAAATGACGTCATCGCGCATGGCGCGATGACGTCATTTACGTCGGGAGGAGCTTGACTTCAGTGTCTGAGGACGCTGAAGTCAGAACGCCGCGGGATCCTGGACAGAGAGGTGAGTATCTCCGCCGGGGGTTCCTCAAAGCTGATGACATGTGGGACACGTCCTCCTCAGCATACAGCGGGAGTAACTGAGCCCACACGTCGTCAGCAATGAAGGGGTTAAAAACATCTTTTTTTAAAAAACTTTTTGTCCTTGTTTCCTGTCCCCCAGGGCACTACCCGGACCCGGACATTGATTTTAAATGTTTCTATACATCCTAGAAATCCGCCACTTCACGGGCAGGTTATGGGGACCTCCTAGGCACGATATTTGAAGGAATTTTTTGTTTTTATATTTAACCCTTATTTCATGGAAAACTCACTGTCACTTTAAAAACGTTTTTATTTTTTTACTTTTTGTCCTTGTTTCCTGTCCCCCAGGGCACTACCCAGACCCCCATACACCTTTTGATGGCAAATATCTAGCAAATATCAAATTTTGAGTCCCATTGACTTGTATTGAGTTTGTGTTCGAGTTTGAATTCGAACTTCTGAAAAGTTTGAGTTCGAATGCGGGGGTGTTCGGCTCATCCCTAATTATTATATGTATACGTCATGTCCTGTCTGTATATTATAACAACAAATGCAATAAATTAGAATTTTCAATAATTTACAATGTGTAAAGTGTTTTTTTTTTCACATTTTAACATGCGAGCATTTGCAGTTATATTTTCTATGGGGTGCGTTTGTTAAAAAAATTAGAAATGGGGACTTGTTACATTTTTTTTGGGGGAAAATTTTGCTATTTTTAACCACTCAGCTGCGGCGGACGCGCTGAGCGCGTCCTGCCAAGTGCTTCCCCTGTGCTATGGATGCACTCAGCGTGTCCATGCACAGGAGGCACTAATCAGCCGGATTCCGGCTGATTGCTGGCCCCCCAGTGTGGGCTGACATCTTGGATGTCAGCCCGGCACTCGGGGACCCCGGTGGGACTAATAGATGTCATCGCGCTGGAGAGTGCGGAAGAGGTGCATGAAAGGGGGGGGCCTTTGGAACTCTCTTCCTCCCGATCGCGGGGCTCCAGCGGCTGAAGGCAGGCAAGGTTTGGAAGGGTACAGCCTGCCCTTCCAAACCGTGCCTCCCTTTAACCCCTTGGGTGCCAGATCACGATTCGGCGCCGAATCGTGATCCTCTCCCGGAGCTGACCGACATCTTGGATGTCAGCCAAGCTTCCGGGAATTCCCCCTCATCGTTCTATGCCAGTCCTGGAGTTAACCCCTAACTGCCACCAATGGTGGAGATAGGGGGTTCCAATGAACCCCCTATCTCCCGATCCGTGGCAGCTAGGGGTTAATGTTTGATATTGCAGAGCATGGCCTTTCCAACGATACCAAATATGATCATGTAAAAGTCAAAAATAAAAAAATAAAACTAAAAAATATTAAAAAAAATTTACAAAAAAAATAAACAAGTTTTTTTTTGTTTGTTTTGTTAATGCAGCAATATTGTTCCCATTTCAATTATGATGTGAACAATGATGCTGCACTAACGATTTTTGTATGCGGTGCGTTTGTTAAAAAATTAGAAATGGGGACTTGTTACCATTTTTTTTTGGGGGAAAATTTTGCTATTTTTAACCACTCAGCTGCGGCGGACGCGCTGAGCGCGTCCTGCCAAGTGCTTCCCCTGTGCTATGGATGCACTCAGCGTGTCCATGCACAGGAGGCACTAATCAGCCGGATTCCGGCTGATTGCTGGCCCCCAGTGTGGGCTGACATCTTGGATGTCAGCCCGGCACTCGGGGACCCCGGTGGGACTAATAGATGTCATCGCGCTGGAGAGTGCGGAAGAGGTGCATGAAAGGGGGGGCCTTTGGAACTCTCTTCCCCCGATCGCGGGGCTCCAGCGGCTGAAGGCAGGCAAGGTTTGGAAGGGTACAGCCTGCCCTTCCAAACCGTGCCTCCCTTTAACCCCTTGGGTGCCAGATCACGATTCGGCGGCGAATCGTGATCCTCTCCCGGAGCTGACCGACATCTGGATGTCAAGCCAAGCTTCCGGGAATTCCCTCATCGTTCTATGCAGTCCTGGAGTTAACCCTAACTGCCACCAATGGTGGAGATAGGGGGTTCCAATGAACCCCCTATCTCCCGATCCGTGGCAGCTAGGGGTTAATGTTTGAATATTGCAGAGCATGGCCTTTCCAACGATACCAAATATGATCATGTAAAAGTCAAAAATAAAAAAATAAAACTAAAAAATATTAAAAAAAATTTACAAAAAAAATAAACAAGTTTTTTTTTGTTTGTTTTGTTAATGCAGCAATATTGTTCCCATTTCAATTATGATGTGAACAATGATGCTGCACTAACGATTTTTGTATGCGGTGCGTTTGTTAAAAATCGCGAAATATTCCTCAAAAAAAAATAACGAGTCCCCATTTCTAATTTTTTTAACAAGCGCACCCCATAGAAAATATAACTGCAATTGCTCGCATGTTAAAATGTGGGGAAAAAAAACACTTTACACATTGTAAATTATTGAATATTCAAATTTTATTGCATTTTTTTGTTATAATATACAGACAGGACATGACGTATACATATAATAATGATATATTATGAGTCTGCCGGAAAGAACGATATATAATATGTCTGGGTCATATATTAAAATAAGGCTTCAAACGCGGTGAAACATGATGAGCGAAACCAGTAAAAATTACCTCAGCACAGAGGTGTGAAATGCCTCAGCAGCGAAAGAGTTAACAAACGCACCGCATGCAAAAATCGTTAGTGCAGCATCATTGTTCACATTATAATTGAAATGGGAACAATATTGCTGCATTAACAAATCAAAAAAAAAAGTGGTTAAAGAAAAATTACAGGTTTTTTTTATTGAGAAGGGAAGGAGATGTGATCTATGGGTTGTTAGACTGTGTATGAATGTATGGTGTGTGTGTGTCTGTGTATTCTGAAGTATGTACTGTTGTTGGCTATGGATGATGCATTGCTTTTCTTCTGCCTCCCTACTTCCTGTTCTGCTCTGAGGTGTTTACTAGAAATGAGCCGAACACCCCCGTGTTCGGTTCGCATTCGAACTCGAACAATTTCAAAAGTTCGAGTTCGAACATGAACCGAACTCAATGGGACTTGGAGGGCACTCTAAAATTCGAACTTTCAAGAGGGCATATATGCAAGATATTTGCCATAAAAGGTGTATGGGGTCCGGGTAGTGCCCTGGGGGACAGGAAACAAGGATAAAAAGTAAAAAAAAAAAGTTTTTAAAGGAACAGTGAGTTTTCCATGAAATAAAGGTTAAGAATAAAAACGAAAAATTCCTTCAAATATCGTGCCTAGGAGGTCCCCATAACCTGCCCGTGAAGTGGCGGATTTGTAGGATGTATAGAAACATGTAAAAACAAAAAAATGACATTTCAAATGATGGTAAAAGGTTTTCCTTTAATCTATTCATAAACAACTGCTTGGGGCGGCAGTCTGTATGAAAAGAGGAGACATTTTAGGACACACAGAACAAGTTTAGTGATTTTTCGGCTAAATTATGGTGAAACTTATGCAGGCTTTGGATGAAAGTAACAATAGGTGCTTTAAAATTGGGCCTTTAGTGTCGGCAACAGTAACCCCTCTGTGGTATTGTGGAAGAGTGCAGGGTTGGACCCTGCGGTCCAATATTAAAATGATATGAATCTGGTACAGGCGTCAGTGCACCCAAATATTGTGCTTTTGGTGTCAGCAAGTGCCTTCACACCGTAAGTAACCCCTCTGTAGTATTGTGGAAGAGTGCAGTGGTGGAGGTTTTGGGAATGCAGAAGAGATCCCCGATCTATTCCGTTACGTCAGCATCAGGGGATTGATAGCTGCTGATCCAGGACTAATTCATTTTTATAAATGTCAGCCGGTCTACAGAGTCGGTGGACAGACGCACTCTTTTGTCTGTGACAAAACCTCCAGCGGCACTGAACGTCCTTTCAGAAAGCACGCTGGATGAAGGGCAACCTAGTAGCTGCATAGCATATTGGCTAAGTTCTGGCCTGTGATCCAATCTCAACACCCAGTAAGCCAGTGGATCATCTGCTGTAAAGGTATACAGGTCTGCCCTTGCCCCTAGGTAGTCCTGCACCATATGGTGAAGACGATGGCAATGGGTGCCTACATTTGACGTCCCTGGGCGTCGCGGACTAAAATTTTTTATAAAGGCATCAGTCAAGCGGCCCGGGCTTCACCGCTCTTCCTCTGATCATCCACAGCTTTAGAAGCACCTGTGTCATCACTTGGTAACCTACCAGTGCTTGGAAAGGTGTTACACAAGTGTCGCTTTAGAGAGTCCTGAAGTTGTTCCATCCTGTGCTTCCTCTGTGCAGGCAGGATGAGCTCTGCAACTTTACCCTTGTATCGTGGATCAAGAAGGCTTGCCAACCAGTAATGATCCCTCTCCTTGATAGCACGAATCCTGGGGTCCTTTACCAGGCTTTGCAGGATAAGGGAGCCCATGCAGCGTAGGTTGGAGGTGGCATTAGCTTCCGAGTCTTCCTGGTCAATGAGGATGACCCATGTGCACTTCCTCCTCCCTGCCACGTACTAGTCCTTGGGTTTCTGGGCACACAAAACCCTCCCTTGAGGAATCCCCACCTTCAATGCCCCCACTACTTAAATATTCCTCCTCCTCCTCATCCTCCTCCTGTCTGATCTGAGGACAGGCAGGAATGCTGTTTGCGTAAAGACTGGGGCCTTGAGAGCTAGGGAAGGCCTCCTCTTCCTCCTGCTGCTCTGCCTCTAGTGCCATATCTATAATTCCCCGCAGAGTATGCTCCAGCAGGAACACTAAAGGAATTGTGTCACTGATGCATGCACTGTCACTGCTCACCATCCTCGTTGCCTCCTCAAATGGTGGCAGTACAGTGCATGCATCCTTGATCATCAGCCACTGCGGGGGGGAAACAAGTTGACCTGAACCTGTCTTTGTGCCATACTCACACAGGTACTCATTGATGGCCCTCTGCTGCTTGTGCAGATGCTGCAGCATTGCTAATGTCGAGTTCCTCCTGGTGGGCATGTCACAGATCAGACGGTTTGTGGGAAGGTGGAATTCTCTTTGAATTTCTGCCAGGCGAACACTTGCTGGGAATGACCGTCTGAAGTAGCTGCAGACTTTTCTGGTCTGGCTGAGAAGCTCTGCCAGCCCTGGGTATCTGGTTAGGAAACGCTGTACCACCAGATTTAGGACGTGTGCTAGGCATGGTACATGCGCCAACATACCCTGGCGTAGGGTGGAGAGAAGGTTGCTGCCATTATCACAGACGACCATTCCCAGCTCAAGCTGGCGTGGTGTTAACCATCTCTACACCTGCCCCTGCAGAGCTGACAGAATTTCTGGCCCGGTGTGGCTCCTGTCCCCTAAACAAACCAGCTCCAGCACAGTATGGCAGTTTTTTGCTTGAGCCATTGCATAGCCCCTGTCACGCATCGGTTTAACTGCCACTTCACCAGAGACAGAGAAGGAAGAGGAAGAGGTGGTGGTGGAGCAGACAGTCCTCATACAAGCAGCTTTCTGGAGGCATGGTGGATGAACAAGCTCCAGCACAGAGCCCCGTCTTGTATCTCTCCCAGCTGCAATCAGAGCTACCCAGTGTGCCATGAAGGAAATGTAACGGCCTTGTCCATGCTTGCTGGACCACGTGTCTAAAGTCATGTGCACCTTGCTGCTGACTGCCTTTCCCAATGACTCCATAACATTGTGTTCCACGTGCTGGTATAGTGCTGGAATGGCCTTCCGTGAAAAGAAATGGCGTTTTGGAATCTGCCACTGTGGTTCAGCAAATTCACGGAAGGAAGCAGGGTCCACCAGCTGGAAAGGCAGCAGCTGTAATGCGAGTAATTTTGCTAAGCTGGCATTTAGACACTGTGCTTGGGGATGGTTGGGACTATATTTTTTCTTACGCTGCAGCAGCTGGGGCAACGTAATCTGACTGCGTAAATCTTCAGCTGATGGGATGCTGTCACATTGTGAGGAAGGACCTGGTACACCCATTACTGTAGCATCATCCCTGTCAGTGGAGGTTGTAGGCAATGACATGGCAGGACATATAGTGGGGGTAGAGACAGATGAGGAGGACCTATGCAAAGTGTTGTGCCAACGGGATGCATGACAGGTGGTCATATGTCACCTCAAGCACGTGGTACCCAAGTGTGGGATGTCTTTCCCACGCTTGATCCTCATCTGACATAGATTACAAATAGCAATGGTGCGGTCTGCTGCACATTTCTTAAAGAACTCCCCTGATGGGTGGCAGTGACAAGACACAAATTACAATTCCCAGGAACCTTCTATAAATCAGTGAGCCCCCCTGATGGGTGGCAGTGACAAGACACAGATTACAATTCGCAGAAATCTGCTAGAAGTATGTGGAACCCCCTGACAGCTGGCAGTGAGAAGACGCAGATTACAATTCCCAGAATCCTTCTATAAATCAGTGAGCCCCCCTGATGGGTGGCAGTGACAAGACACAGATTACAATTCGCAGAAATCTGCTAGGAGTATGTGAGACCCCCTTGATGGGTGGCAGTAACAAGACACAAATTACAATTCCCATGAACCTCCTATAAATCAGTGAGACCCCCTGATGGGTGGCAGTGACAAGACACAGATTACAATTCCCAGAAACCACCTATAAATCCGTGAGACCCCCTGATAGGACGCCCTGATAGCTGGCAAAGTGACAAGAAACAGATTACAATTCCCAGATATCTGTTACAAATCTGTGAGACCCCCTGATGGGTGGCAGTGACGACACAGATTACAATTCCCAGGAACCTCCTATAAATCAGTGAGACCCCCTGATGGGTGGCAGTGACGACACAGGTTATAATTCCCAGATTTCTGCTACAAGTCTGTGAGACCCCCTGATGGGTGGCAGTGACGACACAGATTACAATTCCCAGGAACCTCCTATAAATCAGTGAGACCCCCTGATGGGTGGCAGTGACAAGACACAGATTACAATTCCCAGATATCTACTAGAAGTGAGACCCCCCAATGGCTGCTGGCAGTGAGAACACACAGATTACAACAATTCCCAGATATTTTGTAGAAATGAGACCCCCAAAATAGCTGCTGGCAGTGAGAACACACAGATTACAACAATTCCCAGATATCTTGTAGAAGTGAGACCCCCCCCAGTAGCTGCTGGCACTGGGAAGACACACTAACAGAACAATCTCCTCTCAAAAACACATGCTGAAGGCTGTGTGAAGCCTTACATAGTGTGCTGCGGGACTTAGCTCTGTGAGCCCATGATTGGGCAAAATTTGCTCAATCAGGACTCTGAGCCGTGATTGGCATAGTCTTGCACCTGACCTGTGGTCAGGTGCAAGGCTGTAGCCAATTACAAGCTTCAGGCCAGTGGAAAAGTGCATTGTGGTCCATTGTGGGCGAACACGCAGAAATGTTTGACGAACGGGCGATGTTCGAATCGAACTCCGAACATATCGAACCGAACAGCTCATCCCTAGTGTTTACTCACTTCCTTTTTTTTGTTTGGTGGGAATGTTCTGGAGAGACGTAAAACGGCAGCTGAAGCAGAACAATGTTATGAGGCAGCACTGTGAGGAAACTGTTCTTTACAGATTCATAAAGCACCACTTGCTTATACAGAAGTAAGCGATTGGTTTGTTCAAGACAACTAATAAAGTAGTAACAAGGAAAAAGAGTGTCATCTGCGCTCGTTTCTATGTGTTCCATGTACAACAAAAATGAGGTTTTTGTTTGTTTCAATGGCCATTGCAACGTAAGCCCACTCGCCACTTCAAGGCACCTCTTTAGAGTGGGTACCTAACAATTGTGACCAAAAGGCCGCTCTACTGAGCAGCTCCAAGCCCCTCCAGTTGCTTTTCAGCGAAGGAGAGGCAAAGATGGTGGCTTTTATTTATACACGCACCAAACACTTCCCATTTGGGATCAAAAACAAAAACATGGAAAGAGGAACAGCTGCAGAACGACGGACTGGTGTTACAAGCATGATATACATAAATACAGAAAAAATGGCGTCGCGCCCATACTCACTTATTTTCGGAGGGGCAGCAACTGCCAGGAGTAACAGCCCAGTCAATGCATAACACATAACAAGGAAAAAGAGTGTCATCTGCGCTCGTTTCTATGTGTTCCATGTACAACAAAAATGAGGTTTTTCAGTAGAGCGGCCTTTTGGTCACAATTGTTAGGTACCCACTCTAAAGAGGTGCCTTGAAGTGGCGAGTGGGCTTACGTTGCAATGGCCATTGAAACAAACAAAAACCTCATTTTTGTTGTACATGGAACACATAGAAACGAGCGCAGATGACACTCTTTTTCCTTGTTATGTTTTATGCATTGACTGGGCTGTTACTCCTGGCAGTTGCTGCCCCTCCGAAAATAAGTGAGTATGGGCGCGACGCCATTTTTTCTAATAAAGTAGTAAACACTTTTTTAATCTAAACCTCACAGGAACAGAACCACCTACATGACTAACAATCGCACAGATTCGTTATAAGTTCGAAACCAATGGCACTGTATGTGATGTGCAGAAGCAAAGATCTGGGGGGTGTCACACAGCAACAAGACCTGCTTCCTCGAATACGGTGTTGCAACAGTTTACACGCTCACCGCAAAAGTCTGTCAATGTGCACGTGAGACCGGAATTAGCAGATCAAGCATACAACGTATTCTGAAGAGAGCACATTGGAAATTTTACATCCCAAGACTGTTACACGCCTTGATTGAAGATGACCCTGATCTGAGAATAGAGTACTGTGAGTGGTTTTGACAAATGGTACATGAAGATGTGGACTTTGTACAGAAAGTGGTGTGGTCTGATGAAGCCCAGTTTAAACTAAATGTTGCAGTAGACCATTATAATTTGTTTATTCTGCACCGGAAAATCCTCACATTCATGTGGATAAAGCAGTCAATTTACCAGGGCTCAATGTCTGGTGTGGACCGTCATCCAAGGGTTTAATTGGACCATTCTTTTTTGAAGGCACGGTCACTGGTCCAGTGTACCTCAATATGCTTCCAACATCCACTTTACTGGCCATTTGTGTGCTTTATGCAGTGGAGCAATTTTACTTCCAGCAAGATGGTGCTGTTGAATTCCCTCCATGTTCCCCGGACTTAACACCCTTCAATTTCTATCAGTGTGTAACACTAAAGAATGTGGTTTAGCATAGAAAACCACCTATGCTTGCTCCACTACGGAAAGAAATTGAAATATCATACATAGCAATCCCTATGGACACTCTGGTCAATGTTGTTCATGCAGTAGTGCGCTGGGCCAGATTTATAACTAGGCAGAGTAGGCTTGTGCCTACAAGCGCCTGCCACAAAGGGACGCCTTGCTCTGGAAAATAAAATCCTTTTTATTTTTTATTAACAGTCATTTAGCCCCCTGTGTCTCTGGAGCCCTTAGGACTAGAGGGACATATGAGGTATCATTGGAAAGGTCACAGTATGGCCTTTCCATTGAAGCCAAACATAACCAGGTATGATTTATCTAAAAATAACAAATAAAATTATATTTTTCTCTTTTTTCTAATGCAGCACTATTATTCCGTTTACAATTATAAAGTGAACACTGATGCCGCGCTAACTCACCTTCTCATTTCCCACACTGCCAGCAAGTGTGCACCGTACCACTGCAATGAGGAGAGACAGGGGGATTTTGGAGCCTTCATCTCTGAATTGTACACTACACAAGGTTAAGTGAGGTGTCAATGGAAAGGTTAGAGTCTGGTCTTTACAATGATACTGAACATGACCATGGAATGTGTGAAAAAAGAACATTTTAACCCCTTAAGGACCGCTGACGTACCCTGTACGTCCTGTCCTCGGGTCTCCTTTAGACCCGCGGATGTACAGGGTACGTCAGCGGCGCCTAATCCCCCTCCCGCCCGATACTCACCTCCCTCGCTGGATCCCTCAGCGATCTGGCAGGGAGGAAGCCTGCCCATGTGATTTACATGGGCAGGCGAGGCTGATTACGTCGCCACGCTGCGTGGTGACGTCATCAGCAGGCGTCCCCATGCAAAGCAATGGAGGGGAGGGGGGCTCCTTTGGAGCCCTCTATCTCCCCAACCATTGCAGCTAGGGAGATGCTTTTTACACCGCTGAAAAGGGGAAAGTCTCCCCTTTTCAGCGGTGTATAGCATTAACTGTTTCGCCACCGGATCACGTTTCGGCGCCAATTGGCACCAAAACGTGATTCGAACCTGGAGGGGGGCTGACATCTTGGATGTCAGCCAAGCCTCCAGGTCCCCCCCACCCTCTGACATCCTCACACATATGGTGAGGTTGTCAGTGGGCCAGTTAACCATCTAGCTGCCATGTAGAGATAAGGGGATCCTAAGGATCCCATATCTCCCGATCCATGCTAGATGGATCATTAGCTAGATGGTCATATTTGACATCATTTGAAAGGCCTGATTATGGCCTTTCCAATGATACCAAACATGACCAGGTTTGGTTTTAAAAAATTTTTTATAAAATAAAAAAAGTTTTTTTTTTGTCTGGGGGGGGGTTAATTAAATAGGACCTAGGCTGTCATCTAAAAATAATTAGCACAAAATGGTCAGAATGAGCGCAGCGCACATAGGTGAACTGTCTCAGCAGTGAAGGGGTTAAAAAGCAAATTCATGTAAAAATTGGGTATTTCTAGTCTCGGGACAAAATTTTGAACCTATTTAGCCGGGGTCTTTTTGGGTGGTTGTAGATTTTGGGGATTAAATTACGAAAAAGTGTGTTTTTACCATTTTTTTTCCTCCATATTTCATATTTTTTTATAGTAAATTATTCGATATGATGGAAATAATGGTATTTCTAGAAAGTCCATTTAATGGCGGGAAAAAGGGTGTATAATATGTGTGGGTTGAATAAACGAGTAAGAGGAAAATTTGACCTAAACACTAACAGCGCAGAAACGTAAAAACAGCAGCGGTCACTAAAAGACGGATTTGTGCAAAACCGCCTGGTCACTAAGGGGTTAAAATGTATTTTTTTCTCTGTTACAAGGCAGAGGCAAAATATGCTTTTACATATTAAACAAACAATGCCACTGCTCTTACTCGACTAAGGCAACAGATTCAGGGACGAATCCAGACACAGGTTTCGGGGGGGGGGTGCATTCTACCAGTTTTTGTTAAGAACTGGTTTTGGGTTCGCAGTGACAGGCCGAGACGCGCCTAATTGCAAGCTGTGCTTGTTACACTCACTCTCTTCAGAACATTGCACAGGGTCTGTCCTCATGTGGCACATGAGCATTGCGAACCTTTTCCATATGAGGGGCCAAGGGTACCCCCTCCCAGCACATATCCCTGGAAGCTATGCAGTGTAGGGTAACCCAGGTGTGGGGATGCCCTTTGCACCGTTTCCATGCTGGCAGGACACACATGGCACCCCATCTGCGCAGCCCTGTGAACCCTTTTCATACCAGGGGCCCAGGGTACCCCCCTCCCAGCTCACATGTAATATATTGCCCCCAGCTCACATGGATATATTACCCAAGCTCACATTTTATGGATATATATTGCCCCAGCTCACATAAATATATAATTCCCCAGCTCCTCACATGGACATATAGTGCCTCAGCTCACATGGATATATATTGCCCCAGCTCACATGGATATATATTGCCCCAGCTCACATGGATATATACTGCCCCAGCTCACATGGATATATATAGGCCCAGCTCACATGGATATATATATAGGCCCAGCTCACATGGATATATATATATATAGGCCCAGCTCACATGGATATATAGTGTCCAGCCCACATGGATATATAGGCCAAGCTCACATGGATATATACTGTATAGTGTCCAGAGCACATGGATATATATATAGGCCCAGCTCACATGAATATATATAGTGCCCTGCTCGCATGGATATATATAGGCCCAGCTCACATGGATATATAGCGCCCAGCTCACATGGTCCCAATTGGTCTCCTGCTGTCTGCAGTGCCAGGCCCCTCCGAGTGCTTCTCATTATGCGAGTGGCTGCCGGCCCCAGCATCAAGCTCTGCCGCTCGCCTGCGTGCAAACCACGCACAAGCCGCGCTCTCGCAAGATCCCGGAAGTTGTCTCTGTGATCTCGCGAGATCGCGGCTCTAGTAGTTCCCAGTCGAGTGGCCAAGTTTGATGCCGGCGGCCGCTCATGCAGTGGCACTTGGCAATACTTTCTGGGGGGGCAATTGTCCCATTGCCCCCCTTGGATCCGCCCCTGAACAGATTCTGTGCTTTCTTTTGAGTTGAGCACAGAGAGAAAGGTTTTTTTTATTTTTTTTAAATGTTTTTTTCTTATTTCAGTTTGCCCTAAAGTGCAAATTTAAAAAGTCATTTGGACATGTTTCTTTTCTGTTTTGTTTGGGGGGGCGCTCCACATTTCTTTGCCTACAGACTCCTGAGATACAAGTCTGACCATTGTAGTGTGCCGAAATCAAGTGTCTGGAAGCTAATGTTGACTAGAGATGTGCACCGATTTTTTTTTTTTTTTTTTTTTTTTTTTTTTCTGTTCGTTTTGGTTCGGGTCGTTCGGATTTTTTAAATCTTCGTTTTGGATTGTTTCTGACGATTTTCTTTTCGGCTTGTTTTGTTTCGGCTCGTTTTTCGTATTGACTTTTTTTCGTGATATCGGCAATTTTCGTGTTTTCGGATCGACTCGTTTTTCGTATCGATTTTTTTTTCGTGATATCGGAAATTTTGTGGTTTTTCAAAACGTCTGTTCTCCTCGTTTCAAAGTGTCTATTCGTTTTGACTTAAACTAATGGTTTTTTGGATCCGATATTTCTGTCAATACGGTAATTCTGTCGATACGGAAATTCTGCCGATTTATATGTTTTTTTATTAAATAAAGATCATTTTTTTTCTTATGAATATGCATTGCACAACTTTATTTAATCATATTAAAATGGTATGAAAGGAACAAAAATGAACAAAACGATTTAAAAAACGCAAAACTGACCCAAATGGTCTGACTATAAAAATAAAAACCAGAACAAAAGGTTTTAAAATGGAAAAAATGTTGATCGAAATTATCTGAAACGAAAAAAAAAAACAGAACAAATAAAATGATTTAAAACAGGAACAAAAAAACTTTCGCTGCTGAGGCATTTCAGAGTGCGCTGCGGCGGCATAGCAGCGTGTGTGCGTGATTAGGAAACGTCAGACGCTACTAATGTCCAGCCTACATAACGTCCAGATGCAAAAAGTGTTTTATTGACCATCCATAAAAAATCACGGACGAAAATGCGCGTCGTCTGACCTTTTTCGCGCATTCCATGAAAAAATACGTCAATGTGTTTGGACGCACTTTTTGACGGTCGCTGCGAATAATGCGTTCGTTTGACCCTAGCCTTAGCTGAGGTAAATGACGTAATGCGCAACGCAGGAAAAACACGTGGCAGAAAATAAATGGTTAATACCCCTCAGTTCGTGAGTTTCAAAAAGGCTCGTATATTGGTGTCTTAGGGTACCCGGGTACTAGATTCAACTGGCCAGTGAATGAGCAAAAAATATCTTCGACTAGTCAACGTTGGAGCCCTATAAATTGAAGCAATCAACCAAGTGCGCACTTTATCGAAACTGTGGCCTTGAGGCCTCTCACCCATCCGGCGAACACTGTGTCCAGAACCGATGACTCTACCAAAGGATCTCTCTCCGCTGACTGGAACCTCGTGCCAACGAATTTGCTCCTCCAATGCCGAATATCCGTAACAGGAACCAATCCACCGCCTGCACTCCCGTTCGATCCGCGGCCCTCCTTACTCGAGGTCATTCTGGAACCTGGTTGTCCTCCGAGCTGTTCAGCGGAATGTGGTATGCAATCAGGCACACTCCGTCCCCGAACTCCAGCACTGGATACGCCTCGATCCACGCCCCGGCCTGGTTGTGATCCCGGACAATGTACTGCATGCATCTTACTCTTCCAGCTGCTCTGCTCGCTCTGCCCATGCCCTGCACGAGGCTCCTGATGTCTTTCCTGGCGCCAGCACGCCCACTTCCTGTACTCTTCGCAAAGGTCTCTGGGAGATCAATGCACTTTTTCCCGGAAGACGCAATAGCGGTCATACGGTGTGCAATTTCGAACGTGATTTTTGACGGAGCTATTAAAAACAAATGGACGTGATGTTGGCCGGACATGTGCAGTGTCTGACGTCTCCTAATCACGCACACACGCCGCTATGCGGATGCAGCGTACTCTGTACGTCAGTACTAGCGGTTCTACGTTCTCGAAAAAATGCGTTCCTTTGCCGCTTGCGTTGCGTGGTCGAACTTTTGTGCGGCCGTACTTCGTATATTGGCCGTCATTGGACGTCCATTGCTGCTACTGTGGCCCTAATAAAGTGCGGCTGCACGCGCGTTCCCACTGCGTTCGTCTGACCCCAGCCTAACTCCCATCAGTCTCAGGATGAGATACACAACACTAGTAGTTAATAGTAACTAGTACTTGCAATAAGAAAAAAAAGCCATTTTTGTCATAGGGGCTCAAAATACAGCAGAGCCTACAAAATCTGATTTTTAGTTCATTGCAGCGGCAATTAAAAGTTAAACCAGTTCACTACTGAGCCATTTCATCTCCATGTGCTGAGCTCATGTTGACCGTTTTGTACTCATCATGTTTAAACGTGAGTTGAAGTCATGTTTTATTGAAGGACTCAGACAAATTATATATATCCTTATTTTCAGCAGACATGGCAGATTCATTATATATCATTATTATATGTGTACACCATGTCCTGTCAGAATGCTATAACAAAAAATGTAAAACAAATGTGAATTTCCATTCAGATTCCAATAATTTACAGCCTGTAAAAAAATTTCCCCACATTTTATCATCCAAGCCTTTGTGGTTATATATTCTATGGGGTACTCTTGTTAAAAAAGTTAGAAATGGGAACTTGTTACTGTATTTTTTTGAGAAAATATGGGATTTTAGCAAAAATTAAAAAAAAAAATGTTTTCATTGTGGGAAATTAAAAGGTGAGTTAGTGCAGCATAATTGCTCACATTATATTTAAAAAGCGATACAATAGTGATGCATTATAAATAAAATATAAAAATAAATAAATTCAGATTTTTATTTATTTATTTAATGTTTATTTTTATGTAACACATAAGCTGGTCATGCTCTGGCCTTTCCAATGATATCAAACATGACCCTCTAGCCCAGGGCTCAGAATTTCTCAGTAGAAATTAAGTGGGGGCGAGTGGAAATACACACGCAGGCAGCACAATAAATTATTTTGTGCTGTGTATTCTGGCAGTGCCACCGTGCAGCCCCCCCCCCTTTCCCAGGCTGCACGGTGGCAGGGATCAGCTGCCTAACCTGACCAAGCTCGTCTCTGTCACTGGCAGGGGGTGTGTCGGATATAATCTCTGCACGTGAATACAACACGTTATATATTGGATTTATCAGCCAAGCCTCCAATATGTCTATATTGGACTTACTGGACCTACCTCGGCAGTTGCCTCCAATATATCAGGGATTATTATTTCATAAGAAACTTATACGAGACACAAATATCAATCGTTTATATTTCTTAGAAATTATCCTGAATTCTTTTAATTGTCTGTGTTTTGCTTTAAAAAATACAAATAATCAATAATCGGATAAAAATATATATATATTTATTACGTATACAAAAAAAATTTCAAATCTCATATCATAAACAAAAAATTTATAAACCACAATCCATCAGCATATAAAAACTAGCTTCACAATATATGTATCTCCGGTTAGTAACTGCATATATGATTAATATCATTTACCTTATCAGTTAGTAACTAATACACAAATGGTTAATAAACATTTCTGCTTAATACAACATGCATTTCCCAGCAAACAATGTTTAACCAGCCAGCTCTTATAGATATATATATATCTCTATGCTACATGGATCAACAAAAGATGAGCTAATTTAATGATAAGTAATAAAAACTTATTTAGTGAATCCTCCCCTAATCTCGAGAATTAAACTTCTAATCTTTTGCTTTTTATTTTGTAGTTATATAATTGCTTGCTTATTAATTTTAATCACAGTAATTTCCAAATTCAATATATATATTGGTATCAATCTTACAACATTTCTTTTAGGAATAAATCCTTATATCCACTTCTTCATATTTCTATCTGCAGAATAGAAAATACTTAGAATTTGGATCGAACCGTATCCGAGAAGTCTCAGTCTACGTTGCAAGAATCTCTACAAATATATATTTACATTAATTCCTTATTTCATACATTACCTGTCCAATTTGGATGTTGATAAGTCTGCCTTGGAATTCCTGATGTAGTAATTTTTGGAATGTGTGAAGATTATCGATCAGATAATCAATGCATGTGAGTTAGAGATTTGGTGAGAGTCAGAAATTTAGTGAGAATCTTGATTGCCTCATGTCTTGGGATCTGCCTGCATCGTGGTGTGAGTCTGAGTATTGGAATCTTGGACTCTCAGAGTGTCATGTCTAATGCATTGCAGTGTGAATCTGTGAATGCTGGAATCTCCGACTGACTTGTAACCAACATTGCCACTTATTATAGCCAATTTGATGTCACGGGCAATCTTTTTGGTAATATGAATTATAATATTTACTATCCTCTAGAGGGCAGTATTGCACTTCTTAATTAATTCCACCTTTTCTTTTTAATACTCTTATTTCGGGTCAAAAGTTCAATCTACACAAAGGACCTTCTCTTCTCCCAGTCTTTAGACACAGTGTCTCCATCTGTCATCTTTGATTTATATCCCTACTCCCTTTTGACTCAGAGTCCTATCAGCTAAATTCTTTTCTGGTTAACTCAACAAAATCTATTCTTTAGTAATTTTTATGATTTACCAATTATATACTTTCTACAATATTTATTGGAATATATATTTCCTACTGTAAATATAATAAAATATACCTTGATTATAAACATATATTTTGTGAATATAAATCTATATTAGAGAATATTAACTCTTATTCCTATACCCAAAAGACAAAATATCTTTTGTTTTAAGACAGACCAATAAATTTAATTATAACACGTCTTAGCACTTAAACCTAGCCTTATCACACACAAACATTCTAGATTCCTTCATGTCTGGCACTTCTTAAAGAAATATAAAAGACTTCACCCAGGAATGAACTCTGTGAAAAAAAAATTGGTTCATTTCTAAACCTAGAGAAAATTTTAAAGAAAAGAAACTGTCTTTAAAAACAAAATGGCTACAAGCATCCATTTAAAATTTCCTTTGTGTGTAATATACCTGACAGGTGGAGAGGAGCTACCCTGCCTCCTCGCTCTGCTCACACTGGGGTCTGATGCCTTGGTATACATGTATCTGATGTCTGGGTATTAATGTTATTTTTGTAACTTTATTCTAAATATAAAATTACACTGTTAAAGGTTTTAAGATAATTTAAGGGGGTATGTTTAGGGGCAGAGTTAATGGCTGGGTAGAGGTTAGGTGGAGAAACTGGTGGCGAGTAACTCTTATGGCCTGGTTAGTAGTGTGGGACTTGAAATTTTGAGCCCTGCTCTAGCCTCTAATGATTGGGAGAATACCATACAGAATTCCCTGCTTGGCTAGGGGGGGGAATTCCCTTTCTGACGTCTTCATGCCCACGTGCAATGATACAGGCACATCAACGATGCTATTATCACTCCAGTCAGGAAATTGCACTTAAAGACAGTGGTGTGGGAGACAGCAGTGGTGTATTTAGGTTTTGTGCTGCTCTAGGCCTGACTAAACTCGTGCACCCCCTAATTTAAATTTGACGCACCCCTTCCTGTCAAGGGCACACCTCTTCCTGGTTAATCCCCACCCTTCCTCTTTAAGCTCCACCTTTTCCTCTTAGAGCTCCGCCTTTTCCTCTCTTTATATTAAAAGTGGATACCAAGTGCCTACTTGTATATTTTGTATACCATTTCAAATGTATCTATTGAGATAAAGAAAATTATGAAATGTTTAAATTCAAGCATTTTTACAAAGAACAACCACGCATGTCAAGTATACTGGATCACAGCCGCTCTAATTGGTTGAACAATAAAACCCACAGAAATGTGCAGTGTGTATGAGCATATCACAGAACTGCACAGCAATAAAACTCACAGTAATGTGCAGTGTGTATGAGCATATCTCAGAGCTCCAGGGCAATAAAACTCACAGTAATATGCATCACAGAATCCACAGCAATAAAACTCCCAGCAATGCAATGTTTGGTGTGTGTCGGCGTATCAGAATCCACAGCAATAAAACTCCCAGCAATGCAATGTGCGGTGTGTATGAGTGCATCAGAATCCACAGCAATAAAACTCCCAGCAATGCAATGTTTGGTGTGTGTCAGCGTATCAGAATCCACAGCAATAAAACTCCCAGCAATGCAATGTGCGGTGTGTATGAGTGCATCAGAATTCACAGCAATAAAACTCACAGCAATGCAATGTGTGGTGTGTGTCAGCGTATCAGAATCCACAGCAATAAAACTCCCAGCAATTCAATGTGCGGTGTGTATGAGTGCATCAGAATCCACTGCAATAAAACTCCCAGCAAACCGAGTGTATATGAGCACACAGCAATTATGCTGTGGAGCCATCTTGTCAGCAGTGGGGTGCCACTGCCAGAGGGTGCACTGTAGCTTTGATTCCCTTCCCGGTGGGTGTTCAGTCCAGAATAGAGTCTGTGTTAACGAAAGGGCGGGCAGCTGCGCGTGTGCGTTTCACGTGGTTCAGCCAGTCATGTGGTACTGAGACTCAGAGAAATGGCAGTGAAATGCCCTGATGTTCGGTGGTTTCAGTCAACAGGTTTATTAAGAAACCCATAGGTTTCAATGTTAAAAATATTCCCGTTTTTATGCAATATCTAATAAACCGTTTATTATTTTAATCTGCAGTAAAAAGTCTTTACTTACTGATTTTTTTTAGTACCTATTAGTCATTTTTCAGATTTTTTTTGGGCAAAATCCCCCCCCCTTTTTTTTTTTAAATTCTTTATTTTTGGAAGTTTGCATCGACATAGAGAGTCAACATATAATGAAAAAGACCTCGCAGGGCCAAAATAAGTCAACTGGTAAACTATAGAAGAAAAACAAAAAAAGAAATTTAAGATCATTCTCGGAAAACACATGTAAATGTAAGGTCTCCTGCAAAAAACACTCTAGAGTTTAAAGTCATCTGCGAAAAACACATTAAGATTTCAACGTCATCTACAAGGAATGCACTCAACAAAATCATCCCCTATTAGGGGGGTCTCATCCAAAAAGCAAGTTATAGGGAACTAATGGCTATTAACAGCCAGAGAAAGTCTTCAGGTAGGGAACAGAAACATAAACATAAAAAATTAATAATAATAGCCAGCCGGGGACATCAAGCTGTAAAAAAAAAAAAAAAAAAAAAAAAAGAGGGGGGGGGAGGGAATAAAAAGATGGCAAAGGCCAAAAATGTGCCTGCCTTGGCGACTACCCAGACGGTCCATAAGGCCGCAGGGAGGCCAAGGGGGAATAACGGCACCTGGCCCGTGCGCTCAGGAGCAAGCCGGGCACCAGGCCACGGTTGCGTCCGAGATGTCCCGGAATAGCCAAATTAAAAAAAAAAAAAAAAAATGTCCCCAGCCGGGGAATATCATCAAAAGAGTCAGCTGTATCTGCGGTAAAGGACAGATAGAAAGAGAAAGCGAAAGAACAAAAAAAAAAAAAAAAAATTGCCAAGCGGGGGGGGGAGAAAAAATAGCTCGGTGGGATTTTCCACAACTCAGCGAGGAGAAGAGTCCCAGGGGGGGGACAAAAAGAGGTCCCCATAGTGTGGCTTTCAACCCGGGTCAGTAACCGCCCGATCCGGAGCGAGACCCGCTCCTAAAAGCACTGGCCAGGCTTCAGCCGGTTCCGGTATATTGTAGAGAACGTTCATGTAGGTAACCGCTAGTGAGCCAGCTAGCCCCCAGCGGTAGCGGACTCCCTTATGCCGTAGGAAGGCTGTCACGTCTCGGAACCGTCGACGTGCCACCAGGGTCATGAAGGGCAGGTCTTGATATATCGTCAGTAGGGCTCCGTCAAATCGAACAGGTGCTCTAGCTCCAGGGGCCGACATGAGTCGCGTCTTAGTTGCCACATCTGCGGCTACTGCGATAACATCCCTCGGGGCATCTTGGGGGCTGTCGCAGCTTTGCGGATACGGTACACCCCCCCAAACACGTCTGCTTTATCGGGTGGGGACTCGGATACCTGACGAGCCAGACGATTAGCATAGACGAGCAAGTCCGCAGCAGAGATCGACTCCGGGATACCACGGATTCGGACATTGCGTCGACGATGGCGAGATTCCAGTGTCTCCACAGATCGTGTCAGCAGATCAACTTGAGATTGTAGAGCAGACACCTGGGACGAGAGAACCACCTGCTCAGTCGCAAGGTCCGTAGTTTGGGCCTGGACCGCCACCACTTGGGATCGTATCACCTCCACATCAGCTTTCACTTTAGACATCTCCGTGGACAGCAGCGACTTAATTTCGGCGATGAAGCTCCGGTAGTCCCTCATCGTTGTGGGACGTGCATCATCCGAGGCATCCTTAGTATCCTCTCCAGAGGAAGTCGCCTCCTCAGAAGGAGCTCCCATCTCCCCTGCGGGCAACCGCTGCAGGACCTCATAGCGAGGAGAGCGAACGGCAGGCTGCGGTAAATCCCCGTCATCTGTGAGCGGTAAGTTTGCGTCAGTATAGCCCAATAGGGGGTCAGGGGCAAGAACCGCGGGCTCGGGAGAGGTCGCCACCACAGTCTTCTTGCGCTTTTTCTGTGCCCTCTTCCGCGCAGCAGGGCTCATTGCTGCCGGAGCTCGGCCTCGGGACCCCGAGGGCAACCAGTCAGTCTCAGGCAGACACCCCAATAACCAGGAACCATCCTCCTCTTCCGACGAGCCATACCCCAGGGGAAGGGTAGAAGCGATGGCTGTCGCTCTGGCAGGGCATCCACCCCCCAAGGACTCCCTGATGTCCCGCTGTCTGGAACTCACCGATCCGCTGCTCCGTTTAAGTAGCGTTTTTTTTCCCATCTTCAGGGAGAGAGGAATGGTCGACCGCCGGGAATCAGTCCCACGCCAAAAAACCTCTGATGTCTCTTTGTCTGGGGCCCTCTGGGTAAAAATGTGAGGCCGACGGCCGGGATTCAGATCCGCTACGTGCAGCAGGAAACTCCCCAGGCTTCACAAAATGGCCGCCACCGCAAGGCCGAACTAGGCCCGAACTTCGACCGTCCCAAAAATGTCTCTGCGTGCCCGAGGAACAGCGATTCCGATGCGCTGCGGGTGTCAGGTCACCAACAAGTTGAAAGCAGAGGGAGAGGATCGCTAAAAATCTGTCAAAAAATGCTGGAAATGCTGAAATCACAGCAGAGCTCTCACTGCATGCGACCTCTCTCATCCGCTGCTGGCCACGCCCCCCCCCCTTTTTTTTAATAGCAGTTTTTCCTTTTTCGGTGACAGAACTTTTTATTATCAATCATAGGATCTTATATGTAAATTCCAGACATTTTCGTTCAGTAGTTCTTTTGAAAACTGCAGGCCACGGGTTTGCAGTGGCAGCATTCAGCGGCCGACTCCATGCACTTTGGGGACCCTGCGGTGAATGGTGAATTCACTGCAGGGTGGGGAAATTTTATTCTCCTAAGTGCAGGGAACTACAGAACACCAAAAAGTTGGCGTCATTTCGGTGCTCTGTGAGTAACCCATTTAGTGGTGAGGTTTTTTGCTGCCCCCTGGAAAGTGAAAGCCTAGGCCTTGCCTACCCAGGACATACTTGAAAATTAGTGAAATCTCAATGTATCCTTCCTGGTAAAATACTTTGCAAAAGTAAAAAATAAATAAATAATAATTTCTAGGGGTGGGGCCACCCAGTGCGGGCCGCCGCCCCCTGGAAAGTGCCGCCCTAGGCCTGGGCCTAGTCGGCCTAGGCCAAAATACACCACTGGGGGACAGATATTCAGATTTGTCTCCCTGAAGTCTGTGTTGGAACCAGATGAAAACGTGTTGGAGTATTTTAATCCTTGCTGTTTTACCAATAACCTATTTTAACTTGGATGGCTTCCACGTTTCTGTCTTGTGGCGGCAGGGTGAACTGGAGAGGCTGGAATTTGGAGTGGTAAAAGCATTGTTGATGTGCCTGCTTATATATTTCATCTTATGAGTGTGATACAGCGGGGGATTGTAAATGTATAATTAATTACTGACTACACCATGAAGTGTTTCTGATTTCATTTTAGACTGCACTCCTTGTTTTTCCAATATGCAATGATGTCAGTGGATGAGGAGAGGCTCCAGAGGCGTGGCTCACATCCAAGATGTCAGCCCTACCAGTAGAAGTCTGCGATCCTACCCCGATTGGCACCAGATTGCGGTACTGGCAGGTAAGGAGTTAAGAGTGGCATTGCTGGAAAGGACAGACTGTGACCTTTCCAGTGATGCCTTACTTGTACCTATACTCTTTACCAATGGGGAAATAGAGGGGTCCAAAGGACCCTTTCCCCTTCAGGTACTCTCCCAGCTACGCTGGGGGTGCTGAAAATGACACCAGTGTGTCAGCAGTGGTCCCATGAAATGGTCTGACTTCAAGGAAGTCAGACCACCGTGGGGCCCTGACTGGAGAGGTAAGTATGTCTCCCTTGGCTACGGAATCCCCATAACGTGTGGGGAACGTGCTCCGTATATAGCAGGGAAGCCCCAGGACATTCCCCACATGTCATCCGCAGCCTAGAGGTTAAACTCATTCACCAAGACGAGGCAAATCTCTTGACTGAGTAAAAATAATACCAAAGAGAAAAAAAAAACAAAAGTGCAACTTGTGACAAAACATCCAAAAATAAGAAAAAAAAAAAACTGTTGCCACCCTAATGGACACTTCAACTTTTCAAAACGATCATTTCATAGGGAAACCATAAAGTGCAGCGGCATAAATGCTGCTTATTTGTTGTCTCTGGCTTGTTTTGTTTTTCGACTGTGAATGTTGTGGTGTGTCAAATGTGAAGTTTAATCATTAGCTTAAGGTGATAGTGTAATCTGTAAAAGACTTAATACAATCAGCTATTCTCTTCCACCATAGTTATGATAATGCTTTTCTAAAAAATTTAGAAAGCACTAGAAAACAACATTAATTTAATACAATAAAGAAAAATTTGTACTTTTTGTAATTAACTTTCAAAATAACAGATTCAAGACAACAATATATTGCTGCTGATTTGTATTTATATATTTGTAGAAATCATGGCTACTATGAGCATTAATAAATGTATTTTTAAGTGCAATTCCGTTATTAACAGAACTAATTTAATAAATTGATGGTGTAGTGAATATAAAATGAGTTAAATGTTTCAAAAACCACAGAACACGTTTCTTCAGATATGATTCACTGCTGAAGGACATAAAGGGAAAACTGTGTAGAGGTCAGTTTAACAGCATGAAACAAAAGCACAGTCAAAAATAGATAATGGATAAAGCTCTAGAGAATTGTATTAACTAACACAATAGAAATTGCTCTCCTGCTGCAGCACTAGCTAGGAGGGTTTCAATGTTGGATATGTTAGGATATTGATTTTATGATTTCATCTAAGTAAAGTTTATTTTTTTCCCAATATAGCACATTTTCTTCCGAATGTATGAAACGTAAGTCTGTCTTAAGTAATATTTTACTAATATTTTGTTGTCCAAGAGTGATAATTTACACTTAAAATTCACTTAGTACACAAGTACATTTATTATTCATTTATGCACATTGAATAAAGAATGAAAATGAAAGCCATTGTACATAATGGTGTTTTCCAATGGTCATACAGTATGACCGTATACTGTATCTATGTTTTCTATGCTATCCTGTGATGGCATAAAAGGAATCCAACTCAGGAAGAGTAGACTGAATGTGTGACGACTGAGAGATATAAACATGTTTGCATGTACACACAATGAAAGACTGTTTATAGTTTCAGATTAGCTATTTTAGCCTAAAATATGAATTTCCCATTACAATTCTTCCTTATTCAGTTAAGCAAATAACTCCAAAAAGCTCCTTATAAGACTGGAAAATAACAGGGTTATTCAAAGAGAATCGAAAAGTCACCGCACGTTCGGCGACTTTTCGTTCTCTTCAATTCGGTGCAAATCGGCTTTCCCATTTCGGCCACCCTGCAGTGTATTCAGCAAGCACCACAGGGCTGTCGAAGTGCAGGGAAAAGCTGCCGAAAACCCGCCGAAAACATGGCGAAAACCCGGCGAATGCATGCCGAAAACCCGTAAAAACATCTGGATTAACCTGTCGAAGAAGCCGAAAAAACACAAGCAGGAGCCAATCACACGCAGTGAAGCCACCGGTAAAAGCCGACACCGCAGAAGATGGCAGTGAATAAATTAGGAAAAAACTGTTTGCTTGAATGATTGAAAAGTGAAACGCTGTTTGCAAAGAAACTACTGAGCGAAAATGTCTGAAATTTATATATGCGGTCCAGGGAATGATAATAAAAAGGGCTGATACATAAAAAATAAGTAAAGTAAAAAAAAATAATATAATCTGACTTTTTTTTTAAAAACAAATCCAGAAAAATACTTAAAATATCCTAAAAAAATCTATAAATAAAGGGACTCTTTACTGCAGAATTTTATAATGAACGGTTTATTAGCTATTTAATTAAAACAGGAATATTTTTAACATTGAAGCCTATGGGATTCTCCTGAATAAACCTGTCGAATTAAACCACCGAATGGCAGGACATTAGGGGAACCTTTCACTGCTGGTTTGTGTTCTCTGAGTAGCCGAAGCAGTGCTTTTTTATGGGGATTTCACTGCCTTCGAACAGGCACCGAACAGGCACCGAATGTGCAGGTAATTCGCCAGGATCTGGCGTATTGCCTGCTCTCTGAATAGCCTAATGGCCAAGAAAGGTAACCGAATGCTGATTTTCAGCATTCGGTTACCTTTCTCTAGCCATTCGGATCTCTCTGAATAACCCTGTAAGTGTCACTGTGCTCTTAATTAATTTACTTCACTACCATGTGCTTTTTGTTAAAAAACATTTATCAGAACATTTTTTAGAAATATGGGGTGCAAAGTTGACAATTAAATATAGGGCGAAATATAAATTTTGCACAGAAATTGCTGTTCTGAGATAATTAAAAATTAGAATAATGTATATTTGTTCATTTTTAATTTCTCATGTATTCGTTTATCCTTCACAGAAAGACTGTTGGAATGACCGACTTTGCAGTCTAGATAGTGACATTTATCTTGCACAATTTCACAAAGGGTCTGCATATCAACATACAGGTAAAAATAGTCTTTCTGTCGAATATAGTTACATAGTTACATAGGCTGAAAAAGACATGCGTCTATCGGGTTCAGCCTCTCACACATCACCTACTGCTGTTGATCCAAAAGAAGGCAAAAAACCCAGTCTGAAGCGCTCGCCAATATGCAACACACTGGGAAACAATTCCTTCTTGACCCCAGAATGGCAGTCAGATTTCTCCTTGGATCAAGAAGCTTACCCACATATTAAATATTATAACCCTTAATATTCTGTGTCTGCAGGAAGTCATCCAGTCATTTTTTAAAAGTCTGTACAGTCTCTGACCCAACCACCTCAACAGGCAGAGAATTCCACAGCTATATTGTTCTCACCATAAAATAACCCTTCCTATTCTTTAGGTTGGATTTTCTTTCATCCAGTCTAAATGGGTGACCTCGTGTCCTGTATATAGTCCTGTTAATTAATAGGTTTCCAGACAATGGTTTATAATGGCCCCGTATATATTTATATAAGGTTATCAGATCCCCTCTAAGGCACTGTTTCTCTAAACTAAACAGGTTTAAGCTTCTTAGTCTTTCCTCGTAACTTAAACCTTCTATTCCCCTTATTAATTTAGTCGCCCGTCTCTGCACTTTTTCTAGCACTATAATATCCTTTCTTAAGAGAGGTGCCCAAAATTGCACGGCATATTCAAGGTAAGGTCTTACCATTGATTTATACAGAGGCAAAATTATGTTTTCATCCTGAGAGTGAACTCCACTTTTAATGCATGCCAATACCTTGCTGGCCTTGGCGGCTGCTGTTTGACATTGCACAGTGTTACTTAGTTTGAAGTCTATGATTATTCCCAAATCCTTCTCCTGCTTGGATTTGCCTAACTCCGAACCATTTAGGGTATAAATTGCTTGTGTGTTCTTCACTCCAAAGTGCATAACTTTGCATTTATCTATATTAAATTTCATCTGCCATTTAAGTGCACAGTCCCCCCCAATCTATCTAAATCCCTCTGCATCGAAGTAACATCCTGTTCACATTGTATTACTTTTCCTAGTTTTGTGTAATCTGCAAACACTGATACATGACTTTCAATGCCTATCTCATTTATTTATAAATAAATTGATTAGAATTGGTCCTATAACAGACCCCTGAGGGATACCACTTACCACTGATGTCCATCTTGAAAATGTACCATTTATGACCAATCTTTTAGACAGTTTTCTATCCAAGAGCAAGTATTTTCATCTAGACCAATTTTTCTTAATTGAAATAGTAACCTCGTGTGGAACTGTGTCGAAAGCTTTTGGAAAATCCAAGTAATCCAAGTAAAACACATCCACTGCGACCCCCTGATCTATGCTTCTACTTACTTCCTCATAGAACGTAATTACGTTATTAGGTTAGTCTGACATGATCTTTGTTTCATAAAACCATGCTGATTTTTGCCAATTACATTATACCTCCCAATAAATTCCTGAATATTATCCCTTAGTAACCCCTCAAATACTTTCCCAGCCACAGATGTTAAGCTCACAGGTCTATAATTCCCAGGCAAAATTTTAAACCTTTCTTAAATATAGGGACCACGTCAGCTTTTCTCCAATCCTCTGGTACGATTCCTGAAAGAAAAGATTCTTGAAAGATTAAGAACAGAAAATTACATATTTCAACACATAGCTCCCTCAGTACTCGCGGGTGAATTCCATCTGGCCCTGGGGCTTTATTCACATTCACATTGTTTAATTGCTGCAAAACCTAGTCCTGAGTCAACCAGTCACTTTTTATTAGTAAGTTTTCATCAATGAATTGCATGTCTCCTGTTATAGGTTTCTCTTTGATAAATACTGAAGAAAAATAATCATTCAAAGTTTCTGCCTTATCTTGATCTTCAGTCAACAATACCCCTGACTGAGATTTTAGTGAACCTACATTTTCACTCTTGGGCTTTTTAGAATTTGTGCACCTAAAGAATCTTTTAGGGTTGTTCTTGCTTTTTCTGGCTATTTCTTTTTCATTTTCTAGTTTAGCCCATCTAATCGCTTTTTTACATGCTTTATTGGCTACCCTATATGCTTTATAGGATGCCTCAGATTTATCAGATTTAAAATCTTTAAATGCCTTCTTTTTATTTTTCATTTCCTTGGTTGCCTTCCTAATAAGCCACATTGGTTTCAGTCTGTTTCTTTTATATTTAGTAATCAGTGGAATATATTGTGACGTGTACTTTTCTAGTGTTAGTTTAAAGATATTCCACTTATCCTCAGTGTTTTTCGCATGAAAAAGTTTCTGCCAGTCAATGACATTGAGAGCTTCTTTATTTTAAAATTTTAATTTTAAAATTATATGTTTTAGCATGCCCCCTATGAATGTGTTTTTTTGAGTTTATTTCAAAAGACACCATATTATGGTCACTGTTTCCCAACTGTTCCCTTACATGAATATTTGAGAAAAGATGCCCATTATTTTTTATAACCAGATCCAGACAGTTATCCTCTCTAGTTGGTGTTTCTACCAGTTGTGTCATGAAGGTATCATTTAAAAGGTTCAGAAACCGGATTCCCTTCACTGAATTACTAGTCCCACTATCCCAATTAATGTCCGGGTAATTAAAATCTCCAATAATTAAAGTGCTACCACGATGTGCAGCCTTCCTAATTTGCTCTAACAGTTGTTCTTCTTCATCATTATCTATATTAGGTGGTTTATAGCATATGCCAACCAATAGTTGACTTCCCTGTTTATTCGCCAAAGAAATATTTACCCATAAAGATTCCACATTTCCCTCATCGCTTTCCAGGTGTGTAATATTTGGCTTTAAATCCTGATTTACATACAAACATACTCCACCCCCTTTCTTATGTTTCCTATCCCTTCTAAACAATTCATAACCATTTAAGTTTACAGCCCAGTTGTCACATCTTCGGCCCCCACAGCGCCTGGGGGGCCTGGGTGCCTGGTGGCATTGCTGGCTGGATAGGAAAAAAGAGAACTGCAGTATTATATACAACCTTTAAATGGTCGGTATCTCTGAAATGACAGCCAGTACTTGGATAAATTGCAGTAACTAGAAATGTAGAAAAACCATCATAGCGTAACACTGTATAAAATTTAATATATATAAAATCCAGCACAAAAGCCACTCACAAGATAAGTGGCACACATTTCAATAAAAGTGTGCACATAAGCATTTTAAACAAATCGTCCGAATATTCACCGCCTCCGGAATGCGTAGTCCTCTGGGAATAAGTTTAGAAGGAGGATCCTGGCCAAGGTAGCCTCCAAAGAAACCACTGCAGCTGTCCAAGGGGAACAAGTTCTCACGGACCAGCGGGTCAGACAACCGGAAACTTGGGTACATCCAGAGTCAGCAGACCGGCAGGACGATGAAATGAACGGGACACAGGTCAGCTCGACGCGTTTCGTCCGTAGGACTTAATCATGAGCTGACTTTCATATTGCAGACACTCTTCTTTTAAAGTCTACCTGTGTCCTCATAACAAGGAGAACTCCAAACACCTGTAGAGGCAAGGAACGGTCTGAATCCCCGGCAACCTCCACAAGGCGCTTCCGGAAATGATGCCGCCCCACCCAAATGTCCATCTTGGTGGAGGGCATACATAGCACAAAAACAGTTCATAAAGTATGGGCAAACATTACATTTGGAGAGGCAGGAAACGGTCGGCATCCCCGGCAGCCTCCACAGAGCGCTCCGGAAATGACGCCGCCCCTCCCTAATGTCCATCTTGGTAAAGGGCATACATAGCATAAAACGTTCAGGAAGTATGGGCAAACATTACATTACGTCCCGCTATGGAAAGCTTAACGACAACCCAATGTATACATTCTATACATTTAAAGATGGCAATAGAGGAACCTGTAAAAAACAGAAATAGATGCCAGTACATAATACAACAGCAATAATATGACAAATATTTAAAATTGGGCTAAGTAGGAAAAAACTATCCCATAAAGTAAGAACCCCAAATGTCAAGAGACAGAAATTCCAGATGGAAAACCAATAATAAAAATTAATTAAATATAGAAAAAGGAGTAAAAGTTCTAGAATAAGATTCCCAATTTTAATTAGAATTAGAATTAAAATTAAAAATTAAAAAAGGGGCGATAAAAAAGAGAGACTCATAAAAACGATTGGAGGTCAATATCAATGTTGAGACCGGGCGGTTTCAAAGTGTCCATATAAAATATCCATTTAGTTTCTGCTTGAGATAAAGCCTTAGCAACATCGCCTCCCCTCCAATTTTGTTTAACCCTTTCAATACCTAACCAACTAAACGTAGCAAAGCTAAAACTTGGGCACTTGCAACAATGTCTAGGTACACTATGTTTATCACTGAGTTTTCTAATGTTATAAAAATGTTCGTAAATGCGTTCTTTTAATTTTCTCTTCGTTTTCCCAATATATTGGGCCCCACAACCACATTGGAGAAGATAGATTACGTTGGTGGTATTGCAGTTAATGAACTCCTTGATATGATATTATTTTCCAGTTCTCGTACTTTTAAATAGATCCACTTTAACTTTAAGATCTCTACACATCGACCACACTCTACACTTAAAAAAGGCTTATTGAGCAAAGGATGGATAATTGTCTCCTTTTTATTTTCGAGTGGTAAGAAACTTGGAGCCAACGTGTTCTTCACTGTATTGGCTTTTCTATATATAACACGAGGAACCGCTGGTAGATGCTTAGAAAGAACCTGGTCGTTTTGGAGGACAGGCCAACATCTAGAGATAGCTTTTTCGATGTCTCTACTTCTCCCGTTGAATTTACTTAGAAATCAAAATCCCATTTAGTCTAATCTTCTCTAGATCTTGATTTACGTTGAAGTAGGTTTGATCTATCTACATTTTTTATGTCTTTTAGACTTTTATCAACTAGGGATTTGGGGTATTGTTTATACAAGAACTTATCGGAGAGCTCTCTACTTTGGATAATAAAGTCTGACGTTTCTGTACAGTTACGGCGAATACGTCCAAATTGGTTTTTCGGAATATTATTGAGCCACTTCTTATGGTGGCAACTATTGTAATTAATATAAGAGTTTTTATCAATGGGCTTAAAAAAAGTTTTAGTACAGAAATTCGTATCTTTAATGAAAATATTTAAATCCAAAAAGTTCAAGGTACGGTCGCCCACCTCCATGGTGAATTTGAGGTCAAAGTTATTAATATTTACAAAATCAAAAAACCTATCAAGTTCATCCCTATTTCCATCCCATACAATAAAGACATCATCTATATAGCGTAGCCAGAGTGCCAAGTTTGCCCTAAAGGGGTTATTCTCCCATATTGACTCTTGCTCCCAATGGGCCACAAAGATGTTAGCATACCCCAGGACAAACTTGGCACCCATGGCCGTTCCTGTCTTCTGGAGATAAAACTTATTTTGGAAACCAAAAAAATTGTGGGTCAGACAAAAACGGGTGGCCTCACATAAAAAATTCCTTTGCTCTCTCCTAATCTTCTGGTCTTCTTTTATCCTATTCTCAATTGCCAAAAGGCCTTTTTCATGTTCTATAACTGTATATAGGGATGTAACATCCAAACTTGCTATTATATATGTCTCCTTCCACTGTAAACCTTGCAAAATCTCCATGAGATGTCTTGAGTCCTTTAAATAGAATGGTGCTAATGGTACATACTTTTGTAAAAAACTATCAATATACTCAGACAAATTGGCTGTAAGTGACCCAATGCCACTAATAAATAGGACGTCCTGGAGGGGATATTAGTGATTTGTGTATTTTGGGATTATGATAAAAAATTGCTAATCTCGGAAAGGAGGTAAAAAGAAAATTGTACTCCTCTTTAGATAATATGCCCTGAGCTAAACCTCCCTCGAGTAGTTCCCCCATCTGTTCTAGATAATCTTTGGTGGGGTTCCCTGTAAGTATTTGATATGTCGCTGTATCTGACAGGATTCTCTCTGCTTCTTTTATGTAGTCTGACCTATTTTGAATAACAATCCCCCTGCCCTTATCTGCTTGTCTGAATACTAAATCATGCTTTGCTTGAAGTCTATTGAGGGCCTCCCTCTCTTTCCTGTTTAAATTGAACTCAAGCCGTTTCTTATTCTGATTCTTCTTTATATTAATTACCCTAAATTCCTCTTCTAACATATCACCGAAAACCTTAATATTATTAACTTTTTCCCATATCGGGAAAAAAATGGATTTACACTTAAACTTGGTGTGGGAAAAGTCTTCCTGTCGTGTATCCGTCTCAACTATGGGAGACAACACCTGTGGCAAGTCTAGGTTAGGCGTTCCTTCTTTTTTATAGAAAAAAAATTTAATAGCTAGTTTTTTTTAAAATCTCTGTAGATCTAGAGTGCAAAATCATTTGGTTCCTTAGCGGGAGCAAATTTCAAACCCTTATTGAGTAGGGAAATTTCTGACTCGTCTAGGTGTATATTAGACAGGTTAGAGATGCCTGATTGAAGTTCCCTTTGTTTAGAAAACTTATTCTGATTGAATTGATCTAAGTTTGAAACTAAAAGTCCTCCCTTCTTCTCTTGAAGGGAGAGTTTACTTCTCGTAAAGGAGAATATCTGTTTCTGTCTTGCCATCTCCCCCTTTTCAGCATGCTGTTGGGGGGTCCTTGGCCTAAAAAACTTTTATGTGTTTGTTCTGGACCTCTTTCTTTGTTTTAAATATACCCACTCTTTTGGTTGATATTCAAACTGTTATCTAACGATCTGTCTTTATTTTGGCCTTGACCGTTCTCCACATTTAGGTGGGAGTCAAATGGTTGTCTTCTATCATTCCTCTGGGGGTATATTCTCCTACTATACTCACTCTGTGGGTTAGAATTGTAATGATAGTGCTCTTGTCTATTTTGTCCCCTTTTATTATTTATGGGGGCATCATATTGGCATTGCTGGCTGGCTGGGTGCCAGGAGCTCAAGCTGGCAGATCGGCATCTCAGGGGGCGGGGCTTGGCGAGGTGACGCGGAGCCGCCGACCTTAACCCCTTAAGGACGGGAGTAATTTTACAACTTCAGCGCTATTTCGAAGTAGAAGTTTGCTGTGCTCATTTTGACTGTTTTTAAACCACGTATTATTATACCACCCAGACAAATTATATATTGTTCTTTCCGTCAGACTCGGAAGATTAATAATATATCATTATTATATGTATAGGTCATGCCCTGCCAAAATGCTATAACAAAAAATGTAAAAAAAAAATAAACAATTTGAATTTGAAACAAAATTTCAATCATCCACAGTGTGTAAAGTGTTTTTTTTTTTAAAAAAAATTATTATCCGAGCCTTTGCGGTCATATGCTGTGGGGTAGATTTGTTAAAAAAATTAGAACGAGGAACCCATTTTTTTTGGGAGGGAGAAATGGCGTGATTTTAGCTAAACCCCCCCAAAAAAACATCAGTAGTGAAGCATCATTGTTCACATTATAATTGAAATGTGAACAATAGTGCTGCGTTAAAAAAAACAAAACACTTTTTTTATGTTTTTATTAATAATTTTTTTTATTTTTATTTTTACATTTTTTTACACTTTTATTTTACTTTTAACGTGGTCATGTTGATATCATTGGAAAGGCCATGCTCTGGCCTTTCCAGCAATATCAGACATGACCCCCTAGCTGCCACTGATCAGGAGATAAAGGGATTCAAAGAGCCCCCTATCTCCTCTATGGGATTTCCTTAGGAAATCCCTTTGCAGCTAGGGTGTTCCCCGGTTAACTGACATCATCGCTCATGGCGCGATGAGTCAGTTGATGCAGGGGGACCCAGAGGTGGGGGCTGCCATCCAAGATGGCGGCCCCCACCGGAAAAAGGCCACGGTCTTGCACGATTGGTGCCAGGCCGTGACCTGGCAACTAAGGGGTTAACCCCCTACATCGCTGGAAAGGTCAGGCTGTGACCCTTCCAGCGATGCTGGCCACAGCCTCCTGGTCCCCGGCGATGGGGAGATAGAGGGATCCAAAGGATCCCCCCCTCCCCTTCAGGCACTTCCCCTGCGCCGGCGGGGGGGGGGACGCCTGAAACTGACGTCATCGCGCCACCGGCGCGATGACGTCAGTGCGCCGGGAGGAGGGATACACGCCGATCTGACTCCGCGGGAGTCAGAGCACCGTGGGAGCGACCGGAGGAGGTGAGTATCGCCGGAGGGGGGCTGCAAACGCATAATTAAAGCCCGCATAATGCAGACATTGTACGTCCTGCGGCGTTAAGGAGTTAAATGCACGGCATGAGGATCTGCTCATCGCCCTGATGTGGAGTTTATTTCCCGCATCGCCAGCTGTTCGAGCTTGCCTCAGCGTTACGTTGTGTATTGTTGCCGAATCTCTGCTAGTACGAGGACCTTGCTTTTGTTGACTGACCCGGACTGCCTACTGTCGATTCTTACGATTTACCCTTATGTGTGTACTTGTTGTATGCTGTAATCACAGAGTATATGTATAGTTTGTACCGCATGATTTCTGTTGGAAGGTCTGCCCTTCAGATTGCAATATCTATCAACCGCCCTATCTGTCTGCCGACAACCCGGTCTAAGTGCAGATCATTCTGTATGATCCCAGTCCGTGGGGCTGTCCTCCAGGTGGTGAAATCTATCCATACTTCAGGTTGCTTGTCAAATCTCTGGTTTAATTACAAAGCATATTACATGGTTTTCGTGAGTAGTTCTGCCCTGCAGGTTGATAAATCCACCAACCTTTACAGTTACCGGCTGGACGCCAAGTCCATGTACCAAACGCAACACATTATCCCTGATTGTAGACCTGCCCTGCAGGTTTGTGAAATACATTGAGCAAATTCCGTTTGTTTTTGTGAACAAGTGTATAGTTAACTTGCTTTCCATTTGGTGTTGAATGGTACTTAGATTTCTGTATTACCTCCCTGGCTTGGGATACCAGGTATTACAGTCCTGATTGCTATCAAATTTCGTATTGTAGAAATCTGTCCATAAGGATCCAAACAACGCTGTTTTTAGGCGAGCGCCATCGCGCTTGTGACACCAGTCATGCGTTTCATTCCACCACGTTTCTGTTAGTCCTATTTTGTCGTATTGCTTAGTGTATACTATTGCCTCTAGTTCCCCCATCTTGTTATTGAGGCATTAGCAAGCATACATTTAATATTGTCTCTACCCACACATGCTGAATGCAACTTTACATTGCATGCCTCCACTGTTCTGACATTAACCATCCCCCTGGCTCCACCCTTCTTAGTCTGAGCTGAAACCCTTCCGCTATCTGTTCTGTCTCCATTTTGTAAGCTTCTGTATCCCTCCCCCCTTCACTAGTTTAAAGTCTCCTCCAGCCTATTAACCATCCTGTCCTCCAGCACAGCAGACCCTCTTCCATTCAGGTGCAATCCATCATGACTATACAGATTGTACCCCAATGCAAAATGAGCCCAGTGCTCTAAAAACCCAAAGCCCTCCTTCCTGCACCAAGATTTAAGCCACGCATTGACCTCCCTGATCTTCAATTGCCTTTCCACTGTAGTGCGTGGCACAGGTAGTATCTCAGAAAATAGTACCTTGGAGGACCGCTTCTTCAGTTTACTTCCTAATTCCGTGATCTCATTCTTCAGGTCCTTCCATCTTCCTCTTACTTTGTCATTGGTACCAATATGGACCATGACAGCTGGGTCATCTCCATCCTCTCCCAATAATCTCCGAACTCTGCCAACCACATGCCTAACACGGGCACCTGGCAGACAGCAAACTGTCTGGTTAAGGCGGTCAGAGTGACAGATTATCCTGTCTACTCTCTTAATAATAGAGTCCCCTACCACCACAACCTGTCTAGGCTTACTTGCCATCTTTATCCCTCCCTTACTTGGTGGGCTGATCCCCCTGCTGTTAGAGGGAGCAGCCTCCTCCAGTACTGCTACAACTGAGCTGATGGACTCAACATCTTTGCTCAAAGGGGCAAATCTGTTTGTGTGCACATGATCAGGACTAGGCAACCTTTTCAAAAATAGCAATAGAATTATATTGGTATTTTATGTTATATTTATATATAAAAATATTATCTATATGAAGCATACTGCCAATAATTGGAAATTACAGTAACACCTTTTATCTGTACTGTATAGGGATTCTCAGTAATTAGAACTTCTTGAATCTTATCCTTGAACAGCAGTGAGTGACCCCAGAGCACCCATGTATTCTTCCCTCTCTCTGGCTGTTGTAATACAGCAACAACATTTGTTTAATTTTTTTAGAGTGAGGTTTGGGGCTGCTATTTGAAGCTTGTTAACAGTAATATAGGGTAATGAGAGAGGCATAAAACAAAAAAAATATTTTATGATTAATCTTGCTTTAAAAATGTATGCAAATTGGGTATGTTATTGTTATAACAATATGTGCTATATTGGGGAAAAAATTAACTTTACTTAAGATGAAATCATAAAATCAATAACCTAATATGCTAATGATTGCTTTTCAATGTATTACAATGCAAAATTTTGTTAACTCAATTTTGATAGCAAAAGTGTTAAAATGGCATTGTTGTCTGAAATAAATTTGGTTTCTGACATAACCCGTCAACCCCTGGACATCAATAGGGACATTATGTAGTAGACAGTAGTTCCATTATCACTGTGGAACATGGGCTAAGTAGCCCACCTGTAGTACCGTTTAATTAAGTAAATAAATATTTACAGGGTTATTAACAGAGCACCAAAATTCCACCAGAATTTCAGTGCTCTTTCGTTCCCCACACTTCGGGGAGTCAAATTTCCTGACCCTGCGGTAAATTCAGCATTCACCACAGGGTCCCCGAATTGACCTTCTCAATTTATTGCAGGAGTGTCTTCCATCTGCCATATCCATTTCAGTGGATCCTTCACACCCAATATTGATTGAATGGGCACATCGCCTGGGAGCCACTAAACCAGCAGATAACGCCTCACCCGGTAACCTCACCCGGTTATCACGAAATTCCTCCATTTTCAAGACGCTGCAAAAATTCCTGGTGGCATACAAATGAGTGCCTAACCTCATCTATCAACAACACAAATTCCTAATTTTCTGTAACTACTCTGCCCAAATCATGCTCAAACGTAAAGCCTTCACCTCAATCTGTTCGGTGTTTTATCGTAAAGGCATAACATTTGCCCTGGTTTATCCTGCTACTCTTTGACTCCAGATTTGCAGTAAATCTCTTTCTACCACATCGGCTAATGAAGCTGACCTCTTCTGCACCATGTCGTGCCGGATTGGGAGAATGGTCACCCACCTCCTGTATCCCCAAAGACTTCCTCCCAGGATCACTGAACGCTTTCTGGTCCAAGACTTCAACTTATCCTTTAGGGCAAAATGGATTCAGGACTGTTTTGCGGCTAAATACAACTCCAAAATTCGAGGGGTAGCTATCTTCTTACACTTGTCCTTATCTTACACACTTGAGTGTTGTGTTACTGATCCAGATGGATTGGCCGCTATATATTTCTCTGCGTAACTATGAACAATATGAAGCATTGTATTGTTAGAATTATGAGCATATATGTTTACATAACGATTCATTCTACCACAGGTTCCTTAATCTTCTCTTAGAAGTTGCCATCCCTAACTCTATTGTGGTCGGCTATAGCTTTTTTAAATGTATAATTATATTTGCACATCAAATATTACAGTGGGGTACAGAAAAGCAAAAATAGGGCAAAAACAAGACACAGCGGTGCGTTAGGCATGGCAAACAGCAACCAAAGATAGCGCAAATAACACAACTCGACCAAGGTCAATCCCGAACCCGCACCCCCACACCCACCCCCATGTCAGATTCACATGGAAGGGAACTCGGTGGGTAGAAGCCTCCCCACTCGAAGCAGCGAATGGATCATGGATCACAGAGGAGCGGGGACCAAAAGCAAAGAGAGGAGAGGAGAAAGACAAATGAAGGGCAAAAGAAAAATATCAAACGGAACGGAAAAAATAAGCCGTTCAGTGCCCCGGCGCACACTCCAGAGGTGTGCTCGGACCATGCATTAAAGAGAATAACCTCAGCAAGGCTCAATCAGAGCAGGCAAGCGCCCTGAGAGTGGGGCGCAAATGCCTCAAGCCACGGAGACCACACCCTCTGGAAGTGCGGCATACGGTCATGTAGTGCTGCAGTCAAGTGTTCCATGGACAAGACGTATTACACTTTCCAATCTCAAATTTATCACACATATTTGAGAATTTACATGTTTCTGTTTAAGGCTTTTTTTTGAGGCTTCGGGTCTGCTATCGCGGCCTACCTGTGTTAGCACCCCCAATGGAGGTGACCCCTGCCTGTTGATTTTACACCCCTCCTACCTTTTTATTTTATTATTGTTGTGCTGACCTTTTCTTTCATTGCGGTCTTGATGTTGGCCCCTGAGCTTTGCTTCTCTGAGGACACTGGGACATCAGGGGTTGTTTTTTTCTTTCTTTCGGGTGTGTGTATGACATTGGGCGGTCCTGGGTGAGCCACCAGAACAGCCACCATGGCTCTATCTGTCTCTCTTGGTCCTAGGTCCCCCGGCACTGTGACCTCTTCCATGGCCCCCAGTTTTCCCTTGGGCTGCCGGGCTGAGCCAGGAATGTCACTATTTTTGGGCATTCCCCTCACCTTTTCCCCTCATCCCCCACGCCTTTTCCGTTCCTCTTGATGTCTCCCTGAACACTCCGCCAACTTCTTCTTTAAATTTTTATTTTTATTTTTACATGCGACCCTGTAGATGACTTCCTATGGCCCTGCGTGGCCACTTTTTGCTGTATGATTTATTTGATTGTCTGTGCAAAACTCAAAAATTAAGAATAAAATATATATATATATTCTCGTTATTCAATATCTAATAAACCTTTTATTATTTTAATCTGCAACAAAAAATCTATTTATTTTTTAGGATCTTATGGAATTTTTTCGGCAAAAAATTTCCAATTTTTTCTTTATTTTTAAATAGCGTTGTTTTTTTCTGTAACAGACCTTTTTATTATAATTATTCATAGGACCTTATATGTTAAATCCAGACATTTTCATTCAGTATTTTTTTTTTGCAAACAACATTTCAATTTGTACACTTTCAATTTTTTTATTTATTTTTTACTCCCTTCATCGGCTTGTTGTTTTTTTCCGGCGGCTGGTCGGTGCTGTGTTCGGCAGATTGTCAGCTTTTTTCAGACGTGGTCAACGTGTTTTTTTTTGCCGGTTTGAAGTGATTCAATATTTTGGATCGTATCAGCTGCGTTTTTCGGTATATTTTCGGCTTTTTTAAGGCAATTTTGAGCAGTTTTGCGGTGGATTTTTGGATCCATTCCCTGCACTCCAGGGACCCTGCGGTGCATGCTGAATTTACCGCCCGATCGGGGAATTTGATTCCCCTAAGTGCGAGGAACGAGAGAACACCGAGATGTCGCCGTCATTTCGGTGCTCTCTGAATAGCTCCTATAAAGATCAACGAGCCTTAAGGTCATGTCTTAGAAAATTTCTATTAAAAAGTTCAGCAGCAAGCCTTAGTCTGATTAAATGGGGATTGCTATCTCAACAATTTATACCCTTGTTGCTAGTGGGATTATGCTTTTTATATCAATTTTAGGATACTTCTACGAAAACGGTTATGCCCCTCATAGCCCTTAAATCAAATTCCCCATTATACCCTTTCCATTTATTATTATTATTATTCTTTATTTATAAAGCGTCAGCATATTCCGCAGCGCTGTACAATAAGCACAGTATAGACAGGGTTACAATACATTGAACAACATTTGACAAACAGTACAGGAGGAGATGAGGGCCCTATTCCCGTAGGAACTCACAATCTGGGAGGGTTGGGGTTGGAAACCGGAGGAGAGGACTGTAAGGTGAGAGTGATTGATGGTTGCGTCAGTGAGTTGGGTGGTAGGCTTCCCTAAATAGGAATGTTTTCAGGGAGCGTTTGAAGGAAGAGAAGTTAGGGGAAAGTCTGACAGTACGAGGGAGAGCGTTCCAGAGAGTGGAGGCTGCGCGTGAGAAATCCTGCAGTCTATCATGGGAAGAGGTGATGCAGGGAGAAGCTAGGCGCAGGTCACTGTTTGACCTTAGGGAGCGGGCTGGGGTGTATTTGGTGATTAGTGAGGACAGGTAGTGGGGAGCTGAGTTAGCGGTTTTGTAGGTAAGGATAAGGATTTTGAACTTAATTCTGCAGGGGATGGGGAGCCAGTGAAGGGACTCGCAGAGGGGAGCGGCAGAGACAGAGCGGCGGGTGAGGTGAATTAGCCTGGCGGAGGCATTCAGGATGGATTGTAGGGGGGAGAGGCGGGACAGAGGGAGGCCAGATAAGAGATTATTGCAATAGTCGAGTCGGGAGATTACCAGGGCGTGTATGAGTTGTTTTGTGGTGACAGCGGTAAGAAATGGCCGAATTCTGGAAATATTACGCAGTTGGTATCGGCAGGAGGAGGAAAGAGACTTGATGTGGGGGATGAAGGAAAGAGCAGAGTCAAGTGTAACTCCAAGGCAGCGAACTTGGTTTGATGGGGAGATGGTGATACCCTCCACCGTGATAGAGAAGTCAGGAGGTGGGGAGGCATTGGAGGTTTGACTACTTCCAACTTCGCTCATATTTTTATAAAGTCACATCTTTCTTCACAAAGACAGACTGGAATAACTGACTTGATAATCACATTAGGATTAGACCACAAAATGATTATTTTATCTACTTATTATACAACATTATCCGACACATCATTGATAGCTCCCGCACAATGGCTCCGCCACCTCTCATTCCATACTGTAGAGGATTTATAATCTGCACGTGTATACATGATAAAAATTCTGCCATCAGTGTCGTATCATGAGATGTTCTTAAAGGGATATGCATGTCAAGAAAAAGTTTTTTAAATTGACATTTAAACACCTTTACCTATAGATAAACTAGAATAAATCAATAAAAGTTTTAAAAATGTGTAATTTTTTTATTTTCTTGCTTTAAACTCTGTCATTTCATCTTCTCTGGCGACGCCCCTCAGCTAGGGGTGTTTTTTCAGCTCATACTTCTTGAAATATCCCTGCATCCTCCCCGTCCACTACTCCGCCCACTATTCCACCCATCAGAGCTTCACATGAACTACATTTCTTGCCCACAGCACCCATGCACCCCACTACTTCACATACTCAGCTATTACCCTCACCTAGTGTGTTATCCCTCTCCTCTGAGATTGTAAGCTCTTGGGCAAGGTCCTCTCTCCTACTGTTCTGTGTTCAGGGGTATATTCAGTCCTTATACAAAGAATTATTCAGGATTGTAGAGCCCTTGCTATATATATTGGTTGATCTCTAGACAGGTGCACATCCTCATCTGGTAACTCCTTTGTTGGAGTATTGTTAAGGCAGCACAATGATGTAGTGATCCACTTCCTCTATCCTTACTGGTCCAGTGAGGTGTGCTTTTTAGATTTTTTTTCATTGTTCAGGTCTTGCACATTCTTTAGTTTTTTCATATTTTTGGCTTGTAATTCTGTTGTGTGGTTTTATTATTGCTTATTAATAAAACTTTTTTATTTTTAATTCTTGAGACATTTCCTCATCCGCCTTTTGGATCATGTGATCTATATGTTCTCCACTGTTCTGTGTGTTTAACTTGTATGGACATTTGTTATTCTGTCTCACCTACTGTACAGCGCTACGGAACTTGCTAGCGCATTTTAAATACCTGTGACTGTATCAATTAACACAAGCTGTGCCGCTCAGGACCTCAGACTGGAGAAACCAAGGAACTGAATATTAGCATCTCTGCAACTGTGGAAGCAAAACTCACTCACCTGCTGACTCACTCACGCTCTCTCACACACAGACTCACTCACCCACTGACACGCTCAATTGCGCTCTTTCAAGCTATACATACTCACTGTCTCACTCAAAGTCCCTCACACCATCACTCCCTCTCACTCTTTCTTCTGCTGACCGCTTGTGCTGTCTCTTGTGCACCCTCTCTCTCACTGCACCTTTTCTTGTGCTTTTTCTGCTTTATCTTGCTGTCTTTCTCTCTTTACCATTTCTTTGTTGTGTCTCTGTGCTTTTCTTTGTTGTCCCTCTCTCTCTGCTGTCTCTTTTTCTCTGTGTATGGATTTCTTTCCTTCCCTGGCTCTGCAGTAGCTGGGGTGGAAGTTCAGCCCCACCCTCCCCTCAGCTCACAGTGCAGAAGGGAGGAGGAGCAACTCAGACGCACATGCACAGTGCTTTTTTAAAGCTATCCCTAGGCATAGGCACTGATTGGTTAGCTTAAACTGTCTCCTGAGATGGGCGTGGAAAACTCCAAGAAAGAAAAGTAGGTAAATATGATAAAATATCATATTTACATTACTGACTCATTCAAAAGGCATTGAACGTTTTTAAAAGCACACTAGCAAAGCATGCATGTCTGTCCCTTTTAAAAGTGTTTAATCACACTTCTTATTCACCCACAGGTTATATCAAGTGGGTTGGAAACTCACCCCATCATGCTTTAAATGCACAAACTCATACAGACTTGTTGGAGTTGCCCCATGAATCAAACCTTTTGGTCCACAGTCCAATCATTTATTCTCTCCATAACTAAACTATCCCTACCTTTATCACCTGGTTTTCTCATTCTGGGGCCCATCCCATCTATAAAAATTCAACATAAAAATATTTGTCTTTGGCAGCAGCCATTGGCCGCAAAACAATATTACAGACATGGAATCAACTTGCCCTGATTCCCTTCTTTCTTTTTCAGGCTAAATTTAATTATCTAATCCATATAGTAATCTGTTTGCGCATCAGTTTTTGCGCTAGCTTCCGCGAGAATACTGTACTTTGTGCATCCTATAACTAACATGGGGTTTGCAAACGTACATTAACGTTTCAATGAGTAAGGTTTTTCAAAGTGCTAGCGCAAATTACTGTCAATATGCGGACAGCCTTATTTTAGCTACACCTAAAAGCTGGCGCTACATACTTCTGCATTTTCGGAATTTATTTATTTATTTATTTTATTTATAAAAGGATTTTACCAGGAAGGATACATTGAGATTTCTCTCGTTTTCAAGTATGTCCTGGGAATCATGTAGCACCCACTAAAACTCCCTCATTAAATCTGATATTCACTTCTCATCCCACGGCGAGAAGGGTGGCCCAATCCACTGCTTCTTCTGGCCATGAGCAGAGTGTGACTGGGAACAAATAGTTCCCAGTCTCCCCCCACAATCATTCCGTGGTGGTGAGCAATCTCGCGAGAGTGAGATCGAGAAGGGCTCGTTGTCTCCATTATGGAGTCCTGGAGGTGATACTCGGGGCAGTGAAGTAGTGCTATCGCGAGTATCTCTGTGGATAGCGCTGCATTCCAGGGTGAGGTGCAGAGGTAGCGCCTGCTCCGAAATACCATGCTACCATGGGGACGCTACAGGAAAATCTGTAGGTGCAGATTTTCTCTGTTAGCGCCCCCATTTTAGTGAACTAAAGAATAGGGCCCTCAGTCTTTTTCCTTAAACTTTTCTGAGTTAAGATATAGGAGGTACAGTGGAGGCGCTAAATTCAAATTAAGATGGTAATTTAAAGTGTAAATGCAGCCTACTGAGAGAGGAACACAAAACCTCGGCAGAAATGTGTTTAAAGAGGTACGAAAGTAGAAGTGGTTTCAGTGACGCAAAAAAGTTCTGAGGAGTGGTGGTAACTACTGTTCATCGATGGTACGTAGAAAAAGTGCTTACACAGGCTAGATGGCAAGAGGTACAGAAGATGATTCTGTGTAAAGGTAAGGCGGTTAAGAGCCCTAAAAAGAACAGTATTTCCCGCTTGGGATATAAGCACAGTCGAAAAACGACCAGTAGTAAAGTGCTACTGTGAATTAGAGGCTAATAATGTGCAAAAGTGCAAACAAAGTGCATAAGTTGCAATTACCACCTAAAATATTGATGTTGGCTAATAATGTGCAAAAGTGCAAACAAAATGCATAAGTTGCAATTACCACCTAAAGTATTGATGTTGGCACTAATGGTGTGCCTATTAACTCGGACCAATATAATTTCGGTTCAAAAAGCACACGTCATAAAAAACAATTCATGAAAAACAATTCACGTAAACGCACGTCTTGTGCAAAATACAGAATAAAGTGCATACAAAATATCATAAAGTGCAACAGTGTCTATAAATGCGAAGATGGGAGGGAGTAGTCCGTCAGGTCAAAGAACAGGCACCATAGGAAACAGTTCGCATAAACGCACGTCTTGTGCAAGATACAAAATAAAGTGCGTACAAGATATTGTTGTTGACAGTGGTAAAGTGCGACAGTGTCTATAAATAAAAAGTAGTCTTGCGGGATATATAAAAAAGCCGCAATTCCAAAAAAGTGCACGTCGGAAGGGTAGGCTATTTGTGAGTGGAGAATAGAGCTGGCTAAAGTCTATATAAGTCTCACACTCTTAACATCCAGGCGTATATATGGGGGTCCGGGTGGGTATCTTCTCTTTGGAATCCTAGTGTCTTTGTGGTCCTCGGAAAAAAATAGGAGATAATAGTACAGCACTGTCTGGACCCGTTGGCTATGATATATATCAATTGAAGGGGGTACTTACACTTTCCAGAGCCTATATTATCCAGGCTCTGGTTCGGAGTACACTGGGCCAAATAAAGAGTGGCCTCTTCCTTTCTTTGATTTTCTCGTTCACCTCAAACACAGGGAATTTAGAAAAACAGAGCGATCATAGCGTAACTTGAGACAATGGTCGAATGAATATAAGGTATAAATGGTCTCACTCACCGATGGTGGAGCCTTGTTGATTCAGGCTCAATTTCATGGCATGCAGTGCTCCTTAGTCGGTGGGCACCATCACCTCTTTATCAGCTTACAGGACTCTCGAATGGACGAGTGGAATGATGCTCATATCACACAAGAAAAAAACTGGCTAGGCGTCTGGTATACAGTCCATTGAATAAACTGTAGACTGAATTGGTAAAAAAAGGGGTGAATACGTTATTATAAAAAGTGTATACAGGGTATTCAGATTAGGGGGGAAGGATCAAAGGGGATACGCGTTTCGGCAGTAAATATGCCTTCATCAGTCCATAATTAAAAGAAAAAAGGGCAGCCAGGGTTGCCCTTTTTCTTCTGCTTTTCACGCTCTCTGAATAACCCTGTAAGTCAAAATAGCCGATTTGGAAAGTGAAATAAATAGGGGAGAATTTTTCTGGTTTAGCTATTTTGACCTAGAATTTTCACTTCTCCAGTCATTCTCCTGGTTTTCACCTCTCTCTAAATAACCCTGTAAGTTCTCAGAGGACAAGGAGGTACACCATACTTTTTATTATTTGTTTAACTCACTCCATTTCACAATGTGAGTACTAAAATCTCTAAGTACCAATGTATTAGAATGTGTTAGCAATTAGTATTGATATTATTAATTAGTGCTTGTAATGTATTAGTGTATTTATTATGAATTTAACAGATGAACCTCAGTGATAGTGGATCATATTAATATGGTACATAATATGGTATGTAATCCATTTCTATTATATTCTACTGACAGGTTACAATAAAGCAGTACAGATGCAGAGGAAAGTTTCATTAAGGTTACATATTTGTATTCTGTTTGGGAATTTAGTAACTGCATTATGTTAACAGCACTATAATAAAGCTACAATTCCAGCATAATAATTTAGTTACACACGCTTTCAGCTAGTTGCCAAATGAGAAACTATAATTAATTTTTTACGGTTATATTTCAAAATATTATGCACATTGAGAGGGGATTTAAGGTAAAGGTGTGTATGGGAACAATATGGATAAAAAGTGCAGGTGTTGGCTTTCTTTTGGGAGGCCTATTTAAATAATCCCATGAAAATATAGTTAGCTGCACATGTAAAGGAAGTAAAAGCACCTGTCAAGTATCATTTTTTTTTTATTTAACACTAGAGAAGACCTAGCAGAGCAATGCAATATTGGATTTAATGCAAGTGCTTTACAGATTATTTTACTACATGATAGAAGTTTAACTATGCAGATAGGGGTGAACTGACCCATTAGGCATTCGGGCACCTCCCAAGGACCAAGATGTGGGGGAGCACTGATTGGGGCTCCATCAGTTAGCCTTGCTGCCTCTGCAATGCATGGATGCGCGTGGAGCGCCACGGGGATTCCCTCCCCACTGGGAAGGATGCTCTGAGCAGGGGCTTGAACTACAGCGTGCTGACATCCTACATGTCAGCCTTTGTAGTGGGTTTGCCCCCGGGCCACAGGTGTCATCGCAAATCACAATCACAAATTGGGATTCTCCCATTACAGGAGATGTAGGGTCTTTGGACCCCTGTATCTCTGGTTCTGTAAATCCTACAAGGACGTTTCAGGCAGGGCTGCATTAAGGGTATCATGGGCCTGGTGCTGAAGATTTTGGTGGGTCTTTTTATCGATACTGAGGCATCAATCGGTCCGAACTGCTGTCTCGTTTAGAGAGTCAGGCTGTGTACTGTGCGTAGGTCATGCTATGTCAATGTCAGAGCGACTGATATATACACATAGTAATATATTTTGAATCTGCTGAGTCCGCTGAAAAAATTATATATAATGACGTATATTAAAACATGACTTCAAAATACGTTTAAACTTGATAAGCACAAAATGGTGAAAATGAGCTCAGCTCACAGGGGTGACATGGCTCAGCAGCTGAGGGGTTAAAATATTCTCTATTACAGAGCCTCTTCTCCAGGGCAGGGCCCATACTCATTCACAATAAAACTTTACCTTGCCCTTGCTGGAAGTACAGAACCGCATTGCACGCCCACAGCCACTCAGACAACCAGTGTTGAACCAGGATGAAGGAGCCCGGCCACATCGTCCTGCCTCGGCCCTCTAGGTATCTGTGGCATGCGTGCCAGCCAGCCACTCGTCCTCTGGGCCGATTTCAGGAAGGAGCCTGGAGTGGCCGCTCCATCCACCACTACATTAATCCAGCCCTGGTTTCAGGTGTCATTGGAAAGGCCAGAGTCTGATCTAAAATCAGCGGCATTGGTTTTCCCCCTTATAACAAGCTAACAATGCCGCTGCACTAACTCGTTTATTTTTTCATACATATTTTAATATATTTAAATTGATTATAATTTGTAATTAATTATTTTAATTATATATTTTATTTAATTAAAATTCATTTATTTAAATACATTTTAATAATATACTGTATTTTGATAAATACCTTAGTATAAAAAAATAAGTAAAATATAATTGTTTTTGAGTTTTATTGCTATGGAGCACTGTGATACACTTATACATTGCATTGTACAGCAGCCTTAAAGACTCACAGTAGTTTTATTACTGTGGATCTCTGCAATATACAGTGTATTCAAGTGTATCGGTAATGTACAGGATCTTATAAACCTGAAAAGTGATTGGCAGTTTCCCACGTGTGCAACAGGGACCTTCTGTGCTGCAAGTCTGGAGGGGGTACAATGAATTCCTCAATTCGCTGGTGGGTCTGAGTGGATTTTCTTATCACATTAACCACTTCAATGCTGAGGACGCGCTCAGCGCGTCCTCAGCATTACCGCTGGTATGCGGAGGACGCGCTGAGCGCGTCCTCCCATTGGGGTCAGCGTTCGGCCGGGTTTCGGCCGATCGCTGGCCCCCCGGTGCGGGCTGACATCCTCGATGTCAGCCGCGCATCCGGGACCGCAGCCGCCCGAATTAGGTGTCATCGCGGCTGCGCGATGACACCTAATTCAGGCGCCCCCCCGCATGTGCTTCAGACCTCTCTCCCTCCCGATCAGCGGCTCTGCGGGGGTTAACCCAGGCATCATTTGGAAGGGCACAGCCTGCCCTTCCAAATGGTGCCTGGCATTAACCCCTGGGGAGCTGGATCGCGAATCGGCGCTGAAAAGCGCCGGTTCGCGATCCTTTCCCGGAGCTGGCCGACATCTTGGATGTCGGCCAAGCCTCCGGGAACTACCCCTGAGGACTGGCGTCATCGTGCTACGCACGATGACGCCAGTCCTGGACTTAACCCCTAACTGCCACCAACTGTGGAGATAGGGAGTTCATTGGAACTCCCTATCTCCCAATCCGTGGCAGTTAGGGGTTAATGTTTGGTATGGTTGGATCGGCCAGAGCATGGCCGTTCCAACGATACCAAACATGAAAGTGAAAAAGTTTGTAAAAAAAAAAAAAATGAAAAAAAAAATGAAATTTTTTTTTAAAAAAAATTATAAAAAAAAAATAAACACTTTTTTTTTTTTTTTTGGTTTGTTAATGCAGCAATATTGTTCCCATTTCAATTATAATGTGAACAATGATGCTGCACTAACGATTTTTGTATGCGGTGCGTTTGTTAAAAATAGTGTAATTTTCCCCAAAAAAAAATGTAACGAGACCCCATCTCTAATTTTTTTAACAAGCGCACCCCATACAAAATATAACCGCAATTGCTCGCATGTTAAAATGTGAAAAAAAACACTTTACACATTGTAAATTATTGAAAATACATATTTTATTGCATTTTTTGTTATAATATACAGACATGACCTAACGTATACATATAATAATGACATATTATGAATCTACCGAGTCTGACGGAAAGAACGATATATAATATGCCTGGGTCATATATAAAATAAGCCTTCAAAACACGTTTAAACATGATGAGCAAAACCGGTAAAAATGACCTCAGCACAGGGGCGGGAAAAGCCTCAGCAGCGAAAGGGTTAAAATAACTATTTTGAAAATTGTGTGAAAAAATTAATTCTTTAACACAGGAATGTGCATGTGTTGTATGGATGGTATTTTTTGGGTGTGGCCATCTATGGACATGGCACAAGGGGGCCTCATGATCTCATATTGCCAAGGGGGCCCAATAGTTATCAGTCTGCCCCTGTATATAGAACTGTTGTATGTAACCAGAGATGGCTCTATAATTAGGCCAAATAGACGGTTGCCTAAGGCCTTGCTCAAACAGGGGCCTTGGATGATGGTATTAATGTGGCATTTCAGTATGCACGTGTTCATGTGATATTCCACACAAATACCCACCTATATTAACATACGATAAACTGCCAGGAAAGCTGTCTGAACCTTCACTAAAAGTAGTTTTTTGGGATAATTTCTGCATATTTGCACAATTAATGGGGCCCCATAGTTGAGCTTTGCCTAAGGCCTCACTTACTCTAGAGCTGCCCCTGTGTGTAACATTTACAATCACAGGACATACAGTAAATTCCTGATTCGATGACAATCCTCACATGGGGATAAAATAGAGTAACTGGACATTTTGATATTCTTATTCAAACTTGGTCAGTATGGAGTCTGTTTTGCAAAGCTTCACAGAATATAATTACTTACATAACAATTTTTTTTAAATAATTTTAGCAAATTTGTGAATACCTTATACATTAGTGGAAAAATAAATACAGAATAGCTAAACAGGTCCATTATGTTATTGTTATTGCTACATAAAAAAAATAGAATGAACAGAACTGTCTACTGTTCTGCCATCTTTACACGTGGCGGAGATATAATTAGACAGACGGATAAACTCTCCTCCCTCAGCAACTCATTGAGGCAGACGCAGGGTCCTTTTCAACTTTTATTGTGAGGAAGTAAGGTAAAACTGGAAATAAGAGAATAACATTCAATCAGTATATACAATATGCACAATGTTCAGTCCTAACATGCTGCTCTAACTGAGAAAATGGAATATCTGCGTACCAGATCTGCGTACCAGTACCGTGATGCTACTGTTAGGCTGATGACAAAATGGAAGCATTGTAGATCTGTTCTCCAGGAACTGACGTGCTGATGCAAGCTGGATGGCTTCTGACACTGCATCTGAAGCCCAACCTCCCAGCACACTAGGATGATGGGAATCTACAGAGGCTCACAGGGAACAATTGTCTAACTATTCTCAAACTGCAGTACTGAGCCATACACTAGATGCGATATTACAATGCAATGTCATAGAGAACACATTAAACGACTTATAATAACATAACACTTGCAGAAAGGCATGACAGTCTACCACTGGACCAATTGTATTGCCTAAACAAGAAGACACAGAACTAGATTGTTTAAAATAGGTAATTAGCTTTATTGACAGTTGGTTAGTAGAAGCAATATATATTTGATAAATAATATTTTCCCTGTCCTATACATATAAAAGGTTATCCAACTATACGTAGCACTTAGTTATTAAGTCGTTTTCTTAAATAAATGTAATTGCAGACTATTTTACAGTAGAAAGTCTCAGTAATGTGGGATGATTTGACTTAGAAAGCCCCTCCCCTTTCTCAGACCATACTACGACACGTGATGCTGGGCATAAAGAATGTTTCTGTATACCCCTAAAAGTTAAATGTAAACCAAATTTGGGGAAAAAAGTGCTTTTGGGCTGACCGTGCTGGTCAACTCTGAGGTGAAAATATATCTGTACACTGATTGGTCACTATTACGCCATTGTATGTATGTTCAGTGGCATAGCGTGGGTTGTCAGCACCCAGGGCAAGGCAAGAATTGTGTGCCCCACCATCTGTGGACAAGGTAACATACCCTGATTTATTTCCACCAGTAGAGCGTATTGACCCCCTTACCCCACGAGCACATGTATTGTATATTAACAAAATACTGATATAATAAAAAAATGAAACATACATACCCCCATGCTACACCACTGCTACCAGTCACCGTGTCCCAGTATAACCTAGCATAGATCCACTCTCACACTATACCCAGTCACTCTCCCCCAGTACCCCAGTCATCCTCTCCCAGTACCCCAGTCACTCTCTCTCCAGTTACCCACAGTCACTCTCTCCCAGTACCCCCACTTTCTCCCAGTACCCCAGTCACTCTCTCTTGCCAAGTACCCCAGTCATTCTCTCTCTCCAAGTACCCCCAGTCACTCTCCATCCAAGTACCCTCCAGTCATTCTCTCTCCCAGTACCCCAGTCACTCTTCCAGTACCCCAGTCACTCTCTCCAAGTACCTCCAGTCACTCTCTCCCAGTACCCACAGCCATTCTTTCTCTCTCCAAGTACCCACTTTCTCCCAGTACCCCCAGTCACTCTCTCTCTTTATCTAAGTACCCCCCAGTCACTCTCTCCCAGTATCCTCAGTCATTCTCTCCCCAAACCTCCAGTCACCCTACCTGCATGGAGTTGCTGGTGCCCCGGGGGGAGCTGTCCAGGGGGCTTAGTGGGGACTGGATTTTAAATGTGCTGCAGGGCAGGCGCCTCCCTCCCTCCTTCCTGTTCAGCAGCTGCAGGGCTGCCAGCGGCGCAAGGCTGGCACAGGGCTTCAAGGGGGGCTGACAAGCGTGGTAAAGGGTGTCCCATCTAATAATGCTGCGCTTCTTCATGTGACTCATGTCAGTGTTAAGGAGGAGTCAGCACAAGACCAGAATTCTCTATCCTGGTCCTCCCTTCCAGACACTGAGTGCTAAGTCACCGCCGGCGATGCAAAACTGGAAGCTGCTCATGCAAGGGCCACTCCTGGACACCAGTGTTGATCCCTGCTGGAAAATATTAGTGGTTCAAATTTATTTTGAAATTTTGTGCCCCTAAGAAAATTGCGCCCGGGGCAACCGCCCCCAAGGACCCCCCATGCTACGCCACTGTGTATGTTATATAAGCAAAATGCACAGTCCATCGAATTGAAAGCGTTTTTTATTCTATACCCTTGTGTGTGTCTTTACTGCTTTCCCTAGCTAGCTAGTGCTGTGCTGCGTTTTCCACGCCTTAAATGAGGAATACAAAAATCCTCTGGGTTGCATGTTTTGGTAAATACAAACAAGAATCTAATCTTTAACAATATACTCAAAGGATCCAGGTGCACAACGAAGACTTCTTAATCATCAAAATGATAAATTTATTGCTTATTTTTAAATAAATAATAATTTATTAGTTTCATGTATAGGAAGTGTTCATCGTGCCTCTGGATCCTTTGAGTATTTGTATATACTGTATATTCTTTTCAAATTCTTTATTTAAGGCAATGCATATTCAGCAGCAGTAGACATACAGCACATGCAGTAGCCGATGACAATATAATATAAACATAACCATACAATTTTCATAATAAGTAACATAAATCATCGTAAAAATGGGGGGAAACCACAAAAAATAAAAAGGAAAACAAAAACCCAGCTGTCATCGAAGAAGAGGGAGATATCAGGGCCCAGAGTGACAAAAGGAGGGGGTGGAGCCACAAAATAACTATGTTAATAACTAGAAATATAACCATCCAAGTCTTATGGAAAGAGCGCATAGAATCCCTGACTTTGGCCGTTAACTTGTCCATATGACATGGCATCTGTAATCTTCTTAACCTAACATAGGACCTGTTCGACATGGAATCGAGTAATTGGAGGGCGAGATAAAAAGTTTGCCCATGGATCCATAGGTAGTTGGCATTGAAATTTTTTTAAGAAACATGTTATGCAGGGTTGCCCAAAAGCGTTGAACCTCTAGACAGTAATACCACATGTGAATATATGTGCCCTTATTACCACAGTCATGCCAGCAAAAATCGCTAGTGGTGACCCCTATAGGATAAAGAGACACGGGGTTACGTACCAGCATAATGAAGTTTTGTAGGACTGTTCCTTGGGGGGTAATGCAAATGGAAGATCTAGTTGCTGCTCTGCGCCCATATATCCTTCCATTCATCACCCTGAAGAGGAACACACAGGTCCAGCTCCCATCTGTCACAGTATGCAAGGGGTCCCCATGATTTGCCAGGCTGACAGCTAAGAAGAAGATAAGGTACCTATAATAAAGATAGACATTTGGAGGAAACACAAAAGGGTTTTTTAGGGCAGGGCCCCCCCAACAGTACACTAAAGAGAGGGAGATGGCAAGACAGAAACAGATACTTCCCCCTGAGAGAAGTGAACTCCCCATTCAAAAGAAGAAGGGAGGATTTCCAATAACTACAAATAAAGCCCATCCCAACCAAGACGAGGTATTAAAAGAAAGGGAACTCCAATTAGGTATTTTCAACCTGTCTCAGATACATCTGAATGAGTCAGAAATGTCCCTATTGAACAAAGGGCTTGAAATTTGCCCCGACTAGGGAACCCAACAATTTTGAACTTTTTTTTAGACCTACAAAGATTTTTGAGAAAAATAGTCATTAAAAAATTCTTTTACAAAAAGGAAGAATCAACTAACTCAGATCTGCCATCAGAAACTTCCTTCACATCAGAGATAGATATAAAAAAAAATTTCAGACCAATTTCAAATGTAAATCACGCTTTTTTCCGATATGGGAAAAGACGAATAATATTAAAGTCTTCCCGTGATATGTTAGAAGAAGAATTTAGAAAAATAAATATAAAAAACAATCAGAACAAAAAGCGGCTTCAATTCAATCTAAATAGGAAAGAGAGGGAAGCGCTAAATGGACTCCAAGCTAAACATGATTTAGTGTTTAGGCAAGCTGATAAGGGCGGGGGAGTTGTAATCCAAGATAGGATAGATTATATCAAAGAAGCAGAGAGAATTTTGTCTGATGTAGTGACATATGAATTACTTATAAGTAACCCCACTAGAGAATTTTTGGGGCAGATGGAGAAATTACTAGATGGAGGATTGTCCCAGGGTATATTATCTAAGGATGAATATAACTTTCTTTTAATTCCCTTCCCAAAAATAGCTATATTCTACCATAACCCCAAAATTCATAAATCTCTAGTTTCTCCTCCGTGTCGTCCAATAATTAGTGGAATTGGGTCACTTACAGCCAATCTGTCTGAATATATCGACAGTTTTCTACAGAAATATGTCCCATCAGCTCCATCTTATGTAAAAGATTCGGGACACCTTATGGAGATTTACAGGGTCTTGAGTGGAAGGAGACATACATCCTTGCAAGCATGGATGTGTTGTCTTTATACACGGTTATAGAACATGGAAAAGGCCTACTAGCTATTGATAAAAGGATAGAAGAAGACTCTACTATTAAAAGTGAGCAGAGAATGTTTTTGGTTGAGGCTATTCGGTTTTGTTTAACTCACAAATTATTTAGTTTTCAAAATGGGTCATGGCCATGGGTGCCAAGTTTGCCCCGGGATATGCCAACATCTTTGTTGCCTATTGGGAACAGTGTTGCATATGGGATAATAACCCTTTTAGGGCAAACTTGGCACTCTGGCGGCGCTACATTGATGATGTCCTTAGCCACTCCCCGAGCTAGTTGAGCTGCTCAATAATACAGTTATTAACTGCTCAACTGCTATATTGGCCAATACCATATCAGTGTGAAGGGTCCCACCATCAGCACAGTCCTTAAATACCGATGTCATAAAAGAAACCAACTCCGCACAAAGTGCCTTATAGTACCCTCCCGAAAAACTGCCTCGTCCCAGTGCCTTATTGCCCCCCAATGTTGATATAGCACGGCAGTCCTCCCCCACAGTAATTCGGGCACATAAACCCGAAATTTGTGGTCGTCCAGCTTCTTTAAAGGAACAGAGTTCAGAAAAGAAGACATTGCGGCCGAATGGATCGGGTCATCAGGAGGACCGTGGTGGGGGGAATGGTTATATAGAGCAGAGAAATAGGCAGTGAAGGCCTTTCTGATATCATATGGGGAGTTGACCAAAACACCACCCGCTGTTCGAACAACAGGAATGGAGGAAAATTTTCTGCGAAGGTTCAGAGTGCAGGCCAACAAAGTATCCAATTTAATACTTTTCTCATAAAACAGGCGGCGGGACCAGAGGAACTGTTTAACCACATCATCTAGCATCAGCTGTTTCAGGGAGAGTATATGTATTTTTTGTAGCCAGATTCTTGCACCGAAGCAAGCATATTATTATTACTTTTTTAATAAACTTTTCATGTATAAAATTTAATGCACTATTAACATTTAAAAGAACAATATAAATAATAGAATTGATCATTTACTGTTAGCACTGCTGGAAATACATGTAAGAGAAAGAAAACATTTTCATAAGGAAAATAAACACTTATATACAGTGCTGGCTTTATACAGTTATACAGGACCTTTATAGTAGGGCAATACCGACATCGGATATGAAGATTTGAGCATATGAAGAACTATTTTGTGGATATCTTTGCAGTCTATTCTGCTCATTTCACAAAAATTTGAAATTTTCTTAACACACTCAAAACATAAAAACAAAAACAGTTCTTGTCTTCTTGACACTTGGTAGATGTGGCCTCATGTAATGTTCTATACCGGAAGGGTCCTCGCAGGCTTGTTAGAAATCTTTATGGTGTGACTGAGAAGCGAACCTAGTACTATATCATTGTTGTACAATATTTTTATAATTTTGAGGGGTCCTCATTCAGGATTGGTATCCTTTTTAGATTATCTTAACGTTAACATTTGGGGTATTGTTCTTACTCATGATATTAGTGATGTCTCAGTCTATTCTTTGTCATTTTTAAATTTTTTATAAAAGATGGTGGGCCACATTACAATCTTGACGCAAACGTTTGCGCCAGCATAAGTAATTATTAAAGCGTGGGGTAAAACCATTTGCGCCGAATTCCGTATTACATACTAAGCGCAACAACCGCGCGCAATCGTCTACCGCTTGTGAACCTGCGCGAACCATGCACGAGCTTTTTGTACCTTTGCGTGTCCTATACTTAACATTGTGAGCGCAAATGCGAATGTGCGCTGGGACAAGTAAGGTATTACAATCTATTCATGGTAATTACCGCATGGCCTTATCGTGCATAATTTTAGCAACTCCTAAAAGCTGGTGCTAATGGCAAATCTGAACAACCTGGCTAACCCCAAAGCCCATAAAAAGGAAAGCACCAAAGCACAGTGGCCTATTCAACTCATACCAAACCAATGCAATGGATGAAGTTGTGTGTGCATGTATTATTGCCTCAGCATATACAGTATGCTCAGATTGACAGTGGCAGACGCAATTTGTTAACGTGCGACAGGTGTGGTTCTTAATTCTGATTGGCTGAATCGCGAAAAACAACTGCGTTCGCAAAGATTTTTGCGCGAGACTGTTTTGCACGTGCATTTGGGCGCATCCTGTTTGCGTGTGCTATTGAATGGAGGATGAAAACACGCGCGAAGATTGTAATTCCAACGGTGATTTGCGCACGCAAAACTTTAACGCTTAGCGCAAAGATTTTCACTTTGCGCAAGGATTTTAGCGTTAATGTAATGTGGCTGTGTCGAGTCTTGTTTTTTATTTTTGTTATGTGTTAACCTGTTAGGGTCAGAGTAGAAATCTGAGGAGCAAAGGGTCAGATTTGGTTATATGGTTCCCTATTAATAGGATTGGAATATAGAACCTGGATTCCATCAGTACCAGAGTTCCTCCAATAGGGGTAAGTGGTATCCCATTGGATTTACACCATAAGCATATGGTTTGAACTGTCCATTTTTTCATTGCATGATGTGTGTTGTCGCTCATTAGCCCACAGATTCATTCACATTACTATATACAGTATATATGGACCAAGAATCTGTCCAGTGTGATGAGAAGAGTTTTGTTATGAGTGGGGTAGTGGCATGATTTGAATTGATGAATTCTAAGACTTCAGTATTGAGCCTTTTCTGTCATTAGGCCTTCTAATTGGTAATTTTTAGGTCATATACCAATACATGTATTTTTTAACTTTTTCTTTTCTCCGTGAGTGTGATTTTAATGATGACTATTAAACATTTTTATTTCCATCCTAGCACTCTCTGGTCTAGCTAGGGAACCAGATTCTGGCTCCCATATAGGTGTGTGTATTCTTTGTTATTTATCAGGTTTAATCCTAATTACCAGGAGTGTTCACTCCAGTTACTCCTTGGGGTGGGGTGATCGTTACAACACCTAGAAGGTGTCTTCTGGTGTTGCTTTTGCATTTTTGTGTCGTTGACTATATCATCTGGGAAAATAAATTGTACATGCTGAAAATGATTGAAATCTGAATATAAGTGTAAATTTTTTGCATGTTTGAAATGTCATTCTGATGACATGACCTATACACGTTTTAATGATATACTATATACTGAAGCTGCCGAGTCCCCTGAAAAACAGATATATAAGTTGTCTGGGTCCTATAATACAGAATTACTTCAAATATGGTTTAACTATCCTGAGCAAACAATGGTCAAAATTAGCTCATGACATTTAAGCACACATGAGGTGAAATGGCTCAGATGTGAAGGGGTTAACCCGTACGACTCTAACCTCTGGCTTTGACTTGACAAGCCGATTTCCTGGACTCAAAATCTATACACCTCTTTAGTGTGTATACTCTATGTCCAAGCCTATTTGTGTATACCTGTGTATGTGATGTATATTTGGATCTCTATATAGCTATGTTTGTGTATGTGTCAGTGCATGAGTCATAAAGCGGACTGCAGGACATTGCTGTGTATAAAACTGTATGGAGTGCAACAACGATGTGGCAGGCTTAAATATGTTATAAGTTATAGCCAAATCTCCGTCAATGTTTCCTTAGGTGATTTAAAAAAATCTTTAATATTATACTCAAGTGGAATGCACTGTATATTGTATGTAGTATAGATATGTATATATACTTATATAAGGTATGTATTATTTTTTCAATATAGCCACAAAAAAGACCTTTAAATAACTGACAAATATATCTAAAAGCTCCATTATCACCCCATCTCCCTTTCTGCTACACGATCGCATATATTATTTTCTTTCTGGAAATACAATGTCAGTATATGTATATCTTTAATGCATATGGATATCCTAGAGTATTTCCTCACAGGCTTGATACTAGATCCACTATTGGCCGATAGTAATGTAGCCCTGTGATAATGAAGAATGATAAAAATATATATGGCATTCATGAGTGTTTGAGTATTATGGAATACATTATGACGTTTTGCTTAAAATAAGCACATGCAGTGCAATCAGTGACATTTCAGGATCCAATGATTTATGATATTCTATTTATATTAAAGACTGCTTCAACAGTTGCTGGGACAACGTGTTCACTGTCCTGTTTAGCGATTTGGAGATTTTAATAGAATATATATAATATAATATTTCAACAACAAAATTACTAAAAAAATATTTTATTTAAGATCTACTTATTAACAAAAGTCATTCAGTTTAATATCTGACAGCTTAATTTATGTAATTTTAAATAGCAGACAAGTATTGTGTGTTCTTTGAGAACCAGTCTGCAAATAACTCATTTTACATAACATGAATCGAGTTGACAAGCATTCGTCATGAATTGTGTAATTAAGTTTAGTTTTAGTCACAGTTTTATTTAATCTCTGCCATTTTAGACACAGTAACTATCTAAACCAGTCTTTGACAGATCTTTGCAAGTGGAAAAATTTCTTCAGAGCTCTAGCAGATCTTTAGAATTCTGTCTAATTCTCTTTTTTTAGTAAAATAAAACACAGCTATTCTGCACACTGCACATAGAAAGGGTGCTAATCTCCAGAAATAAGAGGTAACATCACTGCTCTGCGTGGAGAGAGCCTGTGGAGTCATGGATTCGATCCCGACGAGCACCTCTCCAGTAAGTGTCCTTGGGCAAGACACCCAATGGTACATACTCGCCACCCAGGACATACTTGAAAACGAGAGAAATTTTAATGTATCCTTCCTGGTAAAATCCTTTCTCAAAAAAAAAAGAGAAAATTGGAAATGCACACCAATTGCAAAAAAAGTACAAGTTTATTTAAACATAATCACAATAGTTCAATATATACATGTTACAGGGAGCAGATGCTATAGCAAAAGCAAGTAGAGTATACAACTCAATTAGGCACATTGGTATTATAAAACAAGCAACCGCTCCCAACAATGTTCAAGCATGAATAACAAAAGAAAACATAGGGATACAAATCCCTTATATTACCCTGCACTGGAATAAAGTGAGAAGAGAGCGGACAAAACACCCCAACGTTTCAACTACAACAGTCTTTGTCCCTTAATTCCCTTTTTTTAACCATGCATGTCTAACCTTCCTAGCAAACCGTCTGAATACTTATGTCAATGTGATATTTCAGATTTTGTTTTATTTTTTTTATAAATTTCCAGTGTTGTCAAAAGTCTAGTTTTCGCTTTGCCAGTCTGCATTATGGAGTATAGAGTGGTGTACCCCCTGTTATGCTTAGTAAAGGTTGAGTGCTGCTCTCCTGGTGTATTTTATAACTTTACTTTTTCCATATACATACAGTCAGGTCCAGAAATATTGGGACATCGATACAATTCTAACATCTTTGGCTCTATTCGAGATCGCGGCTGGCTGTTTCATCGATCCCAGGCGAGCGGCTGCACTTCCTGTCAGCGGCCATTCTAGCAGGAAGCACGCGGCCACCGGCAATCATTCCCGCAGGACTCGGCTGCACCCCTTCTCAGCTGTGCACGTGGCAATGAGAGGTGAGCTAGGGGCACTACTATCCATGAGACCTGGGGGCACTATCCATGAGACCTGGGGGCAATATCCATGAGACCTGGGGGCACTATCCATGAGAGCTGGGGGCATAATCCATGAGAGCTGGGGGGCATTATCCATGAGACCTGGGTGCACTAGCCATGAGAGCTGGGGGGCACTATCCATGAGACCTGGGGGCAATATACATGATACCTGGGGGCACTATCCATGAGACCTGGGGGCAATATCCATGAGACCTGGGGGCAATATACATGATACCTGGGGGCACTATCCATGAGACCTGGGGGTAATATCCATGAGAGCTGGGGGTACTATCCATGAGACCTGGGGCAATATCCATGAGAGCTGGGGGCACTATCCATGAGACCTGGGGGCAATATCCATGAGAGCTGGGGGCACTATCCATGATACCTGGGGGCAATATCCATGAGAGCTGGGGGCACTATCCATGAGACCTGGGGGCAATATCCATGAGAGCCGGGGGCACTATCCATGAGACCTGGGGCATTATCCATGAGACCTGGGGGCAATATCCATGAGACCTGGGGGCACTATCCATGAGACCTGGGGGCACTATCCATGAGACCTGGGGGCAATATCCATGAGAGCTGGGAGCACTATCCATGAGACCTGGGGGCAATATCCATGAGAGCTGGGTGCACTAGCCATGAGACCTGGGGGCATTATCCATGAGAGCTGGGGGCACTATCCATGAGACCTGGGGCATTATCCATGAGACCTGGGGCATTATCCATGAGACCTGGGGCATATCCATGAGAGCTGGGGCATTATCTATGAGAGCTGGGGCATATCCATGAGACCTGGGGGGGGGCATATCCATGAGACCTGGGGCATATCCATGAGACCTGGGGCATTATCCATGAGAGCTGGGGCAATATCCTTGAGAGCTGGGGGCATATCCATGAGCTGGGCCATATCCATGTGAACTGGGGCAATATATACCCATATGAGCTGGGGTCAATAATATCCATGTGAACTGGGGAAAATAGTCTGGGGGCTCAGTGCTGTGTATATTATTCTGGGGGGTGTACTATTATGCTAAATGTTCTTTTGCTATACGTGCATGTATTCTGTGTGTACTGTATTTGCACTATATATGTAGGGCCCATCACCTCCTTAACGCTAGCACTCACACATGTGAGCGTTGGTTGCTAGGTTAAATGAGGTTACTGCATGCTGCCCATGTCACATCCTAGCACAGAACCCTCATATTACAATCTGAATGGTAACAGGTTAAAAAATGCAGGAGATTGTGCTTTTCAGCGCGAGATTACTGTACTTTGCGCTCCCTATACTTAACATGGGGAGCGCAAATAGTAAATAGCATTAGGATTACAAAGTCCTAACGCTAATTACCATCCCGCCATAGCTACAAAAGTTACCCACAGCTAGACACTGGTGCTAACTGATGCCGCTTCTGCAGAATCAGTCAGCACCAGCTGGAACCCCCCCAAAAATCACATACTTGCCTCTCATCCCACAGCGCAAAGGGTGGTCCGATCCACTGTTTCTGGTCGCGGGGAGCATCCAGGAGCTTAGCACTGCGCCACTGCTCGGGGACTCTGATTTTTAAAATTATGTGGGGGGCACAATTTTCTGTTTTGCCTCGGGTGCAAAAGGAGCCAGCTACGGCTCTGGATGTGCCTCCCACTTGATAAGGGACAGAATAATAATCAGAAATCAAACTTTCCCTTCTTAATACTTGGTTGCAAATCCTTTGCAGTCAATCACAGCCTGAAGTCTGGAACGCATAGACATCACCAGACGCTGGGTTTCATCCCTGGTGATGCTCTGCCAGGCCTCTACTGCAACGGTGTTCAGTTCCTGCTTGTTCTTGGGGCATTTTCCCTTCAGTTTTGTCTTCACCAAGTGAAATGCATGCTCAATGGGATTCAGGTCAGGTATTGACATGGCCATTGCATAACATTCCACTTCTGTCCCTTCAAAAACTCTTTGGTTGCTTTTTCAGTATGCTTTGGGTCATTGTCCATCTGTACTGTGAAGCGCCGTCCAATGAGTTCTGCAGCATTTGGCTGAATGTGAGCAGATAATATTGCCCGAAACACTTCAGAATTCATCCTGCTGCTTTTGTCAGCAGTCACATCATCAATAAATACAAGAGAACCAGTTCCATTGGCAGCCATACATGTCCACGCCATGACACTACCATGCTTCACTGATGAGGTGGTATGCTTAGGATCATGCGCAGTTCCTTTCCTTCTCCATACTCTTCTCTTACCATCACTCTTGTACAAGTTGATCTTGGTCTCATCTGTCCTTAGGATCTTGTTTCAGAACTGTGAAGGCTTTGTTAGGTGTTGTTTGGCAAACTCTAATCTGGCCTTCCTGTATTTGAGGCTCACCAATGGTTTACATCTTGTGGTAAACCCTCTGTATTCACTTTGGTGAAGTCTTCTCTTGATTGTTGACTTTGACACACATACACCTACCTCCTGGAGAGTGTTCTTGATCTGGCCAACTGTTGTGAAGGGTGTTTTCTTCATCAAGGAAAGAATTCTTCGATCATCCACCACAGTTGTTTTCCGTGGTCTCCCGGGTCTTTTGGTGTTGCTGAGCTCACCGGTGCGTTCCTTCTTTTTGAGAATGTTCCAAACAGTTGTTTTGGCCACGCCTAATGTTCTTGCTATCTCTCTGATGGGTTTGTTTTGTTTCTTCAGCCTAATGATGGCTTGCTTCACTGATAGTGACAGCTCTTTGGATCTCATCTTGAGAGTTGACAGCAACAGATTGCAAATGCAAATAGCACACTTGAAATGAACTCTGGGCCTTTTATCTGCACATTGTAATTGGGGTAATGAGGGAATATAACACACCTGGCCATGGAACAACTGAGAAGCCAATTGTCCCATTACCTTTGGTCCCTTAACTAGTTGGAGGCACATCTGCAAACTGCTGTAAGTCCTACACCGTTCACCTGAGTTGGATGTACATACCCTCAAATTAAAGCTGACAGTCTGCAGTTAAAGCACATTGTGTTTGTTTCATTCCAACTCCATTGTGGTGGTGTATAGAGCCAAAGATGTTAGTATTGTGTCGATGTCCCAATATTTCTGGACCTGACTGTAGATTTTTGATATTAAACATAAATATATAAAGTAATTGCACTACACCATAGGCCATGTAGTTAAAATTTTATCTAAGAACATGACAAATGGTAAGCACTTTTCAAAGGCATACAACCTTACAGTAAATTAGTGACAAGCAACAAAAGGTGCACATAAAAATGTAAATAGTGGATATACAGTGAATAGTAATACGTTTATTTATGTATTTATTTATTTGCAGAGTATTATACCAGGAAGGATACATTGAGTTTTCTCTCGTTTTCAAGTATGTCCTGGGTTCAAGAACATTGAATGGTTACAGAGATACAAAGTAATAAAATGCAAGATATTAAAAAACAACACAAATATACAGGTTAACACAGAAAATAAATATGTAGGAAATATTTTCACTATGTTACATGTTTACAGGTGCATTCTGTATTGAGGTATGTTAACAGAGATCTCTTGAGTGACTTAAAAGACTGGGGGAAGATTTGATGGTGTCTGGGAGGTTATTCCATATTTGCATTATTTCCCTGAAAAGTGTATCCACAAATTTTCTTATACGGTTTGCTGTTATGTAGAGGGTTGGAGGGGAAAGAGAAAAACAGAAATCAATAGTGGAATATTGCTAATCAACACAAGCACAGAATGTGAAACCACTGTGAGGGTAAGCAGCAATTTAAACCTGGCCCTTCTTTTCATCCAATTTGGTAAGTACTAACAACTGCAAACCCCAACCAGACTTGCCATTTTGGAGATGTTCTTAGTCATTTGGCCATCACTATTTGGCTCTTTTCAAAATCACTCAGATATTTTTGTCTGCCCTTTTTTCCTGCTTCTAACACACAAAATTCAGGAACCAACTGTTCTCTTGCTGCTTAAAATGTCCCACCCCTTGACAGGTGCTATTGTAACAATATAATCAAACGCTATTCCAGTGTTGCCTAGGTTTAAGTTGAGACCCCGAACAGGGTGAGTAATATTCCACCTAGTGGATCATGTTCCTTCAGTTTTGATATATTGCACCATAGAGGCTATCTGAATTCTCTCCGAGGTGCATAAAAGTACCGGATTGGGAGAAATAAGGCTTGGGTAGGCCGCATAACCATCCAGAGGCTATACATCTCGAGCTGTGGGCTCTTGTTTGTCTGAGTGCATTTGTACCCCACTAGCTTCTTGTTTATAGACTCGCAAACATTGTTGCATTATATATATGTTTTTTTTTGTAATTTTTTTCTTGAGTTTACCAGTCTCATATGAAAACATGACCCCCTCATGACATTTCCAGTTACCTTTCAATAGATGTAAATATACTCTTCTGTTGTCATTATGATTTAAAAAGAGTAAACACACTTGATTGATAATAAATGGCTTCAGCCAAACACTAACCATGAGTGAAAGAAATGTTTTTGTGTTATCATTCATAGTCTCTGAATAATGGCCAAGAAATCATAAATTCTGCCAGGGTATGTAAACTTATGAGCACAACTGTATGTATTTGTTATTCTGTCTCTCCCAGTGTACAGCGCTACGGAGCTTGTTGGTGCTTTATAATTACTTGTAACTGTATCTGTTTCTGATGCGAGAAGCAGCTGATGATGGAAGAAATGCGCTTCATATATTGAAAGACCATTAAGCAGGTAAAGGAAATTGTTCGTACTCTTCAGAAAGCTGTAAATGAGAGTGTGTTAAAAGTGCGTTACACAAGTGCAAAATTTAAAGTAAGAGGCAACATTATTTGTTATAGTTGCGGCCAAATAGGACACAGGGCCAGAGTATGTTTAAACAGTCAAAATAAATGTCATCACTGTGGTGTAGGGGGGTACGAGATGGGAAAAAGACAACGGATGTGACACTGACGAGGTGATGCAGAAGTTTGTCTACTTGACAACAAGGGGAAACAGGTATTGTTGACAATAAAGAAAGCATTATACATACCTTCATACCCTCAGGAAATCTTCTCTGTAGAAATGGCAACCAACAGTGGAGCATCAGTCATCTTCCAGCATGACAGGAATCAACTCATTCATAAAAACGGTACCAAATTCATAATCCAGAAATACAACAGACTTTACTATCGGAAAATTTTTGTTGAAAATTATGACAATTGTCATGCATGTTTTGATCTTCATGACATGAAAGTCTAGGTCACTGTAATTATAATGATATTGCAAAACTACAAAATGTGGTAGAAGGAATTAAAATTAAGGGTAAGATTGATAAATCTGACCTAAGCTGGGAATTTTACATTTAGGGAAAAATTGTTCAGAGCAGGAACAAACAGTCTGACACATGAGCTACATTAGAGCTTGTACACACTGATTTGGCAGGTCCTAGGGGACCACAAACTAGAGAAGGTTTCAGGTATACAATAGCATTCACTGATGATTATTCTGGCGCAGTATTTGTATATTTTCTGAAAAACAACTGTGACGCGGTTTTAGCCACTGAAATTTTTATTGCTGACAGCCCCATACGGAGTCATGAGATGACATGTATAAAATCTGACCTTGGTACCGAATTTTTTTGAGAAAGGATTTTACCAGGAAGGATACATGGAGATTTCTCTCGTTTTCAAGTATGTCCTTGGTGGTGAGTATGTACGTTAGGTGTCTTGCCCATGGACTGGAGAGGTGCTTGTCAGGATCGAACCCATGACTCCACAGGCTCTCTCCATGCAGCGCAGTGATCTTACCTCTACTCCACCCAACCGGTACATATTAAATAGTTTTAAATCCCTCCTAAGTAAGCAGGGCATAAGACCTTATTCACTCCATCAGAATGAGACTACTGAGAGAAATTCGGGAACACTATTTGAAATGGCAAGATGTCTGTTAATTGAGAGTAAATTAGCAAAAGAAATATGGACATACACGGTAATGACTGCCGCTCAGATCATAAACAGGTGCTTTAACAATCGTTTAGCATAAACTCCATATTATCTTTTAAGAGGCAAAAGGCCTAACCTTTCTAAGAGTTTTTTTGGTCAGAATGTTTTGCATACAAATGTAGCGCTACTCCCGCGAGAGCCGCTGAGTTTGACGGGCCTTCTGTCTCACTTCAGTGATTACCCACCTCCAAGTAAACAAGTTAGCATGCACAAGACAATAAACCATTCACATTTTCATACGAAATTGACAATGGGACTTCCCACCAATTAGCATAAGAAATACGTTTGTTCTGTTTATATGACCCCCCACCTGGCAATACCCAGCCAAACATGCAAGGGGGACGGTTGGAATGGCCCTCTGCTACATCTGTGGCGGATAGCCCAGATGTCACGAGAATCTTCTGGGAGGTTTGATCAATCTCCTCACTCAGGGAAGAAACACTGCCATCTTTCTTCTGAAGCATCTGAGGGGCCCCTTCAGTAGACCACCCCATCTGAGAGTTACAGTCGATTCAACTCCTCACTACCACACTGGGAGGAGCATAGTGGCTTTGGGACTCCCGAATAATTCCTGTTCTCTTCAACCAGACAATGGGTTCTCTGAGATCATCCAAATCTGCTTCCGGGATTCGTCAAGCCCTTTCTCTAAATGGCTTGTCCTCTTGTAAACAAATACGGTGCTGCGCATTCTTTGCACCTGGTTGGTCCCAACTCATATTGACTAAAGCCTGCAGACATGCACCTTCACCTGGCTGCAAGACCTTCGCCTGGCTGTCCAGCTTCCGCAGTTTTCCCACTGCTGCTGGGGCCTTTCACTCTCGGATCAACCGCTGGTACACTGAGCTTAACATGGGATGTACATTTTCAGCCGTAGTCTCACTCTCCGAGACATGAGGCGAGAGTAACTGCCGAACCAGATTAGTGTTCATCCCCACTACCATGGAGCTCCTCTTAGCCCCTGGAGGGCGGGGACATACAATTGCCAGCGTGTCAATAGTCCCTGACTGTCCTGCAACAGATGGACCAATTTCAAGCCTGACTGAAAGATATCCGTCGTGGGGGAGCTTCTTAGTTCCTATCCCCCAAATCTCTAAACTTTCTAACCTTTTCAAGGGCAGGTGTTTCAGGTATTTATCATAGAAGTCACGGTAAATCAGAGTCACTTGAGCCCCTGAGTCGAATAGAGCTTTTGTGTACACACCTTACACTTGGACTGATACTATCGGAGAAGGATCCACCAACTTGCTAGGAAACTTTCTGGGCTGTTTTGATGCAGATTGTTCGGCTGTCTTAACTCGAGCCTCTCTTCTGATCTGTGCCCCTTTCCGCTGATTTCTGAACCGGCCATTCTGAGTTTGGTGTACACTGATCCCCAGTGACTGGAAACTCAACTCGGAGAGCACCTCGGGCGGTCTAGACAAAGCTTTCGTCGTGGCTTGATACCGACGTTTGGGCCCTGCTCGCCCTTCGTGTACTACTTGTTGGCTGAAACGTTCCGACTTGGATGAGCGTCCGGCTGGCTCTTTCCGTGGCTTTATCGGGCTGGCACAGTCACGTCGAGAATGACCAACACCCCCGCAGTTGTAGCAAATCACCAAACTAGGGGGTTCTCCAGCAGGAACATTCTGCATTGATTCTCCCCGGCAATTATAGCAACTCTATCGGACAGCAACATCATCATCTCCATTATTTGCGACATCTGAGTTTTCAGCGCCATTATTTCAGTCTGTATCTCCACTATGCCAAGGGCTCCTACTTCTGCGGTGAACGCTGCACGCGAAGCATTGGACTTCTTTTTAGCCCCGATTAAGGCTTCTTCTTCCAGGATGGCCTTTACTAGTTTGGCGTACGTCCGTGGCCTGGTCTGACCTCTGGCCTGGAACTTCAACACTATGGGATCCAGTGGGAAGGCACCTTTCAGAATCTGGCCCCACAAAGCTCTGCTTGCATGACTCTGCTCCATGCCTTTCTTTTGGATAATCTGATTAACAATTTTATCTAACCGCCGGACATAGATGGACAACTCTTCTCCTTCATTTTGATAGGTGTGAGAGAACCTATGACTGAGCTCAGCACAGTCCTCCACCTCTCGAAAGGTTTCTCGCAAAGCATCTAAACACTCAACAGCTGAACAGCCTGGCTTGTCCCTCTTTAGATTTCTGATTACATCTGCAGCAGGGGCTCGTAGGCTCTCTGTTAACCTTTGCCTTTTCACGGTGTCAGCCACTTCCCATTCTTCCACAGCTTGCACTGCCTGATCTATCCAAGTTTCAAAGTCCTCTTCTCCAGTTGGTACGGGAACCTTCCCAGAGTAGAATCGCAACTTGCGATATCCATGATTGGCAGACGCAGCAGAGTTCTGGGCCAATGTTTCTACAAGTTTTCCCATTGTGGTAAATAAGGTGTTAGGAACCCTGTCATTGAGGTAGGGGTAGTATCCGATACCCCGGGACCTGACGCTATTTGGCTAGGGTTAAGGGGTTGGCCACCCAGTACCTTTAGCCGTATAAGCGGGGCTTCACGACTAGGGATGAGCCGAACACCCCCGAGTTCGGTTCGCATTCGAACTCAAACTTTTCAAAAGTTCGAATTCGAACACGAACACAAACTCAATACAAGTCAATGGGACTCAAAGTTCAATTTTTAGAGTGCACTCCAAGAGGGCATATATGCTAGATATTTGCCATAAAAGGTGTATGGGGGTCTGGGTAGTGCCCTGGGGGACAGGAAACAAGTAAAAAAGTAAAAAAAAAAGTTTTTAAAGGGACAGTGAGTTTTACATGAAATAAGGGTTAAAAATAAAAATGAAAAATTCCTTCAAATATCGTGCCTAGGAGGTCAATAAACCTGCCCCTGAAGTGGCGGATTTGTAGGATGTATAGAAACATTTAAAAACAAAAAAATGACGTTTCAAATGACGGTAAACGGTTTTCCTTTAATCTATTCATTAACAACTGCTTGGGGCGGCAGTCTGTATTAAAAAAGGAGACATTTTAGGCCACGCAGAACAAGTTTAGTGATTTTTTTGGCTAAATTATGGTGAAACTTATGCAGGCTTTGGATGAAAGTAACAATAGGTGCTTTAAAATTGGGCCTTTAGTGTCGGCAACAGTGCCGCCACAACGTAACCCCTCTGTGGTATTGTGGAAGAGTGCAGGGTTGGACCATGCGGTCCATAAAATTAAAATGATATAAATCTGGTAATATAGGCTTCAGTGTCAGTGCACCCAAATATTATGCCTTTGGTGGCAGCAAGTGCTTTCACACCATAACCCTTTTGTGGTATTGTGGAAGAGTGCAGTGGTGGAGGTTTTGTGAATGCAGAAGAGATCCCTGATCTATTCCGTTACGTCAGCATCAGGGAATTAATAGCTGCTGATCCAGGACTGATTCAGTGGCAGTGAGAACACAAAGAGTACAACAATTCCTAGATATTTTGTATAAATGACTGACCCCAAAATAGTTGGTGGCAGTGAGAACACAAAGATTAGAACAATTCCCAGATATTTTGTATAAATGACTGACCCCCAAAATAGTTGGTGTCAGTGAGAACACAACGATTAGAACAATTCCCAGATATTTTGTAGAAATGAGACCCCCCCAATAGCTGCAGGCTGACTGGCAGTGAGAACAAACACTAACACAACAATTTCCTCTCAAAAAAACACGTGCTGAAGGCTGTGTGAAGCCTTATATAGTGTGCTGCGGGACTTTTGCCCAATCAGGACTCTGAGCCGTGATTGGCATAGTCTTGCACCTGTCTTGCACCTAAACTGTGGTCAGGTGCAGGCTGTAGCCAATTACAAGCTTCAGGCCCGTGGAAAAGTGCATTGTGGTCCATTGTGGTCGAACATGCTGTGAACACGCGGAAATGTTCGAAGTTCGCAGGGGCGGAGCTAGCAGCAGCAGCGAGCGGCTGCGTTTTGGACCGGCTCTGAGGTAACTTGGGCTATATTACAGATCTCGCCTCTCACTTGCCCACATACGGCTCCCAGCTGCCTTCGAAGGGTCTTGGGAGACCCATGGGACCTGACTACCTCCTTTCCAGGAGTTCGGAGGTGAATTTTCTGCCCCCGGAGAAGATTCGTGCCTGGAAGCGGTGGCCATTTTGGAGGCCCTCGTGTATGCCGGCGGAGTCTCGATCTTTGGGACATCATCCTTGCCTACCGAGCGATTACAAATCGCTTGTCCACGGAGGTACTGAGGCGGGAGTCTACCGGACCCACGCCTGTTTTGCCCTGCGGGGACACAGCTCTTCTCTGACCCCAAACCGAGGCCTACTAAAGTGTCCGGAAGGAGGCGGTGCTGCGCGGGCTGGAGTGAGTGCTGCCTTTCTCCTGGTCCCCCGCGGAGCTGATAGGTGTACGCCGGGGGTCCTGCTGATTTCCTCGCGCTGGAAGAGTGGCGCCAGGGATTCGGACCTTCCCGGCGGCGCCTGGTGATGTGCTGATGGGTGAGTGGGGACCATCTCCGGTGGTCGCTCTCCTCGTCTCCGCCGTCCTCGAGGGGCTACAAAGCAAATTAGATGTGAGCAGTGACTCTTCCGCCCAGCGAGGCATTCTGCTAATCTGAGCAGCAAGAGAGTGCCCAACAATTTAAACAATCATCTGCAGCATTACCTGATTCCCAGCAAGATCCATATCTGATAAAAAAAAAATTATGATCATACTACACTGTGTGTATGTGGTAATTTTTCTGGACTGCCCGCATGGATGGTCCACATATATAAATTTTCGCTAAACATCCTACACAGACTGTCTGCGTAATATAATTTTTTCTACACAATCTGCACAGACTGTCTGCGTAATATAATTTTTCTCTGGACGCTCTGTACTGACTGTCTGCGTAATTTAATATTTTCTGGATATGCTACACTGACTGGCTGCATAGCATAATTTTTTTTAATTTTTTTTTTTAAACAGCCTACATAGACAGAGTAAAGTAATTTTTTCGGTGGTCCCCGTAGGGCCCACTACTTTCCTATTATAATTTTTTGCAAAGGGCGGAGTTAGCGACTGAGCATGGTGACTATGTGATCAGGCGGCCCTGCAGGCAAGCGGCGCCACTCAACGGACACCGACCTTTCAACATCACAGACAGAAACGCACACGTACAGCAAACCAACCAGCATATCATGGCCTCCAGCAAAAGTAAGAAACCGGGCGCTAAACCGGACTTTTTTACCCCCAAATCCACCTAGCGCCGCGACGGCACGGACACCCAAGAAGGAGGAGGATCCCCGTCGGCAGCCTCAGACCTTGTTCCCACTGCTGACAACACAGACCTCTCGACGTTCACATTGAAGATGGAGGCAATGTTCAAAGATCTATCGTCTGCACTGACCTCCCGCCTTGACGCAGTTTCAGCTGACATACGGAAAGAGATCCGAGATATAGGAGACAGAACATCCCATTTGGAGACCAAGACGGATGAACTTGCTACGGCTCACAATTGCATGGCGACCACCGTGGAGACGCTGGAAGAACAGATACGGAAATGTGAATCTAAACTAGCGGATCTTGAGGATCACTCCCGACGTCACAACCTAAAGATAAGGGGCATCCCTGAAACGGTCTCTCCAAAGGAATTGTCCTCATACGTCTCAGAATTCTTTACTCATTTACTACCAATCGTAGACTCGGAATCCCTGTTGATGGATCGCATCCACCGAGTACCAAAACCACCATCCGCACCACTAAAGGCAACTAGAGATGTTATATTGAGACTTCATTACTATCGTCCCAAGGAAGACATTCTGAACGCTCTACGCAGCCCAACTGCCCTTGGGGAGGAATATGCCCACCTAGCAGTCTTTCCGGATCTCTCACAAGCTACACTCCAACTTCGACGTTCGTATCACCCTATTACCTCTGCACTACGAGAGGCTGATGTGAAGTATCGATGGGGCTACCCTACAAGTTGATAGTGACCCGGGATGGATCCACATCAGTGTTCGGATAACCCGCTGAGGGCCGCAAAGCCCTGGAGGCCTGGGAGCTGAAAATAACCGGAGTGCCAGGAGCACACTCCAAAACGACCAAACGAGTTCGCGCAGAATGGCATAACCGCTGAGTAATAGTATCGACACTGATATTCAACACCCACTTACGTTTAAGGGTGACCGTGCCTCTTTCTCAGGTTTACTCGTTAGTTATGTAATGTTATGTGTGGTTTTCTGATTATACAAATGTTTTTTCTATGTTATACACTCAGAACCATGGCGCTGTTTGCCGCAGTGTAAGCTCCACCTCTCTCCCCCTTCACTGGAAGGGATCAGGCTTCCTTCCAGGGAACCCTGGATGGAGATATTTTTGTTATTTCATGTATATAGTTGTACAGTGCACCAGCACTGGTTTCTTTATTTTTTCTATTCCTTTTTCCTTCCCCTCTTTTCTTAAGGGCTACTGACGCAGTCGACACCTATCCCGACTGGAGGCATAGGGACAGACGTATGCAAATGTTAATACCTGGAGTTGCGCAAGCTTCACAATTCGCAGCCACTATATTAAAACCATTTTATGAAGATACTCACTTATAACGTGAAAGGCCTTAACCTGCCTGTAAAACGACATTCCCTATATAGAGATCTGCGCACTCACGACGCAGATATAGTATGCTTGCAGGAGACCCATTTCCGCAGGTTGGACCACCCTAAACTCTTTGCTCCCCAATACACCAGACAATACCACTCAACGTATCGAGCTAAGTCACGAGGAGTCTCTATCTTAATCCATAATAGGGTAGCATTCGAAACCCATCGGATAATTAAAGATGGGGGGGCAGGTTTGTGATTTTAGTTTGTACGATGAACTCTAAGTTATACACTCTGGTAGCAGCTTATGCCCCGAATTCGTCGCAGACACGGTTTCTGACTCAATTACTTGACAAAGTTTTGGACGTTCTCTCGGGGGATCTGCTGCTCTGTGGCGATTTAAACGCCTATATGGATCCCTCTAGGGACCGCTTCGCCTCACAGATATCCTCTTCCGTTAACTCCTCTTCGAATAAACTCAGGTCCCTATTACAACAGTACCAATTGTATGATGCCTGGCGTCTCCTTCATCCCTTTGAACGAGACTACACTTTCAGGTCCATGGCGCACAATAGCTATACCAGATTAGATTACTTTTTGATATCAAACAAGCTCCTCCCTCGAGTGATCGACTGTGTTATTCTTCCCTTTACATGGTCAGATCATTCTCCTGTGCTTCTAACGCTGTCAGATGATTATAAATATTACACGAGACCGCCATGGCGACTTCCAGCACACATGCTCAAACACGACCAGGCCGCTCCAGCGTTGACGAACACATTGAAAGATTACTTCACTAAAAACGACACCCCAGACGTAAATCCTTTCACTTTATGGCAAGCACATAAAGCGGTGTTTCGTGGGGAATGCATATTATTTTATTATTATTATTCATTATTTATAAAGCGCCAGCATATTCCGCAGCGCTGTACAATAAGCACAGTATAGACAGGGTTACAATACATTGAACAACATTTGACAAACAGTACAGGAGGAGATGAGGGCCCTATTCCCGTAGGAACTCACAATCTAGGAGGGTTGGGGTTGGAAACAGGAGGAGAGGACTGTAAGGTGAGAGTGATTGATGGTTGTGTCAGTGAGTTGGGTGGTAGGCTTCCCTAAATAGGAATGTTTTAAGGGAGCGTTTGAAGGAAGAGAAGTTAGGGGAAAGTCTGACAGTACGAGGGAGAGCGTTCCAGAGAGTGGGGGCTGCGCGTGAGAAATCCTGCAGTCTATCATGGGAAGAGGTGATGCGGGAAGAAGCTAGGCGCAGGTCACTGTTTGACCTTAGGGAGCGGGCTGGGGTTATTTGGTGATTAGTGAGGACAGGTAGTGGGGCGCTGAGTTAGTGAGGGTTTTGTAGGTAAGGATAAGGATTTTGAACTTAATTCTGCAGTGGATGGGGAGTCAGTGAAGGGACTCGCAGAGGGGAGCGGCAGAGACAGAGCGGTGGGTGAGGTGAATTAGCCTGGCGGAGGCGTTCAGGATGGATTGTAGGGGGGAGAGGCGGGACAGAGGGAGGCAGATAAGAGATTATTGCAATAGTCGAGTCGGGAGATTACCAGGGCGTGTATGAGTTGTTTGTGTGGACAGCGGTAAGAAATGGCCGAATTCTGGAAATATTACACAGTTGGTATCGCAGGAGGAGGAAAGAGACTGGATGTGGGGGATGAATGAAAGAGCAGAGTCAAGTGTAACTCAAGACAGCGAACTTGATTTGATGGGGAGATGGTGATACCCTCCACCGTGATAGAGAAGTCAGGAGGTGGGGAGGCATTGGAGGGAGGAATAAGTAGGAGCTCAGTCTTGACATGTTGATCTTTAGGTGGTGGGAGGCCATCCAGGAGGAGATGCCAGATAAACAGTCACTGACTTTTGAAAGGACAGGGGGAGAGCGATCAGGGGTAGAGAGGTAGATCTGAGTGTCATCAGCGTAGAGGTGGTAATTAAAGCCAAAGCTGTTGATGATTTTGCCCAGGGAGGAGGTGTAGATGGAAAAGAGCAGAGGACCAAGGACAGAGCCTTGAGGTACACCAACAGATAGAGGCAATGAAGAGGAGGAGTTACCAGCAAAGGACACACAGAAGGACCTGTTGGATAAATAGGAGTCAACCCAAGCAAGTGCAGTGTCACCGAGACCCAGAGAGTTGAGGGTCTGTAGAAGGAGGGGGTGGTCAACAGTGTCAAAAGCAGCCGAGAGGTCAAGCAGGATGAGAATAGAATAGTGGCCGTGTTTTTTAGCAGTTAGGAGGTCGTTGGTGACTTTGGTGAGGGCAGTTTCAGTTGAGTGTAGGGGACGGAAGCCAGATTGCAGGGGGTCAAGTAGGGAATTGGAGGACAGGAAGAGGGAGAGGCGGTTGAAGACTAGTTTTTCTAAGAGCTTTGATGTGAAGGGAAGCAGGGATACAGGGCGGTAGTTGGATGGAGAGTTGGGGTCTAGGGATGGTTTCTTTAGTAAAGGGGTAACTAGCGCGTGTTTGAAGGCGGATGGAAAGGAGCCAGTGGAGAGAGATAGGTTGAAGATGTGTGTGAGAGCAGGGGTGAGGGAGGAGGAGAGGGGAGGAATTAGATGTGAGGGAATGGGGTCGAGCGGGCACGTGGTGAGATGTGAGGAGGACAATAAGGAATTGACTTCCTCCTCAGTGGCTGGGAGGAAGCGGCAGAGGGTGGCAGAGGGGACCTGTGGGAGTGGAGGTGGCAGATAACTATCTTGTGTTGGGATGTTGCTTCTGATAGTTAGAGTTTTACTGAGGAAGTAGTCTGCCAGGTCTTGAGCGCTGAAGGCAGCTGAGGGGGGAGGTGCAGGTGGGTAGAGGAGGGTGTTGAAGGTGGACCAGAGCCGTTTAGGGTTGGAGGACAGCGTAGATATAAGAGATGAGAAGAAGGATTGTTTGGCCAAGTGGAGGGCAGAGGTGTATGAGCGGAGAATAAACTTGAAGTGAACAAAATCAGCTTCAGAGCGGGTTTTCCTCCAGGCACACTCTGCGGTGCGGGAGCATCTTTGCAGGTAGCGAGTCTGGAGGGTGTGCCAGAGCTGAAGCTGGCGGCGTGGGGCCTTACAGAGTCGAAGAGGAGCAAGAGTGTCTAGAGCAGAGATAAGCGTAGTGTTGTAGTGATTAGTGGCAGCATCAGGGCAGGTGAAGGATGAGGTATGAGGGAGGTGGTGAAGTAGGTTGGAGAATTGATGGGGGTCCACAGCATGTAGATTTCTGCGAGTGTGTGTGCGGGGTGGGGGAGCAGGGTGTTTAGGAAGTCCAGATAGGTTGAAAGAGAGAAGGTGGTGGTCAGAGATGGGGAAAGGGCGACATTTGAACTCAGAAATGGAGCAAAGGTTGGAAAAGACAAGGTCAATAGCGTGACCATCGCGGTGGGTAGGGAGGAGGGAGGATTGTGTGAGTCCAAGGGAGGATGTGAGTGAAAGAAGTTTGGAGGCAGCAGGAGCGGAAGGATCGTCAATGGGAATGTTGAAGTCCCTGAGAATTAGGCATGGAAGATTAGAAGACAGGAAGTGAGAAAGCCAGGTAGCAAAGTGGTCAAAGAACTGGGAGGTTGGTCCCGGTGGGCGGTAGATGACTGCCACCCTGAGAGCCAGAGGAGAGAACAGGCGGATGCAGTGTGTCTCGAAGGAGGAGAAGGAGAGGGATGGGGGTGGAGGGAGATGCTGGTAGGTGCAGGTGGGAGAGAGCAGGAGTCCGACCCGCCACCATTTCTCTCACCGATCTGGGGGTATGGCTCAAGTGTAGACCGCCATGAGAGAGAGCAGCAACGGAGGCCATGTCAGAGGGAGTTAGCCAGGTTTCAGTTAAAGCTAGGAGGTTGAAGGAGTTTGAAAGGAAGAGGTCATGGACGGCTGTGAGTTTGTTGCACACAGAGCGAGCGTTCCAGAGGGCGCAGGAGAAAGAGGACAGGCGCTGAGGGATTATGGGAATGAGGTTGCTGGGCTTGCAGGGAGGTGATTTATGTGCGATGGAGATAGGATGAGAGGGAAGTATGGATGTGTTGTGGGGCAGGGTTAGGGGATATGTCACCTGAATAGAGTAACAGCAGGAGGGTGAGAAAGAGAAGGTGGGAATGGGATTTGTGGGAGTGATTGGCAGCACGAGAGTTAGAGGGAGACCATGTTCTGAGGAAACAAAGGAGCTCATGCGAGGCCATCATGTGGGACGAGAGGAGGGAGGGAGAGATGCAGATAGTGTAGGGGTCGGTGGTAGAGGGGCAGGAGTTCCATTTAAGGAGAAAGGTAGAAGTAAAGAGCAGAAGCGTGAGAGAAAGCCTAATATAGACGTGTGTTTACCAGAGTAAAAAGTGGGCCTTGCAGTTTTGCATAAAATGGGCAGCCAAGTTGCGAAAAGACTATGTCTCCGCACGATTAGAGCTTCTAGCCTCTATACAAATATTAGATACTCAGAATAAATTGTTTCCCTCACCTGCTTTGGCCGAGGAGTTGGACGGGGCTATATGCTCTCTACGAACCCTGGAAGCAGATAGATATTTTGGTTCTATGGCCAAGCAAAAAGCAAAGTTTTATGCATTCCAGAATAAACCTGGACGCTTATTAGCTCGCAATCTTAAGCCCTCTAGGGCTCCCACTAAGGTTGCCGCAATTCAAACGGCGCAGGGTCTGATTCATAACCCTATAGCCATTGCAAACGAATTTGCAACTTACTATGAGTCTCTGTATAATCTGGCTATAGCCGACTCAAAGCCCAACCCGACCGCAGACGACATTAATGCATATCTAGCGAACTTAAATTTACCGTCGCTGACAACCACACAAGCAGAATCTCTGTCAGCTCCTATATCACAAGAGGAACTCTCCGGCGCCATTAAGGCACTCCCGAAACATAAAGCACCAGGCCCAGACGGATTGACTGATCAATATTATACCTCTTTCTCCACCATACTGATACCACACTTATTGACAGTATTTGTACGGGCAAGAGAGACGAGTTCGTTCCCAGTGGATATGTTAAGGGCACATATTATCACATTGCCGAAACCAGGGAAGACCCCAGACGCTTGTAAAAACCTGAGACCTATATCGCTTCTAAACGTGGACCTGAAACTGTACAGTAAGATTTTAGCAACCAGACTTCAAACATTCCTCCAAAAACTGATTGGCCCTGATCAAGTGGGTTTTATTTCCGGACGTCAAGGCCCTGACAGTACTAAAAAACAGATTAACCTCATGGAGGCGCAGCGACGCTCGGGTCAACCCGGTCTCTTACTTTCGTTGGATGCCGAGAAGGCATTCGACAGAGTGAACTGGTTATTTATGGAACTGGTTATGACTAAATTTAACATTCCCACCGAGTTTCAAGCCGCGATACAAGCAATATACGATTCTCCATCCGCGAGAGTGCTCATTTCAGGCTTCTTGTCGGAGGAATTCGTGATCACGAATGGAATCAGACAGGGATGTCCGTTATCCACTCTTTTATATGCGCTAGTTTTGGAACCCTTGGCACAAGCCATAAGACAAAATTATGAGGTTAGGGGAATACAGGCAGGCCCGGCTATATATAAACTCCATCTTTATGCTGACGATATCTTAGTCACTCTGACAGATCCTCACTCTTCCATTCCTGCCCTACAAGACGAACTAACTGCTTACAGCCAACTTACCTATCATCTGGTCAACGTCTCCAAAACGCAAGCTCTACCTCATAATATCCCCCAGACACAACTGAACGCACTACGTCGTCTATACACGTTTGACTGGAGATCCCACTATCTCACATATTTAGGTCTGCGTATAACATGGGACCCGGGGGGACTGATTAAACATAACTATGATAGAATATTGACCGAAGTGAAATCCTTGTTGTCTCAATGGAGATCCCGGGAGGTGTCGTGGCTGGGCAGAATGGCGGCTGTAAAAATTAGCATTCTTCCAAAAATTCGATACATTTTTCGCACCCTACCACTTACGCTACCAAGACTCTATTTGGACACGTTACAATCTACCCTGATGACTTTTGTTTGGAACCATAAATGTCCTAGAGTTTCTAGATGCCTCTTATACTATAGACAAACAGAGGGTGGCTTACACATGGTAAATATGTAAATATCCACAAATACTATAGAGCCTCCTGTTTGGCGTCACTATCCGAAATCTTTCATAAAGAACCATGGCCACAATGGCTTGTAGTTGAAGCCTCTTGTTTGGAAGGTCGCAATTTAGCCAACCTGCTCTGGGTGCCTTCGTCTTTTAGACCTAAGTTGCAGGCCCTTACGCCATCCACGGCCCTTCACCTCAGAATCTGGGACCGCCATTTAGCCGTGCTCACGAGCCACCACCCATTATCCATGGCTGCTCCTCTGCCTTCCCTGTCATACCTCTTGCCTCAGACACTTTTTGACCCTTGGCTCAGATGTGGGGTCTATAACCTACATCATCTTTTCACACCGACTGCCATGCTCTCCTTTGATGCTGTCCGTTGTAAATATTCGATTTCAGACTCAATGTTTTTGTCGTATATGCAAATATATTCTTATCTAAAAGCAAATAAGGTTCTAACTGGACTCGAGACGCACAAACCCCTTTTGTCAGAGGTGGAGTTGTTCTGCCTGGACTCATTGTCTTCCAATAAGCTGATATCACTATTTTATCGTATATTAAATACACCGGCCACCAAAGATTGTTGGGCTTTCCAGAAGGGATGGAAGAGAGATTTATCTCAGTCCTTCTCAACTTCCCAATGGAATAAGGCATACAAATTTTCAATGGGAGCAACCAAATGTGCAACTTTGATAGAGACACACAGAAAAGTCTTGTACAGATGGTACTTCACACCGGACAAACTGAAACGATACTCACCCCAAGCATCCGATCTATGCTGGAGATGCGCTTCCGCAGTTGGCACGAAGGGACACATTTGGTGGCATTGCCCTGGAGTAGCCGAGCTTTGGAGAGACATTTCGGCACTGGCCATGGAAGTACTGGGAGTGCCGATACCTCATGCTCCAGAAACACTTTTATTAGGAATGATAGATCTCCCACGCCCACATATACAGATGTTATTTATCTTGGTTTCTACTACTGCCTTGTTGATAGCTAGGAATTGGAGGACTGTCCACCTACCCACCCGGAAACAATTGATAGACTTACTGGACCAACACTGCCACTTTGACACCAAAGCTAATATGATATATGGCTTTAGACCAGCCAAAAAAGATCCTTGGCAACTGTGGGATATTCAAAAAATTTATGAGACATGCAGGACTGGTCGTCCGGACGCTCAGGCTACTTCTGGTTAATTATTGTTATTACTTCTGAAGTACGGGATTGATTGCATAAAAGCAGATATTACTGTAGGTCCTTCCCCCCCCTCTAACTCCCCCCTTTTTTTTTTTCCTCTTCCTTTCTCTTCTTTTCTTCTCTTCTGTTACTGTATATTTAATATACTTGGCAAGTACAATTTTATGTAACATGTAAAATACCAATAAAAATGTATAAAAAAAAAAAAAAATGTTCGAAGTTCGCGAACATACAAACTGGCGATGTTCGAATCGAACTGCGAACACATCGAACCGAACAGCTCATCCCTACCCAAGAAACCAAGTACTAAGGCGTTTTCCTGTCTCTTTTAGGGAAAAGTTTACTATGATCACTTTCTGCCTGACCATTGTTCTTAATCTTGTAAATTTCTATTTCAGAACTTTGGACCATCTCTGGATGCTCAGTTACAGTCTGATTATATTACTTAGTATGGGGTTGCATACAGGGATCAAGTCCTAAAAAAAGAAGTACAGGAACTCACAAAAGTTTCCCGGACGGGCTGTATTCCAGTTTAGGTGGTAATATTGAGCAGTTAACTCTTGGCAGCTTTCCATTATCAGCTTTATTATCTTTGAGCCATGCATACAGCCAGAGAAGGCAGCGGATAATGCCGCCCTCTGAATCTATCAGTTCATATTATTTCTCCCCCCCCAGTCAATCTCATTTCAGCCCCCAGTTAATTTCTTCCCCTAGCCCAGTCCCCAGTCTCACTCTGCTCACAACAGCCAGAAGCAGTGGATCGGGCCACCATTCTCGCTGTGGTATAAGTGGTATCTGATTTTTGAGGGGGTTTTCAGTTGGTGCTATCTGAGCACCATCTGACAAGACACAGATCACCTCAATTCCCAAATGTTTTGTATAAATTAGTGACCCCCAAAATACTGCGTGGCACTGGCTGTGTGAAAAGACACAGATCACCTCAATTCCCAAATGTTTTGTAGAAATTAGTGACCCCCAAAATACTTGCTGGCTGTGACAAGACACAGATCACCTCAATTCCCATAGTTTGTAGAAATTAGTGACCCCCAAAATACTGCGTGGCACTGGCTGTGTGACAAGACACAGATCACCTCAATTCCCAAAAATGACCCCCAAAATACTGCGTGGCACTGGCTGTGTGACAAGACACAGATCACCTCAATTTCCAAAAATTTAGTAGAAATTAGTGACCCCCAAAATACTGCGTGGCACTGGCTGTGTGACAAGACACAGATCACCTCAATTCCCAGATATTTTGTAGAAATTAGTGACCCCCAAAATACTGCGTGGCACTGGATGTGTGACAAGACACAGATCATCTCAATTCCCAAATGTTTTGCAGAAATTAGTGACCCCAAAATACTTGCTGGCAGTGACAAGACACAGAATACTGCGTGGCACTGGCCGTGTGAAAAAACACAGATCACCTCAATTCCCAAATGTTTTGTAGAAATTAGTGACCCACAAAATACTTGCTGGCAGTGACAAGACACAGATCACCTCAATTTCCAAATAGTTTGTAGAAATTAGTGACCCCCAAAATACTGCGTGGCACTGGATGTGTGACAAGACACAGATCATCTCAATTCCCAAATGTTTTGCAGAAATTAGTGACCCCAAAATACTGCGTGGCACTGGCTGTGTGACAAGACACAGATCACCTCAATTCCCAAAAATTTAGTAGAAATTAGTGACCCTCAAAATACTGCGTGGCACTGGCTGTGTGACAAGACACAGATCACCTCAATTCCCAGATATTTTGTAGAAATTAGTGACCCCCAAAATACTGCGTGGCACTGGATGTGTGACAAGACACAGATCATCTCAATTCCCAAATGTTTTGCAGAAATTAGTGACCCCAAAATACTTGCTGGCAGTGACAAGACACAGATCACCTCAATTCCCAAATGTTTTGTAGAAATTTGTGACCCCCAAAATACTGCGTGGCACTGGCTGTGTGACAAGACACAGATCACCTCAATTCCAAAATATGTTGTAGAAAATATTGACCCCTAAAATACTGCGTGGCACTGGCTGTGTGACAAGACACAGATCACCTCAATTCCCAAATATTTTGTAGAAATTAGTGACCCCCAAAATACTGCGTGGCACTGGCTGTGTGACACGACACAGATCACCTCAATTCCCAAACATTTTGTAGAAATTAGTGACCCCCAAAATACTGCGTAGCACTGGCTGTGTGACAAGACACAGATCACCCCAATTCCCAGATATTTTGTAGAAATTAGTGACCCCCAAAATACTGCGTGGCACTGGCTGTGTGAAAAGACACAGATCACCTCAATTCCCAAATGTTTTGTAGAAATTAGTGACCCCCAAAATACTTGCTGGCAGTGACAAGACACAGATCCCCTCAATTCCCAAATAGTTTGTAGAAATTAGTGACCCCCAAAATACTGCGTGGCACTGGCTGTGTGACAAGACACAGATCACCTCAATTCCCAAATATTTTGTAGAAATTTGTGACCCCCAAATTACTTGCTGGCAGTGACAAGACACAGATCACCTCAATTCCCAAATATTTGTAGAAATTAGTGACCCCCAAAATACTGCATGGCACTGGCTATGAGACAAGACACAGATCACCTCAATTCCCAGATATTTTGTAGAAATTAGTGACCCCCAAAATACTGTGTGGCACTGGATGTGTGACAAGACACAGTTCACCTCAATTCCCAAATATTTTGTAGAAATTAGTGACCCCCAAAATACTGCGTGGCACTGGCTGTGTGACAAGACACAGATCACCTCAATTCCCAAATGTTTTGTAGAAATTAGTGACCCCCAAAATACTTGCTGGCTGTGTGACAAGACACAGATCACCTCAATTCCCAAATATTTTGTAGAAATTAGTGACCCCCAAAATACTGCGTGGCACTGGCTTTGTGAAAAGACACAGATCACCTCAATTCCCAAATATTTTGTAGAAATTAGTGACCCCTTAAATACTGCGTGGCACTGGCTGTGTGACAAGACACAGAACACCTCAATTCCCAGATATTTTGTAGAAATTAGTGACCCCCAAAATACTGCGTAGCACTGGCTGTGTGACAAGACACAGATCACCTCAATCCCCAAATGTTTTGTAGAAATTAGTGACCCCCAAAATACTTGCTGGCAGTGACAAGACACAGATCACCTCAATTCCCAAATAGTTTGTAGAAATTAGTGACCCCCAAAATACTGCGTGGCACTGACTGTGTGACAAGACACAGATTACCTCAATTCCCAAATGTTTTGTAGAAATTAGTGACCCCCAAAATACTTGCTGGCAGTGACAAGACACAGATCACTTCAATTCCCAAATATTTTGTAGAAATTAGTGACCCCCAAAATACTTGCTGGCACTGGCTGTGAGTCACAAGACACAGATCACCTGAATTCCCAAATATTTTGTAGAAATTAGTGACCCCCAAAATACTGCGTGGCACTGGCTGTGAGACAAGATACAGATCACCTCAATTCCCAAATATTTTGTAGAAATTAGTGACCCCAAAATACTTGCTGGGACTGAACACAAAGATTACAACAATTCCCAGATATTTGGTAGAAATGAGACCCCCCAGTAGCGTGGCAGACCGGCAGTAAGAACACACAACAACAATCTCCTATGAAACCTCCCCTCAAATGCGTGCAGAAGCGCTGCGTGGAAACCTGATATAGTGTGCTGCGGGACTTAGCTCTGTGAGCCCATGATTGGGCAAAATTTGCCCAATCAGGACTCTGAGCCGTGATTGACATAGTGTTGAACCTGTCTTGCACCGCACCTGTGGTCAGGTGCAAGGCTGTGCCAATTACGAGCTTCAGGCCAGTGGAAAAGTGCATTGTGGTCCATTGTGGGCGAACACACAGCGAACACCCGGAAATGTTCGTACTTCCCAAACAAACGAACAGGCTATGTTCGATGCGAACTCCGAACCGATCGAACCGAACAGCTCATCCCTAATAAACAGTGCATGGTACTCAGACCTCTTTAAATAGGTGAGGTATGGGGTGGGGCTTCTCTTTCTCATTCCTCTGATGTTAGATGCCCAGGTGGTCCTAACTTCGTCAGCTCCCCCCTCTCTTACCAACCCCCTTCCCTCCTATCGGGAACTGGCGCCTCCGCGTCTCGTCCTGAACGTCACTTTTGCCCATCTCACTCTGTCTCCTTCCAGGGAGTTTGTGCGCATGCGCAGAACTGCTTCCTCCAGTGCGGTCTTCCATCGTTCGACGCATGCGATCTCAGTCCATTCTAGTGAACATTCCTGGGGCCTTGATCGCTGCACTCTTCTGTAGTATATATATATATATATATATATATTGATATCCACGAGAAACCCATAACACAGAGACTTTGCAATGACATTTATTAAGTCTTATTAAATCGACGTTTCAGTCCTCACAGGGACTTTTATCAAGATCTTGATAAAAGTCCCTGTGAGGACTGAAACGTTGATTTAATAAAGATTTAATAAATTTCATTGTAAAGTCTCCGTGTTGCGGGTTCTCTTGGATATCTATGAGTCTCCAGCCAGTACCCAGCACCGGAGCCGTGTTTTTACAGAGGCGGAGTGCGGAGATCGTGGTTGGTTTGCATACAGTAGATATATATTGTATATACAGTGATAGTGCACTCATACAATCTTTGTGTGACTCTCCATAGAGTCCTACTTACTCCCAGAGGGAATACAAGCAGCAGCCTATGGCAGCTGCAGTCGGTCTTTATTAGCAGCGCCAGTCCTAATATGATGCGCTGAGCTAGTGGTTGGCTTGTAAATAAGCAATTAATAGAGTACCACCAAGTCTTTGACTCATTTTTGTTTTATTGGTGTGCAATTGCTGGCTCAAATGGAAAATGGGCATTGATATTCAATCAACCTGATAGCCAGTAAGTATAGCGTCTGCCTTGCAAGTGGTTGAGTTAACCATCTCCTCAAATTATTCTATCTACTCTTAAAGTGTAGATAACTCGATAGAATCCAAAGTTATATGTGTATTCATGAATAAACAAGTTTCCAATTTTTACACACATATACAAAATTTTGAAAAATATCAATAAATTGAACTTATTTATTTTATAAAAATCCCATCAGTCTTTACTAATCTGCTTTATTTTTCTCTTTTCTACACTTATTAACAAGAACTGTTTTGAAATGACCGATACCTCTTTAGTGGTACTGTCATATCACTCATTATTGTAACACTTATAAAGTTCAGAGAAAATGAAGCATCTGAAATGTTGCAGCACAAATTAGTTTAATGTTAGCAGTCAGGAGCAGCTGTTTGGCTCAGTACTCAAATTTAGCAGTGGGGGAAGGGCTAGTGCGCTGACAACGTTATTTTCTCTACATAAATATTTTTGGCTGTTGCAGCTTTGTGCTAGTCATGTGACAGTGTCCCTAGGCAGATAATTTATTTCTGTAGCTTTCATGAGCAATCATTAACCTTCAGACACTGTGTTTGCTTCCTGCTTTGTGGCATTTGTTTTTGTCCTCTTCTTATGCGCTAACTAGTTTTATTCAGAGAATGTCAAGGGAAAATTACTACAGATTTAATATACGAAATTTAACAGAGAGCATTTTTTTTTATGAGTGTGGGCCTTGCTCTTCAAGACACAACCACATATAGCCCCTTTTCCTAAGCAAAATTACATTTGCAAGTTTAAGGTCCCCTGCCTGTGACTACTCTCAGAAGACATTGTTAAATTAGCACAATTCCACATGGATTTTGCTATAGGGTCTATTCACAAAGCACTGAAATCGCTTGCAATTATGGTACTTTGCGTTTCAGCCCATTTCGCTGCATTCCATTTTGCCAAAAATACGGTGAATTTACTATTTAGCAAATGGTCACCATATTTTCTCGAAATTTGAGTCGACGAAGCAATTACCGCACGTCAGGAGTATAAATCAATTAAATGTGTCCTAATACACCCCACCTTCGGCCCCCCTACACGGCTGACACGTGGGGTGCATCTTTGACTAAAAGGAGGAACGCTTGAGTTCAGGCTGTATCGCAGCACCCAATGACGCGTGCAATGCGCTAACTGGAGGGCAGGCCTGCCGCAGCCCACAGGCGCCAGTAGGGTGTGCTATGCCGCACCACAGCGTTCAGTCCTACCTGCTGCGGGGACGGTATAGAACACCCCATCGCGAGAGTGGGTTAAAAAAGATTTAAAAGGTCTGGTACAAAATAAAAAAGTCTTTAAAAAAATTAATAGGGTTTTGAAGAAAATTAAAAGAATAAACGTTTTTTTTAAAAATATTATGTTTTTACATTGAATTCTATGGGATTCACCTGTTTTGCCCCTTCGCTGCAGATGACGTGTGGGGGACATTCTGGGGATTCCCTGCTGTGTGTGGAGGACGTCCCCCACATGTCATGGGGTCTCCGCAGGGAGGTGGGGACCACAACCATCCAGCAGAGCCGGGTGAGTGCCTAAAAGGGAGGGGGTAATTTGGATCCCTCTCCCTCTAGATCATTAAGGCTTAGAGAAAAAAGAAAGGCATTGCCGGAAAAGTCACAGTCTGATCTTTCCAGTGATGCCTCTCTTAACACCTTACGTGCCAGATCGCAGACTTCTCCCAGAGGGGGCTGACATCTTGGAGGTCTGTCCAGCCTCTGGAGCCCCTTCCCTGCCCACAGACGTCATCGCACATGGGGATGATGATGTGAGGAAGGGAATTAAACCCTAGCTGCCCAGGGATTTCTCAATGGAAATCCCTGTGGTGATGATAGATACCCCTGTATCTCTTGATCAGTGGCAGCTAGAGGGTCATGTTTGGTATTGTTGGAAAGGTCAGAGCATGACCGGGTTATGTTTAAAAATATACAAAAAATAAAGAGCATTGCTAGGAATCCTGGGAATACGTGCCTTATACTGTATCAGAAGAGGAAAGGGGTAACCCTGTTAACTGAGTATATAAAAAGGGAATGATCTAAGGAAAAGCAAAATGAAATAAAAGGTAAATTTTATTGTAACATAACAATGTTGCCATAGGTACATATCCTAACAAAGCAAAAGCTCAAAAAATAAGGGTTAAGAAGCAAATGGAAAAAAGCAATGAAAAAAAGAGAGTACGTATGGGAGTATGTGTAAAAATAAAATAAATAGAAAATAAGTAAATAAATAGAATGAAATAAAAATGTATTTTTTTATTTATAATGTAGGACTATTCTTCACTTTTCATTTAAAAATGTGAACAACGATGCTGCACTCACTCACCTTCTCATTTCCCATGATGAAAAATTTTGTTATTTCAGTTTTAGCGAAAATTAGGCACTTTCTCAGAAAAATACAGTAACAGGTTCCCATTTCTATTTTTTTCAACACGCGTACCCCATAGAGGGCTATATTGCATTCTGAGCGCAAAAACCCTCGCGCAAAGTGTGAATTTTTGCGCCAAGCGTTAAACTTTTGCGTGTGCAAATCACCGCTGGAATTACAATCCTCGCGTGGCTTTTTCATCCGGCGATCAATAACGCATGCAAACAGGACACGCCCAAATGCTCGCGCAGTACCATCACTCGCAAAAATCAGTTTGCGCACCTTTTTTTTCTCACGATTCAGCCAATCAGAATTAAGAACCACAATTATCTCACGTTAAGAAATTGCGCCTGCCAAAATCAATCTGACCATATATGCTGCAGCAATAATACATGCACACACAACTTCTCCATTTTATTGGTTTGGTATTAGTAGAAAGGGCAACTATAATTTGCTGCATTTTTTATGGGCTGGTGTATTTGGGTTCGGCCAGGTTGTTCAGATTTGCCATTGACACCAGCTTTTTGCAGTTGCTAAAATTATGCGCGCAAAAGCTATGCGGTAATTACCGTGAAATAGATTGTAATACCATCCTCGTACCAGCGCACATTCGCGCACACGTGCAAAGTACAGTAAGCTCGCGCAGGGTTCACGCAGGTTCACCCGATTGCACGCGGTTGTTGCGCTATGTAATGTGGCATTCAGCACAAATGATTTTACCCCTCGCGTTAATGTTTTTTTGCGCCGGCACAAACGTTTGCGCGAAGATTGTAATTTAGCCCAGAATGTATAACCGCAAAGGCTTGGATGATAAATTGTCGAACAAAATAATTGAACACGCTGTAAATGATTGAAATCTGAATGGAAATGCACAAATTCGTTTACATTTTTTGTTATAGCATTCTGGCACAACATGACATATACAGTGGCAAGAAAAAGTATGTGAACCCTTTGGGATTACGTGGAGTTTTGCATGAATTGGTCATAAAATGTGCTCTGATCTTCATCTAATAATGTTTGTGTTGTATTATTTTAAGCAGACTGTGTTTTTCAAATTGTTGTGACTTAGATGAAGATCAGAGCACATTTTATGACCAATTCATGCAAAACTCCACGTAATCCCAAAGGGTTCACATACTTTTTCTTGCCACTGTACATATAATAATGATATATTACGAATCTGCCGAGTCTGATGAAAATAATGATATATAATTTGTCCGGGTCCTAAAATAAAACTTGACTTCAAATTGTGTTTAAACATGATGTGCACAAAACGTGACACGTAAAATAGTATGGTGTTTATTTGCCCTTGTTGACCATCCAATTTTTTTTTTATATATATTTTTTTTGGTTGTATTGAATAGATGAACATTATTATTTTTTTTTATATATTTAAAAATTTTATTTTGCCAAAGAAAAAAGTCACAAACCGACCATCAATTTTGGCCGTGCAGGGCCAGGGATAAATCGGCAGTAAAATAGCACACGAGAAGTCATCAAAAAATCTTAAGAAACTTATCTGAGATGACCATCCTAAAACTAGGTCAAAAAAGGGGAAGGGGAAGTTCAAAACTCGTCAGGAGGGTCGATCCAGGAAAAAACAAACAATGGCGATAGCACTTGTCCAGAAGGCTCCAGGGAACCCCCCAAAAAAAAGGGGGGGAAGGGGGCATGAGGGACTGCCAATGAAAATGTGGCATTCCTAGCTCCCCCGACAACCTTGAGGAAGGCGAGGGCCATGGAAGGGGCCACAAGGCCGGGAGACCTGGGGCCAAGAGAACAGCCTAAGTAGCTGTCCTAGCAGCTCGCCCAGGGTGTATCCCAGTGTCCCACACAGGGAGAAAGGGGGGGAAAGAGGGGGAGGTTGAGATAAGGGGGTCCCTGTGCTCTAACAGATAGTCAGCTTTCAGCCTTAAACCACAGCAGGTAATTCACACGAGTCCTGAAAAGTCCCATAAAATGTCATCGTGCAGAGGGGGGGTGAAGGTCTCAGACCTCAGCGGGGGAGGTTGTTTTCTGGGGGGGTGAATGCAGCAGCTTTGAAGTCATCAATCAAATACGAACGGGGGAGGTTGAAATTCTCAAACATCAGTGGGCGGTGTCATCGGGGGGGGCATTTGCTGCAAGTCCTCCAAAAATCCCTAGTGACACAGAGACCTGTCAAGTCAGAGAGTCTCAGCCAGTGTCCCAGAGTGGGGGGTGAACGTGGCCCCAAATGCATCTAAACGGAGCATTGGAGGTAACCAGAATGAGAACAACATGAGGCCCACCAGAGCCCCTAGTCCATCTGTGAGGAGGCAATGTAGATCAAAAATGGAGTCCGCAAAGAGCCTGGGACACAGAGCGCAGTTCTTATAAGCCTCCCCGGTTAAGGCCAGCCAGCAGCTGCCGGAGGCCCCTAAAGAGCAAGGGGGCAAATCATTGGGTATCCCCGCCGGACCACTATGAATGGCAGGTCTCCCACCAGCCACCACCATCAGGTCTGCAGGGAAGACCGCTGGGTGTTGCTCTCCTCCCAAGTTCAGAGAGTCATCAGAGAGGTCTCGGCAAAGCTGGGTCTCAGTTGCGGGAGTAATGAGCAGAACGTTCTGTCTGGCGCCGTACTCACACAAGGGTGCCTCCTCAACGCTGGGCCTGGTCACCTCCGCCAGCTCCTCGTGTCTTCCAGCTGGCGGGATATTCATCCAGCCTGTCTCCTGCATAGCGGCACGCCATTCCTCCCTCATATCCTGCATCAGCTCCACGAGCATCCCACGGGTTAGGGGGAGCAAGTTGTCGTCCATTGTCAGCTCGGGGAAAGACGGCGTCATCACCAGCGGCACAGGTACGGGTAGGTCAGACATCACCTCAGCAGCCAGGCCCGACTCGTGCTCCAACGAGCGGCAAGGAACCTCCGGGGGAAGTGGGCCCTCCGACCACCCGGACATCTCCTTCCACCCCACCAAGGCCAGCACCGGGAGCTAGCCAGCCGCAGCTGATGGGCAACAAGGCAGAAGCGGTAGTTCCCCTCCGCCTTCTAGGCCTCAAAATGTCCACCAGGGAAAGCAGGGAGCCAGCGGCGTCGATCTCAGGGACCTGCAGTGGCCAGAAATCCCAAGCCTGGGCAGTGCTCGGGTCTATAGTGCTCCCGTCAGTAGTAAGGAGCCGAGGAGGGTGTTTAGGTGGCCCTAATGAGTCAAAAAATCAGCAGGCAGGAGCCCGATATACGGAGCTCCTAAAAGCACGTCTGTCCTCCTCGGCATCCAAGCTCCGCCTCGACCATACTATTTTTTATAAACAACCTCTAATACCCGAAGAACAGAGTAAGCTTGACTTTTAAATGTAATGTTATTCCAATAAAAAAAAAGTATCACTACGTACTGCTATACTCGTGATTTATATATATAAATATATACATATTCCATAATGGGATGCACACTAAGATCTTACCGTGTATTCTTTCATTTAGATGTACATTATAACAATGGTTTGGATCAGGCTTAAAGTGCACCTCTTTGGCATGGTATCCCACCCTACGTAAGTACATAAGTCAGCATTTTTTGCTGACCTATATAATTGAAAAGAAAAAGAGATTTCATTTAGTCCTTCTTTCCCCTTGTCGTGTCTCAGGTACATAGTCACACAGGCTGAAAAAGATGACTGTCTATCGAGTTCAGCCTTTCACACATAACCTACTGCTGTTGATCCAAAAGAATGTAAAAAAACCTAGTCTGAAGTGCTTGCCGAATATGCAACATACTGGGAAAAAATTGTTTCTTGACCCCAGACGGTCAGCTTTCTCCATGGATCAAGCAGCTTTTACCCACATATTAAATATTATGTTTTTGCAGGAAGTCATCCAGTCTTTGTCTAAAAGTCTGTACAGGCTCTGGCCGAACCACCCCAACAGGCACAGAATTCCGTAGCTTTATTTTTCTTGGGACATGCGACACTTTGAACTTGGAGTACATGGGCCTAGATATGTATTTGGGGGGTGCGGGGCTGATGTTCTACATTATTCTGTTCTATATTATTTTCCTGTCCTCTCCTATGTTGAAGTCATCCTGTGCCTGTAGGGTGCAGGGTGTTTCTATAATCTGTGTTATGTATGTATAATGTTATTGTCTAGCGTTATTGTCCATGTGTATCTGTTACTATCTGCTGATAGAATTACTGGGTGGGTTATTATCTTACCCTTTTCCAACTCCCCCATCTGATATGTGTCTGCATCTGTTAAACGTTTTCATGGCAATTGTTCAGTCTTTTTTGCCAAATGTTGAGCAATACTTATCCCATTGTCTGTCCCTGGGCTGATTATGTCCCAGACTCTGAGAAGGAGCAGAAAACTTCAGAGCAGTAGAACAGTACTATAGAGGAGGGATTAATGATGAAGTGCTTTAGAATGCCTGGGTGTCGCTTTCCATTGACTGTCATGCACAGTCTGGGACTGTATATACAGTTGTGTTCAAAATTATTCAACCCCCAATGCTGTAAAGGGTTTTAGGGAATTTAGTATACATTTGTAATTGTATTCAGAATGAAATCCTACAAGGACTTTTTAAAGAACCATATGCAACTAAAATGACATCAATTGGTTTTGTAATACAGTAGTAAATGTTTCTTTTGTGAATTCTTCATTGACACAATTATTCAACCTCTTAAAGACTACCACTCTGAAGAACAGAGGTTTATTCAAATGTTTTCAATCAGGTATTGAAAACACCTGTGGATGTCATGGAGCAGCAATAAAGCATAATAAGCACCAATTAGGCAGCTTTAAAATGACTGTGATACTCAGCTCCTTCTAGACATTTACTGGTGTGGTTACAAACATGGTGAAGTCAAGAGAATGGTCCAGGAAGACAAGAGAAGAGGTGATTACTCTTCACAGGAAGGGCAATGGCTATAAGAAGATTGCAAAGATGTTAAACATACCAAGAGAGACCATAGAAAGCATCATTCGCAAATTCAAGGCAAAGGGCACTGTTGAAACGCTACCTGGTCGTGGCAGAAAGAAGATGCTGACTTCGACTGCTGTGTGCTACCTGAAGCGTAGAGCGGAGAAAAGTCCCCGTGTGACTGCTGAGGAACTGAGAAAAGATTTGTCAGATGTGGGTACTGAAGTTTCAGCTCAGACAATACAGCGCACACTGCGTAATGAAGGCCTCCATGCCAGAACTCCCAGGCGCACCCCCTTGCTGTCTCCAAAGAATAAGAAGAGTCGACTGCAGTATGCCAAAAGTCATGTGGACAAACCACAGATGTTTTGGGATAGTGTTCTGTGGACTGATGAAACAAAATTAGAACTGTTTGGGCCCATGGATCGACGCTATGTTTGGAGGAGGAAGAACAAGGCCTATGAAGAAAAGAACACCTTGCCTACTGTGAAGCATGGCGGGGGTCAATCATGCTTTGGGGCTGTTTTGCTTCTGCAGGTACAGGGAAGCTTCAGCGTGTGCAAGGTACCATGAATTCTCTTCAGTACCAGGAGATATTGGATGACAATGTGATGCAGTCCGTCACAAACCTGAGGCTTGGGAGACGTTGGACCTTTCAACAGGACAATGATCCCAAGCATACCTCCAAGTCCACTAGAGCATGGTTGCAGATTAAAGGCTGGAACATTTTGGAGTGGCCATCGCAGTCACCTGACTTAAATCCGATTGAGAACCTCTGGTGGGACTTAAAGAAAGCAGTTGCAGTGCGCAAGCCTAAGAATGTGACTGAACTGGAGGCTTTTGCCCATGACGAATGGGCGAAGATACCCGTAGATCGCTGCAAGACACTTGTGTCAAGCTATGCTTCACGTTTAAAAGCTGTTATAACTGTAAAAGGATGTTGTACTAAGTACTAAGATTAAATGTCACTTGGGGGTTGAATAAAACTGATAATGATGTGAGCACAGAAAAGACATTTGTGTTTATTTCATTATAAATGTTATGTTATATTTGTCTGACCTACACGTGCCTCTTTGATTTAATTGTAAGCAAGATGACTGAATGATCAAAATCAATGTCAAACTGGCCAAAACACTCAATTTCAGTGGGGGTTGAATAATTTTGAACACAACTGTATTTAGCTCAATAAAGGTGTTCAGCTGCTGACTGTTCTAAAAACTTCCAGATCTGTGTGGTGCCTCATTTCTGGGGGATGCTATCATCTCTCTTTGTGTGTACCCGTCCTTGGGCTAAATTACAATCTTCGCGCAAACGTTTACGCTGGAGCAATAAAACATTAACGCGCCAAATCCCATATTACATAGCGCAACAACCACGCGCAATCGTCTACAGCGGGTGAACCTGCGCGAAATCTGTGCGAGCTTACTGTACTGCGCGCATCCTATACTTACCTTTGTGAGCGCAAATGCGAATGTGCGCTGGTATGAGGATGGTATTACAATCTATTTGCGCTAATTAACGCATAGCCTTTGCGCACATAATTTTAGCAACTGCAAATAGCTGGTGTTAATGGCAAATGTGAACAACCTGGCCGAACCCAAATACACCAGCCCATAAAAAATAATGCAGCAAAGTATAGTTGCCCATTCAGCTCATGCTCAAACAATAAAATGGAGTAGTTGTATGTGCATGTATTATTGTTGCTTCAGATATGTTCAGATTGACTGTGGCAGGCGCAATTTCTTAACGTGAGCTAATTGTGTTTCTTAATTCTGATTGGCTGAATCGCGACAAAAAACAGTGCGCACACTGATTTTTGCGCGCGACGGTACTGCGCGGGCATTTGGGTGCATCCTGTTTGCACTCGCAATTGATGGGCAGAAGAAAAAAGGCGTGAGGATTGTAATTCCAGCGGTGATTTGCACAAGCAAAAGTTTAGTGCTTGTCGCAAAAAATTTTGCTTTGCGCAAGGGTTTTTGCACAAAGATTGTAATATAGCCCCTTAAGTTTCAACTATGAGCAGGAGAAAGGCATGAAAGACTGCTGGTGGGAGAATGGGAGTTTGGCAAGGAAGCGGCATTAACAGATTTGACCCAGTTTGGGTATGGAGATCTGTTACAGTTCTCACTGTAAAAAAAAACTCAAATGTTTTAGGCTGATTTTGCTTTCGTCCAGACTAAATGGATGACCTTGTGTCCTTTGTATAGTCCTATTAATGAATAGATTTCCAGACAATGGTTTAGAATGGCCCTGTAAATACTCTATATTGCCAAAAGTATTCGCTCACCTGCCTTGACTCGCATATGAACTTAAGTGACATCCCATTCCTAATCCATAGGGTTCAATATGACGTCGGTCCACCTTTTGCAGCTATAACAGCTTCAACTCTTCTGGGAAGGCTGTCCACAAGGATTTGGAGTGTGGTTATGGGAATTTTTGACCATTCTTCCAGAAGCGCATTTGAGAGGTCACACACTGATGTTGGACGAGAAGGCCTGGCTCTCAGTCTCCGCTCTAATTCATCCCAAAGGTGTTCTATCGGGTTGAGGTCAGGACTCTGTGCAGGCCATGCAAATTCATCCACACCAGACTCTGTCATCCATGTCTTTATGGACCTTGCTTTGTGCACTAGTGCACAGTCATGTTGGAAGAGGAAGGGGCCAGCTCCAAACTGTTCCCACAAAATTGGGAGCATGGAATTATCCAAAATGTCTTGGTATGCTGAAGCATTCAGAGTTCCTTTCACTGGAACTAAGGGGCCAAGCCCAGCTCCTGAAAAACAACCCCACACCATAATCCCCCTCCACCAAACTTTACACTTGGCACAATGCAGTCAGACAAGTACCGTTCTCCTGGCAACCTCCAAACCCAGACTCGTCCATCAGATTGCCAGATGGAGAAGTGCCATTCGTCACTCCAGAGAACGCGTCTCCACTGCTCTAGAGTCCAGTGGCGGCGTGCTTTTCACCACTGCATCCGACGTTTTGCATTGCACTTGGGGATGTATGGCTTGGATGCAGCTGCTCGGCGATGGAAACCCATTCCATGAAGCTCTCTGTGCACTGTTCTTGAGCTAATCTGAAGGCCACATGAAGTTTGGAGGTCTGTAGCGATTGACTCTGCAGAAATTTGGCGACCTCTTCGCACTATGCGCCTCAGCATCCGCTGACCCCGCTCCGTCAGTTTACGTGGCCCACCACTTCGTGGTTGAGTTGCTGTCATTCCCAAACACTTCCACGTTCTTAAAATACAGCTGACAGTTGACTGTGGAATACTTAGGAGCGAGAAACTTTCACGACTGGATTTATTGCACAGGTGGCATCCTATCACAGTTCCACGCTGGAATTCACTGAGCTCCTGAGCGTGACCCATTCTTTCACAAATGTTTGTAAAAACAGTCTGCATGCCTAGGTGCTTGATTTTATATACCTGTGGCCATGGAAGTGATTGGAACACCGGATTCTGATTATTTGGATGGGTGAGCGAATACTTTTGGCAATATAGTGTATATATAAAAAGCTATCAGATGCCCTACAAGGCACCATTTTTCTAAACTAGACAGGTATAAGCTTGTTAGCTTTTCCTCATAACTTAAATCTCCCATTCCCCTTATTAATTTAGTTGCCAATCTTTACACATTTTCTGGCGCCGTAAAATATTTTTTTTAAAACCGGTGCCCATAATTGCTTGTTATATTCAAGGTGCGATTTTACCATTGAATTATAAAGAGGCAAAATTATGTTTGCATATTGTCACAGACCTCCGTTCGTCTGCCTTTCCTGCTCTCCACACACCCCCCTCGTTGTGGTCAGCCTTGCTACTCGGAACGCAGTCCTCAGCACCTCGAGCAGCTTGACCCGCTTGCTTCTGCCTGCTGGGAGACCTGGGCTGGCTGGCAGGGATCTGTGCCAGTGCTGGGCCAAAGTTACAGCAGCTTTTAGGGATCTGCAGGATTTTGATCTCCTGACCTGTAGCCCCGATGTTAGGTCAGTCTTTCAGATGGCTTCTCGGTGCCTTCTGATGGTGAGTGTAAAGGAATAGTGCAGAGGAATAACACACCAGACAAGCTGCATTTATCAACCAAGAACTATCTGCTTTACTGAGAAAAACATATTTATGTGGTACAACAGGGATCATTTACATATGCCAAACCCCCTTAGAAACCCCTGGAACATAATTATACAAACATTGACTTATTGGAACTCTAATTACATTAGGTCAGTTATCCCACACCTCATTTACATAATCCATTGTTCCAATAGATCAGATTGCCTTGTCAGTCAAACACTGCCCAGACTCATGACTCCTCAAACTTGAAAACAGATAAACAACATTCTTGCATAATCACTGATTACTCAAACCTAATTACATTCTACACAAAAGAAAGGTCTGCACCTCCAAAACACATCTCCAAGTTCACATTCACATACAGTAATAAATGTACATTTAAAATCACACCACGCAGTAGAAATTAACATTAACAGGGTTATTCAAAGAGATCCGAATGGCTGCCGAGAGGTAACCGAACGCTGAAAATCAGCGTTTATAATGGTTATATGGCAAGGAAACTGGTTATATGGCAAGGAACGCTGAAAATCAGCGTTCGGTTACCTTTCTTGGCCATTCGGCTATTCAGAGAGCAGGCAATTCGCCAAATGTTGGCGACCTGCCTGCACATACGGTGCCTGTTTGGTGCCTGTTCAAGGGCAGTGAAATCCCCATAGCTTCGGCTAGGGACAGATGAGCGCATTTTCTGCGGCCACCGTCAAAATGTACGTCGATGCGTGCGCACGCATTTTTTCACGGAATACGCTTAAGTGGTCAGACGACCACAGTCGCACAGTCGCAGGTACCCACCAACGCAATTCTAGGGAAATCCGGCTGTTTGAACGTTATGTAGGCCGCACACTAGCAGCGTCTGACGTCTCCTAATCACGCACACACGCTGCCATGCGGCCGCAGCGCACTCTGTACGTCTGTAGCAGCGGTTTCACGTTCTGAGAAAAATGCGTTCATTTGCCGGTTGCGTGGTGTCGGCGCACTTTTGTACGCACGTACTGCGTATATTGGCCGTCATTGGCCGTTATGTGCTGCTACTGCCGCCGTGATTTAGTGCGCCTGCACGCGCGTTCCGACTGCCCCACTCTGACCCTAGCCTTCGAATGCCCTGCTATTCAGTTGCTTCATTCGACAGATTTATTCAGGCGAATCCCATAGGCTTCAATGTTAAAAATATTCCCGTTTTAATACAATATCTAATAAACCATTGATTATAATATTCTGCAGTAGAAAGTCTCTTTATTTATAGATTTTTTTAGGATCTTTTAAGCATTTTTCGGGATTTTTTTGCCAAAAATCTTTTTCCGATTTTTTTTTTTACGTTTTTTTAAACGTTTTTTCTTTTTCTGTAAAAGCCCTTTTTATTATCATTCCTTGGACCTCATATGTAAATTTCATACATTTTCGAGAAGCAAGGTTAATCTATTCAAAGAACGCCGAACAGCAGAAAAATGTCAGTGAATTGCCTTGATGTTCGGTGGTTTCATTCAGCAGATTTGATCAGGCGACTCCCATAGGCTTGAATGTAAAAAATATTCCCGTTTTTATTAAAAATCGATTAAACCGTTTATTCTTTTTATTTGCAGCAAAAATTCTCTTTTACTTATTTGGATTTTTTAGGCATTTTTCAAGGTAATTACTGCTGAGGAATTCGTGGAGTATACATGCCCAGGTGAAATGCGTTCGGCTGTATCCATTTTTTATTGTATTATCTTATGTTTTTATTGGCTATTGTTTGGCCTTATTGGAAATAAATTACATAGTTACATAGGCTGAAAAAAGACATGCGTCCATCGGGTTCAGCCTCTCACACATCACCTACTGCTGTTGATCCAAAAGAAGGCAAAAAACCCAGTCTGAAATGCTCGCCAATATACAACACACTGGGAAAAAATTCCTTCTTGACCCCAGAATGGCAGTCAGATTTCTCCTTGGATCAAGAAGCTTACCCACATATTAACTATTATAACCCTTAATATTCTGTGTCTGCAGGAAGTCATCCAGTCGTTTTTTAAAAGTATGTGCAGTCTCTGACCCAACCACCTCATCAGGCAGAGAATTCCACAGCTTTATTGTTCTCACTGTAAAATAACCTTTCCTATGCTTTAGGCTGAATTTCCTTTCTTCCAGTCTAAATGGGTGACCTCGTGTCCTGTGTATAGTCCTGTTAATGAATAGGTTTCCAGACAATGGCTTATAATGGCCCCGTATATATTTATATAAAGTTATCAGATCCCCTCTAAGGTGCTGTTTCTCTAAACTAAACAGGTTTAAGCTTCTTAGTCTTTCCTCATAACTTAAACCTTCCATTCCCCTTATTAATTTAGTCGCCCGTCTCTGCACTTTTTCTAGCACTATGATAGCCTTTCTTAAGACAGGTGCCCAAAATTGCACGGCATATTCAAGGTGCAGTCTTACCATTGATTTATACAGAGGCAAAATTATGTTTTCATCCCGAGAGTGAACTCCCCTTTTAATGCATGCCAATACCTTGCTGGCCTCGGCGGCTGCTGTCTGACATTACACATTATTACTTAGTTTGAAGTCTATAATTATTCCCAAATCCTTCTCCTGCTTAGATTTCCCTAACTCCGTACCATTTAGGGTATATGTTGCTTGTGTGTTCTTCACTCCAAAGTGCATAACTTTGCATTTATCTAAATTAAATTTCATCTGCCATTTAAGTGCCCAGTCCCCTAATCTATCTAAATCCCTCTGAAGCGAAGTAACATCCTGTTCACATTGTATTACGTTTCCTGGTTTTGTGTCATCTTCAAACACTGATACATGACTTTCAATGCCTATCTCAAGGTCATTTATAAATAAATTGAATAGAATTGGTCCTATAACAGACCCCTGAGGGACATCACTTACCACTGATGTCCATCTTGAAAATGTACCATTTATAACCACTCCAAAAATGCAATTTTTTTACTAATGCATTTTTAAGGCAGTCATTTCCTATACTTACACGGTTTTTGCAGGAGTTGTGCCTAATTAAACGAACTCCCGGGGCGCATACAAGAGAGTCGGCTCAGGAACACGTGAGTGGACCAACTTATATGTACCTTTAATGAGGTTTTATAACAACCTGCACCATGATACTCTTCTTTTATTCTGAGGCTATCTTGAGACAATATCCCTGATTGAGGCCAGTGGGTGGACCACGTGAAATCCACTCGTGAGTGAATATACTAGAGCCAGGCTAGGCTCTTTAAAGTGTGAGTTTTGGTCCACCTTCTTTGATACAATTGCTTTGTACTTACTGTATTGCACTATGTTATTATGTTCTTTCTATTGTGGTTTGACCCTTATTATGGAAACACCCTGCTGATTCAAAGTTATCTGTTTGTGTGTCAATTGACTATCCTTAGAACACTGGGAAGTGCCACGCCCCCTCTCTTTCGTTTCTTATTACTACATTTGGTGTCAAAATTAGGGTCGACCAGTGGTGTATTTTGGCATAGGCCAACAAGGCCTAGGCCTAGGGCGGCACTTTCCAGGGGGCGGCAGCCCGAACTGGTGGCCCCACCCCTTCAAAAAAAATTATTTTATTTTTTTTACTTTTGCAAAGTATTTTGACAGGGAAGGATACATTGAGATTTCACTAATTTTCAAGTATGTCCTGGGTAGGCAAGGCCTAGGCTTTCACTTTCCAGGGGGCAGCAAAAAACCTCACCACTAAATAGGTTACTCACAGAGCACCGAAATGACGCCAACATTTTGGTGTTCTGCAGTTCCCTGCACTTCGGGGAATAAAATTTCCCCACCCTGCAGTGAATTCACCATTTACCGCAGGGTCCCCAAAATGCATGGAGTTGGCGGCTGAATGCTGCCACCGCAAACCCGTGGCCTGCTGTTTTCAAAAGAACTACTGAACGAAAATGTCTGGAATTTACATATAAGATCCTATGATTGATAATAAAAAGCTCTGTTACAGAAAAAAAAACTGTAACAGAGAAAAAAAAACTGCTATTAAAAAAAAGGGGGGAAATTTTGCTGAAAAATTACTAAAAGGTACTAAAAAAAAAATCAATAAAGACTTTTTACTGCAGATTAAAATAATAAATGGTTTATTAGATATTGCATAAAAACGGGAATATTTTTAACATTGAAACCTATGGGGTTCGCCTGAATAAACCTGCTGATTGAAACCACCGAAAATCAGGGCATTTCACTGCCATTTCTCTGCTGTTTGGTGTTCTCTGAATAAATTAACCATTACTTCTCTATGGGGATTTGCAATGCCTTCAAACAGCACCGTACTTGCTGGCAGTTCGCCAAACTTGTGTGTGAGCATATCACAGAGCAGTGGTGTACTTAGGGGAGTGGCGGAGGGCGGGCCGCCCCAGGTACCAGTGATTATTTGGGTGTCATTAGGGGGTACTAGGAGGTGCCACTGTCACTGTGTGTCAGCTTTGAGCTGTGTTCTCAAACAACGAGCAGCGGAGCAGGGCGTTTGCATACGGAATAAAATCAAATAGAATAAAAATCCCCCTCTCCTCCCTCCATAGCTCCTCCCCTGCCCCACAGCAGCTCTAGGAGAGGGGAGGGGGATGTGATTTGTGTGCAGAGAGAGAAGATGACAGTAAATGGCAGGTAAAGGGGGGTGTTATCAACAGAATATGAAGCCCTGTCTGCTTACTGCTGTTTAAAGTGGACCTTTCCTTAACCAGCACTGCAGTGATAGAAATTTGTCATTGAGCTGCCTGGCTCCTGGTGAGGCTGTGTGCGTGCAGGTCATGCGGTCCGGCCAGTCAGGTGGTACTGAGTCTCAGTACCACCTGACTGGCTGAACCACGTGACACGCACGCAGCTTCCTGCCCTTTCATTAACACGGACTCTCGCTCTATTCTGGACTGAACACCCACCGGGAAGGGAATCAAAGCCACGGTGCACCCTCTGGCTGTGGCACCCCACTGCTGACAAGATGGCTCCACGCATAGGCACAGCCGCAATCCTAACGTGGCCTGGAGGGACCTCCTGCTGAGTCCGTACACAGTCCCTGCTGACTCTGCACACAGCCCTACCGTGGACGGAGGCTGGTAAATATAGAATAAATAATTGCTGTGTGCTCATATTCACTCGGATTGCTGGGAGTCTTATTGCAGTGGATTCTGATGCACTCATACACACCGCACATGGCATTGCTGGGAGTTTTATTGCTGTGGATTCTGATACGCTGACACACACCACACATTGCATTGCTGTGAGTTTTATTGCTGTGAATTCTGATACGCTGACACACACACCGCACATTGCATTGCTGGGAGTTTTATTGCCCTGGATTCTGATACACTCATCCCCAGCAATGCAATGTGCAGTGTGTGTTTTATTGCTGTGGATTCTGTGATACACACTGCATATTACTGTGAGTTTTATTGCCCTGGAGCTCTGGGATACGCTCATACACACTGCACATTACTGTAAGTTTTATTGCTGTGCAGTTCTCATATGCTCATACACAGTGCCCATTTCTGTGGGTTTTATTGCTGTGCAGCTCTGTGATACACTCATATGCAGTGCACGTTTCTGTGGATTTTATTGTTCAACCAATTAGAGCAGCTGTGATCCAGTTTACTTGACATGCGTGACTGTTCTTTGTAAAAATACCTGAATTTAAAAATTTCATAATTTTATTTATCTCAATAGATACATTTGAAATGGTATACAAAATATACAAGTAGACACTTGGTATCCACTTTTAATATAAAGAGAGGAAAAGGAGGAGCTCTAAGAGGAAAAGGTGGAGCTTTAAGATGAAGGGTGGGGATTAACCAGGAAGAGGTGTGCCCTTGACAGGAAGGGGTGCCTCAAATTTAAATTAGGGGTGCACGAGTTTAGTCAGGCCTAGGGCAGCACAAAACCTAAATACACCACTGGGGACGACACGTGTGGGTGTATTGGCGATCGTATTTTTTTGGTTCCTCTTCTGACCAGCACTCCACATATTGCACCTTTGCCCTACCTAATATCTTTTAATTTATCTACATTATATTGCATCTTCGATTTGAGTATCCAGTTCCCCAATCTATCTTAATTTCTGCAGCAAAGTAATATTCTGCTCACATTGTATTACATTTCCTAGTTTTGTGTCTCGGGGGGAGAGTGTAATAGTCGTGCAGGAGATTGACAGGTAAGAGCCCAAAATGCGTTAGATAAATACACAGCAGGCAAGTGCACTGTTTTAATCAGACAATTTATATACAGATCTCAGGAATCAAAGCAGGGTACTTAAGCATGTATATACAAGGCATGTATGGAAGGCAGGAGCAGGTTGAATTTCAGGATATGGTTCACAAATCACAATGGGAAAGCATACTGGATGTGGACTCACGCTGCACAATAGGAATCTCAGGTAACATTGGGGCTTGATAACAGGCACACGGCAAGGCTTGGCAGTAAGGAAGGCACAGAGTACAAGAAACTCCATGAGCTTCATGAAGCTGCCCCCCTACAATTGTCAGAAATGTAAATTGAATTTCATGGTGTTTCGTGGCATAAAATTATATTTCTGCTCCTTCTATATGAAAGATAAAATAATTCATTTTAATTCAAACATTTCAGATGATGACATCACCAAGTTCCCCCAATAACAGCCTTGGTGAATTTAAACCAGGCTCGTTGGGATTTATGATGTTTGTTTCAATTTGTGCCATTTAATTCTCTGCTCCGTCACTTTTAATTTTGAGTTAACAATTTAATAACAGTCACAGAATGTCACCCTGCTCCCCTTCAATTTCCAAAAGGCATAAAACATGGCTCATTGTTTAGTGCTCGATTTGTGCTGATTAAATCTCTGCTCTATCACACTTAATTTTTTAGTTATTAGTGATACAATAAAGGTCATCAAAGGTCACCCAGCCCCCCACAACACCCAAAACATATGAAACTGGACTTGTTTCAGAACTCTATTTGTGGTGATTTTTGCAACAAAAATTAATGTATGTGCTAGTTTGGCTTTGGAGAAACCCTCCTTCCGGCTCCTTTCTGTAAATATTGTTGCATGAAGCAGAGGCATTTCCTCCGCCACCCAGCTGTCACATGGCAGGCGGGGTTCGATTATGTCCCTTGCAGAATAGTAACTCTGGGACTGTTGATGTCACCATGTGAAGTGTGCCCATTTCAGTTGTCAATGGTCACCTCCATGGTCAATAAGATTTATGGCATTTAAGTAGTGTGGTGCTAGATTTGAGAAGATGGTTTTATAATATACTACAAAAAGTTTGTGCAGTCCAGATCTCTTGCCTTTGGGAGTGTATTTTACCACTGCGGGGAATTCCTCTGCCGTAACCGGTTCACCCAGTTGCTTTAACAGTTTTAGGGGGATGGGAAAGTTATTTTGAAATGTCCTCAGGAGAGGCCAATGGTGTCCGAAGGAGCTATAACGATTGAAAATACAAACTGAAGGCCTTAGTAATTTTATCATTGAGATAAACCATATTACCATTGGGTTTCCTTAACTAGAATAAGGTACATAGCCTTGATACTTAGCCTTCAAGGTTAATTGAGACTAATATTAATAATCTCTGGCTGTGGGGTTTAGTGATCTCCAATTATCCACCAGTTCATAGGAGTGAAACATTTGGAGGAAGCGGCACTTCTTAGAGCAGTGTTTCCCAAACCTGTCCTCAAGACCCTCCGCCTCGCCAGGTTTGCCAGATATCTGAAGCACAGCACAGGTGATATGATTTGCTGCTCAGTGATTGCAGGATTCAGTCAGCTTCTCCCCAAGGTGATCTGCAAAATCTGGCCTGGTTGAGAGTCCTGAGGACAAGTATGGGAAACACTGGCTTAGAAGATGTTTCAAAATGGCTACTCATAGTGCTTTCTTTAGACTTATACAGGCTGACATTGAAGTCGCCTCCACAAATTAATATTCACTCTGAGAATTTCTCTAGTTTTGACAGAATTAAGCAAAGGGTCGTAAATTGTTTAATGTTCAATAAATAGATATTGGCAAAAGGGATAACATTGTTACTCAGGGTGCCCTTCACAAACAGATAGTGAGCTCCTGGATCAGTCAGCCAGGAATTACACCAAAATGGGACCTGAGGTTTCATTTATATGGTTACTCCTTTAGATTTGGAATGTGCATAATTACTGAGGTAGAATTGTGTGTAGTATCGGCTTGCTGGGGTCAGGGCTGAGTCAGCATTGAAATGTGTTTCCTGGAGGACGAGTATATTACATCCCTGTTTAAATAAAATGGTGAGTGCCATTTATTGCTTAACAAGATGGTTAAGTCCCTTTACATTCAGGAAAATTAGCTTAAATGACACCATTACAGTTTTGTTGGTGATAGGACATAGTCCTACTAAAGATCATGTATATAATGTACCTGACCTGTACACATAACGTTGGGTTTAAAAAAAGGTAAAAACAGTAAAGAGATCGAATATAGTTTGTCCAAAAATGAGTCAGTGTAGGGTCCCACTGTAACGTGCGCTATGGCGCTCACCCCAGATCAAAGTTGTTAGGATCTTTATGGACAGATTTCTTTGATAAAACAGTAATGGTTGTGGTATGTGCAGGATTGATAACAGAGGTAATACTTATATACTTGATCTCAACCATATAGAGTAAATACTCACTGTATTCCGCAACCTGCAGGGCAGGCCTACAATCAGAGATTATACTTTTGTACTGCGACTTGGTGTTAAACAGATAACTTGTAGAACTGTTATATTTAGCAACCTGCAGGGCAGGCCTACAATCATACACCATTCTATATGCTTTAGAAACAGACCAGACGTTATACAAGCAACTAGAACTGTTGATTGATCTAGTAACATGAAGGACAGGCCCACATACTGAGACGATACATGGTAATGTAGAGCAAGGCCCGGTACTCGTTAGGTAGATCGAGCGGTTGATGAAATTAGCAACCTGCAGGGCAGATCTCCCAGGTGAAACCATGCGGTACAACATATGCATGAAACACAAACATACACACAGGGGTTAAGCGTAAGAATCGTCAGTGGCTATTCTGGGTCAATCAACTAAAGCAAGGTCCTCATACAAGCATAAGATCAGCAACAAATGCAAGATACACAGAAACAGTCTCAAGAGTCAGCTGGCAATGCGGGAAAATTACTCCATGTCAGGACGACGAGCAAAGACTCGCGCCCTGTACTTAAGGCCGGTGGATCCGTGTCACCACGCAAAGCCCCACCCCCTCAGATGCCGATCGGCCATCTTTAACTCCTGGCACTTGACCAGCCAGGTAGCACCGCGGAGGCTGAGGATGTAACACCCACTAGGGGTCCTTGGTACAGTGAGGGATAAAAATATTTGATCCCCTAATGATTTTGTACGTTTGCCCACTGACAAAGAACTGATCAGTCAAATCTTGGGTGAGAACCTCCTTCCCTCAGCCAGGGCTTTGAAAATGGGTTGTGGATGGGTATTCCAGCATGACAATGACCCAAAACACACAGCCAAGGCAACAAAGGAGTGGATCAAGAAGATGCATATTAAGGGCTTGGATTGGCCTAGCCAGTCTCTAGACCTTAATCCCATAGAAAATCTGTAGAGGGAGCTGAAGGTTCGAGTTGACAAACATCAGCCTCGAAACCTTAATGACTTGGAGAGGATCTGCAAAGAGGAATGGGACAAAATCCCTCCTGAGATGTGTGCAAACTTCATGGCCAACTACAAGAAACATCTGACCTCTGTGATTGCCAACAAGGGTTTTGCCACCAAGTACTAAATCATGTTTTGCAAAGGGGTCAAACATTTATTTCACTCATTAAAATGCAAATCAATTTATAACTTCTTTTGAAATGCATTTTTCTTATGTTTTTGTTGTTATTCTGTTATTCACTGTTAAAATAAACCTATCATTAAAATTATAGAATTATCATCTCTTCGTCAATGGGCAAACATATAAAATCAGCAGGGGATCAAATAATATGTTCCAGCGACAAGGCCGAACGTGGATATTAGTGAATAATGAAATTGAAAATAAGGTGCAGCAAACTTTCTCAAACTGTTTAAAAACTGAATGCTTAAGTACAACAGAAAAGCGATATATTCCTCGTCAAGTCAGTCAAAAACATTAAGGTGAAGGGCGCTGCAAATTAGTACCTGGGAATCCGGCAGAAAACCGTCAGCCCACATGCAAGCAGGGCAAGACCGAAGGCTTACGTTAGTTCACGCTGAGTGACCAGCAAGTTCGGGCTGCAGTACTAATTGTCTCCTCATTCTCCGACTTGTCCCAGACAGACTGGGGGCCTTGGGTGGATTGACCTTGCTTCTCTTGTGTTTCGAGTGGGATTGTGACCTCGGTCTTTGGAATTGTGGTGGGTCCTGCAGGAATGTGGAAGAGATGATTTACTCATACCAATTTGATACCACAACAAGGTCCAGCTGTAGGTCTGCTATTAAAGTTGGAATGTCCTCCAGAGCTGAGACAATGAAGACAAGATCACAGTTAGGCTGTGGGGTATCCCCATCTGTAGAGGATGACTCACTCTTGCAGTGGGTTGGTGATTGGTCTTAGCACATTTGCAAGCCTACAGTGTCAGTCTAGAGAGGTCTGGGGATATTTGTAAAGGGTTTCAATGGAGATCCAAAGGTTTATTTTGTCAAAAGAGCTCCTTTTTCATGCGTGGTGCAGGTGGATAATATATTTACTTAAATATCAAGTCGATTCTCCAGGCTCGTTAGTTGGTCGTAAGTATGGTCTCTGTCTTCCTTTAGCACCTGCAAGCAAAAGAGGAAATGGGCTCCCATGTCATCTAGATTTGCAGAAAATTATGATTCCTGCCTGGCCAACATGCCAGCGATATCCTCCTTGGTTGGTAAGTTTCAGTCTGGATCTGAAAGAGCTGGGACACCAGAACTACCATTATATGAGTGGTCTGGAGAGGAGCTGAAGCTCAGTGCCATCTGGGATGCTTCCTTATGGCTGGGACTGGGGTTTTCCACCAAAATATTGATGGATGACTGCTAATTTATGCTGGGAGCCATGTCTGGTTGTTAAGGGGTCGCTTGGGAGCATTTCTGCCTCATCATGTTGTCCTATCTGTGGGGTTCCTTCCAATTTATTCAGTTTAAGAAGCCCTGCGCTGAAGCTCCACTCTCACACGTCCGCTGGCATCCACATTCAAGACCCCCCATCAAGACATTTGAACTCTCTACGCTTAGCAGAAGTATGGACGATTTTACAGCAAGGAAATCAGAGCTTCTCTTTCAAATTTAATCCCTGCATTACTTACTCCCACTTGTATTTTTTTTTTTTTTAACAATGCTGCCTAGATTTGGTCTAGACTTTGTCATATATATTGAAGTTTTAAATACCTCATGGTCTGATCACGTTCTTTCTCTTTTCTAATGAACTTTCGCCTTCTTTCATCTGGTGGTATGTACCTGAAGACTGAATACATAGCACCTTCAAGACTGGCAGTGGTGACATGGGGTATCTCTCACTCCATGCACATTCACTTTTGAGAAACGAATGCGTTAAATTATAAGGCCTTTATTCTTTTCCAGCATTACAAAAAAAAAAAGAAAGCTCTTGCTGGGGAGAAAGTACAACTCCTAGATGACATTCGCAACCCAGAAAACAGACACCATAGTTCTCTAGACAGTGAGATCTATAAATGTCTTCCTCTAAAACGTCACCCCTTGGCATCCATCACCAATTGGCAATGCAACATATGATTTTTAAATCTAAGGGGGTTATTCAGAGAGCACTGACATTTTGGTGCTCTCTCATTCCCTGCACTTCCCCGCACTTCAGAGAATCAAATTTCTCCACCCTGCGGTGAATTCGACATTTACTACAGGGTCCCCTAAGGAAAAAAAGTGTGGTAGACGCCGGCTACCTAATAACCGTCATTAAACGAATACAATTTAGACAAACAATGGTTAAAACACATACACGTTGAAAGATTGGAATCTCCTTGAGCGATGAAAAGATTAATCCCCAATGGGGAATGGCCCAATCAGCAGTAAATTGCTATAATGTGAGCCTATAGTATGAGTGTGTAGTGGCTAATGGGCAGATCACAAGGGGGAAAAAAAAACATAGTTGGATAGGTCAATGCCATGCAGTGCCATGGGTAATCACCAGTAGTAGGTTTGAACCTAAAGGATCACAGTTGTAGCAAAGATGGCAGAACATCTTGTGTTGGTCGATGTGAACACGGACTGGCAGCCACAAGGAAAAACTAATCCAAATTGGAATCCACAACCATATACTATTAATTCACAGTAAATTGCTTAATACAAGCAAGGCGTCATAATTAAAGGAACACTCTACTCAAAAAATCACCCCCCCGTTTTTTTATCCTAACCTATCCCTATTCCCTTAATAAATCTTTAGATTTTTTTTTTTTTTTGTAACTGTGATACTTACCCTAAAATCCTCTTGTTTCCAGCGGCGTCTTTTTTTTTTTTTTATACTTACCTCCCTCCTCTTCCGCTCCCGTCCTTCTTGCTGTGTCTTGGCTTCTGGTTTACGTGAGAAGCGCGCATGTGCGCCTCTCACATAAGCCAGCCAATCGGCAGGCTTCCTCCCGGCTCCCTCTGAGCATTAGTGTTGCGCGCAAGAGGATGCGCGCAACACTAACCCTCGGAGGGAGCCGCCAGCTTCTGCGGTGAGTAGGAGACGTCATCGTGCTGAAAGCGCGATGACGTCTTCTACTCGGCAGAAGCGGGAAATATGATTCCCGCTCTGCTGACTGACAGCTGGGAGGGCGGAGTAAACTCCTCTGCCTCTCTCAGCTGTTTTCAGCATTTACAGCTGAACCGCTGAGCGGAGGGAGGGGGGACAGAGGGCAGGATACTCCGGGCATCATGACCACCTAAAATAGCTTAGGTGGTCATGTTGCTTAGAGTATCCCTTTAAGTAAAAATTGATTAATACTGCTAGAGTGTCATGATACGCAACCGAAGTAGCAATAAAGGATACAAACTTGCTCGGGACTGAATTGAAATCATAAATGATATATGAACAATGCAACCTTGCTCCAGACTGGTTTTAAACCAGAAATAAATTTCAGTACTGCACAGAATTCTTAAAGTTGAAGTATTAATGTCACAAAAAATTAACATTCATACAGCATACTGCAAAAGAATATTCTGGACAGTATAAATTAGGCGCTGCTCGATTGTAAAGGATGCAAGGCATCAGAATAATTGATAAATTAGGTAAATTAGGCAGAAAATGCCAAACCAATGTCCATACTATAGTCAGCAAAAAAGGCAGCAGAGCCCGCATTAGCATCAACAGCCAAAGGCATCAGAGCACACATTGCCTAAGCCGTCATGAGCTACACCCACATAGAAAAATTAGAGGCAATTCAGGCCAGTATCAAGGGGAAAAGGATAAAGTGCAACAAACAGTTAAAAAAGCCCCCTTTTGACCGGTTTCGCCGCTTGAAGCATGCGGCTTTATCAAGAGATGACTAGCCCCCTATACAGCTCACCTTTAAATAAGTGGACCTGATCAAATGTTTCCAATAGTCGCTGTATAACTCCTCCCCGCCTGCTTTCCGAAGTCCTTCCCATTGAGAGAATCCCTTATGTCACGTAAACCTGGCCGTCAACCCTGCTGGTTAATCTACAACCAATCTCGGGAGCTCAACTCTAAACAGGGCGCGGTAACTGCAAGAGGGAGAAGGCATATGAATACTGTTGCTAGGCGACACTACGCAGAATACTATCCGTATACTATCCGAACCACCGCCAAAACAGTGGCCGGAAAGAATCAAAAAATGAAAATAAAAATGTTGATACAGCAGGAATTACACTGAGTGGCTGTGACACTGTACTTAAACAATGCATAAGCTACTAAAAAAGGTAATAGTGGCCAAAACGGATCACATAAATATAGCCTGACATGCAAACACCGCACTCATTAACAAAACTCTACGTCTAGGGACCCATATATATCTAGCTAGCAACATCATAACGCAGGATAACCTCATAACTTAGTGCAGGGGCCATTGTAAAAATGGATAAACCATAATATAATGGGACCCTGAGTAGAAAATATAAATAGGTCTCTGGAAAAAAATGAAAACGGAGGTAAGGAGAAAAAAGGGGGTTATATAATCCGAAGGGAAACAATTAATCTATAGGTAATAATAACCTGGGGATAAATAACATAAAAAGCTGCAGGGGGATAGCATTGGGAACTACAAAAAGTATTGCGAACAAACAGTAAAAAGTGAATTCAGTTATTTATAAACGGGGCGAAGGTGAAGCCTTCAATCAAACCTGCTGGATACAGAATATTAAGTTTGTATATCCAAAATACCTCTCTACGGCGTAATTTACGATCAAAGTTTCCGCGGCATGGACCTGCAAAGACTTGCTCAATCACCTGAAAACGCAAGCCATCAGCGTTTCCATTATGATCCATTCTGAGATGTCGAGCAATTGGAGTGTCTCGGATGTAGCGAACAGACCTGACATGTTCAAGTATACGTATGCGGAATGGTATAATGGCCTTTTCAACGTATATTTTCCCACAGTTACATGTCAGTAGATACACTACGCCTCTTGAACTACAATTGGCAAAAGACTTAGCCTTATAGAACCTGCTCCCGTCTGAGGTTCAAAATTCCATCAGTTTTTTGTGCACTATGTTTGCATGCCTTACAACGGCCGCACTTATAAGTTCCTTTTAATGTTGTATGAAGCCATGTTTTATTAAGAGGTCTTGAAAAATGGCTTTTAACTATTTGGTCACCAATATTTGGGCATCTTCTAGATGTAATGGATGCTTTCTCAGTAAGGACTTTAGAGAGATGAGAATCATGTTTCAATATTGGCCAGTATCTATCGCAGATGTTGCGTACTTCTTGCCATCCGGCGTCGAAGTTGCCAATTAGTCAAATTTTCCCCAACTCAGACTCTGGTTTTGGGCGATTTTTGTCCAATAGAGTCTCTCTATTAGTAGGTAAGGCACATTGGTAGGCTTTTTTGAGACATCTATTCGGGTAACCCTTGTCTCTAAACATTTTACGCAGATCTTGTGCTTTTTCATGGAACTCATCAGTACTAGAACAGATTCGGCGCAGTCTCAGATATTGTCCTACTGGGATAATCATTTTAAGGGGCAACGGGTGAAAACTTTCCCAGTTTAAAAGGCTGTTAGTTGCCGTAGGTTTGAGAAATAAGGTGGTACTCAAAAAAACATCCGTTGCCTTGCTTATGGTAAAATCAAGAAAATTAATCTGATTTGTATGTATCTTTTTAGTAAATTTGAGGTTCAGATCATTGAGTCTCTACAAAGGACTCGAAATACTCTCTGGTTCCGGTCCAAATGAGGAACACGTCGTCTATGTACCTTTTCCATGCTACAATGCAGGAATGAAATTCCGCCATACCTCTACCAAAGACAATGTGTTCTTCCCACCAACCTAAAAAAGGGTCCCTGAAGGGCAGGGAATCGGCCATCGTATGCTGCCACCAACGCACCGCAAGCCTGCCACAAATCCGCCGCAGACCTGCCGCAAACCCATTGCCCAACGCCGCCAACCTGCCGAACATCTGCCGTTAACCTGTCAGAAGGCTGCCAAATGCAGACGACAAGCCGCCAGATGGGTAAAAAAAAACAAATAAAACAATATGATTGAATGTGTCAAAATTGAAGTGCTGTTTGCAAAAACACTACTGAACGAAAACACCTGGAATTAACATATAAGGTCCTCTGAATGATAGTAAAAAGGTCTGTTAAAGAAAAAAGAAAATTTGCTATTAAAAAAAATGGGGGAAAAAACTTGCTGAAAAATGCCTAAAAGATCCTAAAAAAAAAATCAATAAAAATACTTTTTACTGCAAATTAAAAAAAAATACTTTTTACTGCAAATTAAAATATTAAACAGTTTTTTAGATATTGCAAAAAAAGGAATATTTTTAACATTGAAGCCTATGGGGTTCACCTGAATAAACCTACCAAATGAAAGCACTGAACAGCAGGGCATTTCGGCAACTTTTCACTGCTGTCCGGTGTTCTCTGAATAGATTAACCATTGCTTCTCTATGGGGATTTCACTGCCTTCGAACAGGCACCGTATCTGCTGGAAGTTCGCCAAAATTTGGCGAACTGCTTGCTCTCTGAATAGCCGAATGGCCAGGAAATATCACCGTACAGGGAAATTCCCTGTTTGGTGACATTTTGGGCCAGATCGGCTCTCTCTGAATAACCCCCATAAGTTTTTCATCTCAAAGTTAGCCTGCACAAGTGCCATATTCAGGGCTAAGTTCCAAGGATCAAATTTACTTTAAGTGGGGTCAAAGTTGCTGCACTATGGGCCTCTGGGTTGTATTTGCCCTGGGCCAAAAATTGCCTGTCAGCTTCTGGTAATGGTACATTGGGAGGTGAGAAAAACAGGGCAGAGGCACACCGAACTCGTTCGCTCCAGGCTGACGAATGGCCAGGCCTTAATCTAGCACTGTGTGTAAGGACTATGTCAATGTAAAACAAAGACTATTAGCTCATTAGTGTTTTATGCCAGAAGCCTACTGGCAGAAATATTGTGAGATACCGAAGAGGGAAGCAGGTCTCTTGTGGAGAATCCACCTACAAATTATAGCAGCATCATATTGGCGGCAGGGATGGTAACTATAAAGAGTACCTCAATCATTTGAACAGTAATGACTGGGGGATAAAACTGTCCAATGTATGGAGTCAAACTAAGGTTAACTTTTTGGATCTTGAAGTTTATGTTGAGGAAGGAACCTTAAAGACACGTACTTTTTTTAAGGCCACTGCTGCCAATAGCTCTATAGATATCAAGAGTGGGCATCTTTCCTGTTGGCTGGAAGGAATTCCCCGTGGACAGACTATCAGGAACAAGCTAATAAACTAGCTACTGAATTTGTGGAAAAAGGGTATGATCAAGGAAAAATTTAAGGGATCATAGAAGAAGTACAGGAGGTAAATAGGGAAACCTTGTTAAAATATAAACCTAGAAATAGGGGAAACGAGATGGCGAGTAATATGGTACCATTTATTTTCAACTATAGTTCGGGTAATAAGGGGATTAGGAGGATTGTCCGTAATTACTGGGAAGTCCTTTGGCAGGACCCCATTTTGCGTGATATTATCCCAGATAAACCACATTTTATCTGTCGGGGTGCAAGAAACATTAAAGATCATATTGTCCATAGCTCTTTCAATAGTAAAGGAAGGAATAAAGCGAATATGCTAGAGGTTAAAGATGGTTTCTACAAATGTGGCAGGAGGGGCTGGAGATGACCCAGCTGTCATGGTCCATATTGGTACCAATGACAAAGTAAGCAGAAGATGGAAGGACCTGAAGAATGATTTCAGGGAATTAGGAAGTAAACTGAAGAAGAGGTCCTCCAAGGTAGTATTTTCTGAGATCCTACCTGTGCCACGTGCTACAGTGGAAAGGCAGCGGGAGATTAGGGAGGTCAATGCGTGGCTTAAAGCTTGGTGCAGGAAGGAGGGCTTTTTGGTTTTTAGAGCACTGGGCTCATTTTGCACTGGGGTACAATCTGTATAGTTGTGATAGATTGCACCTGAATGGAAGAGGTCTGCTGTGCTAGGGGAGAGGATGGTTAAAAGGTTGGAGGAGACTTTAAACTAGTGGAAGGGGGGGAGGGATACAGTATCTTACAAAATGGAGACAGAGCAGATAGCGGAAGGGTTTCAGTTCAGACTAAGGGGGGTGGAGCCGGGGGATGGGTAATGTAAGAACAGTGGAGGCATGCAATGTAAAGTCGCATTCAGCATGTGTGGGTAGAGACAACATTAAATGTATGCTTGCTAATGCAAGGAGCCTTAATAACAAGATGGGGGAACTAGAGGCAATAGCATACACTAAGCAATACGACATTATAGGAATAACAGAAACATGGTGGGACGAAACGCATGACTGGGCTGTAAACTTAAACGGTTATACATTGTTTAGAAAGGATAGGAAACATAAGAAAGGGGGTGGAGGTGTTTTATATGTAAATCAGGATTTAAAGCCTAATATTACACAACTGGAAAGTGATGAGGGAAATGTGGAATCCTTATGGGTAAATATTTTGTTGGGGAATAAACAGGGAAGTCAATTATTGGTTGGCATATGTTATAAACCACCTAATATAGATAATGAGGAGGAAGAACAACTGTTAGAGCAAATTAGGAAGGCTGCACATCATGGTAGCACTTTAATTATTGGAGATTTTAATTACCCGGACATTAATTGGGATAGTGGGACTAGTAATTCAGCAAAGGGAATCCGGTTCCTGAACATTTTAAATGATACCTTCATGTCACAACTGGTAGAAACACCAACTAGAGAGGATAACTGTCTGGACCTGGTTATAACAAATAATGTGGATCTTTTCTCAAATATTAATGTAAAAGAACAGTTGGGAAATAGCGACCATAACATGGTGACTTTTGAAATAAACTCAAAAAAACACATTCATAGGGGGCATGCTAAAATATATAATTTTAAAAAGGCCAACTTTATTAAAATAAAGGAAGCTCTCAATGTCATTGACTGGCAGAAACTCTTTCACGGGAAAAACACTGAGGATAAGTGGAATATCTTTAAACTAACACTAGAAAAGTACACGTCACAATATATTCCACTGGTTAATAAATATAAAAGAAACAGACTGAAACCAATGTGGCTTAGTAGAAAGGTAACTAAGGAAATGAAAAATAAGAAGAAGGCATTTAAAGCTTTTAAATTTGATAAATCTGAGGCATCCTATAAAGCATATAGAGCAGCCAATAAAGCATGTAAAAATGCGATTAGATGGGCTAAACTAGAAAATGAAAAAGAAATAGCCAAAGAGAGCAAGACCAACCCTAAAAGATTCTTTAGGTACATAAATTCTAAAAAACCAAGAGTGAAAATGTAGGTTCACTAAAATCTGAGTCAGGGTTATTGTTAACTGAAGATCAGATAAAGCAGAAATTTTAAATGATTATTTTTCTTCAGTATTTATCAAAGAGAAACCTATAACAGGAGACATGAAATTCATTAATAAAAACTTACTAATACAAAGTGACTGGTTGACTCAGGACAAGGTTTTACACAAATTAAACAATGTGAATGTTAATAAAGCCCCAGGGCCAGATGGAATTCACCCGCGAGTACTAAGAGAGCTATGTGTTGAAATATGTAAACCTCTGTTCTTAATCTTTCAAGATTCTTTTCTTTCAGGAATAGTACCAGAGGATTGGAGAAAAGCTGACGTGGTCCCTATATTTAAGAAAGGTTTAAAATTTGTGCCTGGGAATTATAGACCTGTGAGCTTAACATCTGTGGCTGGGAAAGTATTTGAGGGGTTACTAAGGATAATATTCAGGAATTTATTGGGAGGTATAATGTAATTGGCAAAAATCAGCATGGTTTCATGAAACACAGATCATGTCAGACTAACCTAATTACGTTCTATGAGGAAGTAAGTAGAAGTATAGATCAGGGGGTCGCAGTGGATGTGATTTACTTAGATTTTGCCAAAGCTTTCGACACAGTTCCACACAAAAGGTTACTACTTAAATTAAGAAAAAATGGTCTAGATGAAAATACTTGTTCTTGGATAGAAAACTGGCTAAAAGATAGGGTACAGAGAGTGGTCATAAATGGTACATTTTCAAGATGGACACCAGTGGTAAGTGGTGTCCCTCAGGGGTCTGTTATAGGACCAATACTATTCAATTTATTTATAAATGACCTTGAGATAGGCATTGAAAGTCATGTATCAGTGTTTGCAGATGACACAAAGCTAGGAAAAGTAATACAATGTGAGCAGGATGTTACTTCGCTGCAGAGGGATTTAGATATATTGGGGGACTGGGCACTTAAATGGCAGATGAGATTTAATCTAGATAAATGTAAAGTTATGCACTTTGGAGTGAAGAACACACAAGCAATTTATACCCTAAATGGTACGGAGTTAGGGAAATCCAAGCAGGAGAAGGATTTGGGAATAATCATAGACTTCAAACTAAGTAACAATGTGCAATGTCAAACAGCAGCCGCCAAGGCCAGCAAAGTACTGGCATGCATTAAAAGGGGAGTTCACTCACGGGATGAAAACATAATTTTGCCTCTGTATAAATCAATGGTCAGGCCGCACCTTGAATATGCCGTGCAATTTTGGGCACCTGTCTTAAAAAAAGATATTATATCGTTAGAAAAAGTGCAGAGACGGGCAACTAAATTAATAAGGGGATGGAAGGGTTAAGTTATGAGGAAAGACTAACAAGCTTAAACCTGTTTAGTTTAGAGAAAAGGCGCCTTAGAGGGGATCTGATAACCTTATATAAATATATACGGGGCCATTATCAACCATTGTCTGATAACCTATTCATTAACAGGACTATACACAGGACAAGGGGTCATCCATTTAGACTGGAAGAAAGAAAATTTAGCTTAAAGCATAGGAAGGGTTATTTTACGGTGAGAACAATCAAGCTGTGGAATTCTCTGCCTGTTGAGGTGGTTGGGTCAGAGTCTGTACAGACTTTTAAAAAACGACTGGATGACTTCCTGCAGACACAGAATATTAAGGGTTATAATATTTAATATGTGGGTAAAAGCTTCTTGATCCAAGGAGAAATCTGACTGCCATTCTGGGGTCAAGAAGGAATTTTTTCCCAGTATGTTGCATATTGGCAAGCATTCAGACTGGGTTTTTTGCCTTCTTTTGGATCAACAGCAGTAGATTATGTGGGAGAGGCTGAACCCGATGGACGCATGTCTTTTTTCAGCCTATATAACTATGTAACTATGTAACTATGTGTAGGATGCAAAAACAACAATAAGCAGAAAAAGATACATGAGGTGGTTATAGGAAATAGAACGGTTAAGACTAGGGGGTAACAAATTGTGCATCCAAGTACGTAATATATTGTTTAACATGTCCATGTGGGCTACATTATATTGGTAGGACGTCTAGACCTCTAGCGACAAGGTTGGGGGAGCATGTTCGCAATAATAAGAAGGGTTATGAATTGCACAATCTCTCCTTACATTTGAAAGAAAAACATGCATAGGACCTTGTGGGTTTAGAATTCTGTGTTCTTTGGATGGTCAAAAAAGATTGGAGAGGGGTGATCTAAATCTTAAATTAGCTAGGGAAGAAATGAGATGCATTTTTGAGTTTGGTACATTAATCCCTTTTGGCCTTAATAGTGACTTCGAGATACGTCATTTTTTGTAATTACTTTTTAGTGTTTTCTATTATTGTATAATTATTATTTCTATCTATATTTGTCTAATTAGTATCATAATTTGGTTTAGTGTATAATGATAGTCCTTTATATTGAGTGGATAACACACCTCTTCCTCATTTAAAGATTGGATTAAATATGGTTTATTATTGCATATGTTCCTTTGTGGGGGGAAAGATTGTATAGGTTGACTGCCAACTCTAATATTTGGTTCCATATGGGAATATGTATGCCGATGTGGGCATACATGTCCCCTGTTTCGGAATAGGTTGAAGCTTCTGCGCCTCATCGAACATCTGTTTTAAGTCCCGACGATAGGATATATGCAGGACGTATGGGCATGGGAACTCTAAAGATGGCGCATCCGGGGTAAGAAGATAAAACGTCATTGAATGGTAAAAGAAAAGAGGAGGTGCCTGATGGAGAAGCCACGCCCATGCGAGCAGACACACATCCGCCCATTCGAGGTTCTGATGAGGAAAGAGAAGCGACGAGAGGTGACACCGGATGTCTACGCTGAACACGTAATTGTGGAGATGAATAGACTCAAAACACCTGAGACTTGGTGGATGAATCTTGTATATATAAAGGTATCTGTATTATGATGTGAAGGACCGAATGATGAAGCTGTTATTCAGCGAAACACGTATCGGCCTTAAATTTTTTTTTTTTCTATTTAAATTTTTATTTGAAATAAAGGTCACTTAAACATCAACATTTAGGCCACGCAGGGCCAGAGTAAGTCTTCAGTAACAATAAAGCTCGGCTTACAAAATAGACAGTAGAAATACTATTGCTCGAAATACACTCCAAGTAAAGGTTATGTGCGGTGAGCGCGCTGAAATGTAGGGTCATCTGCGAAAAATTATAAATATCCCCTAATAGGGGGGTCTTGTCTATAGATAAACAGCAATAAACGGAAAAGCAAAAATCAGCGAAACACATCGAGTATACTGAAAAAGTCGTCTTAAATAAAACTGAAAAAAAATAAGAAAAAACTTAGCAGAAAATCAAAAGGCACTGTGTGGGAACACGTAAAGTCGTAAGTAGACAAAGAAAAATGAGAGTCTCATGGCCCCTGGCTGGGAGCGTAAAGAAGCAGCATATTAAGGCGATAGGAGACCACATTTCAAGAGTTCCGTCAACCAGTGTCTCTGAAAAGGGGTGCTCGCGCAGCAGGCAGAGCGCCGCACAGGAGGCCCGCTTGCATTGCCCAAGCCAAATCTACCTCGCACATGAGCACCGGCTTCTGTAGGCCTCTGGACACCCAGAGAGCCCCAGCATCAGCTTCCCAAAGGGGAATTTCCATCTGCCACGTGGCAGCGTTCGGCAGGGGGGGCTTCGTCTGCACAATCGGCAAGGAGGGGCCCTCAATTCGCCCCAAACCTGTGCTTTCGGCCTCCCGGTCGTGACAGCGCTCCACCCGGTGCCGCGCAAGACAACGGGTCATACATATTGCGTAGATCACGAACTCCTCGGGGCACTAGGCCAACTTCAGTTGCAGGGACCAACAGCATCCGGGGCTCCGAATCACCTCTCACCTCCCTCGGGCCACCTGTCACCGACAAGTCCGTACACCCATCCTGTGTCTCAGGCGTGTCACCTCTCTCAGCTCCCTCTGCATGGTTCTCCGCAGCATCCGTCATATGGATCTCAGCGGGGCATTCAGCCACCGCAGCCCTGTCCTCCGCCAGTCTCGGACTCACCACCTCCCAGTAGCCTCGCAATGTAAGCGACATCCGCTGACACATGCCCCTGGTTAGCGGACCGTCTAGATCCTCTCCATCCAGGAGCTGCAGGCAGGCCTGCCAGGAAGGTGTCTATATTGCCCACAGGTGGAGGGGGTCCATCTCGCCGTACATCCGTCAGCCCGCCCGGCCCTGGGATCAGACATCCCTCTCGAGCAGCCAGGAGATGCGGGCCCATCGTCTCCCCTGCTTCCAGTACAGGGTCAGACCGGGTTGAGGCTGCAGGGCAGTCAGGCAGAAAGGCCACAGGTGCCAGGACGAGGGCCGCAAAATGGCCGCCAGCCCCTCGTGTCTTCCACATTTTTTCAGCTGCAGGGAGCGTCTCAGGTCCGGAGAGGGGGGGACAAAACGGCCTCCGGACATCTCAGATCCGATGGCCAGCTAACCTGAGTTCCGAAATTAAATTTACTAAGCGAAATAGGATGCAAACGGGTCCCAAGAAAGGCAGACGTGCGGAGCTCCGCAGAAACACGTCTGCTCCCTTCGGCAGTCGGCCACGCCCCCCCTCGGCCTTACGTTTTGCTGATTTTATTTTATTTTGTTTTATTTTATGTCTGATTATTAAAACGTTTTAATCTATTGGAGAGAGAAAATCATCCATTTGGGAATAAGGGGTGGTGCACCCTATATATTACACCAAAGCGCGCATACCAAGTCAGTGTCAGCTCCACAGGCTCTGGGCCACGTGAGTTTTTCATCTATTGTATATCCTCTGGAACTTATTATAGTTTTGCAGATTCACGCTATAGAAACATAGAAAATGTCGGCAGATAAGAACCTTTCGGCACATCTAGTCTGCCCAATTACAAGGATACTTTACCTGGATTTATCTTTTGTTTAGGATAGCCTTATGCCTATCCCATGCCTGCATAAATTCAATCACTGTTTTGGCCTCTACCACTTCTACTGGAAGGCTGTTCCATGTATCCACCACCCTCTCAGTAAAATAATGCTTCCTGATGTTACTTTTAAACCTTTGCCCCTCTAATCTAAGACTATGTCCTCTTGTGTTGCTACTTTGTTTCCTTTTAAATATATTCCCTTCCTCTACCTTGTGGATTCCCTTTACGTATTTAAATGTTTCTATCATATCTCCTCTGTCTCATCTTTTTTTCCAAGCTATACATGTTAAGATCATTAAGCCTTTCCTGGTAACTTTTCTCCTTCAAGCCGTACACCATTCTAGTAGCCCTTCTCTCTAAGGTGTCTATATCCTTCTGGAGATACGGTCTCCAGTACTGCACACAGTACTCCAAGTGAAATCTCACCAGTGCTCTGTACAGTGGCATGAGCACTTCCCTTTTCCTACTGCTAATACCTCTCCCTACACAACCAAGCATTCTGCTAGCATTTCCTGCTGCTCTATTACATTGACTACTTACCCTTAGATCCTCTGCAATAATAACCCCTAAATCCCTCCTCAGATGTTAAGGTTAGGACTGTATCAAATATTCTATATTCAGCCCATGGGTTTTTACGCCCCAGGTGAATTATTTTGCACTTATCCACATTAAAACTCAATTGCCACAGCTTCGACCATTTTTTTAGTTTACCTAAATCATTTATTATTTAGCTGATCCCTCCAGGAACGTCAACCCTGTTGCAAATCTTTGTGTCATCAGCAAAAATACATACTTTACCATTAATACCTTCTGCAATATCACTAATAAAAATATTAAAGAGAATGGGTCCAAGTACTGACCCCTGAGGTACCCCACTGGTAACAAGACCTTGCACCGAATAAACTCCATTTACCACAACCCTCTGTTGCCTGTCACTCAGCCACTGCCTAATCTATTCAACAATATTGGAATCCAAGCTCAAAGATTGCAATTTATTGATAAGCCTTCTATGCGGAACAGTATCAAAAGCCTTACTGAAATCTAAATAAGCAATGTCTACTGCACCACCCTTGTCTATTATTTTTGTTACCCAATCAAAAAAATCAATAAGATTAGTTTGGCATGATCTCCCTGAGGTAAACCCATGTTGTTTCTGATCCTGTAATCTATGTGTTTTTAGATGTTCAACAATCCTTTCCTTTAACAGAGGAAGTCATGTCTATAAATGCTCAGAGTCCTCTTCTACATACCTTCCTTTCTTTGTTTTTAATCTAACTAATCCTTGTTTTACTTTTCTTTTCTCGTTTATGTATCTAAAAAATGTTTTGTCCCCCTACGCTATGGTCCTTTATTCGTGTTTTCTTGCATGTGGAACATCACGAGAGTTAATGGAAGTGGGAGAGGGTCATCCCTGAAGGAACCACTGCGGACAAACTGAGCCTTAATTTGTTAGGCTCTGATCCACGTGAGTGGCCACCTGTATATGTACATATTTAGCTCAAGTGTGCCTTATGTACTGCGCAATTGTTTTTGTCTGTCTATATTTTTCATGTTACAAGAACACCAGCATCATGTCATTCCATCTATGAACACCAGTCTTGGTTATAGCCTTGTGTATTTATATTGTATTGGGTGTTGACACTTTGAGAAATTGTCTCTATATAAGGCGGTTTATTAAACCGCATTTCATTCTTTCTGCCACATTCTACGGGATATAAAGGGCACTTTCCCTTTTCTTTGTGTGCTAAGAGAATTCCACAGCTTTATTGTTCTCACTGTAAAATAACCTTTCCTATGTTTTACGCTGAATTTCCTTGCATCCAGTCAAAATAGGTGACCTTGCGTCCTGTGTATAGTCTTATTGATGAATAGGTTTCCAGACAATGGTTTATAATGGCCCCGTATATATTTATATAAAGTTATCAGATCCCCACTAAGGCGTCTATTATCTCCTTCTGATAGCCCAACATACCAGTCGTGATTTAGTCTGCAGTGTGGTACAGCTCCACTGACTCACAGCAATATGCTGCCACAGTGGTTTCTTTTAACCCACTTGGGGATACCGCTAACCCCTTTAAAGGAAGTCTAGAGTGTCCTATATGAGGCTAATCCCCTGATCGTGACCCTTACCAAACCCTGGGCTATAATACATAGTTGGTGCTAACTTAACCAGAGCTGTTGTTAACTTAAAACCTCCATACCTCATGGCCTTAACAGAGAGGCAGATTTTGTGCCTTTTTTATAAAGAACTCCTTTTTTTATATATAAAAAATCTTTTTGGATTGACAGTTCCTTTATGTTTTCATGGATAGTCTCACGATGTCTAAACCACTCTATTATGTCTCCACAGATTTAACCCTGCATGGATAACTGTGGAGCTGTAATAATTAGATAGTGTGTATTTTAGTCCAGCGTCAGATTTTTTTATATATATATTTTTTTTATATATATTGTTTTGTCATAGGCTTGTACTATTGTCTGTTATATAGAAACCTGGAACATGTTCAATATATAATGTGTCATTAATAAAGTTGATGAATTTAATAGTTAAAAGATATGCAGGGTTATTCAGAGAGCGTGAAAAGCAGAAGAATGACTGGAGAATGACTGGAGAATTAAAAATTCTAGGTCAAAATAGCCAAACCAGAAAAATTCTCCCTTTCATCTCACTTTCCAAATCGGCTATTTTGACCTAGAATTTTTCATTCTCCAGTCATTCTCCTGCTTTTCACGCTCTCTGAATAACCCTGATAGTAATCTTGTATCCAGGATAGCAATCAGACATAACTGGTTTTATACTGTGGTGTTTAACAAATGCAAATTGCTTCACTGTTTGTCAATTAACTATTTGATTGGCAATCTGTAACACTATTTAATTGATATTTTGCACAGTTACTCTTTAAACTTGACAAAGACCAGTTCTGGTCGAAACGTCGTCCTTGTTGGTGCTGGAATAAATCCACTTTTGATTTAATGCATGGGTTCTTGGAATTTATTTATGCTGTTTTGAATTTGGAATCGTGGAGCAAGGATTTCCTTCCTTTTTTACCCATCTTTTCGTGAGTAGCATCTGGGTTTTATTGTCTACACTTAAAACCTCCATAGGCTATAATGGCTCTGGTAAGTTAACAACAGCTCTGGTTAAGTTAGCACCAACTATGTAATATAGCCCCCTATTTGCACCTTAAATGCCAAATAGGTAAGGTCCCCTCCATGTCACCAAGGACTGGTCAGCCAAGATACCAGCAATTTTCCCAGTGGGCCGCGGCATCTAGGGGACAGTCAGAGCACGCTGGCTCCTAATGGAGGGATTGATTAGTATGATCTGCACAAGGGTACACGTTTTCTCCCCTTGCTGTACCACCAGAGATTTAACCCATTCACTGTAAAATGAGGTTTGCAGAAAGAGTCAAAATGTTATATTTTTTATTAGCTTATTGAAATGGGCAGCTGACCATTGAATTAGTAAGGGCCCCCACGATTTCTGATGGCAGTCCTGGATGCAACCCACTCAATCGAATGGGGGGCACACGTTGTTTTCCAGGTAGCTAAAGGGAGTTTCACAAGCTACCCACTGTCAAGGTTAAATGGAATTGGTGCACAGAAAACAGCAGTTGAAGTGAGGCAGTTGGCAAATTTGCCAGCAGACGTCCTGATGGGGAATCATCCTTGATCTCTGTTTTTTACGTAACTTTATAGACTAGAACAAAGTTTTTGGCATATTACCTTTACTAATAGCAAATGGAGATGCACTGTGGGGATGCAGAAACATCGTTTTGTTAACCTTCAATAACAATCATTATTTATTTTTATTACAAAAAGTTTGACCTGTTTCAGAGAACTGCTCTTACAGCCATCTTCATACTCCACTCCGCTGCCCCAATGTGAAGTCAATTTATAAAAGTAAAACTAAAATTACATATTTTAGGTTATGTTCGCTTAACCCCACATGGTATTCTTGCATAAACAAAGTCATGTAATACTTTTAAAATCAATCTAATAAACAGATGATCAGTGTTTCTTTGGTTAATAAATACAAAATGAAGCTTAAAACAAACTTAAAACAGTCATTTGCCCAGTATCTATTTTAAAAGGTCATAAAACATGATTTAAATGGGATAGTGATAAAAAATACATGGAACTGAATAAAGTAATAAAAAGTTGCGATTTTATACAACGTGCAGTGTAGTGCTTGCTCCTCTGTTTCCTATATCATCTTGACATCATCACATTCACTTTCATGTGCCCCACTCTCCTCCATTGGTTGTATCCCATGGTCCCAACTAACGATTTTGCAAGTCACTGTTGAGTGCAGTGATTTTATTCCTGCGAGAGGCTGTCTACAGTCAGTTGTATGATGCTGTATAACGCAAGCTTACACTATATCTGTATTTGTTTTTCTTTCTTTGTATTGCTGCTGGCTTTGTTTTATAATTATTGATTTCTGTAGTACTTAAAAACAAACACTAGATGGGGCATGAGCAACAGCAAATCTCTCAGCGCCTACATTTTATGTAAATACTAGAAGGCATACAAGAGACCATAGCCTCAGTGATCCATGAAAGAACGTCTACAGGATTGTTGGGGCAGTATGAACAGTGGCAGTGGTGTGTTGGAAGGTAAGTGGTGCTCGTGTAAATCATTGGCTACTGCTGACTTACAGAAAAAGCAAGACTGATCAAAGAAACATGATGTCATAGTGGATTGTTCGTGTTTTTATTGGTTTGTAGAGCAAAACAGGACTTTGTTAAAATATTATTTTAATAACATATTGAAAATAAATTTTTCTGTCATGGCTATCATGAGGAAATGTACCATATGAAAATATTGTACATACAGTATATACGCATATTGAATCTCTGAAATTTCAGAGGTGTGTGTATTTTTACCCGATTTTTTTTCTGGACCGGCAAGTAGCTATGATCTTCCGATATATGATATTCCAGGAAGCAGCTACACCCGATGGACTAGTGCACCTCCCGCAGACCTTCACTCTGGGGAGCTCTTCTAGTATACTTTTGTACTAGGACCAACCCAGGAACTGTAGGAAGTGTAACCAACCGGGACACCAAGGCAAGGATTGTTCAGCCAACACCTGCAGAGTCACCGGACATGATACTAAAGACTATCCTCGGAGGACATCCTGCAACCTCTGTGGGAACCTCACTTACAGGTACAAAGAATGCCTGAAAAGGACCAAGTCTTACATGGAGGCGACCAAGAGAGGACACTCAATGACTGGCCTGCCCACACAATACCAGCAAAGTTGAAAAGTAAGAGGTTAGGGAAGGGTAAGCCTGCATAATCCGATACCCTTCTATTACCTTGTTTGTTCCGGAATAAGGCTTTCCCTGCTGCCTTGACTCTCCTGGCTGGATCAAAGGTGTGATGTAATTCATGCACAAACCACTCATAGTCGTAAACAATGGGCTTTTTACTTTCCCACAAAGGAATAGCTCACAGAAGCGCCTTCTCTGACAGATGGTTTATTACAAATCCTACTTTGGATTTATAAGAGCGGCATATACCATGATTCAACTGAAAATGAATATCGACCTATGATAGGAAACCTCTGAAAAGCACACGGCGTCCCATTGAATCTCAGCCGAGCTGTCATATTCACATGAGGGGTATGTGTCTTTGAAACAACCGGAGCACTCATTACAGGTACAGGAACAGAAGGTGAAGGCTGTAAACAGGAAGTCTGTGCTATTATAATCTGTAAGGCCTGGGCAAAAAGGTCCATTCTATTGTCCTGTTCATCCTGTCTGGGTGCCACTCTACTCAGTTGTGCAGATATGTGTAGCCCCTCATATTTTCTTTGCACAGAGACTGTGGAACTATTTTTCCTTGCACCAGGATGACTGTGGAACTTTGCACCTGAATAGAGAGCTGAGGCCCGTTCATTACCTCAGCAGCTGCTGAATTGCTGCAGCGCAGCAATTCAGTTTGCTGCAGCAGTGTCATTGAACGCTTTGGATGCGAATTTCGAATCCAAAATGGCCGACGATTTCTTAATGAAAGATTCAGATGGTTTTTCGTATGACTCGGACAAAATATGATAAAGAAAAGCAGTCAGCACAATTCCATTTTGTATGCACACACCACAAATGATAGTTTTTATTGAATAAACGTTATGTTTACTTCTGAAAAAATATATATTTGAACTGTAATATATGTCTATGTGCAGGGGTAAATAATAAATAAATATTTTGTGCTTTGGTGAACAAAAACCTCAAAATTAACATTGCCATACGGAATTGTTACTTGCTTCATGGCGGTGGCCATCTTTACTACGTCACACTCAGCTACTCGCAGCATCTCCTCGGGTCACTGCAAGTGCTAAGTTAGCAGTGCTGAGCACTGAGCGGCAGCACAGCGTTCAATGGCAAGTTGCTAACTTAGCACTTGCAGCGGCTGAGGTATTGAACATGCCTCTGGCAATGGCCTGTGCGTATGACCTAAGCAGCCAATCATAGAAGCAGGGTGCATGTGACTTATGCAGCCAATAGGGAGAGCTGTGTGCTGGAACTCTGCAGAAGACAAAGAGAAATGAGGGTGGTGGGGGAAAGAGACGCTGTGGAGGTGGTCTGGGTGTGTGAGGCCTGGCAGCAAGAGAAACAGGTAGGGACAGCTGCGTGTTTGGAGCACAGCACCTTTATATAAGCCTGGTCCAAGAGATAGGTGTGGACGGGATCAAGGCACAACAGATAGCTGACAAATCCTGGCGTTCTCCCTGTGGTCTAGTGCAGCTGTATTCAGTGGTAAATAGATCCTTCTCCCCCTGTCACGCTGACAGGGCACTATTCATCCCCTACACTAATAATGAGCTAAATAGTCTTCCAGTGGATTTCAGCAACAGGTTTCCTGTGAGTGTTTGCTGTTTTTACTGTGTGTTATCTTCAGTGGTGTATTTAGGTTTTGTGCTGCCCTAGGCCTGACTAAACTCGTGCACTCCCTAATTTAAATTTGAGGCACCCCTTCCTGTCAAGGGCACACCTCTTCCTGGTTAATCCCCACCCTTCCTCTTTAAGCTCCACCTTTTCCTCTTAGAGCTCCTCCTTTTCCTCTCTTTATATTAAAAGTGGATACCAAGTGCCTACTTGTATATTTTGTATACCATTTCAAATGTATCTATTGAGATAAATAAAATTATGAAATGTTTAAAGTCAAGCATTTTTACAAAGAACAGCCACGCATGTCAAGTATACTGGATCACAGCCGCTCTAATTGGTTGAACAATAAAATCCACAGAAACGTGCACTGCATATGAGCGTATCACAGAGCTGCACAGCAATAAAACCCACAGAAATGGGCACTGTGTATGAGCATATCAGAACTGCACAGCAAAAAACTCACAGTAATGTGCAGTGTGTATGAGCGTATCCCAGAGCTCCAGGGCAATAAAACACAGTAATATGCAGTGTGCATCACAGAATTCACAGCAATAAAACTCACAGCAATGCAATGTGTGGTGTGTGTCAGCGTATCAGAATCCACAGCAATAAAACTCTCAGCAAACCAAGTGAATATGAGCACACAGCAATGATTTATTCTATATTTACCGGCCTCCGTCCGTGGTAGGGCTGTGTGCAGAGTCAACAGGGACTGTGTACGGACTCAGCAGGAGGTCCCACCAGGCCACGTTAGGATCGTGGCTGTGCCTGTGCGTGGAGCCATCTTGTCAGCAGTGGGGTGCCACTGCCAGAGGGTGCACCGTGGCTTTGATTCCCTTCCCGGTGGGTGTTCAGTCCAGAATAGAGTGAGAGTCCATGTTATCGAAAGGGCGGGCAGCTGCGTGCGTGCGTGTCACGTGGTTCAGCCAGTCAGGTGGTACTGAGACTCAGTACCACCTGACTGTCCGAACCGTGTGACCTGCACGCACGCAGCCTCACCAGGAGCCAAGCAGCTCAATGACAAATTTCTATCACTGCAGTGCTGTTTAAGGAAAGGTCCACTTTAAACAGCAGTAAGCAGACAGGGCTTCATATTCTGCTGATACCCCCCTTTACCTGCCATTTACTGTCATCTTCTCTCTCTGAACACAAATCACATCCCCCTCCCCTCTCCTAGAGCTGCTGCGGGGCAGGGGAGGAGCTATAGAGGGAGGAGAGGGGGATTTTTATTCTATTCGATTTTATTCCGTACGCAAACGCCCTGCTCCGCTGCTCGTTGTTTGAGAACACAGCGCAAAGCTGACACACAGTGACAGTGGCACCTCCTAGTACCCCCTAATGACACCCAAATAATCACTGGTACCTGGGGCGGCCCGCCCCCGCCACTCCCCTAAGTACACCACTGCTCTGTGATATGCTCACACACAAGTTTGGCGAACTGCCAGCAAGTACGGTGCTGTTTGAAGGCAGTGCAAATCCCCAAAGAGAAGTAATGGTTAATCTATTCAGAGAGCACCAAACAGCAGAGAAATGGCAGTGAAATGCCCTGATGTTCGGTGGTTTCAATCAGCAGGTTTATTCAGGCGAACCCCATAGGTTTCAATGTTAAAAATAATCCTGTTTTTATGCAATATCTAATAAACCATTTATTATTTTATTCTGCAGTAAAAAGTCTTTATTGATTTTTTTTTTTTGAATGAAAGTTTTATTGAGTTTTAGAAATACAATACAGATAAAGTTAGCCACATGAATAATACCATGTTCGTTCAGCCTATACAAGAATCATTTATAAGGCAATCGTCAAGATAAAATGTGGCAGTATAAGAATCTTAAGAAATAAACTTTGGCTTCAGTGAGACGTATCAAGCATTACATATTTGTTAGTGTGAGGGAGAACGAGGCTTTTCCAAGATTAAGGTCGATTCCATGGTGCTGGGTGAAAACTATAGCGTGAAGCCAAAGGGTGGCTTGGGGGGTTCTCAGCATTCGTGATGTGCAATAATATAGCGGGGGTATGAACGAGAACTGTGTAGGAAGGAGAGCTTACGAAAGAAAAGGGGTACAGAGATCAATAATGGGAAGAGAGTCAGAGAGAGTAAGATGGGAAGGTTGGATGTGAGATAATATGGGTGTGTAGGGTAGGGTAGGATGAGACACGATACATAAGGGAAGGGGACCAAGTTACGCTGTAGGTATGTAATGCGTATTTGCAAGTGGTTACAGGTGATAGCTAGTCCCGTGCGGCACCGCCATCTTCCTCCAAGGAGCCATCTCCATTCGTGATTGCTAAACCCGCATTTGCCTGTTCCATGGACCTCTCAAAGTTTGCCGAAGAGCAGTATGCAGCCCAGTGGAACCATACCTTGGTAAAGTGTTGTGCTGCCGTCGCTGGGGCAAGCGCGAGTTCTTCATTAGAGTGCAGGATTCCCATTTTGTCAACCAGCATTTTTAAGGTTGGTCTGGTGGTGGACCGCCTGTAGAGAGGGATTAATGATCGGGCTACTAGGAGGATGCGTAGTAGTATGGAATTTTTCATTTCCTTGACCGAGAATGGTAGCTGAAGTAAAAGAAAAATGTGTGGTGTAAAGTCTAGGTCTTCGTCTGTCGTGTGGCGAATCAAGTCGTGGACCTCTCTCCAGAACGGTTCTAGAGATGTACACTCCCACCAGATGTGGAGGTAAGTGCCAACCTGCGCATTGCACCTCCAGCACGTCGGCGAGTGTGTTGCATCATAAGTGGCCATCAGCGCCGGTGTACGGTACCAGAAGACTAATATTTTGTACGATGATTCCTGCAATTTAGCCATCTGTGTACCAGAATGTGTTAGGGAGAGCGACTTTGTCCATGCCTCATCAGGGATAGGTGCGCCTAATGTGCGTTCCCAACGTGCCATGAAATCTGGGGATTCGTTATCTACCTTTCGCATTAATCCATGAAGCAGGGATATACTGTGAGCCATGCGTGAGGCCTGCTGGTATATGGATTCAAAAGGTGTCAGCTGCCTTGTTAAAGAAGTGTTACCTGGTAACTTTTTAAGAAAGGATTTGATTTGGTGGTAATTAAATTCAACGGCGAAGGTGGGTTGTGGTGTATCGGGAGGCCTTAGGTGTATGAATGCGCCGTTCTGGAGTACATGGAGTGCTCTGAAATTTGGAGTGTCGGTGAATCGTTCTATCAATGAAGGAAGTATGTTTATTGAGAGATCAGGATTGTGTACAAGCGGGAGCAGTGGAGATGGATAGGTCGAGAGAGAGAATCTCGTCCTAATTTTGTGCCATACATGAAGCGTGGAACCTACAGGTGAGGAAGTCTGTCGGAGAGGTTTAGCTGCCGTCCATGATAACCATGGCAGAGTCCACAGTGGTCGGCCGACCAGCGTCTCTTCTAAGTCAATCCAGCGTTGGTCGGGTGAGCTCGCCATCCAATCAACAATCCTAGTTAAATGTGCGGCATAATAATACAGGCTAGTGTCAGGGAGAGCTAGACCACCACACAGCTTTGGTTTGCAGATCGTGGAGTATTTAAGTCGGGGACGTCCATGAGGCCAGATAAATGTCGTGAACAGCCGGCGTACTGTCTGATGAAATGAGGTCGGCAAAACGAGTGGTAGCGCTTGGAACAAATATAGGAGCCTTGGTAGGAGGTTCATCTTGATCACTCCAACTCTGCCTATCCATGAAAGATATTTAGGCGTCCATTTTGATATATCTGATCTGAATTCTTCTAAGAGTTGCATGTAGTTAAGGGCCACCAGGCTTGTAAAATCCGAGGATAGCTTAATCCCTAGGTAAGTAAGCGACGTAGAGCACCATCGAAATGGATATTGGGCAGTTAGGGTTGTGCTCCAGGAATTCGGTAACGAGCTAGCTAGGATTTCCGATTTGTTATTGTTTATCTTAAAACCTGATAACGCGCCATATTCTCGTAGTTCGTGTATGACCTCCGCCAACGATTGAACTGGGTCTGGTAAGATGAACATCAGATCATCAGCGTAAGCTGATACTTTATGCTCCGTGCGGACGCCCGAGAGTCCCTTAATCAGGGGGTTTTGCCTTATCGAAGTTAAGAAAGGCTCTAGGCTGAGAGCGAACAGCAGAGGGGACAGCGGACATCCTTGCCGCGTCCCGTTGAGGATCGAAAATGGCTGTGTCAGTGCCCCATTGATTTTGACTCGCGCTGAGGGAGCGGAATAGAGGGCCCTGATCCATTGTAGGTAGTCCTCTCCCAGACCGAAGCGCTCCAGAGTGCGAAATAGAAAAGGCCACAACACTCTGTCGAAGGCCTTTTCCGCATCAGTCGACAATAATAATAGTGGGGTTGCTGATGTTTTAGAATAAGCTATGGCGTTCAGGACTCTGGTGGTCGCGTCTCTGGCCTCCCGACCAGAGATGAAGCCTACTTGGTCTGGATCTACTAGCTGTGGTAAGAAGCGTTTAAGCCGGTCGGCCAGTATACGCGCCAACAGCTTCATGTCATTGTTCAAAAGCGAAATCGGCCTGTAATTACCGCACGATGAGTGGTCCTTCCCAGGCTTCGGAATCAGTGTGATTGTTGCCTATAAGGAATGGGGATGTAGGGGGGCTCCCGCTCGTATTGCATTAAAGAGGTCAATGATAATCGGGAGCAGTTCTGCTGTACATTTCTTGTAATATTCGGTTGGCAAGCCGTCAGGACCAGGGCTCTTCCCGTTTTTCGAGGTTTTCAACGCAGCCAAGATTTCATCTGCAGTAATCTCCGTGTTTAAAGAGTCACGTTCTGTGGGGTCAAGAGGGCGTGTTATTGTTCTTTCTAAGTATGAATCTATGTGTTCCAGTTTCGGTGTCAAGGTGTCGCTCGTCTCTAGGTTGTATAAGTCTGTAAAATATTTGAGAAAGGTTCCCGATATATCCTGCGGGGCTGTTGAGAGTAGTCCTGTCTCTGTTCTGATTTTAGGTATGTAAGAAGTGGTTCGTCTGTTGCGTAGTATTCTTGCCAGTAGGCGTCCTGGTTTGTTTTCATGTAGAGCGAAGAACGATCTAGAGCGTAACGCCTGAAATCTAATAGCTGTGTTTAAGATGTTGGTAAGATTTTGCCTCGCCAACAGTAAACGTTGGTATACCGCAAAATCATTAGATGTAATGTGCTCCAATTCCATGGCTCTAATGTCTGTTAGTAGGGTCTGGAGCTCCGCCTTCTGAGATTTTTTACAAGCTGTGCCTTTGCTGATGAGGAACCCTCTAATTACTGCTTTGTGTGCTTCCCACAATACTGGCACAGGCATGTCTGGTTGTCGGTTGTCTGTGAAGAAGTCATTTAAAGTGGAGTGTAGTTCGTCCAGTATCAGAGGGTCATCTAGCAGAGATATGTTGAGACGCCACTGTCGTTCTCGTGGGAGAAATAGGGGAGATTGGAGAGTGAGTGGTGCGTGGTCTGAGAATGTGGTTGCGGCGATGTCCGCGGACGTAGGTAAGCTCAGGTCATGATAGTGCATGAAGAAGTAGTCAATTCGTGTATGTGTCGTGTGCACTGGTGAGTAAAAAGAATAATCTCTCTCCGTGGCATGTAGAGCTCTCCATACATCTACTAACCGCCGGTCCTGTAAGGAGCGTCGAACACTACGCAGGACATGTGAGGGGGTGGTCGTAGTCCCGGAGGAGGAATCTACCCTTGGGTCCATCACTACATTAAAATCACCTGCTAAGACGGTGATGCCTTGTTCAAAGGACTCTAGCTGTCGAAGAATCTTTGCAAGACTAGTGTGCTGTTTTCGGTTTGGTAAATAGACAGATGCGAAGGTGTATCTGGTGTCTAGGATAGTCCCTCGTACGAAGAGGTACCTGCCGCCCTCGTCTGTTAAGGTCGCTTCCACTAGGAAAGGTACCTCTTTGGATATCAAAATCGCTACTCCGCGGGATTTGCTGAGCGTAAAGTTACTAAAGAAGGTCATTGGAAAACAGGAGTTACCTAACGTCGGGGCAGATCCTGCCCGAAAATGGGTCTCCTGGAGGAAGGCGACGGATGTCCGCGTGGCTCTTAGTTCATTCATAAGTCGGGTTCTTTTTTCTGGGATATTAAGGCCTCGTACATTAAGGCAGCGCAACTGTAATTCCTGTGGGGTAAACAAAGAGTCCATACGTGGCATTGTGGGTGCGTAGCGTTACGCGATTGCTCGGTTCTTATATTAGAATCAGATGTTGATGGGCTAGGAATAATACAAACAGACACACCGGGATTAGGTCGTGGGTACGATGTGAAACAAAGTCTAGGGAGACAGTATCTTAAGTTAAAGAGGAGGGGGAAGAAAGTGTCAGGAAAAATAAAGTGTACAATCAGAAAGGTAAGTAGGGGACTATATGTCCAGTAAAAGGTCACAGGAAAGGAGGTACAATGTGCACCCGTGGCGGATTCCCCTTTACTGTTAGGATCAGTTCCGAGCAAGGGGGTCCGTCAGTGGGAGAGTGTGCACTAAACCTCGTGGGGTGTCAGTAGTATAGTTAGGTATCAGAGACAGATGTGGACCAAGTACAATAGTGATCAGCAACACCGTCAAACTACCTGACCCACTCCACCGAAATTAGGGGCGATTATGTATCTAGTGACTAGGGGTGATGAGGATCAAGAGGAGCTTGTGTGTATCATGGGTCTTTTAGCTAAGCAACACGCCAGGAGACCTAGATGCGGTGATGTGTGCGGTCAATTAGGACAATCTCATGATAATTTCTAGGTTCGCAATCTATGGTCAAATCAGGTACTTAGGGTGATCTTTATATAGACGCGTATTGGATCGGATAAGTTAGAAGGGGCGATCGCCAATGGGGAAAGTAAGGAGAACATATAAAAGAAGTAAATCAATTAGAATGAAGCAACCATGGGTTTAGGAAGAGGGGCGGACTGATGATAATATTGGGCATCTGTAGTGAGGATCTCAAGATGAGATTGGATAGTGAGTGCCTCAGACCACCGAGTAGGCCTGGTTCTACACCCGCAAACTTTGTAAATCCCATGTCCCTCCGGTTTCTGCAAATGTATCTTAAAATGTTTCTTGTGAGTAACAACGTATAAGAGTACTTAACTCTATATCAGAATACTGAACTCCATATAATAATACTGAACTCTATATAAGAGTGTCGAACTCTGTAAGAGAGTGCTTAACTCCACATAGTATTGTCTAACTCCATATAGGAATACTTAACTCCAAATAAGAATATTTATATCCAAATAAGAACATTTAACTCTATATAAGAATATTTAACTCCATGTATGAATAATTATCACCATATAAGAATACTTAACTCTACCGAAGAATGTTTAACCCTGTATAAAAATACTGAGCTCCACGTAAGAAAATTTAGCGCTATATAAGAATACTGAACTCTATATATAAAAAAAATATATATATAACTTAACCCCATATAAGAATATTTAACTCCATTATAAGATTATTTAACTCTGTAGAAAAATACTGAATTCCAAATAAGAAAATTTAGCTCCAGATGGGAATATGTAACATTTTAGAAACATTATATACATGGAGATAAGAGCTAGCGTTCGATTACTGAACCTTTCCCCATCCGAACTTGGACAGTACTCAGCTTTCGTGACCAACAGGTTTGCATCTCTGGTAGGTTGAGACCCAATAGGTCCTCAGGCTCATAACCTCGCACTCCAAGTAGGTTCAGTGTGAGGGTGGACCAGAGCTCGGCCCAATGGATCATCCGATAGATCGTAAGCAATTTTCAAAAAGGTCCAGCCGTAGGAAGTTGTGTGGAGGGAAGTCCGGTTCGCGAAGTCGGCCAAGAATCGGGAACGCGTCGTCTTCTAGCCAGCCGTTCAGGTTCACCGTCTCTTTTCATCCATGTTCATATGTAAGAGTTCAACCATTAAGAGAGGGGGGCGGTTGTGAGAAGGTAAGCGGAGGTGTTCCTATCGCTCTTTCCCTCCTTGGTATGCGTTGTGTGCGCGGTTGGCCGTTGAGAGGCAGTGTTGGTGGGGCCTGCGGGGGGGCGCGCTCCCAGTCCTCGATCTCCATTACTGGTAGTCCCATGGCTGTTAGGAATGGTGCTACGTCATTTGGTGAGCGAATGGCGTGAATCACATTGTTCTTGCGCGCGTTCAATGCAAATGGGAACCCCCAACGATAGGCAATGTTCGCCTCTTGTAATAGTTTGGTGACGGGACGTAGTGTACGTCTAGCCGTCAGAGTATGTGGGGATAGGTCCTGGAATATTTCAAATGTCTCCCCAGCAAATTTCCACTGTCTGCGGGTGCGGGCATTCTGCATTATCGCTTCCTTGAGTGTGCAATCAGGGAGGTGGCATATTATATCCCTCCGAGGTGCGGAGGCATTTGTGGCCCGGGGTCTAAGTGCCCGATGCGCTCTGTCAATGGCGGCACGTGGTAAGGGGGGCCATCTAAGATGTGTGCAAAGGCGCTAGAGAGGAAGGCCTTAACCTCCGTGATGTCTTCGCCCACCCCTCTCACCCTTATGTTATTTCTCCGTGACCGGTTCTCTAAGTCGTCCAACCTGCGGTGGAGCTCCGAGTATCTATGTTCATGTGCCGGGTCTTCGTTTGGGGAATAGGTCCGAAGTTGCCGCTCCTTCTTCTAGGTGTGTAACCCGCGCGTCAATGGCGGAAAGATCAGCCCGGACATCAGCCAGTTCTTTCCCAAAGGCTGCCTGCAGCTGATCCAGCATTTCTTTAAGATCCGCGCGGGTGGGGAGTTCAGCTCTCGTGGGTAGGTCTGCAATCAGTGATTCTAAGCGCTGCATCGCCGATTGACCTCCTGTGGACGCTGTCTCCGAGAGAGCTGGGGAGGTCGCCATCTTGGGGCTGCCTTTCCGTGTAGGCCTCTATTGCGGGGATGAAAAATAGTCGGCGATATCTCTTGTTGGGGTGCTGCTGTCTGTCTGGGGGTGTTGCCTGGTCGTCCTGCGATGTGAAGAGCGTACCATAGCCACCAGTGAGTGTTTTAAGGCGAGTTTATCGGTAGAGGGGTCAGGAGCTCTTGTATTATGCTGCCATCTCTGTCTCCAGCCAGGACACGCCCCCTTATTGATTTTTTTTTAGTACCTTTTAGTATTTTTTCAGATATTTTTTTGGCAAAATTTCCCTTTTTTTTTAATAGCGGTTTTTCTTTTTCTGTAACAGAACTTTTTATTATCAATCATAGGATATTATTGTAACGGTTAGCCCCTGCTTGGGCCATCGTGGTGGCTTGGAACAGGAGATGAAGCCCTTAAGGCAGGTGAGTAACTGACTGGACACAAGGACAGACGGATTTCTCCAAAACCAAGGAGCACCAAAAAACAACAGAATTGCCACTAAGCTCCGAAGGCTTCAAGACCGACAGACAACTTAGGACACTCAGAAACACAATGATACGCCTGCCAATCCGTGAATTGAGCAGGCTGCAGGGCAGTCGGAGAAACACAAAGATACACTTGACAATCCGTGAAGTGAGCAGGCTGAAAGACAGTAAACAAAACAGACTATACTAAAAGAGGTCCTTATAAGCGGCCTCTGAATAATATACTAAACTAAGACAGACAAGGTATATAAAACATGAAACATACAAGAATCGTCAATCAGGCAGAGGTTGGCAACAGATCAGAAATATACGGTACCAGGGGGGAGTAGAAGGGATAGTCAAAAATAAAGCCGAGGTCAGAACCAGAAAACACTTGAACAGGAATGCTTTGCAGCAACTCAGGAAACACGAACCAGACAGAACCACCATCAAACTCCAAACAGTCAGAGGCTCTGTGCTGCTGGGAATATATAGGGAGTGGGTCTGTGTGATTGGGCCATGTGACCCCAGACCAGGAGATCACAACAGAGCCCCAGATCAGCACTAAACAGCACAGCCAGACACACCATAGGGGAAAAACAAACATGAATACCCTTCATCACCAGGGGGCAAGGCCGAGACGTGACATAACCCCCTCCCTTACGGGTGACCTCCAGGGCACCCAAAACAAAAAACATGGCAGACAGAATCATGAAACCAGATCACGAACACTAGTCACCAAAATCCATTGAGGTCCCACTCAGAGTCGTCATCCTCCTCCCCAAGACGCCTCCGTCTATGAGGGTTCCTTTGAATGGCATCCCAGTTGTCCTTTCTGAACACCAGTCCAAAGGGCGACTGCACATAGCCCTCAGGGACATGATGGGGTTGGGGGATCTCGGCATCAGTCAGACTGGACATGGAATCAGTTGGACTAGGGTTAGTCACCTTTTTACGTCTTCTCCTTGAACGAGATCTAGAACTGGTGACCACCCCAAACGACACGGCAATAGTAGGGGCAGACTTGGTTATCTGTTTAACACCACACGATTGAGACCTCTCGACCCCACAAGTGGTTTTGACAGCAATGGACCCACTGCGAGACGTGGGCACAGTGGTCACGTGACTTGACTTGGATACGACTGCTTTGCAGCTCAACTTGGACAGACTTGACAACTCGCCTTTAACTGGCACACCATTGGAACAGAGGACATTGCCAGGATATGATACAACTGGCACCTCACCATTGTTACAGATTTCACCTGGAGGAGTGCACTGTGGACCCTCCGAGTCATCGGAATCCTCCTCAAAACACCTGAGAGCATTAGGGTCTTTCTTGATCATGGCCCAGTGTGCCTCACGGAACAACATCCCGCATGGGGATCGTATATAACCCTCGGGTACAGGGCTAGAATTTGTAGCACCAGTCAGTTTGGATGTCACTCCATTAACTGGCAGGACTGGCAAATAACCAGAAACAGACATACCTGGCAGCGTGCCATCAGGGGCTGACATGAGGGTCTCTTGGCCCAAACCAGACATGAAGGACTTAGTACCCACCTGGGACAAAATTGGCATATCGCCAGAAACAGGCATTAGGGGCACATTGCCCGAATTACACATGAAGGGCTCGGGACCCACACTTGGCAAGACAACGGTAGAAACAACAATGGACCCACTGTGGGACAAGGGCACAGTGGTCTCATGTGTTAATGTAAGCACATTGGTCTCATAACCTAACGAGGCCTCAGCAGTCTCGCAGCAGGACATGGGCACTGTTGTCTCGCAGCAGGACATGGGCACGGCTGCCTCGCAGCAGAACATGGGCACGGCTGCCTCGCAGCAGAACATGGGCACGGCTGCCTCGCAGCAGAACATGGGCACGGCTGCCTCGCAGCAGAACATGGGCACGGCTGCTTCGCAGCAGAACATGGGCACGGCTGCTTCGCAGCAGAACATGGGCACGGCTGCTTCGCAGCAGAACATGGGCACGGCTGCTTCGCAGCAGAACATGGGCACGGCTGCCTCGCAGCAGAACATGGGCACGGCTGCCTCGCAGCAGGACATGGGCACGGCTGCCTCGCAGCAGGACATGGGCACGGCTGCCTCGCAGCAGAACATGGGCACGGCTGCCTCGCAGCAGAACATGGGCACGGCTGCCTCGCACAACACGGGCACAACTGTCTCGTGGATCGGAATCGGCATGACTAGCAGCTCACTAGTAGAACCAGGCATGAAGGTTTCATGTTTAGATACAGGCACTTCGGCCTCATAACAAAGCATAGGCACGGCTACCTCGTAGCTCAACATCGGCACAACTGACTCGTCAGCAGGCAGGACGGGCTCTGGGCCCATGACAGGCATGAAGGGCTCTAGGCCCACCTGGGACAAAACCGCTGACACACAGCTTGGGAGGGGTACCGCTGACACACAGCTTGGGAGTGTTACCGCTGACACACAGCTTGGGAGTGTTACCGCTGACACACAGCTTGGGAGTGTTACCGCTGACACACAGCTTGGGAGTGTTCCCGCTGACACACAGCTTGGGAGTGTTCCCGCTGACACACAGCTTGGGAGTGTTACCGCTGACACACAGCTTGGGAGTGTTACCGGCAATGTGCCAGGTTCTGGCACCGCTGACACCTTGTCAGACAAACAAAACTGGCCTCCCGCCAGGAACGGACATAGGCACAATACAATGTGCAGAACAGACAGGTTTTTCTTTATGCTGTGTACCTGTAACAACAGCGCCACCCTGGACCCTTGTGGCATCAGCGCCACCCTGGGCCCTTGTGGCATCAGCGCCACCCTGGGCCCTTGTGGCATCAGCACCACCATGGGCCCTTGTGGCAACAGCGACACCCTGGGCCCTAGACCCATGACAAGAACTGAGAAACAGTGATCCACTGCATAACATGGAAGCAGGTAGTGTGCCTTGAGGTGGAGCAATTTTGGCTTTATTACCACACATGGAATTTGCAACACCCCTGGATTGCACAGAAACAGAGGTCCCAGCAGTAGGGTTAGCGCTATGGCTACATGACGTGGATACCAGGGTCTCACCCTGAGAACATGACATTCTGGGTTGGGCTTTAATGGACAGCAAAAGATTTTATGCTGGGGTGAACTGCAATAACAACAGAGATTAAGAATTCTACGTCTCTCTCTTTCACTCATGGGAGGTTCCCCAGAGACTCTGCTGGGAGGAACCGCATAATTAAGCACACTGAGAGACAGCATTAACCTCTTCAGCTCTGTCAGCAGATCAAAAACCATCTGAAGCACAGAATTTAACACAGTAAGCTCACCTGCAGGCATTAATGGACTGTTTGTAATGTAACGGTTAGCCCCTGCTTGGGCCATCGTGGTGGCTTGGAACAGGAGATGAAGCCCTTAAGGCAGGTGAGTAACTGACTGGACACAAGGACAGACGGATTTCTCCAAAACCAAGGAGCACCAAAAAACAACAGAATTGCCACTAAGCTCCGAAGGCTTCAAGACCGACAGACAACTTAGGACACTCAGAAACACAATGATACGCCTGCCAATCCGTGAATTGAGCAGGCTACAGGGCAGTCGGAGAAACACAAAGATACACTTGACAATCCGTGAAGTGAGCAGGCTGAAAGACAGTAAACAAAACAGACTATACTAAAAGAGGTCCTTATAAGCGGCCTCTGAATAATATACTAAACTAAGACAGACAAGGTACATAAAACATGAAACATACAAGAATCATCAATCAGGCAGAGGTTGGCAACAGATCAGAAATATACGGTACCAGGGGGGAGTAGAAGGGATAGTCAAAAATAAAGCCGAGGTCAGAACCAGAAAACACTTGAACAGGAATGCTTTGCAGCAACTCAGGAAACACGAACCAGACAGAACCACCATCAAACTCCACAAACAGTCAATGAGGCTCTGTGCTGCTGGGAATATATAGGGAGTGGGTCTGTGTGATTGGGCCATGTGACCCCAGACCAGGAGATCACAACAGAGCCCCAGATCAGCACTAAACAGCACAGCCAGACACACCATAGGGGAAAAACAAACATGAAGACCCTTCATCACCAGGGGGCAAGGCCGAGACGTGACAATTATATGTAAATTCCAGACATTTTCGTTCAGTAGTTCTTTTGAAAACAGCAGGCCACGGGTTTGCGGTGGCAGCATTCAGCGGCTGACTCCATGCACTTTGGGGACCCTGCGGTGAATGATAAATTCACTGCAGGGTGGGGAAATGTTATTCCCCGAAGTGCAGGGAACTACAGAACACCAAAATGTTGGCGTCATTTCGGTGCTCTGTGAGCAACCCATTTAGTGGTGAGGTTTTTTGCTGCCCCCTGGAAAGTGAAAGCCAAGGCCTTGCCTACCCAGGACATACTTGAAAATTAGTGAAATCTCAATGTATCCTTCCTGGTAAAATACTTTGCAAAAGTAAAAAAAAAAAATATATATATATTATTATTATTTTTTTAGGGGTGGGGCCACCCGGTGCGGGCCGCCGCCGCCCCCTGGAAAGTGCCGCCCTAGGCCTAGGCCAAAATACACCACTGAGAGAGGCGCTGCCCGGCAGTGTGTGGATTCATATGCTGCACCTAGGGGTTAAAAAGCCTTGTTTCTTTAAAAAAAAGCTAGGAAACCTAAAATTTCACCCAAAAATGCCTAAAAAATCCTAAATATAAAGTAAAAAAGGAGATTGGCTTTTATTGCACAACATCGCAGGTTCAGGGAAATGAAGCAACGTTTCGGCTAATGAGCCTTAATCATGCATAACATTACTATTACCCATCATGCTTTAAATCATAACCAATTACAATCTCCTCCCAAGGAGGCAGGTCTGATGTTAATTACCATTTATTTATTCTTAACCCCTTACAAGCAAAAAAAACATTTTTTATCTATTACCAATTAAAACACATATATAAACTTCCTATTAAAAATGGAAAAGAATATACAACATATTTTTATTAATATACAACAATCCCAAATAGTTTTTTTTTCAATATTATATACTCTTTAGATGAATATATCAAGGTTGAACTCTTTATTAAGCCCACGTGGCCAAAGAGTATCCAACCTAAAAATCCATTCTTTTTCCTTTCTTTTCAAAAGTAAAGACCTGTCTCCTCCCTGTCTTAGAGCTAGAACTTGATCTTGACTTGATTACCTGAAATCGCACTTGAGAAACGGAATGAGTCTCTTTACAAAAATGTTCGGGTATTGGCAGATCAATTCTGCCTGTTTGTATGGTGGACTTATGTTGAGTAATCCTCTCCTTAAGTTTCCTTGTGGTCTCGCCAACATATACGAGACCACAAGGACACTTAATGAGATAGACCACAAAAGAACTATTGCACGTAAAAAAACCTTTTATACGAAGTTGTTCCCCTGTATGGGGATGTGCCTGAGCATGGCCTTTCGAATGATACCAAACATAACCATGTTTAAAGTAAAAACAAAGTTTAAAAAAATTAAATAAATAATAATAAAAAAAATAAAAAATTAAAACATGTATTTTTTTGTGTGTCGTTTTTATTAATGCAGAAATATTGTTCACATTTCAATTATAATGTGAACAATGATGCTGCACTATTGATTTTTTTCTATGGGGTGCGTTTGCTAAAAATCACGTAATTCCCCCCAAAAAAATGTAACAAGTCCCCATTTCTAATTTTTGTACAAGCGCACCCCATAGAAAATATAACCGCAAACGCTCATGTGATAAAATGTGAAAAAAACCACTATACATGCTGTAGATGATTAAAAATTCCAATTTTATTTCATTTTTTGTTATAATATACAGCCAGGACATGACGTATTCATATAAAAATGATATATTATGAATCTGCCGGAAAGAAGGATATACAGTATAATATGTCTGGGTTATATAATAAAATGTGGCTTGAAATCCCGTTTAAACATGATGAGCAAAAGCGGTAAAAATTAGCTCAGCAGTGAAGGGGTTAAATAAATGCAGACTTTTTTATGAGCACTGTTGAGACTATTTCTGTTTAAAGCACAATGACATAACATTAATTGAAACAAGGTAAGAAGCTCTAAAAATTACAAAGTCAGATTTCATTAAAAAAGGAAACAGATTTATATATTTTAAAATGTATTGTGCATACAAATAATTTCAGTGAGATTAGGCTTTTGACCTTATGAATGAGGGAAGTATAAAAGGAATAGGGAATATAGGAATCGCAGTCATTTTTGCTATGATATGTTATTTCTATGCTATTAATCACTATTTGCATGATTGGAAAATGTAATAAACTGAATTCAGAATATTAAATACTATATTAATGTACAATACAAGTCTAAAAGTAATTTATAATAAATTCAGTTGTAAATATAAAAGGTATCTTGCAATTTTAGTGCCAGATTATCATTATGCTCTATAATAAAATAATATAATAATAATGTTAAAAGGTAGCTCCATAGCAAATGCAATGTACGTATTTCTTTCAAAGAAGCTGGAGTGCTTCATTAAGCAGTTAAACTGTAATAGATAGAAGTGGCACATAAAATCATTACCCAAGGGATATAAGTAGGACATGTTTTCAAACTAAGTTAGACACTTTAAAATTAGCCCTGTTCTAATTTTGATTAGACTAATTGTATGCAAATTTGTTCATGAATATGTATTTAAAGAAAATGGCTTCATTGATCTAAAACTCTGCCACCTGCACTTTGAAGGACTACATGATTACACTCAGACATTTAACAATAACTCTAAATAAAACTGCGAAGAAAATAATGTTGCTTTAGAAACATGAATCAATAAGAATTACAAAGTTAGGTTGAATAAATAAAAACTCCACAGATAGATGTATTTTCAAATTTCACATAAAAAAGACAATATTGTTATTTTAAAATAAGCAAATTCCTAACTTGAATCCATTATTTTCTGCTTTTTTTGGCCAGCTATTGCAAAATTAAGAGTCACATCTAAACCTTACCAGGTAAGTAAATCTTTTTTGTTTAGACTGGGAAATAAAAATCTGATGCTAATTTTGTGTTAAGTATAAATGCCTGTTAGCATCCAATCGACCAATGATGTAGTTTGACGAGGAGTTGGTTGAAGCTGGTTTGTAGGGGCTTTAATTTCAATTTTGGCCTTGACCTGTTACAGTTAAATGTACTACTGATTTTTAGATATTGCTGCTTGAGTTTCTTTAAGGACACTCCAAACCAGATCTTGACAAAGCCAGGAGCCTGGTAGCCACTGGCTCCTCGAATTTTACTCCTGGCTCCTAAATTTCCAGTTTATTTTACACCAATCTAAAATCAGTCTTTGGCATCTAAAAACATCTTGTTGGCTTAAATGGTTTCTTCCTGTCTCCTACATTTAATGGAAATATATCCAGGCCTGGTGTATGTATTTATATGTGAGGTCTGTTGTGTTTGTGTGTGTGTGTCTGCAGTGGGTAAATAGGGTGTCCAATGACAACAGAGCAACGTCACAATATCCCAAGGTCACAATATACAGATGTTAACAACACAAATAATATAATAGGTATATATATATATATAAATATATATATATAAAAAAATAAAAAACCAGTGGCAACCTGCACAATCCACATTGCAATGTTATTGCCTGGGTGCAAAAATCCGGAAGTATAATACGGAAATCTTCAAAGTAGGACGCACTCCAGGACTTAGGTAAGTAGAGTAAAATCAATGCTTTATTAGGTATGCATTAAAAAAATATATGTGCCCATAGGCACCAGCCGACGTTTCGGCCCTCACAGGGGCAGTAAAGACATATTTATACAAAATGTTAAAAACATCATTATTATTATTATTATTCTTTATTTATAAAGCGCCAGCATATTCCGCAGCGCTGTACAATACAATAAGCACAGTATAGACAGGGTTACAATACATTGAACAACATTTGACAAACAGTACAGGAGGAGATGAGGGCCCTATTCCCGTAGGAACTCACAATCTGGGAGGGTTGGGGTTGGAAACAGGAGGAGAGGACTGTAAGGTGAGAGTGATTGATGATTGCGTCAGTGAGTTGGGTGGTAGGCTTCCCTAAATAGGAACGTTTTAAGGGAGCGTTTGAAGGAAGAGAAGTTAGGGGAAAGTCTGACAGTACGAGGGAGAGCGTTCCAGAGAGTGGGGGCTGCGCGTGAGAAATCCTGCAGTCTATCATGGGAAGAGGTGATGCGGTGAGAAGCTAGGCGCAGGTCACTGTTTGACCTTAGGAGCGGGCTGGGGTGTATTTGGTGATTAGAGAGGACAGGTAGTGGGGAGCTGAGTTAGTGAGGGTTTTGTAGGTAAGGATAAGGATTTTGAACTTAATTCTGCAGTGGATGGGGAGCCAGTGAAGGGACTCGCAGAGGGGAGCGGCAGAGACAGAGCGGCGGGTGAGGTGAATTAGTCTGGCGGAGGCATTCAGGATGGATTGTAGGGGGGAGAGGCGGGACAGAGGGAGGCCAGATAAGAGATTATTGCTATAGTCGAGTCGGGAGATTACCAGGGCGTGTATGAGTTGTTTTGTGGCGACAGCGGTAAGAAATGGCCGAATTCTGGAAATATTACGCAGTTGGTATCAGCAGGAGGAGGAAAGAGACTTGATGTGGGGGATGAAGGAAAGAGCAGAGTCAAGTGTAAATCCAAGACAGCGAACTTGGTTTGATGGGGAAATGGTGATACCCTCCACCGTGATAGAGAAGTCAGGAGGTGGGGAGGCATTGGAGGGAGGAATAAGTAGGAGTTCAGTCTTCGACATGTTGATCTTTAGGTGGTGGGAGGCCATCCAGGAGGAGATGCCAGATAAACAGTCACTGACTTTTGAAAGGACAGGGGGAGAGAGATCAGGGGTAGAGAGGTAGATCTGAGTGTCATCAGCGTAGAGGTGGTAATTGAAGCCAAAGCTGTTGATGATTTTGCCCAGGGAGGAGGTGTAGATGGAAAAGAGCAGAGGACCAAGGACAGAGCCTTGAGGTACACCAACAGATAGAGGCAATGAGGAGGAGGAGTTACCAGCAAAGGACACACAGAAGGACCTGTTGGATAAATAGGATTCGACCCAAGCGAGTGCAACTCACCGCGCTTGTAGCGTGCCGCCGGGTGGAACGCCGATTCCCCAAAGGGCGTGGCGTCCGAAGCCGGTCAGGCGCGCGAGTCTGTGACGTAGTTCGTCTGCGCCGGGTGCAAGCTCCCTGAATGGTAACCAGGGAGACGCATCCCGGCGAGCGATGCATTAAAAACAAAGGGAGAAAACATCTGCGCCGCGGAAGGCTGGCACAAGCTAGAAAATACATGATTACTAAGAGGTGCCTACACATTGAATCTTGGACCAGAGGAACCAAAAACTGTGGAAGTTAATGTAAGGCAGACTATATGGAAACATATGAACTCGCCTACCTAAAACATAAAGAGGATTCCATGTTGAAAATTCAAACAAAAAAGAATGAAGATCTATGAGCAAAAGTGAAAAGATGAGCAAAATGTTGAATATGATCCGCAACGATATAAAGATATGATGATAATAATAATGGGCGGAAAAAATAGTGAGCAAAAACAGGTGTATAAAATAAGTGCACATGAATATAGGTAAACAACTCAATGTGATGAAGTGAAAGAAAGAATCGTACAAGCAAAAAAATGCAAAAAAACAAAAAAGAAAAACGTGAATAAATGAGTAATGTGTGAAAATAGCTCAATGTAAGATTAATTTGTGATAAAGTGAGTCCATGTACTGAATTGTAGTAACAAAACACTAATAGCTTCTCAAAACAGTTGAAGGTTCCTAGAGGAACAAAATCTGGCATCTAAAAAATGGCAATGGACAATATATGCTAACAAAAAAGCGTATCATAAGAATGAAGAAAACGATATGTATTCATTCAAGCCCTTTGGAGTAACTGTGTCCAGAGTTCGAATCCAAAAGGTTTCGCGCTGTAAAACAATCTTCGAACGATTGCCCCCCCTAGACAACGGGGGGGACATGATCTATAGCAATAAAAAGGAGGGAAGATAATTGATGATGATGTTGCAAAAAATGCTTGGCTAGTGGTTTATCCGAGCAGTTATCCCTAAATGCCGTGGTGATATTAGACCGATGTCCTCTAATACGGTCTCTGAGGGTCCTATCGGTTTTACCGACATAGGAGAGACCGCACGGGCAGGTAATCAGGTATATGACATGGTCCGTAGTGCAGGTAATGTAATGATTCATTTTCATACGTTTCCCTGAAGTTGGATGTGGGAAAGTTGATGCAGAAGTCATGTGGCTACATGTCACGCAGTTGGGACAACGAAAACACCCTAGTCGGGCTGGTCTAATATATATATATATATATATATATGAGCAGCCAAACTGATATTAGATGCAACGGTCTACACTTCTAGGCTCAAAAAAGTCGCCAAAAGACCACATGCACAAAAAATACCTAACAGCAAAAAGCACCAGGTAACAAAGTGATAAATAAATAGAGGCAGCTAAAATCATAATTTGGGTCAGAACAAACTGACCAAGCCCTGCTCTAAACATTTATGGAAAACAGGTCAGCGCCACAAATCACATCCACCACCAAACTCCCAATTGCCAGATCAAACACAGTTGTCTTCCCTATACCAGGTGAATAGAAAACATACATATCTTGATCAGCGCAATCAAAATTGCTATCAGGATCTTGGTGTCCCTCATAGATCAGCGGACCATATTTTGGTATATAAAAAAGCAAAAAGGTACACAATAGTGAAGTATGTTAAACATAAGCCATATATATGGGTCAAAAAATGATATTGAACTCACAAACGTAGAGCCTGACACTGGCTCTAAGTGGAACTGCACGTTTGGGTTGTTTTTTCTGTATTATTCAAAGGTGGCCCACACCTTACACGACTGCTTTTCTTAACATCTCCAAGGATCATATAAGACAAGAGAAGACAAGGCTTTCCTTGTGCGGAATCAAGATGCAAGTGTACATATGCCATTTAGCCAATTTTCCACTTACTCTTGTTGGTGCTTCAGTAGCTCTATTTTCTGCGCATATGGATTTTTACAGGTTCGGGCAAATCCACAAACCACCAATGAGACACAGTGTCACGGTCAGTCTCAAAGGCGGTACTCGGCATGCGCCGAATAAGGCCCAAGTACAAGTAAAAGCCCCTAATGCAGAGTGTAGGACACAGTAACACTAGATACTTTAAATAACCACAAGGAACATTGGGGACCTCTGCACAGCTATACCGAAAGAAGCCCTATATTGAGAGACCGGACCTTAGAGTGGCCGGATCTGCTCTAATGGAAAAACGTTACCTTGTAGCCGTGCAGAGTCCTAGGGTTAACACAGAATACCAGGAGTTATACTCCACAACCTGCAGGGAAGGACTGCAATACAGAAGCATAAACAGTACCGAGAGGGCTTAACCAATAGAGTAGTCAGTAAGAAAGCCAGGGGTCAAAGCCAGAATGTTTACCTAATACTTGAAGTGGAGATACACAAGTAGAAAATCCGTTAGCCAGGCCAGAGGGTCAGAACCATGAGATTAGTATGAAGTGAAACTAGAACGAGGAGAGAACACTGAAACTAATAACATGGAAAACACTGGACAGGAACTGGAACCTAGGCTAACTAAAGACACAACAGACAGATCAAAGAAATATGGTAAACACGAAAACATAGATTAAATCTTAAATCAGACAGAAATAGCAGGGAGCTCTCAGGAACAAAACTAAGACTGTAGTGAACCAATGCAAGAGCATTGTGATATGGTCCCATGGTTTTAAATAGGGAAGTGATCAGCCCATATCACTAACAGCAGATCTTAGCAGGTAGACACTTAACCCCTGAGCTGCATCCCAGGGAAAATCAACATAGAAACACATGGGAACATAGACATGAGAAATACAGAGGGCAGGGGGACAGGGTTGGAACGTGGAAAACGTGACACACAGGCTGGATCTTCTTTTAAAAAAAATTAATAAAATCAATACATGTTTTACAAAATAAAATAAGGTAAAATAAAACAGGTACGCAGGATGCGTTCCGTCGCACTAGGCGACTTCCTCAGCTGGCTGAAGGTCAATACCCCCTGTATCACATTTTATAGGCATCTCAATTATCCTGATCTCATGCATGTGTCTCTAAACGTCTTCTGGCGTGCGTTCCACGCCTCCATTCTGTAGTGCGCCAAATCTGTATAGGTGCCGCCATCTTGGATGCTTTGTGTGGTTCAGCGTGTCCTCCATGCCTCCATCTGTTGGTTCGCTGTGGAATTTGCGATTCCGCCATCTTGCGCCTGCGCTCAGATGTGCAATGCCCTGACTGAAGCTCTGTCTTTCCGCCTTTGTATTGGGAAAGGCTTTCATCTTCTCTCTGTATGTTAGTGAGATTTTTTTATGTAATTTCTGTTTATTCAACCAAAGGAGACAACATGCATGTTTACATAATGCGTGTAAGAACAAGAACATTGGCAGTGAAACAGAGGCATAGAGACAGCTTGAGACCAAAACTCGGGGTCATAAAGTTGCGGAGTCCATAAGGTTGGGTTTATATAACAGTGTCCAGGGAATCTACTCGGATAGCATAGAAGAAGGACATAGTAAATCAAGAAAACATTCTATAAAACTAAAACAACATTAAAAACAAGAAATATAACAGTGTGCCGTCCAATCGTGGTTGGGACAGGAGTAAAGGGAAATGTAACGAGACAAAGCAGGGACATCTTGTGAGGTAAAGCCACCCCGAGATTAACTACCGAAGCGAGATGCCTCATATGTCCGTATCCTCCACCACTCTAGCGTCCTCCGCTAGGGAAGGCAAACAGTTAATCCATGGCCACCACACAGCGTAAAAGAGATCAAATTTACCCTGTGCGGTGTAATGCAAGTCTTCAAATCCTCTGATCCTCTCAACCCGCGTCACCCAGTCCCTTACAGAAGGTACAACCCTTTGGCGCCAGTACACCGGGATCGATGCTCTAGCCGCCGACAAGAGGATGGCCAATAGGGAATTTTTGAAGGTATCAGTTGAGTACGGTAGCACGTTTAATAGGTAGGATATAGGTTCAAATGGTAAATCAATGCCAGTAATCCCTGTTATATGGGCTGCCAACTCCCCCCAATAAGAGCGCAGGCGAGGACAGGACCACTAAATATGTAGGTAGTTCCCTTCGTCTCCTAGACAACACCAACATGAGGCCGGTTCCGAAGGGGAGATCCGATGTAGTTGTGACGGAGTCATGTACCAGCGTAAAAACAGTTTGCAATTTTGTTCCCTGAGGTTCATGCTACGGGAGGCATAAAACATGAGGAGAAAGGCTTTGCACCAGTCCTGTGGGTCTATATCTCTTCCTAAGTCGCCCTCCCATTTCGCCAGTCTCGGGGAGTCCGAACAGTATCCTCCGTCCGTTAAGTAAGTCTGAATAATGGACACAATAGAGTCAGTCCCCCTGGTCGCCGAACACAGCGATTCAAAGGGAGTGAGCGTATGACCCGTGGATGCTTCCCTATGGTCTGAGTTAAAGAAATGACGCAATTGGGTATAACTAAAAGCGTGCGCAAACGTAGGCGTGGTGGGGGAAATGAGAACGTTAAGGGGCAACAGGGCCCCGTTTTCAACAATTTGATTAACAGGAAGGTATGGAACCCTATTCCCGAGGCCCAGTAGTCCTCCACTTACCCCTGGCGGGAAAAGGGGATTGTGGGTGACCGGAGTCAACGGAGAACCCCCCGCCGTCAAGCCCAACGCTACCCCATGTCTCCTCCAAAGTTTCAAAATCGGGGTCAAAATCGGATGATTCGTGAGACCCAGGGCCTGAAGCGGGGCCATCTGCCAAGGAAGAGAGGCCAGACGAAATCCCGAGGTCACCTGCAGTATCTTAATCCATAACCGGTGTGCCGTCGGCTTTGAGAAATGGTATAGGATAGAGAACAGAGATGCTAAATAGTAATATTAAAAATGGGGCATTCCCAACCCACATCTTCCCACCGGTCTGGCCAACTCCGCAAATGAGATGCCCTCTTACCCCTCCAAATATAACGTGTGAGTAGGGTCCGAAGTGAGAGGAAAAATGAACGGGGCAGTAATATTGGAAGGGCTTGGAATAAGTACAAGAAACGGGGCAAAATATTCATTTTAATTGCATTCAGACGACCCAGCCATGATATGTGCGGTAAATTCCAACTTTGTAAATCCGCCGCTACTGAGCGGAGAAGCGGGTTATAGTTGAGGGCGATTAATTGATTTTGGGTAGTGGCTAGCTTTATTCCCAAGTACGTAAGTCCTTCGGGTTTCCATTTAAAACCATATGTCTCTTGTATAGAGATCAGAGTGCATCTGCGAATCTGAGGTCCCATAAACTCACTTTTGGAGGGGTTAATCTTGTAATCAGCGATGTTAGCAAAATCTGTGAGGACTCGCAGCAGGGATGGCAGAGAGTGATCTACGTCAGTCAGGGTAAAGAGCAGATCATCTGCATAGGCCGAGACCTTGTATTCATGTCCATCTAAACAGAGGCCCTTAATATCCCGGCATCGTCGTATCTCCTGCAGAAGGGGCTCCAGGTATAATAAAAACAACAATGGGGAGAGTGGGCACCCCTGTCGAGTACCGTTTCTGATATCAACTGAATCAGAGAGAGTACCATTAACTCTAATCCGTGCATGCGGGGCGTCATAGAGGGCCGCCATCCACCGGCACCAGCGTGGGCCAAAGCCCATTGTGTGTAGGACCGAGAAGAGAAATTGCCAGTTCACCCTGTTGAACGCCTTCTCGGCATCGACAGAGAGAACCAGCATAGGTGTGGAAGTGGAAGACGCCCCATGAAGCGCCGACAGAGCGTGCAGAGTGTTGTCCCTAGCCTCTCGCCTTGGAACAAAGCCAACTTGATCCAAATGTATCAAGCCACCCAGGATCGGACGTAAACGGAGGGCCAGGATTTTGGTGAACAATTTCAGGTCTATATTTAAAAGCGAGATGGGTCTGTAATTCTCACAGTCAAGAGGGTCCTTCCCCGGCTTCGGGATGACCGCTATAGAGGCCGCCATCGTATCTCGGGGTAGTCGAGTCTTGTCATCCATGCTATTAAAAGCTTGTACAAAAAACGGGGTCAGTATATTTTGAAACGTCTTATAGTATAAGGCGGTAAAACCGTTCGGGCCTGGGCTCTTCCCGTGAGGAGTCAGTTTCAGGGCTTGTTTCAGTTCCTTAGCTGTTATAGGAGAGTCTAATAAGGTTCTATGGGTATGGGCCAGGGTAGGGCCTACTGTCTTAGCCAGGAAAGAGTCAATAACCGTTTGAGGCAGAGGGTCAGGGTGAATACTATATAAAGTGGAATAATATTGGTGGAATTCAGAGGCTATATCACCCGTCGTGTACGCCAGAGGCCGCCCCCTCCTCTTCTTAATTTAGGGCTAAAAGTTGTTTGATGTCTATTCTTAAGGGCGCGGGCCAGCAACTTCCCACATTTATTCCCCTGAGAGTAGTAGGTCTGATTAGTAAGAGTAATCGATCGCGAAGCCCAGTCGTTTAAAACCTTGTTGAGTTCTGCACGCAGTAAGACCAAGCTCCGAAAAGATTGCGGATCAAGGTTCTCCTTGTGCACCTTCTCAAGGTCCCTTATATCGGATAGGAGTTGTGTCACTTTAGCGTCATAGTCTTTTTTCCGTCTAGCTCCCATCTGTATAAGTACACCTCGAGCAACGCACTTGTGTGCCTCCCAGAGCGTCGTAGGTTTAATATCAGGGGACTCATTTTCTTCAAAGAATCGAGTCAGGGCTAATTGCAATTCAGACCGGTAGACTACATCTGACAACAATGTGTCATTGAGTCTCCAGTGCGAAGTACCCTTGAACGACTGCGGGAGGCTCAACTGCATTATGACTGGTGCATGGCCTGACCAAGTAACCGTGCCGATCCAGCATCTACGAATACTATCCAAATAGCGGTGGGGTAAGAAAAAATAATCTAGTCGGGAATATCTCGAAAAAGCATGTGAGTAAAAAGTGTAGTCTTTCTCAGACGGGTTGAGAGTCCGCCAGCAATCATAAAGGCGGTCATCTCCCAATAGTTTCTGGAACTGCCGTCAAGGATCCCACCGAGGCCGTAGCCCCCGCCAAACCATCGGCCGGCAAATCCAGAGATACATTACAGTTCGCACCAATAATCAACATTCCGTCTACAAAAGAGGGCAATTTACCCAAAATCTTCCGAAAGGCCCTGGTCTGCAGCCTATTGGGTAAATATATATTAACCAAGGTGACCTTTGTATTTCCAATCGTTCCTTTCACCATGATGTATTGCCCCTGTGGGTCTGTCAACACCCCTAGTTCTTGAAAGGGGACATGGCTCCCAATCAAAATACCCACCCCTCTAGCTTTAGTTTCCCCAAAATTGCTAAAGTAGCCCCGAGGATATTTGCGGTTACGAAAAGCCGGGGCACGCCCCTCCTGAAAATGTGTCTCCTGGATAAATATCACATCGCCCCCTAGACACTGGAACTCTTGTAAGGCACGGCGACACTTATGGGGAGAGTTAAGACCCCGAACATTATATGTAATCAGACGTAGATCAGCCATTAAAAGTTGGGCAACACTCAAATACTCTGATGCAAAGGACCTGTTTTGTGCATGTGTCCCTGGATGAATCAATCCCCTCCACGTCTGTGACACACAAAATCAATAATAATAACAATAACATGAAAAACAACAAATCAAAACCCGCAGTATGTACATAATAAAACAGTGTAAACCTCCGTGCTCGGACGTCAACAGAGGGTGAAAACAAAAACGATATACACCGTTCAGGAGACTTGGCCGTGACACCTAGGAAAAGGAGTCGAGTCCATGGGACCCTCCTACTCCACCCTACCATAATACAGGGTAGAGCAGACTGGTAGAATAGAAGAGAAAATAGAAAAAGCAATTGCAATTTGCGGGACCCACAAACCCAGCATCATCGTACATCCCAGGCGCCTCTGAAGCAAAAGGATCACAAGGGGGGCAAGCTTCATAAGGAGAGTCAGGAAATGGACTGAGAACATTGGATCAATGGGGCAGTAATATGAGAAAGATAAAGAGGGAGAAAACTCCAAAGACCTCCGGGTCCTAAGTCAGATCTTGTGGTGACCGTTGTGGGCTGGCTGCTAGGAGGCCAGAGCCTTGGCCTGGGGAGCCCGACATGGGTGTTGGAGGGGATTTCGCTTTACGTTTCTTAGCAACTAGGTTCCAGCGCTGCCGTTGTGGCTGGGATGGTGGAGCCAATGTCGCCGCTGATCCATACCAATCCGCTACATCCATATCAGGGAGGTCAAAAGCGGACAGGAAGCCCGATACATCTGCAGGGGCGATTATGGAGTGTGTAGTATTGCCTTTTTGAGCATGCAGCGCTAGGGGAAAACCCCATCTATACCTGATATCACGTTCACGAACAGCAACCGTGATTGGTTTCAAAATACGCCTGGCCTGTAATGTAATCCATGACACATCTTGATATAGGGCCACAGAGCATCCATCCACCTTAATGGTTGCAGTTTTTCGGGCGGCCCGCAGAATCTCCTCTTTCACGACAAAGTCATGCAATCTACATATACTATCACGTGGTTGGTCCATCAGCGCTCCGCGAGGTTTTAACGCCCTGTGGGCCCTGTCAAATTTGATTTTGGCATCTTCCGGCCTATTTAGTAAACCATTAAAAAGGTGCCGCAGGAGATCAGGTAAATTTTCGGAACGGTCTTCAGATTCTGGGTATCCTTTAATCCGAATGTTATTACACCTGCCCCTGTTGTCAATGTCATCCAGGTGGTGATGTAGAATCGTAAGGTGTTTAGCCTGTTCTGCTACCTGTACATTTAGGCGCTCCACATGTGTAAATAAAGAATCTCTATCTTCTTCTAAATCAAGAATGCGTCCCCCTAAATGTTTTAAATCAGATTCCAGGGCCTCAATCCTGCCATTGACATTCCTCTCCATAGCTGAAAGCTGGGTGGTCAGATCACGTTTCGTTGGGAGATTCCTAAGAATGTCTCTCACCTCGAGGTCCGCTGTGGCCGCTGGGCTGCCTCTGGGAGATGCGTCTGGAAGCGGCTCGTCCACCATGTCCACCTCGTGCACATCCGCCGCGGCCGCCATCTTGGATTCCGGTGGTGTAGGCCGCGAGTGCGGGGTACCGCTTAAAAACGGTAATAAAGTGGCGGTTTTCATGGTGGTTCGGTTGCCAGCAGGTTGGGAGGCTTGGGAGGTACGTTTTCGCTGCCCCATCACAGCTTGCAGGCCCCTTGATGAGCTAGAACGGCGCTCGGGAGACAGAGCTCAGCAGTTACACGTCCAGCTCCGTCTGTTGTCAGGCCAAGCCCCCCATGTTAGTGAGATTTACCAGCGGCGTATAAACAATAAGCCTCTAGTTCATGGAGAACAATATAATGAGTACATAGATATAAGAGTCCATACCAATCATGTCTTTCTACAGGGGAGATGGCATTAACATAACTCAGACATACATCCACCTGCTTTTCTCTAATGACATCCATTTAGTATTTGTAATTAAATATTGCATCTATTATTATTATTATATAAACAAAAATAATTCTTTATTATTAAACTGATTTGAACAAGTGAATGTGACCCTTGTATCAATGCTGTATCTTGGCCTAGGCTGACAAGGCCTAGGGCAGCAGTTTCCAGTGGGGCGGCAAAAACAGCAGTACTGTGTGTCCTTGCAGGGGACACTGACCATAGAATACCTGTAAAACAGTGGAGTAATTACCAGGGTCACAGAGGTTGCACTTGCGAGGATCCGGCCTTGGCATTCTACCAGTGGAGGGGGGCCAAGGCAGCGGTGGATTGTTAACCCTTTAAGGACCTAGGGTCTTTAAAGTCAATGCATTTATGACGGACAGTTCTGTCATTCGTCCTTAAGGGTTAATTAGGCAGCAGAGGCCTTGTTATCTTTTGTCTGGCTATCCATCATGAGTCTGACACTTCCTGGTGTCTCATTGCAGGGTCTGGTCAGCTTATTAACCAATTCAGTTAAATGTAGAGAGTTTTTCATTTTTACTAAAAACATTTTGCTAAAACTTCATTAATGAAGACTTTCGGTTTGGCGGCCATCAGAGCTGGGTGCATGTCATCTCGGCTCCGCGCAGTCTTGTGGATCATCCCAATGAGGATCTATTGCAGCACCTTGGAAATCAGCGGGTGGAAGCCTCCCCCGCACCCGAACAGCTGCGAGCACCGGAGCAAACTTCTTGACGGAGCAACGAGCCAGAAGCAGGACCGACTGAGCTGCCGAGCACTGCCAGCGGGGGTCTTCTTCTTCCCCCCAGGTGTGTGGCGGGCAGACTATACTCAGGGTCGCAGGTGGCAGAGATTCACCCTCCACCTTCCCCCCCTTCCTTTCATTGAAGTCACTGGACGAATGGGCATAGAAAGCGACCGGGTGATCTGGCCGCCATCTTTGGGCCGTGAAACTCACCACGCGGTGGCTGCCTGAGGCCTCCTTCCTCGCGGGAGAGACAAACGATGTGGCTTTCTCCCTTCCCCCTACACTGCTACACCATATTGAAGGGGATTGAAACTATAATTATCTTGCTGCACCCGCGCTAACAGAGGTAGACACTCTGGGAGAGTCTGTGGCCTATACCACATCACCCGTCCGTCCCAAACATTTTATTTTCCTGAGAAACATTACAGCTAATAGGGTAAGAGGGGACAAAAAGAAAAATAACAAGAAACCATAGCAACATTTAAAGGACTTGTCCTAAATTTATTTATTTTTTGATCCCCAAGAGGGGACCTGCATCATCTTTACAGTTATTCTACTGGGGAAATATAATTTTACCCCTCTTCCATATCTCGTCTTCGGCGGGACTCGCTTTTAGGGATGAGCCAAACACCCCCGAGTTCGGTTTGCATTCGAACTCGAACTTTTGAAAAGTTCGAATTCGAACACGAACTCAATACAAGTCAATGGGACTCAAAGTTCGATTTTTAGAGTGCCCTCCAAGAGGGCATATATGCTAGATATTTGCCATAAAAGGGGTATGGGGGTTCGGGTAGTGCCCTGGGGGACAGGAAACAAGGACAAAAAGTTAAAAAAAGTTTTTAAAGGGACAGTGAGTTTTCCATGAAATAAGGGTTAAAAATAAAAACTAAAAATTCCTTCAAATATCGTGCCTAGGAGGTCCCCATAACCTGCCTGTGAAGTGGCGGATTTCTAGGATGTATAGAAACATTTAAAAATAATGTCCGGGTCCGGGTAGTGCCCTGGGGGACAGGAAAGAAGGACAAAAAGTTTTAAAAAAATACGTTTTTAACCCCTTCACTGCTGACGACGTGTGGGACACGTCCTCAGTGACTCCCGCTGTATGCTGAGGAGGACGTGTCCCACACATCATCAGCTTTGCGGGACCCCCGGCGTTGATACTCACCTCTCTGTCCGGGGTCCCGCGGCGTTCTGACTTCAGTGTCTGAGGACGCTGAAGTCAAGCTCCTCCCGACGTAAATGACATCATCGCGCCATGTCTGATGACGTAATTTCCAGGCGACCCCTGGCAATGCCGGAAGATCGCCTGGAAGGGAGGGGGGGATCCATTCGGATCCCTCTCCCTCCCGATTGGGAGGTCCCACAAAAAAAAGCCAGGCACCGCTTAAAAGGGGAGAGTCTCCCCTTTTAAGCGGTGCCTGGCTTTAAGGCTAAGGTCAGACTAACGCAGTATTAATGTGCGTTTAGCCACACTAAATCACGGCCGCGCTAGCAGCAAATTACGTCCAATGCCAGGCAGCATACGAAGAACAACGCAAGTGGCAAACGAACAAAAATTTTTCAAGAACGTCAAACCGCTAGTACTGACGTACAGAGTGCGCTGCGTCCGCTAGCGGCATGTGTGTGTGATTAGGAGACGTCAGATGCTGCTAATGTCTGGCCAACATCACGTCCAGACGCAAAAAGTGTTTTATTGATAACCGTACAAAATCACAGACGAAAATGTACATCGTATGACTGCTATCGCGTATTCTGTGAAAAAATGCGTCCATTCGTTCGAACGCACTTTTTGACGGACAACGCAAAAAATGCGTTAGGCACCGGGTCGCACTTCGGCACCTTGCGGCACATAGCGTGATGACGTCAGATAGCCGGGGAACCCCTAGCTGCCCGGAATCCCCTGGAGGAGATAGGGGGTTCATTTGAACCCCGGTATCTCCAGAACCGTGGCAGCTAGGGGGTCATGGAGGGTGTCAATCGAAAGGCCTAAGCATGGCCTTTCGAATGATACCCAACATGACCAGGTATAAAGTAAAAAAGTAAAAATAAAAGAACATGTATTTTTTTGTGTGTTATTTTTATTAATGCAGCAATATTGTTCACATTTCAATTATAATGTGAACAATGATGCTGCACTAATGATTTTTTTCTATGGTGTGTGTTTGCTAAAAATCACATAATTCCCCCCCAAAAAATGGAATAAGTCCCCATTTCAATTTTTTTTACAAGCGCACCCCATAGAAAATATAACTGCAAATGTTCATGTGATAAAGGTAAAAAAAAACACTTTACACGCTGCACGTGATTAAAAATTCAAAAATTCATGAACAAAAATTTATTGCATTTTTTGTTATAATATACAGGCAGAACATGACGTATACATATAAAAATGATATATTATGAATCTGCCGGAAAGAACGATATATAATATGTCTGGGTCATAAAATAAAATGTGGCTTCAAATCGCGTTTAAACATGATGAGCGAAAGCGGTAAAAATTAGCTCAGCACACAGCGGTGAAATGCCTCAGCAGTGAAAGGGTTAAAGGAACAGTGAGTTTTCCATAAAATAAGGGTTACAAATAAAAACGAAAAATTCCTTCAAATATCGTGCCTAGGAGGTCCCCATAACCTGCCCGTGATGTGGCGGATTTGTAGGATGTATGGAAACATCGCCATCACAGACCCACACACGACACCTTGCACTCCCAGTCTGCATACAATATATCAAATTCATGAGACCGGACTAATTAGAAGCACATGTTATTTCCAAACACTAATTAAACACCTGTTGTTTATGCCGTTTGAGAGCACAGGTCATTTAGAGGTGAGAATCTTTGCACCTAGACATTAGTTTTTAATTCAATATCTAATAAACCGTTGCTTATAATATTCTACAGTAAAGAGCCTCTTTATTTCTAGATTTTTTTTGTATTTTTTAAGCATTTTTTATACTTTTTTCAATTTTATTTTTTTTCGAACTCGAACCGAACACACCAAAAAGTTCGAAGTTCGCAAACTTGCGAACGGCCAAAGTTCGAATCGAACTCCGAACTGATCGAACCGAACAGCTCATCCCTACTCGCTTTCAGGACAAACTATAAAAAATTAATAAAAACTAAATAAACAAAAGAAAATAAATAAATAAAAATAATCCAGGGGATAAGAGACTGACAAAATCGTCACTAAAGACACAACACCAACCCAACTAAATTTTTTCAAGCGTTTAATTTTTACTTAAAGGACTTGTCGTAATTTTTTCGGATCTTCCTCGAGAGATCCACTGCGTTTTTACTACTCTCTCATGTATAAATTCGTACCCAAACAGACTGTTAAAAAACAAAGCTCAAAATCTGTTAAAACGACGAAAAGAACCTCACCATTGAGCTCACTTCCACAGTCTCCTCTTTTGTCCAATCTTGAATTAGATGACAAAATTGCACCTCAGGACTCTCTTCTGGCATAAGATCCACATACATCGGCAACGGAGATGGCCAAGGAGGTTGCAACACTTCTTACTCCGCTATTTGAAACTCAATTCCAAGCTCTTAAAACGTCCATAGACAATATGCTCCAATTATTGCAATCTCACTCAACTCAACTTTCAGAGCTTGAAACACGACAATCTACATCAGAGGACACTCTTAATTCTTTACACTCTACAGTCCAGGAGCAGCAATCCACGATTGTATCACTTCAAGATAAGCTGGAGGACCTTGAAAATCGAAGCAGACGTAACAATTTGCGATTCATTGGGATCCCGGAATCAGTCAGAGTTGCCTGATCTTCTGCCTCTCCTCCAAGACTGGCTTCCCACAGCACTGGGCATTTCCACAGACTTGACCTCTAAAATACAGATTGAGAGGGCACATAGGCTGGAAGCAATGAAGCCGGCGGATAACTCCAGACCTCGACCAGTTATTGCGTGATTTCTGAACTTCCAAGACGCAGTGAAGATTCTAGTAGCGGACAAAAAAAGTCTACTCTTCTGTACCAACAGCATAAAATTCAGATTTTTCGAGACTACTCCGCCCAGGTCACGCTTAAACGTAAAGCCTTTGCTCTGGTCTGCTCGGCACTTTACGGTAAAGGCATAAAATTTGCTCTGCTTTACCCTGCAACACTTCGACTTCAAGTTGGTGGCAGATCTTTGACCACGACGTCTGCTAGTGAGGCGGACTTATTTCTTCACCACGTATTACCAGACTGGGAGAATGGTCAACCACCCCGATGTCTCTGGAGACTGTCTCTTAAAGTCCAAGCCATTCCAGCTCTGAGGACTGAGGACTGAACGAACTGTATATAGTTGAATTGTTTTGGTTTTGTTTTGACTGCCCGGTCTTTCCTTTGTCTTTTCCACAAAGGGGTGTTTTCCCTGGCTCAAGCTGGGACCAGGGCCCCTCCTTTACTGTCTTTATCTCATACACCATACTAGACTTTCGTATTGGTATTGGATAAAACACCTACGCAAACTATCGACAAGGTTCAGTCTTTTGAAACACTTAAATTTTTGTCTTGGAACGTCAACGGTGCTAATACCCCAGTGAAAAGGAAGAAGATATTGACTTATTTGACTCACAAACACCCCCATCTTACATTATTACAAGAAACTCATTGGTCTAAGACCTGTACCTCAACCTTCCATGCCAAATGGATCAAGGACTGCTCCGCATCTAACTACAACTCCTAACTACTGTTGAATCATGCGTGTGTGACCCTGAGGGACGATATATTTTTATACATTTGCTTATCAACAACGTCAAGTATTGTATCGTAAATGTCTATGCTCCTAATAGTCCTAATGATTCTTTTTACGGCAAGTTCCTCCAACTTTTGTTAGATGTTTCCACTCCAAACCTGATATTAGGGGGTGATTTCAATAATGTTCTTAACCACTCACTGGACAGATCAGTGTCGGCCATGACTATCTCTCGCTCCACTTCTCAGGGTCTCCAGACCTTAGTCTCAACATTAAATTTGCATGACACGTGGAGGGTATTACATCCCTCAGAAAGAGATTACACCTTTCATTCGCTAGTTCACAACACACACACTCGAATTGATATGTTCTTGCTGGGCTCGAACCTGCTTCCTACACTGATTCGTGCTGACATCGAACCGATATCCTTATCGGATCATGCTCCGGTGAGACTAGGAATACAATTCCCCTATAAACGTACTCATCGCCCCCAATGGTCCTTTCCATCTCAATTCACCACCACACCCTCATTTCGACTTCACTTACAGTCCAGTTGGGCGAAGACGACAATTTGATTCACTCAGATCAACCTAGATTATTCTCGGCAGCCTCTAAACCAGTCCTACGGGGACATATTATATCATATACGGCTTCCCGTTACAAACAATGGAAGGATACACTACACTTGCTTGAATCCAACCTACGAACAGCCCATACTGCGTATAAACAAAATCCGACTGATGATAACTATACTCTCTACTCACAGGCTAAACAAAACCTAGAGACTACCATATATGCTAAAGCGCAGGAACAGTGTGACTACCAGACTCAATTTTTTCATCGCTGGGGTGGTAGGTCAGGTAAACTCTTGGCGCGTATGGCTAACCCCCGGCGTCAACCTATTACGGGTCTCACTACAGAGAATGGTAGATCTGTCACATCCTCTGACTGCATTAATAGTCTGTATTACGACTTTTTTCAGGCTCGATCTCAGCCGCCACTGGATAATGCTGATCTCGGTAATGCCTTTCTTGAGGCTTACCCGGTGCCTCGCCTTTCGGCGCATCAACAGAAGATCTTAGAAAGCCCTATCACGGAGCGGGAGGTGGGAGATGCCATAACCTCGCTTAAGACGAGTAACTCACCGGGCCCAGATGGTCTGACAGCGGACTATGATAAAATCCTAAAAGCCCAAATATGCCCGTTATTGACAGCTACCTTTAATGATATTTATGTGTCGGGCAATGCTATTGACTCCTTCAATGCGTACGCACAATTCTAATTCCTAAACCTGGAAAACCTGCTGATAGTACTGTATGTCCTCATATCGCCCAATCTCTCTTCTTGATACTGATTACAAACTTCTCACCAAAATCTTAGACTCAAAACTTAAAACCTTCCTACCAGATTTATTGACTCACCATCAACTAGGGTTTGTGCATTAGAAGGAAAAGGATATCCTAAGGCGCTGTGTGGTGTTGAGATTTTGGTAGGTGTCTAGTGTTCGACCGTGCGGGTGTGCTGCCAACTGTGGGGTGGTTGTTGCTGCTACAGGTTGAAAAGAGAAAAATGTGTGGGTACCCCTTAGTGCGGCGCTACTCGCGGATTGTGCCTGATAAAAGAGTGATGCAATCGCTCTTTTGGAATATAGTATTCAGATACCTGATATAAACAGTGTCAATATATATGGTATATACAATGGATATTATTTCGAAATATAGTGACCTGGTGTGACTTCCAGTATACCACTGTGCAGGTTATCTTAAAAGGATGTCTTTTAATAGAGGCCGTCCTATTGAAAATAAAACTTAAAACAGTAAAAAAGTCCTTTTATATATGCACCACCCGGTGTTTGGGTGGTATATGACAGTCTCTAGAAAAAACAGTCTGTATATTGCACAAAAAAGGAAGAGAAAAAGAGAAAAAGGATTTTTCTTATGGTCATATTAAGTCCTTCTGATCTTGACTGCTTCCGCTTCTCTTGTCCCTTCAATATTCCTCCAAGAAAAAGAGAGGGGATTAGGGGTGCGTCCGCGTCTGTCAGATATACAGAGAATAAGGACTGATGCACTTACGCTAGTAAGATGATGGATACTGTTCAGTCTATTGCACTCCGCCAAAAGTCCTCTTTACATCTGCTCCTTGGTGCCTTGTCTTTTAGATTTCCTCATCCAGGATACTGCAGAAAGCTTCCCTTTTTATGGTGCTTCTGGTTGCTGGCGATATTTTAACCCTTTCGCTGCTGAGGCATTTCCCGCCTCTGTGCTGAGGCCATTTTTACCGGTTTTGCTCATCATGTTTAACCTCGTTTTGAAGCCTTATTTTATTATATGACCCAGACATATTATATATCGTTCTTTCCGGCAGACTCGGCAGATTCATAATATGTCATTATAATATGTATACATTAGGTCCTGTCTGTATATTATAACAAAATATGCAATAAAATTTAAATTTTCAATAATTTACAACATGTAAAGTGTTTTTTTTCACATTTTAACATGCGATCGTTTGCGGTTATATTTTCTATGGGGTGCGCTTGATAAAAAAATTAGAAATGGTGTCTCGTTACATTTTTTTGGGGGGAAATTTTGCTATTTTTAACAAACGCACCACATATAAAAATCGTTAGTGCAGCATCATTGTTCACATTATAAATTAAATGGGAACAATATTGGTGCATTAACAAAAATAAAAACTTGTTTATTTTTTTTATTATTATTTTTTCTAATATTTATTTATTTTTATTTTTTATTTTTATTTTTTTTACAAAACTTTTTACATGGTCATGTTTGGTATCATTGGAAAGGCCATGCTCTGACCGATCCAACACTACCATTAACCCCTAGCTGCCACGGGTCGGGAGATAGGGGGTTCATTGAAACCCCCTATCTCCACCATTGGTGGCAGTTAGGGGTTAACTCCAGGACTGGCGTCATCATGCTATGCAGGATGACGCCAGTCCTCAGGGGGAGTTCCCGGAGGCTTGGCCGACATCCAAGATGTCGGCCAGCTCCGGGAAAGGATCACGAACCGGCGCTTTTCGGCGCTGAATCGTGATCCGGCCCCCATAGGGTTAATGCCAGGTACCGTGCCCTTCCAAATGGTGCCTGACATTAAGCTCAGGCCCCCGGCGATCGGGAGGGAGAGAGATCCGAAAGACCTCCCCCTCCCTTTCAGGCGCTTCCTCTGCACACGCAGGGGGGCACCTGAAATAGATGTCATTGCGGCGGCAATGACATCTATTGTGCCCGCGACGGTCCCGGAGTGCCAGGCTGACATCGGGGGGAATCCGGCCGATCGCTGGCTGCGAAGGGAGGACGCGCTGAGTGCGTCCTACGCAGCCAACGCTTCCTGCGGGAGGACGCGCTGAGCGCGCTGAGCACGTCCTCCGCAGCGAAGTGGTTAAAAGATGGCAACTGGATGCAGCGGGGGGTTGGGTTGTGCAAATATTTAATTGAAACAGCTCACATCAAGGTATAAACGTAGTAAAAATAAAAAATAATAATAATAGTAAAAGTATAAGCATAAAAAAGTACAAATAAGAGACCATAAAACCATTGGTAATAAAAGTCTATAAAATGTGGGCATAGGGGTCTCCAAGACACGTTTCGCCGGCTCCCTGGCCAGCTTCACCAATTGGATGCCTCCTATGCTGTAGTGCAGTGTTTTTAAACTGTTTTTTTCTGGCGGGAAATGTTTTTTCTCCTTTTCGGCGGGAAATGTTTTCCTTCTTGTCGTGTTGTTCTGCGCATGCGTGCAGTGTATGATGTCATCCTGATTCTGCTCTATCTCCGGCTGAAAGTGGGTTGGAACCTTCGCATCTGTATTAGCCGGAGGCCCGTTCAATACCCCAGCAGCTGCTGAATTGCTGCAGTGCAGCAATTCAGTTTGCTGCAGCAGCGTTGTTGAACCCTTTGGATGCGAATTTTGAATCCAAAATGGCCGACGATTTCTTAATGAAAAATTCAGATTGTTTTTCGGATCACTCGGGCAAGATATGATAAATAAAAGCAGTCAGCACAGTTCTGTTTTGTACGCACACACCACAAATGATAGTTTTTAATGAATAAACGTTATGTTTACTTCTGAAACAATATATAAATTGAACTGTAATATATGTCTATGTGCAGGGGGAAATAATAAATAAATATTTTGTGCTTTGGTGAACAAAAACCTCAAAATTAACATTGCTGTACGGAATTATTACTTGCTTCGAGGCGGCGGCCATCTTGCTGTACGGCATTGTTACTTGCTTCATGGCGGCGGCCATCTTTAAAACGTCACACTCCGCTACACGCAGCATCTCCTCGGGTCGCTGCAAGTGCTAGGTTAGCACTGCTGAGCGCTGAGCGGTTGAACGGCGTTCAATGGCAAGTTGCTAACTTAGCACTTGCAGCGGCTGAGGTATTGAACGCGGCTCGGGTGTTTGCTTTCATTTAGATCGTGCAGCAGGGGGTATATCCAAAAATGCTTCATACATGCAGGGGATTGGGAGTGTAAACCCAAATGGGGACATGATAAAAGAGACAGAAAATGTTTGCAGCCGTGTCTGGGCGCATATATATATTGCACTAAATATTTCACAGGTCATCTACTGCAAATAGATGACCTATGTTGGAAACATAGTGGTTGGAACATGGGTATTTGCAATCATTTTGGGGTATATTACTAGATATATATATACATATTGTTGTGGTGAAATTTAGACTGTAGTCTCAGGTTTGAACACTGGAGACATAGTAGTAGAGACGTTTGCAGCCATGTCTGAGCGCGTATTGCACAAATATTTCACAGGTCGTTTACTGCTTATATATATAAGAAATAATAAAAAACACAGTTTTCTTATATAAAAACATTGGGTATTTGCAATTATATTGGTGTATATTACTGGATATATAAATATTATTGTGGTGGGATTTAGACTGTAGTTTCAGGTTTGAACACTAGAAACATATTAGTAGAGACGTGGGCAATTACAGCTGTGTTCATTCTGTACCTGTTCTTCTATACAGTGCACAACTGTTTAACAATTATGAATCGTTTGGGGTTATTAGTATTAGGTGGTTAGTCTCTGGAGTGGGTGTATATATTTTACACGTTCCTCGCAGCTTTGATGCTGAATTGGAAATAGAAGAGGCTAGAAATAGGGATGAGCTGTTCGGGTTCGGACGGTTCGGGGTTCGACCCGAACTTAGCCTGTTCGAGCAGATCGCGAACCCCGAACATTTCCGGGTGTTCGCCGCATGTTCGACCACAATGGACCACAATGCATTTTCCCACTGCCTGAAGCTCGTAATTGGCTACAGCCTTGCACCTGACCACAGGTCTGGTGCAAGACTGGTTGAACACTATGCCAATCACCGCTCAGAGTCCTGATTGGGCAAATTTTGCCCAATCATGGGCTCACAGAGCTAAGTCCCGCAGCACACTATATAAGGTTTCAACGCGCCGATTCTGCACGCATTTCAGAGGAGATTTCAAAGAAGATAGTTGTGTGTGTTGTTACTGCCGGTCTGCCACGCTACTGGGGGGGTCTGGGGGGTCTCATTTCAACCAAATATCAGGGAATTTAGGTGATGTGTGTCTTGTCACTGTGCAAGCAAGTTTTTTGGGGGTTTACAACTTTATTTAAAACATTTGTGAATTGAGGTGATTTTCTGGGTCTTGTCACTGTGCCAGCAAGTCTTTTTGGGTCTCATTTATACCAAATATCATTGAATTTAGGTGATGTGTGTCTTGTCACTGTGCCAGCAAGTTTTTTTGGGCTTTACAACTTTATTTAAAACATTTGTGAATTGAGGTGATTTTCTGGGTCTTGTCACTGTGCCAGCAAATCTTTTTGGGGCTCACTAATTTCTTTAAAACACTTGTGAATTAAGGTGATCTGTGTCTCGTCATACAAAAAGTACCACGCTGTATTTTGGGGCTCACTAATTTCTTTAAAACACTTGGGAATTAAGGTGATCTTCTGTGTCTCGTCACACAGCCAGCAAGTTTTTTTGGGGCTCACTAATTTCTTTAAAACACTTGGGAATTAAGGTGATCTTCTATGTCTCGTCACACAGCCAGCAATTTTTTTTGGGGGGCTCACTAATTTCTTTAAAACACTTGGCAATTAAGGTGATCTTCTGTGTCTCGTCACACAGCCAGCAAGTTTTTTTGGGGCTCACTAATTTCTTAAACACTTGGAAATTAAGGTGATGGTGATCTGTGTCTCGTCATACAAAAAGTACCACGCTGTATTTTGGAGCTCACTAATTTCTTTAAAACACTTGGGAATTAAGGTGATCTGTGTCTCGTCATAGAAAAAGTACCACACTGTATTTTGGGGCTCACTAATTTCTTTAAAACACTTGGGAATTAAGGTGCTATTTGTAATCTATGTCAGAGGAGGCTGAAGCGTGGGATAAACACCGGACGCTTGGGTACCACGTGCTTGAGGCGACATATGAACAAGTGCCACACATCCCGTTGAGGCAAAACTTTGCATAGGTCCTCCTCCTCCTCATCTGTCTCTACCCACACTGTATGTCCTGCCATGCAATTGCCTACAATCTCTACCGACAGGGATGATGCTACAGTAATGGATGTACCAGCAGGTCCTTCCTCACAATGTGACATCATCCCAGTAGCTGAAGATTTACGCAGTCAGATTATGTTGCCGCAGCTGCTGCAGCGAAAGAAAAAATATAGTCCCAACCATCCCCAAGCACAGCGTCTAAATGCCAGCTTAGCAAAATTACTCGCATTGCAGCTGCTGCCTTTCCAGCTGGTGGACTCTGCTCCCTTCCATGAATTTGCTGAATGCGCTGTACCACAGTGGCAGGTTCCAAAACGCCATTACTTTTCACACAAGGCCATTCCAGCACTATACCAGCACGTGGAAGACAATGTTATCCAGTCATTGGGAAAGGCAGTCAGGAGCAAGGTGCATGTCACTTTAGACACGTGGTCCAGCAAGAATGGACAGGGTCGTTACATTTCCTTCACGGCACACTGGGTAACTCTGATTGCAGCTGGGAGGGATCCAAGACGGGGCTCTGTGCTGGAGCTTGTTCATCCACCACGCCTCCAGAAAGCTGCTTGTATGAGGTCCTCCTCCTCCGAAGTGGCAGTTAAACCGACGCCTGACAGGGTCTACGCAATGGCTCAAGCAAAAAGATGCCATACTGTGCTTGAGCTGGTTTGTTTAGGGGACAGGAGCCACACCGGGTCAGAAATTTTGTCAGCTCTGCAGGGGCAGGTGCAGAGATGGTTTACACCACGCCAGCTTGAGCTGGGAATGATCGTCTGCGATAATGGCAGCAACCTTCTCTCCACCCTACGCAAGAGTAAATTGACGCATGTACCATGCCTAGCACACATCCTAAATCTAGTGGTACAGCGTTTCCTAACCAAGTACCCAGGGCTGCCAGAGCTTCTCATCCAGGCCAGAAAAGTCTGCAGCCACTTCAGACGGTCATTCCCAGCAAGTGTTCGTTTGGCAGAAATTCAAAGGGAATTCCACCTTCCACAAACCGTCTGATCTGTGACATGCCCACCAGGTGGAACTTGACATTGGAAATGCTGCAGTGTCTGCACAAGCAGCGGAGGGCCATCAACGAGTACCTGTGTGAGTATGGCACAAGGACCGGTTCAGGTCAACTTGGTTCCCCCCCCCCCGCAGTGGCTGATGATCAAGATTGCATGCACTGTACTGTCACCATTTGAGGAGGCAATGAGGATGGCGAGCAGGGACAGTGCATGCAACAGTGACACAATTCCTTTAGTGTTCCTGCTGGAGCACACTCTGCGGGGAATTATAGATGTGGCTCTAGAGGCAGAGCAGCGGGGGGAAGAGGAGGCCTTCCCTAGCTCTCAAGGCCCCAGTCTTTCTGCAGACAGGATTCCAGCAGGTCCTACTCAGATCAGACAGGAGGAGGATGAGGAGGAGGAGGACTATTTAAGTAGTGGGGGCATTGAAGGTGGGGATTCCTCAAGGCAGGGTTTTGTGTGCCCACAAACAGAAGGGCTTGTGCGTGGCTGGGAGGAGGAAGTGCACGATACGGTCATCCTCATTGACCAGGAAGACTCGGCAGCTAATGCCACCTCTAACCTACGCTGCATGGGCTCCCTAAAGATGCAAAGCCTGCTAAAGGACCCCAGCATTCGTGCTATCAAGGAGAGGGATCATTACTGGTTGGCAACCCTTCTTGATCCACGATACAAGGGGAAAGTTGCAGAGCTCATCCTGCCCGCACAGAGGGAGCACAGGATGACAAAACTTGAGGACGCTCTAAAGCGAAACTTGTGTAACACCTTTCCAGGCACTGTTAGATTACCAAGTGCTGACACACGTGCTTCTGAGGCTGCAGGTGATCAGAGGAATAGCGGTGAAGGCCGGGCCGCTTGACTGATGCATTTTTAAATTTTTTTAGTCCTCGACGCCCAGGGACATCAAATGTAGGCACCCATTGCCAGCGTCTTCACCATATGGTGCAGGACTACCTAGGGGCAAGGGCAGACCTGGATACGTTTCCAGCAGATGATCCACTGGCTTACTGGGTGTTGAGATTGGATCACTGGCCAGAACTTAGCCAATATGCTATGCAGCTACTAGGTTGCCCTTCATCCAGCGTGCTTTCTAAAAGGACTTTCAGTGCCGCTGGAGGTTTTGTCACAGACAAAAGAGTGCGTCTGTCCACCGACTCTGTAGACCGGCTGACATTTATAAAAATGAATCAGTCCTGGATCAGCAGCTATCAATCCCCTGATGCCGAAGTAACGGAATAGATCGGGTATGTCTTCTGCATGCACAAAACCTCCAGCACTGAACTCTTCCACAATACCACAAAAGGGTTACGGTGTAAATGCACTTGCTGCCATGAAAGGCACAATATTTGGCTGCACTGACGCCTGTGCCAGATTTATATCATTTTAATTTTTTGAACAGCAGGGTCCAACTCTGCACTCTTCCACAATACCACAAAGGGGTTACTGTATGATGATACTTGATGGCCTGGCACCAAAGGCACAATATCTGGGTGCACTGACGCCCATTACCACCAGATCAAAAACTTTTCAATATAGGACCGCATGGTCCACCCCTGCACTCTTCCACCATACCACAGAGGGGTTACTGTATGATGATACTTGCTGCCTTGGCAGTCTTGCACCAAAGGCAGAATATCTGGGTGCACTGACGCCTTAACCAGATGCATATCTTTTAATATAGGACCGCAAGGTCCACCCCTGCACTCTTCCACAATACTACAGAGGGGTTACTGTATGATGATACTTGATGGCCTGGCATTAAAGGCACAATATCTGGGTGCACTGACGCCCATTACCAGATCAAAAACTTTTCAATATAGAACCACATGGTCCACCCCTGCACTCTTCCACCATACCACAGAGGGGTTACTGTATGATGATACTTGCTGGCCTGGCAGTCTTGCACCAAAGGCAGAATTTCTGTGTGCACTGACGCCCATTCCCAGATTCATATCTTTTTAATATAGGACCGCATGGTCCACCCCTGCACTCTTCCACAATACCACAGAGGGGTTACTGTATGATAGTACTTGCATGCCTGGCACTAAAGGCACAATATCTGGGTGCACTGCCATTGACACCTGTATCAGATTCATATCCTCAGAGGGGTTACGGTGTGACGGCACTGTTGGGGACGCTAAAAGACCAATTTTAAAGCACCTATTGTTACTTTCATCCAAAGCCTGCATAAGTTTCACAATAATTTAGCCAAAAAAAACACTAAACTTTTTCTGCGCGTCCTAAAATGTCTTTTCATACAGGCTGCCGCCCCAAGCAGTTGTTTATGGATAGATTAAAGGAAAAGCATTTACCGTCATATGAAACGTCATTTTTTTGTTTTTAAGCGTTTCTATACATCCTAGAAATCCACCACTTCACGGGCAGGTTATGGGGACCTCCTAGGCACGATATTTGAAGGAATTTTTGATTTTTATTTTTAACCCTTATTTCATGGAAAACTCACTGTCCCTTTAAAAACGTTTTTTTTTTAACTTTTTGTCCTTGTCTCCTGTCCCCCAGGGCACTACCCGGACCCCCATACACCTTTTATGGCAAATATGTAGCATATATGCCCTCTTGGAGGGCACTCTAAAAAACCGAATTTTCAGCCCCATTGACTTGCATGGGAGTTCGGGTTCGGGTTCGGGTTCGGTCCCGAACAAATCGGAAGTTCGTGTTCGGGCTCGAACCGAACTCGGGGGGTGTTCGGCTCATCCCTAGTTAGAAACAGCTGGCGTATCTGCTTCATACAGGTTGCTGTGTTTATACTTGAAAGTTGCTTCGTTCTTTGCACATAGTGTATTTGAGGTACGTCTATTGACCTTGCATATTGGATCATATTCGTGGTTGGTCTATCCTACTGAGATTGGGAAAGATTCTCAGGAGACTCGTTCATATACCCCTAATGTTATACTTGTTCGGAGATAGGGTTTTTTGTCATTCTGTTGGTTTAAATGAGGCCTTTATGCATATGTAGGAAAGTAATCTGAATTTCCGAGGGAATTCATTAAGTACGTGGGAGAGTTCCTAGTGTTAAGACTTCCTACTTCATATTTCTATAAGGAATGTTCTTTCTTTTAACAAATTAACGGGAATTGTGGTTTTGAATGTGGAGGCCTCAGTCCTTCATGCACTGGGTCAAAGGAGGTGAATAGGATAAATTCAGGTGAGGGTATGCGTAATGGGTGTTATTGGGTGGGGTTAGGATTCCTATTGCAGATAGAAACGTAACGGTGTAGCGGATTCTTGGGAGAGGCATTACTGTGGGGGTATTGCTGCGGTGTTTTTCATAAGGCTACTTAGATCCTTTTGGTCATAAGAAGTGGCAGATTTCAAAGTCTGCATTTAGGCCAGCAGGAGTCAAGGTGTTGAACTCATATATCAGATGCATCTCTTCACGTCCTAAGATTCTGGTCATATCGCCTCCTCTTCTTGGATGGTGGATTTTCTTAATGGCCAAGAATTGGAGGTTGCTAGGGTCACAATTGTGTATTTTCTTGAAGTGGAGGGGGACACTGTGGGTTTCCACACCTTTGGTAATATTACGGATGTGTTCTCTGATTCTGATATTTAAGGCTCTGGTGGTCCGGCCTATATATCTCAGACCACAGGGGCAAATGAGGAGGTATATTACATGATTGGAGAAGCATGTCAAAACATTGCAAATCTTCCAGGTGCCGCCTTCATTAGTGACTTCAGGTATGTGGCGTTTTTTATTGCCTGTACTCCTGCAGCTCAAACAGTTTCCACAACCGTAGAAGCCTTTCTCCATCTGGTAATAGTTTTTCTCTGGTTTGGTTCCTGGATGTTCACTTTTGGTGACTATTCTTTTAATGTTTTTCGTCCCTCGACAGATGAAAGATAGTCTATCTGGAAGAATTTCTTTCAACATGGGATCTTGTGTTAGAATTGGCCAATATTTCGTGACTGCTTTTCTGATCTCTCTATTTTGTTGGCAGAAGGTAAAGATAAGTGGATGCTTGGGTTTAGTTGCATGTTGGTCTTTCTGTTTGTAGACCAATAATTCTTTTCTGTCAATATGAGCGATTTCTTCTTTCGTGGTTTCTAATTTTGAACTTTCATATCCCTTTTCTTCAAAGGCTTCTTGAAGTTTTTTCACTTGTATTTGGAAGTCTTTCTTCTTTGAGCAATTCCTTTTCACCCTGAGCATTTGGCTTTTCGGGACGCCCTCCAGTCACCGATCGAGGTGACAGCTGAATTTTTCTATAAAACTGTTGCAGTCTACTTTTTTGAAGAAGGTTTTTGTGGCCAGTTGATTGTTTGTCACATAGATAGTGAGGTCCAGGAAATCAATTTCTTCCTTACTCCATTTGCTATCCAATTGGATGTTGGGGTTCCTGTTATTCATTTCTTCCAGAAATACCTGGAGTTCCTGTTCCCCACCTCCCCAAATCATTAAAATATCATCTATGTACCTTTTATATAGAATGATGTTACCGCCCCCTTTCTGAATCAAGGGTTCCTCCCAGCAAGTCATGAACAGATTAGCGAAGTTGGGGGCAAATTTAGTCCCCATTGTAATTCCCTTGGTCTGGAGATAGAAATCGTTATCGAACCAGAAATAGTTATTTTTGAGTATAAGGTTGATTCCTTCTAGGACATATTCGATTTGCTCAGGTAGGAGCTCTTGGGCCCCTTCCAATATGAGCATCACTGCTGCATTTCCGTCATCGTGGGGAATATTACTATATAATGACCCCACATCACTCGTAACCAGGAGAAAATGTGCCTCCCATTGTACTTTTTCCAATTCTTGAAGGATGTTGATAGTGTCTTTTAAGTGTGACTCTGATTTGATCACATATGGCTGGAGTAGGAGGTCTATGTATTCGGAGACTCTGCTGGAGACCGACTCAATTCCAGAAACTATGGGTCTCCCTGGTGGTTCCGTCGGGTTCTTGTGAATTTTTGGTAGGTGGTAGAATACTGGTCTCCTTGGGTGTGTAATCTTGAGGTATTTAAATTCTTTGTCGTTAATGATGCCTAATGCAAATCCTCTATCTAGAAATTCATCAAACCTTTCTTAAGTTTTTTTAGGTGGTATCGTCATTCAAAATTCTACGTGCATCCTTCTCATAGTATTCCACTGGTAGAATGACCACTCCTCCTCCCTTGTTTGCTGGTTTGACCACCAATTCTTTGTCTTCTGCCAGTTCTTTTAGGGCCTTTGTTTCTTGTGCTGTCAGGTTGTTCCTCTTTTTGTTGGTTTTGATCTTCCCTAGATCTTGTAGCACCATTTTTTCGAAGGCGCTTATCTCCTGGGAGATCATTGATCTAGGGAAAAATTGGGACTTCTCTTTTAGTCCTGTATGTTTGTACACTTCAAGTGGTTCCGTCCTTTCTCCTGGGTATTTGAGGAAGTATTTTTTCAGACATAAATTCCTTTTGAACCTCTGCAGGTCAATGTACGTTTCAAATCGATTCAAATGGTTGGTGGGGCAAATTTGAGACCTTTCTTTAAGACATTTTCTTGTTCTTTGGTGAGGGTCTTGTTGCATAAATTGAAGATAACTCCTTGGGTCTTCATCTGTGTTTCTATTGGGGCTCTATTTCGTCTTCTTCCGGATCTGCATCCCCGTATTCTTCCCTTAGTCTTTTTCCCAGATGTTTTCGTTCTTTTGTTCCCTTGAGCTGGTGGTTTGTTCTTAATCCTGGGCTCCAATTCAATTCTGGTTTCCGCTTTTTTGGCCCCTTTTGGGGTGCCTGTTGAAAATCCGCCGCTTTTCTCTTGTGGGTGTTATTGGACCGATCATCTCTCCTTTGTTGCCTATCCTGGTACTGATTTGAAGGCCCTGGTTCTCTCCTTGGCATTCTTTCTGGGTATTGGGTGGGTTTCGGTGTCCTGGGTTGCCATCTTCTAGGCCCCATGTACCTCTGGCCATTGTACCCTCTTTGTTCCATCGTGCTTCTGTCGTAGTGTGTATTCTTATCTCTCCAGGATTCCTTTCTCCATGGGGAGTTCCTGTTGTCCCAGATTTTCTCCTGTTCCCACGGCTCATAATGGTGCTTCCCTTGGTTTTTTCCAATTTCTATTTCTCCTTCTGCAGTTTCCCCTGGTTTCGTACGGAAGCCACGATTCTTTCGGGGTTCTTTCTATTCCGGATAGCTGGGGGGTGTAGCAGGTGAAGGGTTGTTGTTCTCTGTCTGTTATGTCTTGGTTTGAATTATGGTTGCCATCTTGTGGACCAATCTCTACAGACGTTAATTTCCAGAAGTTCCCTTTTTCTCCGTCGAGTACGTCTCTTTGGTATTTCTTCTTTTTTCTTTCAATGAGATCTTTTTCCAATTTTTCTAAAGCTGCTTCCATTCTTTCGGAGAACAATTGTACTTCTCCTTCGGTGGCAATCCCTGTAAGATCTCCATATGTATCTTCTATACACCTGTTGGATTCTTCTAGATTGAATTTCCTTTCCTCCTTTCCTATCGCCAGCAACCAGAAGCACCATAAAAAGGGAAGCTTTCTGCAGTATCCTGGATGAGGAAATCTAAAAGACAAGGCACCAAGGAGCAAATGTAAAGAGGACTTTTGGCGGAGTGCAATAGACTGAACAGCATCCATCATCTTACTAGCGTAAGTGCATCAGTCCTTATTCTCTGTATATCTGACAGACACAGACTAATCCCCTCTCTTTTTCTTGGAGGAATATTGAAGGGACGAGAGAAGCGGAAGCAGTCAAGATCAGAAGGACTTAATTTGACCATAATAAAAATCCTTTTTCTCTTTTTCTCTTCCTTTTTTGTGCAATATACAGACTGTTTTTTCTAGAGATTGTCATATACCACCCAAACACCGGGTGGCGCATATATAAAAGGACTTTTTTACTGTTTTAAGTTTTATTTTCAATAGGAAGTCCTCTATTAAAAGACATCCTTTTAAGACAACCTGCACAGTGGTATACTGGAAGTCACACCAGGTCACTATATTTCGAAATAATATCCATTGTATATACCATATATATTGACACTGTTTATATCAGATATCTGAATACTATATTCCAAAAGAGCGATTGCATCACTCTTTTATCAGGCACAATCCGCGAGTAGCGCCGCACTAAGAGGTACCCACACTTTTTTCTCTAGGGTTTGTACATGGTCGACACTCGGTAATGGGTATTCGATGAGCCGTGGTGGCGGTGTTGGGGGCTCGTTTAACTCCTGGTGGTACCCGTCCCGCCTTGCTCAGTTTAGACCTTGAACAGGCTTTTGACTCGGTTACATGGTCACATCTGCTTCGAGTACTGTCCCACCGTAGTTTCGGTCAGGCGTTCACAGATTTTATTCGTAATATCACTAGATACCCTGCTTCGTGTATTGTCACGAATGAACAAGACTCGCCATACTTTCTGCTCGGTAGAGGCGTGCGGCAGGGCTGTCCACTCTCGCCATTATTGTTCGATATAGCTCTAGACCCTTTATTGCGCGCCATAGACCACTCTCCCTCTTTCAAGGCATAATGGTGGGCAGGATTCAACTGAAAGTCTCTGCCTTTGCAGTTGATTTGCTTTTATTCACTGCTAATTTGCCCGACGCACTACCCTCACTGACCCACCTTTTAAATAATTTTCAGGATATCTCGGGGTTATGAGTGAACTGGGCAAAATCCACGGCTATTTCCCTTCAAAACGCTCCCCCACCCCAGCTTCCCACGCGGATACCACTTAAATGGTCTACAACTTCCCTGAAGTATTTAGGAGTACACATCTCAGCAGATTTAAATAATCTCTATACACTCAATATTCCGTCTATTCTCAAAACAGTGATGAACGATTTTAGCAGATGGCATAGTCTCCCGTTGTCATTATATGGCAGGGTCAATCTCTACAAAACAATCGCTTTCCCAAAACTTCTATACCCGCTACAGGTTCTGCCGATAATTCTAACTCCTAAAGTCCCTTAAGAGATCTCTATTGATATACAGTACCTTGATACAGAATGCACATGTAAACATGTAACATAGTGAGAATATTTCTTACATATTACATATATAATCTGTATATTTGTGTTATTTTTTTAATATCTTGCATTTTATTGCTTTGTATTTCTGTGCCCTACCGGAAAAAAATAATGTTCTTGAACCCAGGACAAACTTGAAAACGAAAGAAATCTCAATGTATCCTACTTGGTAAAATACTTTAAATAAATATCTTAACCACAAAAGCATTGATATGAATGATTCCAATACCAAATTGTTGGCTCAAATGATTCAGCTTACTGAAAAAAAAACGCATTCTTTGTGCAATATTAACCCTAACACTTATACAAGCAGGAACAGTAAGTCTAAAGTGAACTCTATTAAAAACAGAAACTGAAAGCCTAACCCTAAATGTAACCCTATTGCAAGCAGAAACTGAAACCCTAAACCTAATTCTTAATTAATCAGAAACAGTAACATCAAAGGTAACCCTAACTCTATTACATGCAGAATCAGTTAACCTAGTGTAGCCCTGTGTTTAATTGGACTTTGAGAATTGCAGCGTTATGCCTCTAGGGGGAGCCAGAGCGTTATGTAGGAGAAAGACTGTAATAGACTTATGGACTACATCCCCCAGAAGAGAGAAGGGAAGGAAGCAAGCTCTCTGGCGGCAGGAAGTGAAGGGCCTCATGTGCATGGGGAGAACGGAGAAAGCAGTGAAAGAAGGCAGTCGCTCGTGTGAGACTTTATGGGATCTTGGCCAGTGGGAGTACGGAGAACCAGCGGCATCCATTGCTGGAGTGATCAGAGAAAGTGCGGATCGACTTGCTGCATGTCCTGCTGAGTTGTTCCAGTGGCGAGTGTGTTGGAGAAGGACCTCGTGTAAGGGGGCCGCAGACAGAGCGGAGTGCTGGCGGCATTCGACTTCTGGCTGAGGAGTGCGATCCAGGAGTGTGGTTTTCAGCAGCATCGGGTTCCAGGAGGCAGAGGAGGACTTTCCTGTAGAGTTTCATCGGTCCGGGACAAGCTGTCTCGCCGGTTGGGTGAGAGGCCTTTCGGCACAAGATAGTGCTCTAAGGGAAAAAACTTGCGCTCGTAAATTTTCCCTTAGCGTCCTTGTTTTACAAACAGATTATGGGGCAGGCTCTGTATTCAGCAGTCTGCCCCGTAATGGGTGCCTTCCTGAGTATCCCCTCCTGAAGTCCATAGGACTCCATGGAGGGTTGTGCTTCAGGGCCATGTGAGATCATGAAAGGCCACGGAGTGATAGCAGAGTGAGACTGGGGACTGGTTGTTCCCAGTCTCACTCTGCTACCGGCAGCCAGAAGCAGTGGACCGGGCCACCGTCTGCGCCGCAGGATGTAAGGTAAGTATCTGATGGGGGTGTTCCAGCTGGTGATAACTGATTCTGCAGAAGCGGAATCCGTTAGCACAGCTTGGTGCTGTGGCTAACATTTCAGTTAGCTGTAGCGGTACGGAGATTAGCGGTAATTAATTACTCTTTGAGATCCCCTTGTTAAGGATTGGGAGCAAAATGTACAGTAAGCTCGTGCTAGAAAGAGATACAGTGGCAAGAAAATGTATGTGAACCCTTTGGGATTACGTGGAGTTTTGCATGAATTGGTCATAAAATGTGCTCTGATCTTCATCTAAGTCACAACAATTTGAAAAACACAGTCTTCTTGCTTAAAATAATACAACACAAACATTATATGTTTTCAGGTGTTTAATGAACATAACATGTAAACATTCACAGTGCAGGGTGGAAAAAGTATGTGAACCCCTAGCCTAATGACTTCTCCAAAAGCTAATTGGAGCCAAGAATGAGCCAACCTTGAGTCCAATCAGTGTGATATTATTGGATGTGTTGCTGAAAGCTGTCCTGCTCTTTAAAAACACACACCAGTTTTGGGTTTACTGGTTTCAAGAAGCACTGCCTGATGTGAACCATGCCTCGCAGAAAAGAGCTCTCAGAAGACCTACGATCAAGAATTGTTGACTTGCTTGAAGCTGGAAAGGGTTACAAAAGTATCTCCAAAAGCCTTGATGTTCATGTGTCCACGGTAAGACAGACTGTCTACAAATGGAGAAAGTTCAGCACTGTTGCTACTCTACCTAGGCATGGTCGTCCTGTAAAGATGACTGCAAGAGCACAGCGCAGAATGCTAAATGAGGTAAAGAAGAATCCTAGAGTGTCAGCTAAAGACTTACAGAAATCGCTGACACATGCTAACATTTTTGTTGACACATCTACAACAAGGAAAACATTAAAGAAGATTGGAGTACATGAGAGGACACCACGGAGGAAGCCATTGCTGTCCAAAAAGAATATTGCAGCACGTTTGAAGTTTGCAAAAGAGCACCTGGATGTTCCACAGCACTACTGGCAAAATATTCTGTGGACAGATGAAACCAAAATTGAGTTGTTTGGAAAAAAACACACAACACTATGTGTGGAGAAAAAAAGGCACAGCACACCAACATCAAAACCTCATCCCCACTGTAAAACATGGCGGAGGGAGCATCATTGTTTGGCGCTGCTTTGCTGCCTCAGGGCCTAGACGGATTGTTGTCATTGATGGAAAAATGAATTCCAGATTTTATCAAGACATTTTGCAGGAAAACGTAAGACCATCTGTCCGCCAACTGAAGCTCCGCAGAGGATGGGTGATGCAATAGGACAATGACCCAAAGCATACAAGTAATTCAACAAAAGAATGGCTTCAACAAAATGAAATACGCCTTCTGGAGTGGCCCAGTCAGAGTCCTGACCTCAACCCGATTGAAATGCTGTGGCATGACCTTAAGAGAGCGATTCACACCAGACATCCCAAGAATATTGCTACACTGAAACAGTTTTGTGAAGAGGAGTGGTCCAAAATTATTCCAGATCATTGTGCAGGTCTGATCTGCAGCTACAGGAAACGTTTGGTTGAGGTTATTGCTGCCAAAGGAGGGTCAACCAGTTATTAAGTCCAAAGGTTCACATACTTTTTCCACCCTGCACTGTGAATGTTTACATGTTCTGTTGAATAAAAACATGAAAACATATAATGTTTGGGTTTTATTATTTTAAGCAGACTGTGTTTTTCAAATTGTTGTGACTTAGATGAAGATCAGAGCACATTTTATGACCAATTCATGCAAAACTCCACGTAATCCCAAAGGGTTCACATACTTTTTCTTGCCACTGTATTACTGATGCGATAATGCTAGGAGGTGCTAGCTAGGGCCCTTATTGGGTAAATATGATGCTGGATGGATTCAGCCAGTGTTGTTACAGACAACAAGAAATTTTTCTTTTAAGTCAGTATGTTTGTGTACTTGCATCGTCTGCAAGTATAGCATTTTACAGAATGTTCTAAGAAAATACAAACACAATATATAGTGATCGATTTGTGTTTGTATTTTCTTAGAACATTCTGTAAAATGCTAATTGTCTAATGTGTCTAGACCACCATATACGACTTGCACTACAGCACCTCTCCACGTTTAAACCATCCATAAAACGTGTATACGGAGTGAAATACTTAGTGTGTTATGAACACATTGATGTGAGCAGCGCCCATCCACGGATATACCCAAAATTCCTTATCCAATTTTCAGCAATAGCGTAGCATTGCATTTTTATCTAGGACAGGCAGCAGCGTACTCCACATATATAACACATCACTGAACAGGCGCCTCTCAAGGATTAACCCCACTATCTTGTCCCTGCATAAAACACAAGCCACTTCACTGCCGCAAGGAGAACGGGGGATCTTTTGACCCCTTTGTATCCATTTTTACACCCCACAAAGTCAAGTTAGGTCAGAGTATGGCCTTTCTAATAATACCAAACATGACCACGTAAAATGTCATGAAAAAACCCACCCAAAGAAACATAAAAAATAATATATATTTTTTAAATATATCTATATTTGTTCCAAAGCAATGGAATTATCCATTTGTCATGTATAAAATGGGCAATATCACTACCGTTACTCACTTTCTCATTTCCCATTCTGCCAGCAAGTTCAGTGTTTGATACATAGCCACATTATTCATAAAGCACAATGTGGCAAAATACAAGCAAAAAATGTTGGGGTTTTCAGCTTGAGTTAAAATTGTGTATTTTCCCAGAGAAATGCAGTAACAGGTTCCCTTTTTTAAAAAAAATTTTTAACAAGAGTGCCCCTTTTAATATATAACCACAAAAGGTTTGGATGATAAATTGTGAAAAAAAAAAATATTTTACAATCTGTAAATGATTGAAATCTGAATGAAAATTTAAATTTTCTTTACATTTTTTGTGTAATGGCATACTTATGGGACATGACGTATATATATAACAATGATATACAGTATATATATATATGTAATCTGGAGTCTGCTGAAAATAAGGTTATATAATTTGTCTGGGTCCTACAATAAAACATGATTTCAAATCGTATTTAAACATGATGAGCACAAAACTGTCAAAATGAACTCATCACACGGGGGGGGGGAATGCCTCAGCAGTGAAAGGGTTAACCATGAAGGAAACATATTAAAATTTTACAGAAAAGTGTACTACATTAAAATCTACTTATTTCATACCAAAAGCACAATTTTATGATACAAACTTTCCAATCATTCAACACACAAGAAGCTCCTTTTGTAAGATTTCCGAGAGTGGGATCTGCCAGGACAATAACGCATAAGATTCCAACAATAGTCTGCCATCATGTGTGCATCCCATCTTCCCTGGTATCTGGTTTCCATTGTTTTCATGTCTTGGCAAAATCTTTCACCTTGCTGTTCGCATACGTCACCAAGGTTCCCTGGAAAGTGATGTAAGTGACTGTGCAAGCAACAGACTTTAACACACATGTTACAGCCAAAGCCTGTTAAAATGAAAGAGCATATCCTCTACTAATTGTGTGTAGTTATCTGCCTTCTTGTCACCAAAAAAGATTTTCACAAGAACAAATGAGGACCAGGCGCATGATTCATTGATGCTATGAAATATGTCAGTTATAACTTGTCTGATCTGTGGACCATCAAAAAATCCCTTCTTCAGTTTATCCATGGTAAGTCCAGATAACGTATGCGCGATGTATTAAATGCACAAACCATATCTATTTAAAGCCTTTACAAATTGTTTCATCAGGCTTAGCTTTATATGTAGTGGTGACAGTATGATTCTGTCTTGCGCTATCAAAGGCTCATTAAATACATTGTACATTGTGTCCATCAACCGCCATATATTCCCTCGGTGGCCAATCTTTTCATGCCCAATGTTCATGTTTGGCTCTACTATCCCACGGACATAATAAGTAAGGATACTTTGTGTAGCCACTGTGTTGGCCAAGAAGAAAACTAGAAATCTTCAAGTCTACACAAATCACCCATTGATGTTCCTGCTAATTTGTCTTTTGCAAGACTAAAATGATGGACTGGTACACTTCTTTCATCCTGGTGAAGTGACCAATTCTAAGAAATTAGAGCTTATGTGGTCTATCCAATGCAATTTTTTGAATCTACTTCCCTAATAACCCAAAGAACAGGCCTAAAAACCAAGGCACCAAGAATTTAATTTTTTTTTTGTCTGTGTTATTAATGTACAAATGTTAGGTGATTTACACTTGGTGGACACTCGCGGTAAGAAACTCCTGGCATGTTATGATAGTAATGCCATTTAGTGATGCCCACATATCTCAAAGCGATCAGACGTGTTAAGTATATCTCTACTAGGGATGGGCTGCCGGTTTGATTCGAACGTGAGTTTGAATCGAACATCGGCCGTTCAAGTGTTCGGCTGTTCGACCACGGACATTCCATAATAAAAAGTGACCGCAAAATGTGTACACAGTTCTCCTAAATGTACCGGCAGCTGCCGGTACATTTAGGAGACCTGTGGCTGCAGCCCCCTGGCCCCCGCGCCTGCTCCTCCGGTCCGGTCCATCTCGTCTGCTCCTCCGTCCAGCCAGCAGCGACTCCTCCGCCCCACGCCTCGTCTTCATGCTGACTGAACCCTGATTGGGCAAAGTCTTGCGCCTGACCTGGACTTTGCCCAATCAGGGCTCTAATTCAATATTGAGCCCTGATTGGGCAAAGCCCAGGTCAGTTGCAGGACTTTGACCAATCAGGGCTCAGTATTGAATTTGAGCCATGATTGGGCAAAGTCCAGGTCTGGCGTAGGACTTTGCCCAATCAGGGCACAGTCAGCATGAAGACTAGGTGTGGGGCAGAGGAGTCGCAGCCGGCCGGATGGAGGAGCAGACGAGATGGCCCGGACCGGAGGAACAGGCATTGGGGCCGGGGGCCTGCAGCCAAAGGTCTCCTAAATGTACCGGCAGCTGCCGGTACATTTAGGAGAACTGTGAACACATTTTGCGTGTTCGACCCCCATTGGGTTACATTGTGTTCAAGTTCGTATTCGAACATTTGGGCTGTTCTAATGTTCGAATACAAACCGAACACAGGGGTGTTCGGCCCATCACTAATCTCTACCTATTGCCTATGGAACTTTACATTCTTTAGTTGAAAGGTCATTACTCTCAAGCTACAAAGTTTGTCTATATTAGTCACCTGCATTTTTGCTAAATATAACAAACATTTCATCGTACGGTACAATTTCATGGCAGTTCGTCTAAACTGTCAATTTGCCAAATAAAGTGAAATAGCAGCGAAATATGGTGCACTTCGCCGCAGATCACCGCAATTCGGCAATCTTTGGCAGGAACGAAATTGTTCCGTAGTGAAGTAAAGTTTAATATATTCAGAGAGTACCAAACTTCACCAAAGTGTCAGGGAAATGCCCTGATTTTCGGTGATTCAGTTTGACAGGTTTAAAAAGGTAAATCCCATAAGATTCATTGTAAATAAATGTTATCATTTTTATTAAACCATTTATACTTTTCATTTTCAGCACACTGTCTTTTTATTTATTTCTTGAAACTTTTTTTGTATGTTTTAGGCCAGGGGTGGGCAAACTGCGGCCTGTGGGCCACATGCGGCCTGCCACAGAGTTTTTTCTGGCCCGCCAAGACAGTCTGAAACATCCCGGCGTTCTTCTACTCCCAAGGGGAGTGGCCGCTGACATGCAGCTTGGCCGCTCACCTGGGATGGGAACCACCTGACCAGCGCACGATCTCGCGGGAACGTGGCTGGTCAGGTGGTTCCCATCCCTGGTGAGCAGCAAAGCTGCATGCCAGCGGCCGCTCGCCTTGGGAGTAGAAGAACGCCGGTGGATACAGAGCCTGGGCCACAGTAGAGGAGGTGAGCGCTGGGGCAAATATACCCATGTGAGCTGCCTGGGGCAATAATATCCATGTGAGCTGGGGGCAATATATATAGATGAGCTGGGGGCAATATATACCCATATGAGCTGGGGGCAATATACAGTGGCAAGAAAAAGTATGTGAACCTTTGGACTTAATAACTGGTTGACCCTCCTTTGGCAGCAATAACCTCAACCAAACGTTTCCTGTAGTTGCAGATCAGACCTGCACAACGATCTGGAGTAATTTTGGACCACTCCTCTTCACAAAACTGTTTCAGTGTAGCAATATTCTTGGGATGTCTGGTGTGAATCGCTCTCTTAAGGTCATGCCACAGCATTTCAAACGGGTTGAGGTCAAGACTCTGACTGGGCCACTCCAGAAGGCGTATTTTGTTTTGTTGAAGCCATTCTTTTGTTGAATTACTTGTATGCTTTGGGTCATTGTCCTGTTGCATCACCCATCCTCTGCAGAGCTTCAGCTGGCGAACAGATGGTCTTACGTTTTCCTGCAAAATGTCTTGATAAACTCTAGAATTCATTTTTCCATCAATGACAACAATCCGTCCAGGCCCTGAGGCAGCAAAGCAGCCCCGAACCATGATGCTCCCTCCGCCATGTTTTACAGTGGGGATGAGGTTTTGATGTTGGTGTGTTGTGCCTTTTTTTCTCCACACATAGTGTTGTGTGTTTTTTTCCAAACAACTCAATTTTGGTTTCATCTGTCCACAGAATATTTTGCCAGTAGTGCTGTGGAACATCCAGGTGCTCTTTTGCAAACTTCAAACGTGCTGCAATATTCTTTTTGGACAGCAATGGCTTCCTCAGTGGTGTCTCCCATGTACTCCATTCTTGTTTAAGGTTTTCCTTATTGTAGATGTGTCAACAAAAATGTTAGCATGTGCCAGAGATTTCTGTAAGTCTTTAGCTGACACTCTAGGATTCTTCTTTACCTCATTAAGCATTCCGCGCTTTGCTCTTGCAGTCATCTTTACAGGACGACCATGCCTAGGGAGAGCAGCAACAGTGTTGAACTTTCTCCATTTGTAGTCTTACCGTGGACATATGAACATCAAGGCTTTTGGAGATACTTTTGTAACCCTTTCCAGCTTCAAGCAAGTCAACAATTCTTGATCGTAGGTCTTCTGAGAGCTCTTTTCTGCGAGGCATGGTTCACATCAGGCAGTGCTTCTTGAAACCAGTAAACCCAAAACTGGTGTGTGTTTTTAAAAGGGCAGGACAGCTTTCAGAAACACATCCAATAATATCACACTGATTGGACTCATGGTTGGCTCACTCCTGGCTCCAATTAGCTCTTGGAGAAGTCATTAGGCTAGGGGTTCACATACTTTTTCCACCCTGCACTGGGAATGTTTACATGTTCTGTTCAATAAACACATGAAAACATATAATGGTTTGTGTTGCATTATTTTAAGCAGACTGTGGTTTTCAAATTGTTGCGACTTAGATGAAGATCAGAGCACATTTTATGACCAATTCATGCAAAACTCTGCATGCCCTGGGGGAAAGGAAACAAGGACAAAAAGTAAAAAAAAAAGTTTTAAAGGGACAGTGAGTTTTCCATGAAATAAGGGTTAAAAATAAAAACGAAAAATTCCTTCAAATATCATGCCTAGGAGGTCCCCATAACCTGCCCGTGAAGTGGCGGATTTGTAGGATGTATAGAAACATTTAAAAACCAAAAAATGACGTTTCAAATGACGGTAAATGGTTTTCCTTTAATCTATTCATACACAACTGCTTGGGGCGGCAGTCTGTATTAAAAAAGGAGAAATTTTAGGACACGCAGAACACGTTTAGTGATTTTTTGGCTAAATTATGGTGAAACTTATGCAGGCTTTGGATGAAAGTAACAATAGGTGCTTTAAAATTGGGCCTTTAGTGTCGGCAACAGTAACCCCTCTGTGGTATTGTGGAAGAGTGCAGGGTTAGACCCTGCGGTCCAAAAAATTAAAATGATATAAATCTGGTACAGGCGTCAGTGCACCCAAATATTGTGCCTTTCATGGCAGCAAGTGCCTTTACACCGTAACCCCTTTGTGGTATTGTGGAAGAGTTCAGTGGTGGAGGTTTTGTGAATGCAGAAGACATCCCCGATCTATTTCGTTACGTCAGCATCAGGGGATTGATAGCTGCTGATACAGGACTGATTCATTTTTATAACTGTCAGCCGGTCTACAGACGCACTCTTTTGTCTGTGACAAAACCTCCAGCGGCACTGAATGTCTTTTCAGAAAGCACGCTGGATGAAGGGCAACCTAGTAGCTGCATAGCATATTGGCTAAGTTCTGGCCAGTGATCCAATCTCAACACCCAGTAAACCAGTGGATCATCTGCTGGAAAGGTATCCAGGTCTGCTTTTGCCCTTGCACCATACGGTGAAGATGCTGGCAATGGGTGCTGTAACAGGGCATCATGTAGAGAGCAAGGAAAGGTCCTGTCCGGGGTTTATGTGTCACCCAGATTTCTCTCTTACAACTTCCGGAACCTCTAAGCACCTGGTTTTGCACTTTGCCTCAGTGGCAATTTAGTGCAGGTGAGGCAAACAGACATCGCTCTGGAGTCTGGGGAGCAGACGGTCTCTATCTGCTGGAGCACAAGGTTGGTCATCCTAGTTTGCTGAAGCCTGACAAACACTAGGTTTGCAAAAGTTGTTAGTCAGGGCTATTGTATGTTTAGTTAGTGCCGGGACACGGCTAGGAATTTTCTTTGCTTTTGAACTGTTTATTTTGAGCAATATACAGTGTGGTGTATAACCTGTGGGTTGCTGCAATAAATGTACCCCCGTTTGAAGAAAAGTCACTGGTCTGGTCTCTGAACCTTTCAAGAGTGCTCACCCCAGAGAGCAATTGCACCCGCTACCTGTTTCCCAGCTCACAGTGCCTACATTTGATGTCCCTGGGCATCGTGAACTAAATTTTTTTAAAAAGGCATTAGTCAAGCGGCCCCGGCCTTCACCGCTCTTCCTCTGATCATCCGCAGCCTCAGAAGCACCTGTGTCATCACTTGGTAACCTACCAGTGCCTGGAAAGGTGTTACACAAGTGTCGCTTTAGAGCGTACTCAAGTTGTTTTATCCTGTGCTCCCTCTGTGTGGGCAGGATGAGCTCTGCAACTTTACCCTTGTATCATGGATCAAGAAGGCTCGCCAACCAGTAATCATCCCTCTCCTTGATAGCACGAATCCTGGGGTCCTTTACCAGGCTTTGCAGGATAAGGGAGCCCATGCAGCGTAGGTTGGAGGTGGCATTAGCTTCCGAGTCTTCCTGGTCAATGAGGAGGATGACCCCATCGCGCACTTCCTCCTCCCAGCCACGTACTAGTCCTTGTGTTTCTGGGCACACAAAACCCTCCCTTGAGGAATCCCCACCTTCAATGCCCCCACTACTTAAATATTCCTCCTCCTCCTCCTCATTCTCTGCCTGTCTGATCTGAGGAGGACCCGCTGGAATGCTGTCTGCAGAAAGACTGGGGCCTTCAGAGCTGGCAAGGCCTCCTCTTCCTCCCGCTGCTCTGCCTCTAGAGCTACATCTATAATTCCCCACAGAGTGTGCTCCAGCAGGAACACTAAAGGAATTGTGTCACTGATGCATGCACTGTCCCTGCTCACCATCCTCGTTGCCTCCTCAAATGGTGACAGTACAGTGCATGCATCCTTGATCATCAGCCACTGCGGGGGGGAACCAAGTTGACCTGAATCTGTCCTTGTGCCATACTCACACAGGTACTCATTGATGGCCCTCTGCTGCTTGTGCAGACGCTACATCATTGCTAATGTCGAGTTCCACCTGGTGGGCATGTCACAGATCAGACGTTTGTGGGAAGGTGGAATTCTCTTTTAATTTCTGCCAGGCGAACGCTTGCTGGGAATGACCGTCTGAAGTGGCTGCATACTTTTCTGGCCTGGCTGAGAAGCTCTGCCAGCCCTGGGTACCTAGTTAGAAAACACTGTACCACCAGATTTAGGACGTGTGCTAGGCATGGTACATGCGTCAACTTACCCAGGCGTAGGGCGGAGAGAAGGTTGCTGCCATTATCACAGACGACCATTCCCAGCTGAAGCTGGCGTGGTGTTAACCATCTCTGCACCTGCCCCTGCAGAGCTGACAGAATTTCTGGCCCGGTGTGGCTCCTGTCCCCTAAACAAACCAGTTCAAGCACAGTATGGCATCTTTTTGCTTGAGCCATTGCGTAGCCCCTGTCACGCATCGGTTTAACTGCCACTTCGCCAGAGACAGAGAAGGAGGAGGAAGAGAGAGAGGTGGTGGCAGAGCAGACAGACCTCATACAAGCAGCTTTCTGGAGTCGTGGTGGATGAACAAGCTCCAGCACAGAGCCCCGTCTTGGATCACTCCCAGCTGCAATCAGAGTTACCCAGTGTGCCGTGAAGGAAATGTAACGACCCTGTCCATGCTTGCTGGACCACGTGTCTAAAGTCACATGCACCTTGCTGCTGACTGCCTTTCCCAATGACTCTGTAACATTATCATCTTCCACATGCTGGTATAGTGCTGGAATGGCCTTCCGTGAAACGTAATGGCATTTTGGAACCTGCCACTGTGGTACATCACATTCAGCAAATTCACGGAAGGAAGAAGAGTCCACCAGCTGGAAAGGCAGCAGCTGTAATGCTAGTAATTTTGCTAAGCTGGCATTTAGACGCTGTGCTTGGGGATGGTTGGGACTATATGTTTTCTTACGCTGCAGCAGCTGGGGCAACGTAATCTGACTGCGTAAATCTTCAGCTGATGGGATGCTGTCACATTGTGAGGAAGGACCTGGTACATCCATTACTGTAGCATCATCCCTGTCAGTGGAGGTTGGAATCAATGACATGACATGACAGGACATATAGTGGGGGTAGAAACAGGTGAGGAGGAGGACCTACGCAAAGTTTTGCGCCAACGGGATGCATGTGGTCATATGTCGTCTCAAGCACGTGGTAATCAAGCGTCCAGTGTCTTTCCCACGCTTGAGCCTCATCTGACATAGATTACAAATAGCAACAGTGCGGTCTGTTGCACATTTATTAAAGAACTCCCAGACAGCAGAGTTCCTGGATGGGTGCTTTGAGACAACAGCGCTCTGCACCTGAGCAGCTCTGACATCTGATGCCTTGGACTGGCTAGTGCTACGGTTGGTCATAGAGGATATTGTGCCTCGTGTTTCTTGTGCCTCCTCCTCAATTGACTCCTCTGTTCGATCAGGCACCCAGGTGGAGTCAGTGACCTCATCATCATTGTCATCACCCCCTATCTCCTCGTCGCTGGAGCCAACTTGGCAGTATGCTGCAGCTGCTGGGGCAACATGATTGCCAGTTATTTGTGTGTCACTGGCACCCCCTTCCTCTAGGTTGATTATACTCCCTTCCTCAACCTAAGAGATTGAATCAGAGCACTGTACTTGCTGCGCATTCTCAAGCAGCATGTCACTGTCATTGTAGTCAAACAATTCAGCTGACTCCTCCGTGTGTGATAGTGAGGCTACGGCAGGAGTAGCTGTGGACATGGTGGCTGCATTAGATGCTTTGGCAGCTGAGGTGGACTGTAAAACACTACAAGCCTGGCTGGCAGAGGACTCAGAGGATGAGGATGGCCTGGTTAGCCAATCCACCAAATCCTATGTACTGTATGTTGCTGCTGCTTAAGCCGGCCAGCACTAGTTAGAAAGGACAATCATGCCCCTGCAGAGGATGCACCACATCCACTACGACCAGAGGCACAGCCTCCCGACTGTTACGGTGGCCCCCCTCAGGTGCCAAAGGGGGGGTCCTTGCTGCGGAGTGTTTTATGCTTTTATGCCCTTTAGGCTGGTATGTGTTTCTCTGCATAATGCAGAACCCTGAACACTGAATACAGAAGTAACCAGACAAGACAAGACTGTACACACACGAGGAACCCTGCCCTGCTCTGGGGTAAGGTCCTTTGGATGGCTTTCTGTCTATACAGAGTACAGGGTGGGAAACATGAAATGACAAACAATGAACAATCAGGGGTTAAACAGACATGACTTGAACAATGGTGCTAACTAGAAAGAGATCCTTGATTTGGTCTCTAAAACAATAAGTAGCAGTACTAGATACAAAGACACAGAACACCAGACTAGACAGGAATAAAGTCTACAACCTGCAGGGGAGGACTTCACTAGAAACAGATTATGCTGCAACCAGCACAAACCACTGGATGCCTTGCGATTAGGTCTTACATCAGAACCAGAAACAAACAACAGAGTCTGTAGTGTGGTACAAACAAACCAGAACCTGAAGACCACACATACAAAACACAAAATGGGATAAAGCAAGAGAATAGTCACTATACCAGGCCAGGAGTCTTAAACCAGAAATCCCAATAGACAGTACCAAAGGTTAAACAGAAGAATGGTCAGGATACGTAGCCAGAAGTCAATAAACCAAGATCAAGATATGCAATACAAATACAGGAACACAGCAAAGCAGAACTATACTGGATCAGGGATCCAATATACTGACTGCCATTATATAGGGCAATACAGGTCATGTGACCACAGGTCTGGTCAGACGCTGAGACTCCAGGGGCGGAGAACCAGCCAGATTAACCCTATAATCAAAAAAGGGTTGAGAAGAACTCATGACCAGTGGGCATGGCTGGAGGGAACGTAACACCGACACAGAGGCTGCTTGCCCTCTTATCTGTGCCTGGGAGTCTCTGCCTGTCCTTTTTGATATTTCTGACATGGTGAGTGATATATAGATTAAAGATATACAGAACTCTGCTTGAACTCTGTTATAAAAATTGGAGATATGCTGCAGAACTCTGATTCAACTCTGGTATAAAGATTAAAGATTTCCAGAACTCTAGTATAACTCAGTGAGACACCCTGATAGCTGTCAGTCAGTGACAAGACACAAATTACAATTCCCAGAAATCTGTTAGAAGTATGTGGGACCCCCTGATAGCTGGCAGTGAGAAGACACAGATTACAATTCCCAGGAACCTCCTATAAATCAGTGAGACCCCTGATGGTTGGCAGTGAGAACACACAGATTAGAACAATTCCCAGATATTTTGTAGAAATGACTGACCCCCACAATACTTGGTGGAAGTGAGAACACACAGATTACCACAATTCCCAGATATTTTGTAGAAATGACTGACCCCCAAAGCTGCTAGTGGCAGTGAGAACACAAAGATTACAACAATTCCCATATATTTTGTAGAAATGAGACCCCCGCAATACCTGGTGACAATGAGAACACACAGAATAGAACAATTCCCAGATATTTTGTAGAAATGAGACCCCCCCAATAGCTAGTGGCAGACTGGCAGTGAGAACACACACTAACAAGACAATCTCCTCTCAAAAAACACGTTATAAAGTGTGCTGCGGGACTTAGCTCTGTGAGCCCATGATTGGGCAAAATTTGCCCAATCCGGACTCGGAGCCGTGATTGGCATAGTCTTGAACCTGTCTTGCACCTGACCTGTGGTCAAGTGCAAGGCTGTAGCCAATTACAAGCTTCAGGCCATTAGAAAAGTGCATTGTGGTGCATTGTGGGCGAACATGCGGCGAACACGCGGAAATGTTAGTAGTTCGCGAACATGCGAACAGGCGATGTTCGAATCGACTCTGAACCGATCGAACCGAACAGCTCATCCCTATTCTTGAGTCGCTGTTGTTTACTGCAACTGCATTTTCTTTTCCTTGTTTGTAATTTTTTTTACATTGTGCTATACTACTGTAGATTACCTTGCGTGGCCCTGCGAGGTCCTCACTGACGTGCATATTGCAACTGCATTTTCTTTTTTGTGTTTGTTATTTTTCTTATGCTGTGCTATACTAGATGACCCTATGTGGCCCTGCAAGGCCCCCACTTCATGTTTGATTGCCTGACGACATTTTTACAAAATAAAAATTGTGAAAACATAAAAAAATATATATCCATGTGAGCTGGGGGACAATATATATCCATGTGAGCTGGGGGCAATATATACCCATTTGAGCTGGGGCAATATATATCTATGTGAGCTGGGGGTAATATATACCCATATATACTAGTATATAACTTGCAGGCTGTGATGAGAAACTCAACAAGCAATCTCACTCCTGATTTCAAAAAAATTGTAGAAAAGTGTGATAGGATACATTTGTCTCATTAAACTGGTTTAAAATTAAATGTGCTTACAGCATTGTTCAGATAAAAGTCTGAAGCTTTACCCTGGTAATCTGAGGACTATCCACAGCTTCACTTGGGTAAGCTGCAGAGCATCCAAGCCCCCCTTGGGTAAAAGTGAATTTTGCTATTATCTATGGATATTATCAATGAAGACAAACATTAAAATGTATTAAGGATATAATGAATATACAGAGTAACAGGATATGTTTCTTATATGAATGTTAAAGAGTTACATGATCTTTATTATGTGTCATGTGGTTATGTATAATTTATAAAAAATAATAACCATTAGGCTACTCTTTATATAATATATATATCTCCATAAATAAATTTTCGGCCAATTAACGCACAGAGTAACATGGCGGTTATTTAGTGTGGTATGTGACTAGAAACAATTTGGTTAAAAATAACAAAAAACACAATTTTGTTAATCGGTCAGATAACAGTTTGCAGCTTTACCCAGGTAATCCTCAGAATTCATTCAACTGTAACCTGTCAAAAACCGGAGTAGCCAGAGGCCTCTGGATACTTCGCAGATTTTTTTTTTTGAGAAAGGATTTTACCAGGAAGGAGACATTGAGATTTCTCTCGTTTTCAAGTATGTCCTGGGTGGCGAGTATGTACCATTAGGTGTCTTGCCCAAGGACACTTACTAGAGAGGTGCTTGTTAGGATTGAACCCGTGACTCCACAGGTTCTGTCCACGCAGAGCAGTGATGTTACCTCTACTCCACCCAGATTACCTGGATAAAGTCTGAAATTTCATTTCACTTTGGATTTTTACTACCGACGCCTGGCTAATGTCAAGATTACCTGGGTAATCCTAAAATTAACCGCACTTCGGGCTTTAACCTTAACATATATAAGCATCCCCCGTACATTGATCACATGTGTGTGTCGGCGAATCAGTGGCTCGGGCAGTCTTCCATGTCCAGGTGCCTATTGTTAGTTCATAATGGCTCATTATAGTAACCATCCACCTAACCAGTGCGAAAAACAGTAGATGTGCCCCAAAAACAGTGCGCCGGTCTCCCATGTATCCAAACAACAGGTAGACGTGTTTTGTCGGGTGCCGAATATCGGCGTCAGATTATTATTATAATTTATTAATAAAGCGCCAGCATATTCCTCAGCGCTGTACAATGGCCAGAGTATAGACAGGGTAATAATACATTGAACAACATTTTGATAAATCAGTACAGGAGGAAACGATGGCCCTATTCCCTTGGGAACGTACAATCTAGAAGGGTTGTGGTGGAAACAGGAGGAGAGGACTGTAAGGTGAGAGTGATGGACTGCAAGATGAGAGTGATAGACAGATTGTAAAGTGGTCAGGATATGTAAAGTGTCCCTTTAATGCTCTGATGGCAGCTGTGAAAACTGGCATCAAATGAGCTGTTTGGATTTTAGCAGAGAACACCTGACTGCTTAGGCCTGAGACCTCTCCGGCCCATAACCCTTCTTAACCATAATAAATAAACACAAACACTTACATAAGTTGGAATGGGCATGGGCCACAGCTTTATCTAACTATATACTGTACATAACCAATAACTTGCAGTGCTTCTAATCTCCATTCTGCCCTATCACCCCAATGCAATAGGGAGTTCCACCAGTGTACCAAACCAAGAGCTCGTCCCCCCGCAAGCGAGGTTCATCTCCCCAGAGCCTCACCCGAAGGCGGCTTATCCGTGCTTAAAGTACTGCTGTCCAGGGAAACCCATCAAGGCTAGAGCAGCTCCCGCAGACAGCGCCTCCTC